>BSBM01001155.1:10612500-11332500 GCA_027924585.1 Larix kaempferi
TGCAGAGATTTTGTACCTTGTCCCGGATCTCTTTAGCTAATTAACACTTTCCAACTTTATCTTTCACATGATCATATATTCCATGCAATATGATATCCATTTCTATTGCATTATTATTTCTTAGCTCCTTCAAGGCTGCAGTTTTTTGTGGTCTTTTTGGAGCGATGTAACCATTTACAATAGATTTCCAGATATCAAAACCTTGTGCATGTAAATGGAGTCTCATTCTTATAATCCAATGATCAAAATTTGATCCATCTAACAGTTGAACCCCATTTGCATAGTAGAGACTTTCATGTTCATCAATGTGCTCTAGAGATCTCCGTTCCATCTATCAAGCTCTCTTGAAGGAATTGACACTAATACCAATTGACTGTTGCAAAATTATACTAAGAGGTTGGGTGAATCAGTATTTAGCACTTTTTAACACTTTTAAGCTTAAGTACAACATGTAATATTAACCATTAACAATGTCATTCACCATCACATAAAACCAACACAGACAAGAGAAAGCCACATAATGTTTTTCTTATATAAAAATAGCAAGATTTCATTCATAGGAAGCACCCCAGCACCAACTGGAAACAGGCACCAACCCCCAATTTTACAATATCCAACTTGAAGGAAGCTCCAACTCCCTAATTTACCTACACCAACTGGAAGGAGGATCCAACCCCCTAATTTATAGGCTACAGCCTGAAGGAAGCTCCAACTCCTCTGTTTACTAGTTCCAACTAGAACGAGGCCACAACCCCTTGGTTTTCATAATTTCCAACCTATATATAGGACTCCAGTCCTCAGTAAAATCCAACTCAATATTTTTACTAGCACCAACTGGAAGGAATCCCCAACTCCCTGATATCACAAGCACTAACCTAAAGGAGACTTCAATCTCCTATCCTTGCCCCAACCTGCCACCCCGATATGAATAATAAGAAAAATATTCCATTGTCATTGTATCACTATCTCCATCAACCTATACATGTATCTATGTCCTTGTACCTATATCATTGTCCATGTACCTATATCTATCATTGTCATGGTCATTGTATTGTTGTCACTATCACAATCCATGTTCGTCACAATGACACAATCATTATCTCTGTCAAAATACCACAAAAACTATCTCTGTCACAATGTCAACCTATACATGCCTCAAATATGTCCTCCAATAATGCCAACAACTTCTTCCAAGATACACTTCAGATGTATAGCAAGAACGGAAATATGCCTCCAAAGAGTGTAATCAAATCCCAAAAATAATCACCAATAGACTTCATCTATTTTCATCTTCAAATCGTTACATCATAGACCTCATAGTACATTCCAAAAGCTTAAAGGGATCTCATGCCAATAACATTACCATGGAATATTTCAATACAATCACCAATAATATATATGCCAAGATCATCATAGAATGTGCCAAGATAATTACCAAGATCATCAATAAGTATGTTGATCCAACATGCCAGCAAGTTTGTGATTTGGATACCGTATGAGAAAGTTATGCAAGATTTTGTCAACCTTCTTCTCTTGAATTTTCATTGTCTTTGTCATTGTCACAAACCCTAACATTCAACAAGTATAACTCTTAACATTTAATAAATAAAGATATGAAACTTTTAACACATATTCTTCAATATCTCTACGACATCTCCTCTAAGGGTCATTCTCTGGAACGTCATGGATCAAAAGTTATAATGAAAATTCCAAACTAACTTGTTTAAAGATGATTTTTGAGTCATTTAAAAGCCCTGTATTCCCAAGTTCATATCTTCAAAAAATATAGCGAACCAAGATCTAAAATTTTAACCATATGTTCTTAAAGATCTATTTGTATCTCCTCCAAAGGGCAGTATCTGAAACATTTTGGATCAAAACTTATAAGGAAAATTCAAAATTGACATGTTTGAAGGTTATTCTGAAAAACCCTAACTTTATGAGGTCATATCTACGTAACTATAGCAAATCAGCATCTGAAATATTTACCATAGGCACTCACAAGTCTTGGCATGTCTCCATCCCAATCCCAGAAACAAAGATATACTAAAAATTCCAAGATGAACTAAAACAAAAAAAACCAAGTAGAAATCATCGCAAGATTTCATCTTCCACTAGGATTTTGTCCTTCTTCACTTCATCTTTCCCTTAAATTTGACCCTCTACTCTTGCATCTCAGCTCTTCAATTTTGGATGATGAAGATGAAAATTTTCTTCTCCTATTTATACTACTCTACGAGCATGATTTTGCTTAATATTTTATTTTTACCCTTTAAGAGCATTTAGCTTTAGCTTGAGTAACTCTTGACCCTTGTTCGTGAACTTGAAAGTGAACAACAAAGTGAAAAGGTACTGATGATCAAGAGTCAGTGATAAATGAATTAAAAAGTCAAATTACCAAGATGCAACTAGATGTCCAGGGTGAAGAGTTGTTGAGAAGAACTAGAAAGGCCCTTTGGGAAAAAATATCAGTTGGAATGCTAGATACATGGGATTATTTTGATCTTATACAAGATTAGTTAGAGATGTATGAAACATGTCAAAAGGAAATCAAATCAAAGATGTTGAAAAGTAGCTTGGAGAAATGACTGAGTAGGATGTTGAAATAATAATTTCCTGAATACTAGTATAACTAAGAAGCAATTGGAGGACTTATAGGTTGAAAACAGGACTCATATGATAAATATAGCCAACCAAATGATTACCAAGGAGATCTTGATGTCCAGAACTCAAGACAAAGCTAAAGCATTGGCTAAAGAGATTATTAGATTCAAAGGTCTTTATAAAGAAAAGTTTTGCATAATTTAGTCTTGGTTTACCTCATCCATGGAATGGGAATGGTGATATGTATAAGAAGTATGAGTACAAATCCAATCTATTAACTCAAAAGAGAGATGATGTTGCATAGTTTGATTATTTAGAAGGAATCATAATTGGTGATGCAATGGTAGACAACTTGAGATATGAATAAATCTTAAAAGCACACTCAATTTAAATATTAAATCCCATATCTTATGAGAATATTACTAATGTTGAAATAAGATTAGAGTACTTAAGGTACCACCAATTCCCAATTGGTAATTTGTGGCAATCATTTTCCAAATACCTTTACACTTTGTCGTCCACTTTCAAGTTGCCAAAGGGCTTCAAAGGAGTGAAGTTTGTTATTAAAGTGATTCAAGATAATAATTTTTATATTCCTGAACATCTTTTTTAGATTGACTCCCTCTTTTGTATTTATCGATCTCTCTATTCATTGGACATTGCATAGATTGTATTTCATTTCCATCCAACTTTGATTTTTCTATTAGAAGTTTGATTACTTGTCAATTCAATCTCTATGGTTATAAAAAAATTTCAAATGTTTTTTTTCATATTGTCGGGTATTTTTTATGTTTCTAAAATTTCCTCTATATGGGTTCTTGGTTTATTTGGGTTAGACATTGTTTATTAAAAGCTATAGAGTGGAACGATGCAAATTTTGTCACTTTTTTGAGAAATTGGATGCAACCATGCCCAATACTCCAACTGCGTATGGGTGAAACTTGAAACAGATTTTATCTTGGGTAATTCGTCCTCATTGTCGTTTCCACCTCATTTTCTTCACTATGCATTCGTGATTCGTCCAGTGGGATCTTTATATGACTGGGTTGCTGTGAATTTACAGGTATGTGCAAAATTTTGCACTATGGATTGGATTTTCAAATATTTGTAGCATTTTGTATGCGGAGAACAGAGTTAGATGTAGGGTTTTAACTTTCCACAACCAAATTGCTTGAAATTTGTAATGCATTATGCGACTAGTCTATGGAATCAAAGTCTCGAATGACCCACACTAATGAACCAACAAAAAATCACACTTCCCAGATTGTACAACCTCACTGCCATTTTTCACAATTTCCAAACCTTGAATGGTAGAATTATGCATATAATATGAAATGGGTCATGTAAAAAATTAACACCAACCTTAGATGTCATTCCTATAGCATGTTATCTCTCCTTCTTTTCCTAATTATGTTTCATCTCAATGCCATGTTGGAAGATTGATCTCCTTCTTTTAGACTTCTCTTATCTCTTATGGTCATCTCTCCCTCTTCTTCATCGACTTTTTCCCATGTTACACTAGATCTTCTACAAGCCCATATACAAACAATGTCTAGAATTGGTATAATTGATCAAACAAGTGATTTCTTCATATTGTTAGTTTTTTTGTCTTTATGTTTTTTAAATTTATTCTATATGGATTCTTGGGTTATTTAACTAGCACATATTAATATAACATTGCTTATTAAAGTTTATAGAGAGGAACAATGCAAATATTGTCACTATATTAATAAATTTGTAAAAGCGATAATGAAATTTTGATGTACTATTACACATTCAAATGAAAAGAATGGTTCAATATCTCATAGCCCTTCAAAGTGAAATGGGACCCTACCGTTGATTATATCGGCGAACCCTAGCAGTCAATTTGCCCCCTCAGCTAATCCAAAGGTCGGCCAGGGTAAGGTCTCGGGTAAGGTATCTAACTCATAATGTCATATAACCCTCTTTCAACCCTTGATTATATCGGTGAACCCTAGCACTCAATCTAACCCATCAGTTAATCCAAAGGTCGATCAGGGTAAGTCCTCGGTAAGGTCTCTAACTCGTAATTCATATAACCCTCTTTCAAATACTTTGATATTTCATTTTGATGGTTGTGGAGATTTCGTCCGATCCGTGTTCAAGTTTTTTGTTCATTTGATATTTAATTTCAACGGTTGTGGAGATTTCTTCTAATCCGTGTTCATATTTGTTGTTCATTTTCGCTCCTTTAAATCGAATCTACCCCTATTCCTTAGTGTTTGCCAAAAATGATGTCTAACTTAGCTCTGTCTTCGACGGTTTCTCCCTCCACTGGCCCTCATTGTTTGGTTGTTGAAGTTTCAAAAAAGGGCAGGCACCGGATTCCAACCAATGCTCTGCTTAGTGGCGGTGATCTTCCATATGGGAAGATTTGTTACAGCAGTTCTTCAGGCCTATCTCCTTGTTATATAATGGCGGAAGGCAGCAGTCGCGGCACTGTTGGAAGCTCTAGCGGCATTAATGCATACAGTCGAAGAGTGGAGCGGTTAGAAAGAAGCTAGCAGAGCTTCGGCAGAAGCTGGAGGGGAAATGCGACAAAGCGGACTTGGAGTCAATTGAGAAGAGAATCGAGGATACCATAGACCGCAAGTTCAAAAATAACAATGACGAACCAATCGAATGGATGCGAAGGCTCCTTGTTGAACACAAAGAAGCCACCCGAGTTCAGTGTGACGTCGAGAGGAGCCCAGCGACTTTGGTAGGTTCTGGACAGACCCCTCCAGCTAACAGGCCTCCTCAGGGCCAAAATCAATGGAGCTTGACAGAGGGAACCACGTGGCCCAACCACCATAGTCTCTTGATATTTTCAGGATAAATTTTATTTTTTCGTTATCTATTAGGTTTCCTTGTATGTTTTTAGATTTTCTTTTTCTATTAGTTTAGGGGAGGGATTTTGTCCTATTTTCCAGGGCCCTTCTATTCAGTTTGTATAGGAAGGTCTTTTGTAAGGGTTGTACTTTTAGAGGGACAGTAGAAGAATGGAAGGATAATATCAAACTGGCCTATTTTGAAGAGGGTCTTCTAGTCATAATTTTGTATAATTGGGATAAATGGCAGTTTAACTGATTTATCTAGCTATCTGGTTCGGCTGACAACCTTTATGATATTTATCGGTGTTATCAAATGAATATATTTGTTGTATGTGTTCTTTTATAAATCCAATATTAAACTTATTTTGTTATATGTGTTCCTTTATGAATCCAATATTAACTTATTTTGTTGTATGTGTTCTTTTATGAATCCAATATTAACTAATTTGTTGTATGTCTTCTTTTATGAATCCAATATTAAATTTAGAAGAAAGTTTTTGTGAATACTTGAATCCTATGAACCAAAGCATATCAATATGAATTGTGACTTGAAATAATATCATTCACAACATATAACAACATGAGAATCTTTGATCACATAGACAACTCAATGGATGTTGGATCAGGTCTTGTCACTGAGAGGGGGGGGGGTGAATCAGTGACACGAATTAAAACACAATTTATTTTACTTTTATAATTTGCAAATGTAACAAACAAATTTGGACACAGTAATTCATCGTGGAACCCAATAGGGAAAACCACCAACTCGTTTCTATTAACTGCAAAAATGATTTTACAATTTACTATAGATGGAAGATATTTTCTTCCTCTTCAGATCAGCACCAACTGATCAGGATGCACCCACGCCCCTATTTAGTCAATTACAACTTGACAAGGAAGCACCAACTCCCCTGCAAGAACCAACCTGCCCTAGCTCCACCCTTCCAACTTAAAGATGTTTATTTTCTTCAATTCTAGAACATTCAATTCTGTCTTGGACTGCTTAGGATGCAACAGCAACTTATAACACCAAGACACACTCTTCTTCTATTTTGATTCTTCATTAAATATCTCTTCCATGCATCTTCAAATCTTCATACCTTTTCAACTCATACCGCTTCAAACTGAAAAGCCACATCTCTTTCAAACAAACATGTCCTTTCATTTCTCTGATATTTTAAGTATGTTTTATAATTAAACTTCTTTTCTATTTCTTCACACCTCTTCGAATCTCAACTTTAGTTTTGTTCATTAATAATTAATTAAATCTTTGTCTTATTTACAGATTTAATTAATTAACTAATCAAACCTTTTGAATAGGAAATATTATGACTTTTCACATATGTCACATGTCTCTTTATTAATTTTCAAAAACTACGTAACTCTTCATTTCGTCATTTTCAATATAATTAATATTTCAACAACCATATTAAGTAAATCCTTTTTTATTTTCTATTTGCACATATAATCATTAAATACCAACGGCTTCTAAATACCATGGGAAAATACCTCTTTCACTTTTTCATCCACTTTTACCGTACTTCCTTTTTATTTCAACCTCACTTTCACATAATTTTTCCTTTAATCTTTTTAACCTTCCTTTTTAATTTTCTTTTGATATTAGTTAACTTTCTTTTAGACTTTCTTTTTTTAATCTTCTTTTAATTTTTTCTTTTCAAATAGGACATCATTCTTTTCTTGTAATGCTTCGGAATATTTTTCTTTAAATGACCTTTTCAACATTGGTTAAGATAGTAATACATATTCTAAGAATTCCGATAATATAAAAACTATTTCGTTTCATCTTCACCATTAGTCAAACATGCTCCTCCTGCAATGTTGGAATTAATGAACTCTCTCTATAGTGTTGACATCAATAACAATAATGGCATGCTTGATATTAATAGCATCTAGAAACGTTCTTGTCATTAGATTGTTGCAATCAATGACAACTTCTCAACAATCTCCCCCTTTGTCATTGATGGCAACACATTGTCATAACTCCCCCTGTCGATGTGCTTCATAGAGTTTTCTCTCCCCCTTTGACATCAATGGCAAAGGATATCTTGTTAACCCCTTTTGCTGTAACCATTTTGACATAGAGTTTGCAATTTTTTCTCCTCTTTTGACAACTACTCCTGCCAATATGCTTCTCCTTACTTCTTTGTCTTCTCGTAGCTTGATCTTTGAATGAGAACTTGGATGATGAGTTTATGGACTCCCCCTATCACAGTGATTCTCTTCTTTTCACACATTATTTCTTCAAAACTGAGATCAAAATCAATTGTGGTAGTTCATTCTTTATGCATTTGCATCAAGTCATGATACCCAATCTACATCCAAACATATCTTCATCCTTTGCCAAAACTCTGCTTCAACAAGCTCTTCAAATCTGCTCTACAAGTTTGATCTTCTTTTTTCTTTTATGATTTCAAGGGTGATATCATAACCATTACTAACATTGTCATCAATGACAACAATATTTTCAAACACTCTCCCCCTGAGTACATGATTCCTTCTAATGCTTTTCTCAGGGTTCTCTTCTAGGTTATGTGGAATTTTTAGAAAAAAGAATCCATCTTCAGTTCCACCACTATCGCTAATTTCTTCTTCATCATCTTTATTTCCACCATGGTGAAAGTCATTCTTATCTACAACACTATTACACTCCTCATCATCTTGAGAAACTTCTTTCATGTTCAAAATCTTGGTTTCTTCTACATCTTTGGAGTTTTCATTTCTTCTCCAACTCTTTCCATGAGGTACCTTTTGGTTTTTCAAGTTTAAAAACTTGTCCTCATCTCCTGTCATGTGTTTTGAACTACCATTGTCAACACACTAGAAATCTCCTTTATCTTGTGTTTTCGAGGTAGTAAGACATTATTCTTGAAATGTTCTTTCTTTCCAAAGCTTCTTTTGCTCTCTAATGTTCTTTGGTCTTTCTGAGATTTCCATCAATCTGTAATTAATTGCTTTATGTCCATAGTTATGGCAATTGAAGCATTCCAAGTTCCTTTCTTGTAGAGGTGCAAAGAAATTATAATTTATGCTCTTAACTTGACCAACTGTTTGGTTGTCCTTGAGGTTATAATTTTTCCTTCCATATGCTCTACAATTCATAGCTTTGTGTCTAAATCTAGAGCATGTAAAACAATAGCTAAAAAATATGTGAGGATACCTGTTTTGATAATCCTTCTTTGGAGTTGTCTTGACTTCCTTCTTGATGGGTGGAAATAATCTTTTGGAGTTCTGATCATTGCTTGCCTTATCTTCCTTTTCTTTGAATGTACTAAGAAGAGCAGCTGCATAACATTTTGAACTACCTTGGTTTTCTTCTTGAGTATAACCTATTCCATTTTTGTTACTTGGATCCCTTTGTGTGGTAATAATTTTATCTAAGACTTTAGAGCTATTTTCATATTTTGTTTGGATAAATTTTACATCAAGCTCTTTTCTTAAGTGAGCTAATTATGTCTCCATTCCTTCACAAATTAGTTGTTTCTCTTTAAGGGACTCTTCCAGCTTTTCTTCTATCCTATTGGCATCTAGGATTTGGTGTTTCGGGTTTCTCACAATTTCTTCCAACTCTTTTTCTTTTTGTTCATGTTCTTCCTTTTGTTCAAATACAAAACATTTCAGCTTCCTATATTTGTTTTTGTATCTTCTTAATTCATCCAAAGCATTGAGAAGTTCTTCTTCCATATTAACCTCTGTTTCATCTTCTGACTCTTCTTTATGCTCAATTTCTTCTATCTCATTAGATTCTTCAATACCTAGAAAGAGGACTCCATCATCAATGTCATCAACCTCAGATGAACTGTTGTCTTCTTCTTTTGAGTAAAAACTCTTTTTGTTTTTGTAATTCTTTTTCTTATGGTGGAATTTTCCCTTTTTCTTGTATTGTTCTTTTATGTCATCTTCATCTTCAGAATATTCCTTGGGATAAGGACACTTGGATTGGAAGTGTCCAACTTTGCCACAATTGAAACATTTGAAAGGTAGTTTTCCCTTGTACTTCCCTGAACATTTATGAAGTTTCTTAATAAAATTGGCTTCTTCTACATCCGATTCTTCATGATGATTGGTTTGAGGATTTTGCTTCTAATTTTTCTTGAGTACTTTGAATGCTTCCACTCCTTTTGAAGTATTATCAATGCCTAGTCTTAATTCATAGGCTATAAGGATTCCATACAATTCATATATGGTAAGTTCTTCTAACTTCTCTCGGTCTTCAAGAGTAGATAATTTGGGATTATATGCCATAGGAAGTGTTCTCAGTATCTTTTCAACTAACTCATTATCTGATACCTCTACTCCCAAACCTTTGACTGCATTAACAAGACTATCAACTCTTTCGAAGTACTCTGAAATATTTTATTCATCCTTCATTTTGAGACCTTCATATTGTACTTTGAGGGATTGAAGTTTTGCCTTCTTTACTTTGGAATCTCCTGTCACTGAGAGGGGTGGGTGAATCAGTGACACAAATTAAAACACAATTTCTTTTACTTTTATGATTTGCAAATGTAACAAACAAATTTGGACATAGTAATTTATCATGGAACCCAATAGGGAAAACGACCAACTCATTTCTATTAACTGCAAAAATGAATTTACAATTTACAATTTACAATAGATGGAAGATATTTTCTTCCTCTTCAGATCAGCACCAACTGATCAGGATGCACCCACACCCCTATTTAGTCAATTACAACTTGACAAGGAAGCACCAACTCCCCTGCAAGAACCAACCTGCCCTAGCTCCACCCTTCCACCCTAAAGCTGTTTATTTTCTTCAATTCTGGAACATTCAATTTTGTCTTGGACTGCTCAGGCTGCTACAGCAACTTATAACACCAAGACACACTCTTCTTCTATTTTGATTCTTCATTAAATATCTCTTCCATGCCTCTTCAAATATTCATACCTTTTCAACTCATACCCCTTCAAATTGAAAAGCCACATCTCTTTCAAACAAACATGTCCTTTCATTTCTCTGATATTTTAATTATGTTTTATAATTAAACTTCTTTTCTATTTCTTCACACCTCTTCGAATCTCAACTTTAGTTTTGTTCATTAATAATTAATTAAATCTTTGTCTTATTTACAGATTTAATTAATTAACTAATCAAACCTTTTGAATATGAAATATTATGACTTTTCACATAAGTCACATGTCTCTTTATTAATTTTCAAAAACTACGTAATTCTTCATTTTGGCATTTTCAATATAATTAATATTTCAACAACCATATTAATTAAATCCTTTTTTATTTTCTATTTGCGCATATAATGATTAAATACCATGGACTTCTAAATACCATGGGAAAATACCTCTTTCACTTTTTCATCCACTTTTACCGAACTTCCTTTTTATTTCAACCTCACTTTCACGTAATTTTTCTTTTAATCTTTTTAACCTTCATTTTTAATTTTCTTTTGATATTCGTTAACTTTCTTTTAGACTTTCTTTTGTTAATCTTGTTTTAATTTTTTTCTTTTCAAATAGGATTTCATTCTTTTCTTGTAATGCTTCAGAATCTTTTTCTTTATATGACTTTTTCAACATTGGTTAAGATAGTAATAGATATTCTAAGAATTCCGATAATATAAAAACTATTTCCTTTCATCTTCACCATTAGTCAAACATGATCCTCCTGCAATGTTGGAATTAATGAACTCTCTCTATAGTGTTGACATCAATAACAATAATGGCATCCTTGATATTAATAGCATCTGGAAACGTTCTTGTCATTACACTGTTGACATCAATGACAACTTCTCAACAATCTCCTCCTTCAACATTGATGGTAACACACTGTCATAACTCCCCCTATCGATGTGTTTCATAGAGTTTTCTCTCCCCCTTTGACATCAATGGCAAAGGATAACTTGTTATTCCCTTTTACTGTAACCATTTTGACATAGAGTTTGCAATTTTTTCTCCTCTTTTGACAACTACTCCTGCCAATATGCTTCTCCTTACTTCGTTGTCTTCTCATAGCTTGATCTTTGAATGAGAACTTGGATGATGAGTTTATGGACTCCCCCTATCACAGTGCTTCTCTTCTTTTCACGCATTATTTCTTAAAACTGAGATCAAAATCAATTGTGGTAGTTCATTCTTTATGCATTTGCATCAAGTCATGATACCCAATCTACATCCAAACATATCTTCATCCTTTTCCAAAGCACTGCTTCAACAAGCTCTTCAAATATGCTCTACAAGCCTTGATCTTCATTTTTCTTTTATGATTTCAAGGGTGATATCATAACCATTACTAACATTGTCATCAATGACAACAATCTTTTCAAACACTTTCCCCTTGAGTACATGATCCCTTCTAATGCTTTTCTCAGGGTTCTCTTCTAGGTTATGTGGAATTTTTAGAAAAAAAATCCATCTTCAGTTCCACCACTATCGCTAATTTCTTCTTCATCATCTTTATTTCCACCATGGTGAAATTCATTCTTATCTACAACACTATTACACTCCTCATCATCTTGAGAAACTTCTTTGATGTTTGAAATCTTGGTTTCTTCTACATCTTTGGAGTTATCATTTCTTCTCCAACTCTTTCCATGAGGTACCGTTTGGCTTTTCAATTTAAAAACGTGTCCTCATCTCCTATCATGTATTTTGAACTACCACTGTCAACACACCAGAAATCTCCTTTATCTTGTGTTTTCGAGGTAGTAAGACATTCTTCTTTTAATGTTCTTTCTTTCCAGAGCTTCTTTTGCTCTCTAATGTTCTTTGGTCTTTCTGAGATTTCCATCAATCTGCAATTACTTGCTTTATGTCCATAGTTATGGCAATTGAAGCATTCCAAGTTCCTTTCTTGTAGAGGTGCAAAGAAATTATAATTTATGCTCTTAACTTGACCAACTGTTTGGTTGTCCTTGAGGTTAAAATTTTTCCTTCCATATGCTCTACAATTCATAGCTTTGTGTCCGAAGTTAGAGCATGTAAAATAATAGCCAAAAAATATGTGAGGATACCTGTTTTGATCATTGCTTGCCTTATCTTCCTTTTCTTTGAATGTGTTAAATTTTCAGTATTAAATCACAATACTATAGGATCTTTGCTGAGAGAATAACATCTACAGTATATCAATGCATGACAATCATAATATGACAAGCATCACAAGAATCAAAAGCATAGAGACAAGAGACACAGAGTTTCCGTGGGGAAAACCCTAAGGTGAAAAACCCCACAAACTTCCTCAGAGATAGAGAGAGCAATGGCTCAACCAAAATACAACCAAATAATACAGAGATAGTCTCCTAGCAGATGATCCTCCTCCTCTTCCCTAGTGCGCCACTTTCCAGAGAGAGAGATAGATACTTTTCCGAGTGAGTAAAATAGAGATCTCCTATCTCTATTTATACTCACCTTTTTGCCCAGTGACCTACTGGGGCCGACTTGTCAACTTGAGTACATCCACATTATATTATATATTAATTAGGGCCGACCCCATAAGGTGGTCTAATAACCCATCGGCAAGTACACACACTTGCGACACTTGTCAATCCACATGACGACACTTCCTTATAGAGGAATAACACATCTCTTATAAGGGTACAATAAATATACATATAATATACTGATGAAATACATTCCGAAGTTACATATACATCAACACTCCCTCTTAACAAGGAAGGTATTTCTCGACACAGATCTGCTAGACAAGTCTTCTTCTCTGGATCATCGTCATCGATGCATCGTCATCATCATCGTCACTGCTGCTACTATCTCATCCAATCTCTGTCTCTACTCGTCATAGGAAGTTCTACAGAGCCAGTCCTTTTTCATACTGGATGTAGGCCCACCACCTGCAGGTCTTCGTCATCACTGGCCATACTGTGGAATCCTCAGGACTTTTACGTGCGTCACAAAACCTCGAAAGAGCATTTGCCAGATGTCCCAGGGCACAGATTACATGCCATAGGCAAAACCTCGAAAGACCATCTGCAAATCTCCCAGGGCACAAATTATATGTGACCTCACCACAAAACCTCGAAAGAGCATCTGCCAGATATCCCAGGGCACAAATTACATGCCATAGGCAAAACCTCGAAAGACTATCTGCAGATCTCCCAGGGCACAAATTATATGTGGTCACCACAAAACCTCGCAAGAGCATCCCAGGACTGATTACGAGCACACAGCTCAACCTATCGGATCTCCCAGGGCACAAATTACATGTGGTCATGGCAAAACCTCGCAAGAGCATCCCAGGACTGATTACGAGCACACAGCTCAACCTATCGGATCTCCCAGGGCACAAATTACATGCCATAGGACAAAACCTCGAAAGAGCATCTGCCAGATATCCCAGGGCACAAATTACATGCCATAGGCAAAACCTCGAAAGACTATCTGCAGATCTCCCAGGGCACAAATTATATGTCCTCCCAAGCAAAACCTCGAAAGAGCATTTGCCAGATGTCCCAGGGCACAAATTACATGCCATAGGCAAAACCTCGCAAGACCATCTGCAAATCTCCCAGGGCACAAATTACATGCTTATCTGCACAACCTGATCCACGGCCACAGAGTATCATCCTGATACTCATCATACATCATCCTGATGTATCCATGATCATCCTGATCATCATCACTGCAACGTCCTACTGCATGTCATCTGGAGCAACATCCTGAAGCTCGTCATCTATGATCATCCTGATCATCACTGCAACATCCTGCTGCATGTCATCTGGAGCAACATCCTGAAGCTCGTCATCTATGATCATCCTGATCATCAATGCAACATCCTGCTGCATGTCATCTGGAGCAACATCCTGAAGCTCGTCATCTATGATCATCCTGATCATCAATGCATCTACCTGATGCATACCAAGTATCTACCTGATACATATCATCATACATGATCCTCCTGATCATCAATGTATCTACCTGATACAAATACAAATACATGATACATATCACCATACATGATCTACCTGATCATACAATGCATCCACCTGATACATATACAGATACATGGTCCAAGCATCCAACATGATGCATAAACAATACATACACATGATCCAACTGATCAAATCCAGCATCCAACATGATGCATACATACATACATAAAATGATCCAACTGATCATATCCAGCATCCAACATGATGCATACATACATACATAAAATGATCCAACTGATCATATCCAGCAGAAACTAGAACATCATCCTGATGCTCATCATCCAGCGCTTACATCCACAGCCATGTGAAGGATCCTCCTTCCAACATGCTTGGAATGGCTTCAGCAAATGTGTCCATCACTTCTTCCTCGAAGTGTCCTCGATCTGAAGAACGCCAAGCCTCTCTCTGAAGTACTCGAACTTCACCCTGGCTAGTGGCTTCGTCAACACATCTACAATCTGCTCGTCCGTCGCAACATACAGGAGCTTCACAGCTCCTCTCTGCACCATATCCCTGATATAGTGATATTTGATCTCTATGTGTTTCGACCTGTCATGAAACACTGGGTTCTCGGACAGCTTCACACAACTCTGGTTATCACAGAAGATAACAGTAGCCTCCAACGGGAGATCAAATAACTCAGACAGTAGCTTCCGTAGCCATACTGCCTCACAACTAGCTGAACAGGCTGCAACATACTCTGCCTCAGCTGTACTCAGTGCTACGCAGGACTGCTTCCTGCTAAACCAAGAGATCACACCTGATCCCATACTAAAGCAACACCCTGATGTGCTCTTCCTATCTGCAGCACTGCCAGCCCAATCCGAATCAACATAACCATGCAGGTTGAACTTTTGATTCGCCTCATATCTGAGCCCATAATCCACTGTACCCTTCAGGTACCTCAGAACATGCTTTACAGCAACTAGGTGAACACTCCTCGGATCCGTCAGAAACTGGCTCAATGTGTTCACAGCAAAGCAAATGTCTGGTCTCGTGTTCGTCAGGTACATCAAGGACCCAATCATCTGACGATACATAGAAACATCAACTGGCTCAGATGAAGCATCACAAAGAAGCTTCAGATTCGATGCCATAGGTGTGGCCATGGCCTTGCAATCCATCATCCCAAATCTCTTCAGGATATCTACTGTGTACTTCCCTTGACCAAGGAAGATCCCATCTGCATTCTGCCACACCTCCATACCTAGGAAATAGTGCATCATTCCCAAATCTTTCATATCGAATTCAGCTGCAAGCTTCCTCTTGGTATCTGCAATCATTCTGTCATCTCCTGTCACAAATAGGTCATCCACGTATAGAAGTAGAATCACAGGATTCCCTTCCTCAACCTTGTAGTAAAGGTTGGAATCCGCTCTACTCTTGGTAAAGCCCAAACTAGATAGGAAACTGTCCATCCTACCATACCAGGTTCTGGGAGCTTGCTTCAAGCCATACAAGGCTTTCTTTAATCTGCATACATAAGATTCCCTGTCATGTATTTCAAAGCCGAGTGGCTGTTCCACATATACTTCCTCTTCTACTACACCGTTCAGGAAAGCAGTCTTGACATCCATCTGGTGTATCTTCCATTTCATTGCTGCAGCCAGGGCAAGTACTGTTCTGATGGAAGTATATCTGGCTACAGGTGCAAAGGTTTCTTCATAGTCTATTCCTTCCTTCTGAGAGAAACCACGAGCTACGAATCTTGCTTTATATTTTTCCACACTGCCATCTGCAGCATGCTTGATTTTGTAGATCCACTTGGAAGTCACAACAGACTTCCCTTTAGGCCTTGGGACAACATCCCAAACATCATTCTTCATAATTGATTGGTATTCCTCAACCATAGCATCCTTCCATTCTTTCTTTTCTGCTGCCTCTTCATAACTGGAAGGCTCTTTGTTCATGATGTCACAGAGTAAAGCAACATAACTGGTGTGTGATCTGGTTCTCTTCTTTGCTCTGTGTTCTTCTTCTGGAATGCCAAATCTTTCTGCATCATGAATGAGCTCTCTAGCCCATACAGGTTTCCTCTTGTGAGAGTTATCCTCACGGGGTGGATCTACAGGTTCTTGTGGATCTTCAAACTCACGAGCAATTTCTGGAACTGCATTAGTTATCGTAGTGTCTTGAAATCTTGTTTCCTTAGGTTCTTCATACACTTCAATAGGTGCCTTTCTTGATTTGATGAATGCTGAATTCTCATCAAATGTTACATCCCTGCTGACATCAATCTTCTTGAACCCTGGAAAATATATTCTGTAAGCCTTCGAGCTTTCACTATAACCCACGAAGATGCCCTTCTTTCCTGAAGGATCTAGTTTAGTCCTCTTCTCCTTTGGGACATGAGTGTATACTGGACAACCAAATATTCTGAGATGGCTGACTTCAGGTTTCTTACCAGAAAAGACTTCTTCTGGTGTCTTGTTGTCCAATATCTTGTGGGGTGTTCTATTCTGCACATATACAGCTGTTCTAGCTGCTTCTGCCCAAAGATGCATAGGAAGATCCTGGTCATGCAACATTGCTCTTGCTGCTTCCATGATAGTTCTGTTCTTCCTTTCTGCAACTCCATTCTGTTGGGGATTATATGGAGCAGTCAACTCCCTCTTAATCCCTGAATCACTGCAAAGCTTCTTGAAGTCATTTGAGGTGAATTCTCCACCATTGTCAGATCTGAATGTTTTGATTTTCTTGTCAGTTTGATTCTCCATCAAGTTTTTGAAATCCTTGAATTTATCAAACACTTCATCTTTGCCCTTCAAGAAGTATACCCAAGTCTTCCTAGAGAAGTCATCAATAAATGATACATAGTAAACATACCCACTCAGGGAGCTAGATGACATAGGACCACATACATCTGAGTGGATGATTTCCAGAATGTCTTTTGCCTTGCTTTCACTGCTTGGGAAAGCCTTCTTAGTGTTCTTTCCTTTTGCACATCCTTTGCAAACACCTTCATGTTTGGTCTTGATTTCAGGAAGACCTTCTACTGCCTTGCTTGCAATTGGAAGTGCCCTATAGTGCATGTGAGCAAGTCTTCTGTGCCAAAGTTCACTTGGCTCCATGGATTCATGTACCATGGCATGTTCAGGTTGTCCCTTCAATTTATACAAGCCTCCCTCTTGCTCTCCAATCACTACTGCATCATCCATGGTCTTTCCCTTAGGCCACATTAGTACTTGGCCATCAACAAATGCAACCCTCATACCTTTTGCATCTAAAGCAGAGATGGAAAGTAAGTTCTTCTTGAGCCCAGGTACATAGAGGACTTCCTTCATCTTCAAAGATTTTCCAGAATCTAGGTTGTAAGAAGCTTCACCACTTCCTTTGATTGGGTATTGATAATCATCCCCAAGTTTCACCTTATGGGGTGACTCATGTTCAGATAGGTTCACAAAGGATTCTTTAAATCCAGTCATGTGTTTGGAAGCCCCACTATCAATCAACCAATCATTACATCCATGAGAGATGGTACCAGTGAGTGCAGAGATTAAAACATATTCTTCTTCACTTGATGAGTCATCATCACTACTGCTTTCTGCCTTAGCCTTCTTCTTTGGGGGTTCATCATCTTCGGCAGCATGAGCATGGAATCTTCTTTTGCTGCCCTTCTTCTTCTTACTGAAGCTGTTGTTGTCTTTCTTCTTCTTGGGACAATCTGAAGCAAAGTGTCCCTTCTCATTGCAAGTGAAGCATCTGAGTTCTTTCTTATCTTTATGATAATGATGATGGTGAGAGAATCTTCTATTATGAGATGATTCCTTCTTGGATTTACTTCTTTTAGTGTGAGCTGCAAGAGCTTGATCTTCTCCTCCCATCTTTTCTTCACGAGCTATAAGCCTAGCTTCTTCTTGAGAACATTCTTCTCGAAGTCTACTGAAGGAGATCAACTTCTTCCTTGCACAAATTCCTTGAATAAAGGAATCCCATGACCTGGGTAGGCCATTTAGAGTGGTCATCACCACTTCACCATTCTCCACCATTTCATCTACTGCTTCTAATTGTTCCTTGATCTGAGAGACCCTTGAAAAGTAGGATTGAATGGTTTCTCCATTCTGAAACTTCACTGCTTTCAATTGGTTCCGCAGGGTCATCTTCCGATTTATGTTCTTTCCTTCAAATAGCTTGGTCAAAGATTCAAACATCTCTTTGGGTGTCTTGAGAGAAGACACATGGGGTATGAGATGGTCTTTGATAGAATCAGCAATGATTCTCTTTGCCTTGACCAAGTTCTTCTTGTGCAATGCCTTGGCCTCTTCATCCTCTGGGATAGGGATGTCTTCTTTCACATATGAGTCCAACTCATTCTCTTCCAGGATTAGCCCAATCCTATACTTCCAGGCTCGGAAGTTATCAGCCCCTTCAAGCTTATCCTCAAGCTTGGTGTGAAGAGACATCTTTAAGAGTACTTCAAATGGAAATAGAAAAGATTTAGAACTTACCACTTGAAGTGCTGAAAACTGGATCTGAACCCGGATTAGGGTTTGTCAGAGAAACCCTAAAATTTCAAAATGTGAATTTCAAAATTCCGAAAGGATAGAAAGATGCGCCTTGGAGAGCTGATCAGCCTAGTACATTCAGAATTTGAGATCAGCAAAGTCTTGTCCTTCAAAATTGCCTTTTTGTCCTCCCGGGTTCACTGGGGAGAGCCCTGAATTAGGGTTTGAGTTTCCCGGAGATCTACCCAGCCAAAAATCTCGATCCAAAGCTCAAACCTTCGATTTTTGCAAGGAGCTTCCAGCTGTACCTTCAGTTTCCAGAAATTCCTATTTTTGTGGAAACCCTAAATTTTAGGGCCAAAACTGAAAATGCTCGGAACTGAAATCTGATTGGACAGAAAGATGCGCCTTGATGAGTAGATCCAATCTACTATACTGAATTTCCAAAATCTGTGGAGAGAAACCCAATAAACAAGCAATACAAGCTTCCGTCACTGCAAAATGTCTTCTTCTCAGTTAAGCTCTGATACCATGTTAAATTTTCAGTATTAAATCACAATACTATAGGATCTTTGCTGAGAGAATAACATCTACAGTATATCAATGCATGACAATCATAATATGACAAGCATCACAAGAATCAAAAGCATAGAGACAAGAGACACAGAGTTTCCGTGGGGAAAACCCTAAGGTGAAAAACCCCACAAACTTCCTCAGAGATAGAGAGAGCAATGGCTCAACCAAAATACAACCAAATAATACAGAGATAGTCTCCTAGCAGATGATCCTCCTCCTCTTCCCTAGTGCGCCACTTTCCAGAGAGAGAGATAGATACTTTTCCGAGTGAGTAAAATAGAGATCTCCTATCTCTATTTATACTCACCTTTTTGCCCAGTGACCTACTGGGGCCGACTTGTCAACTTGAGTACATCCACATTATATTATATATTAATTAGGGCCGACCCCATAAGGTGGTCTAATAACCCATCGGCAAGTACACACACTTGCGACACTTGTCAATCCACATGACGACACTTCCTTATAGAGGAATAACACATCTCTTATAAGGGTACAATAAATATACATATAATATACTGATGAAATACATTCCGAAGTTACATATACATCAACACTCCCTCTTAACAAGGAAGGTATTTCTCGACACAGATCTGCTAGACAAGTCTTCTTCTCTGGATCATCGTCATCGATGCATCGTCATCATCATCGTCACTGCTGCTACTATCTCATCCAATCTCTGTCTCTACTCGTCATAGGAAGTTCTACAGAGCCAGTCCTTTTTCATACTGGATGTAGGCCCACCACCTGCAGGTCTTCGTCATCACTGGCCATACTGTGGAATCCTCAGGACTTTTACGTGCGTCACAAAACCTCGAAAGAGCATTTGCCAGATGTCCCAGGGCACAGATTACATGCCATAGGCAAAACCTCGAAAGACCATCTGCAAATCTCCCAGGGCACAAATTATATGTGACCTCACCACAAAACCTCGAAAGAGCATCTGCCAGATATCCCAGGGCACAAATTACATGCCATAGGCAAAACCTCGAAAGACTATCTGCAGATCTCCCAGGGCACAAATTATATGTGGTCACCACAAAACCTCGCAAGAGCATCCCAGGACTGATTACGAGCACACAGCTCAACCTATCGGATCTCCCAGGGCACAAATTACATGTGGTCATGGCAAAACCTCGCAAGAGCATCCCAGGACTGATTACGAGCACACAGCTCAACCTATCGGATCTCCCAGGGCACAAATTACATGCCATAGGACAAAACCTCGAAAGAGCATCTGCCAGATATCCCAGGGCACAAATTACATGCCATAGGCAAAACCTCGAAAGACTATCTGCAGATCTCCCAGGGCACAAATTATATGTCCTCCCAAGCAAAACCTCGAAAGAGCATTTGCCAGATGTCCCAGGGCACAAATTACATGCCATAGGCAAAACCTCGCAAGACCATCTGCAAATCTCCCAGGGCACAAATTACATGCTTATCTGCACAACCTGATCCACGGCCACAGAGTATCATCCTGATACTCATCATACATCATCCTGATGTATCCATGATCATCCTGATCATCATCACTGCAACGTCCTACTGCATGTCATCTGGAGCAACATCCTGAAGCTCGTCATCTATGATCATCCTGATCATCACTGCAACATCCTGCTGCATGTCATCTGGAGCAACATCCTGAAGCTCGTCATCTATGATCATCCTGATCATCAATGCAACATCCTGCTGCATGTCATCTGGAGCAACATCCTGAAGCTCGTCATCTATGATCATCCTGATCATCAATGCATCTACCTGATGCATACCAAGTATCTACCTGATACATATCATCATACATGATCCTCCTGATCATCAATGTATCTACCTGATACAAATACAAATACATGATACATATCACCATACATGATCTACCTGATCATACAATGCATCCACCTGATACATATACAGATACATGGTCCAAGCATCCAACATGATGCATAAACAATACATACACATGATCCAACTGATCAAATCCAGCATCCAACATGATGCATACATACATACATAAAATGATCCAACTGATCATATCCAGCATCCAACATGATGCATACATACATACATAAAATGATCCAACTGATCATATCCAGCAGAAACTAGAACATCATCCTGATGCTCATCATCCAGCGCTTACATCCACAGCCATGTGAAGGATCCTCCTTCCAACATGCTTGGAATGGCTTCAGCAAATGTGTCCATCACTTCTTCCTCGAAGTGTCCTCGATCTGAAGAACGCCAAGCCTCTCTCTGAAGTACTCGAACTTCACCCTGGCTAGTGGCTTCGTCAACACATCTACAATCTGCTCGTCCGTCGCAACATACAGGAGCTTCACAGCTCCTCTCTGCACCATATCCCTGATATAGTGATATTTGATCTCTATGTGTTTCGACCTGTCATGAAACACTGGGTTCTCGGACAGCTTCACACAACTCTGGTTATCACAGAAGATAACAGTAGCCTCCAACGGGAGATCAAATAACTCAGACAGTAGCTTCCGTAGCCATACTGCCTCACAACTAGCTGAACAGGCTGCAACATACTCTGCCTCAGCTGTACTCAGTGCTACGCAGGACTGCTTCCTGCTAAACCAAGAGATCACACCTGATCCCATACTAAAGCAACACCCTGATGTGCTCTTCCTATCTGCAGCACTGCCAGCCCAATCCGAATCAACATAACCATGCAGGTTGAACTTTTGATTCGCCTCATATCTGAGCCCATAATCCACTGTACCCTTCAGGTACCTCAGAACATGCTTTACAGCAACTAGGTGAACACTCCTCGGATCCGTCAGAAACTGGCTCAATGTGTTCACAGCAAAGCAAATGTCTGGTCTCGTGTTTCTCCAACTCTTTTTCTTTTTGTTCATGTTCTTCCTTTTGTTCAAATACAAAACATTCCAGCTTCTTATATTTGTTTTTATATCTTCTTAATTCATCCAAAGCATTGAGTAGTTCTTCTAATATATTAACCTATGTTTCATCTTCTGACTCTTCTTTATGCTCAATTTCTTCTATCTCATTAGATTCTTCAATACCTAGAAAGAGGACTCCATCATCAATGTCATCAACCTCAAATGAACTGTTGTCTTCTTCTTTTGAGTAAAAATTCTGTTTGTTTTTGTAATTCTTTTTCTTATGGTGGAATTTTCCCTTTTTCTTATATTGTTCTTTCATGTCATCTTCATCTTCAAAATCTTCCTTGGGATAAGGACACTTGGCTTGGAAGTTCCCAACTTTGCCACAATTGAAACATTTGAAAGGTAGTTTTCCCTTCTACTTCCCTGAACATTTCTGAAGTTTCTTAAAAAAATTGGCTTCTTTTACATCCGATTCTTCATGATGATTGGTTTGAGGATTTTTCTTTTGATTTTTCTTGAGTACTTTGAAGGATTCCACTCCTTTTGAAGTATTATCAATGCCTAGTCTTAATTCATAGGTTGTAAGGATTCCATACAATTCATATATGGTACGTTCTTCTAGCTTCTCCCGGTCTTCAAGAGTAGATACTTTGGGATTATATGCCATAGGAAGTGTTATCAGTATCTTTTCAACTAACTCACTATCTGATACCTCTACTCCCAAACCTCTGACTGCATTAACAAGACTGTCAACTCTTTCGAAGTAGTCTGAGATATTTTATTCATCCTTCATTTTTAGACCTTCAAATTGTACTTTGAGGGATTGAAGTTTTTCCTTCTTTACTTTGGAATCTCCTGCATATATAGTTTCCAATTTATCCCAGAGTTTTTTTGCACTATTACATGTTAGTACTTTTCCAAGGATCTTTTTGTTTATTCCAGCTTGTAATGTATTCAAATCCTTTGCATGTTCCCAATATTTCTTCCTGCCTTCTGCTTCTATGGGAGTGACTTTTGGAACATCATATCCTTCTTCAACTAATTCCCAAACTTCCAGTCCAATGGACATCAGATAACTTTTCATTCTAATTTTCCATAAAACAAAGTCTTCACCATCAAATACGGGGACTCTTATTGACATCTTAATTTGTTGATCCATAGTGGTTTTAATAGGATATTCCTTCCAGTGGTTAAATTGTGGTGAAGGATCCTGCTCTGATACCAATTGTTGGATCAGGTCCTGTCACTGAGAGGGGGGGGTGAATCAGTGACACAAATTAAACACAATTTCTTTTACTTTTATGATTTGCAAATGTAACAAACAAATTTGGACACAGTAATTTATCGTGGAACCCAATAGGGAAAACCACCAACTCGTTTCTATTAGTTGCAAAATTGATTTTACAATTTACAATATATGGAAGATATTTTATTCCTCTTCAGATCAGCACCAACTGATCAGGATGCACCCACACCCCTATTTAGTCAATTACAACTTGACAAGGAAGCACCAACTCCCCTGCAGGCACCAAGCTGCCCTAGATCCACCCTTCCACCCTAAAGCTGTTTATTTTCTTCAATTCTATCTTGGACTGCTCAGGCTGCTACAGCAACTTATAACACCAAGACACACTCTTATTCTATTGTTATTCTTCATTAAATATCTCTTCCATGCATCTTCAAATATTCATACCTTTTCAACTCATACCCCTTCAAACTGAAAAGCCACATCTCTTTCAAACAAACATGGCCTTTCATTTCTCTGATATTTTAATTATGTTTTATAATTAAACTTCTTTTCTATTTCTTCACACCTCTTCGAATCTCAACTTTAGTTTTGTTCATTAAGAATTGATGGATATAGTCGTTCACAATTATCTACTAAACGAAGGGGCGATCGATCCTTCTTATCGGAAAACGGAAGTCGGGACAAACATTTTTTATATGTTATAACTTAGCTAATATCTGGATCCCTACTATTTACAGCGGAATTCGGAAGTCGAGAATTGTCGGCCTAGCCTTCGTAGATTAAATATTTTTACATTTCTCTCATAAATGAAGGATCGGACGACCCTTCCTGTGCTCAGTATTCTTCCAGTGTTCACCATTTTGGATATACATGAATTGACGGCCTAGCCTTCGTAGGTTGAATATATTTACAATTCCCTCATAAATGAAGGAGCGATCGACCCTTCTTCTACCCAGTATTATTTTCATAATAGTTATATACTGCAAGCATGGTTGGTTGATCCTTCTTGTGTTCACCATTGTGGATATGGGGAATTTTTGGACATAGTTGTTCACAATTATCTACTAAACGAAAGGGCAGTCGATCCTTCTTGTCGGAAAATGGAAGGTGGGAATTGTCGGCCTACCTTTGTAGATTAAATATTTTTACATTTCTCTCATAAATGAAGGGTTGGTCGACCCTTCTTGTGCTCAGTATTCTTCCAGTGTTCACCATTTTGGATATACATGAATTGACGGCCTAGCCTTCGTAGGTTGAATATTTTTACAATTCCCTCATAAATGAAGGGGCGGTCGACCCTTCTTCTGCCCAGTATTCTTTTCATAATAGTTCTAGACTACAAGAAGGATCAGTCAATCCTTCTTATGCTCAGTATTCTTCTAGTGTTCACCATTTTGGATATAAATGAATTGACGGCCTAGCCTTCGTAGGTTGAATATTTTTACAATTCCCTCATAAATGAAGGGGCAATCGACCCTTCTTCTGCCCAGTATTATTTTCATAATAGTTATAGAATGCAAGAAGGGTCGGTCGATCCTTCTTTTGTTTGTCATTCTGGATATAGGGAATTGTTGGATATAGGTGTTCACAATTATCTACTAAACGAAGGGGCGGTTAATCCTTCTTGTCGGAAAACGGAAGTCGAGACAAACATTTTTTATATGTTATAACTTAGTTGATGTCTGGATCCCTACTGTTTACAGCGGAAGGCGAAAGTCGAGAATTGTCGGCCTAGACTTCGCAGATTAACTATTTTTACATTTCTCTCGTAAATGAAGGATTGTTCGACCCTTCATGTGCTCAGTATTCTTCTAGTGTTCACTATTTTGGATATACATGAATTGACGACCTAGCCTTTGTAGGTTGAATATTTTTACAATTCCCTCATAAATGAAGGGGAGGTCGACCCTTCTTCTGTCCAATATTATTTTCATAATAGTTTTAGACTGAAAGAAGGGTCGGTCGATCCTTCTTGTGTTCTCCATTCTGGATATAGGGAATTTATGGATATAAGTGTTCACAATTATCTACTAAACGAAGGGGCGGTTAATCCTTCTTGTCGGAAAATGAAAGTCAGGACAAACATTTTTTATATGTTATAACTTAGTTGATGTTCAGATCCCCACTATTTACAGCGGAAGTTGGAAGTCGGGAATTGTTGGCCTAGCCTTCGTAGATTAAACATTTTTACATTTCTCTCATAAATTAAGAGTCGGTTGACCCTTCTTGTGCTCAATATTCTTCCAGTGTTCACCATTTTGGATATACATGAATTAGCGGCCTAACCTTTGTAGGTTGAATATTTTTACAATTCCCTCATAAATGAAGGTGTTGTCGACCCTTCTTTTGCCTAGTATTCTTTTCACAATAGTTCTAGACTACAAGAAGGGTCGGTCGATCCTTCTTGTGTTCGCCATTCTGGATATAGGGAATTCCTGGATATAGTTGTTCACAATTATCTACTAAACGAAAGGGTAGTCAATCCTTCTTATCGAAAAACGGAAGTCAGGACAAATATTTTTTATATGTTATAACTTAGTTTATTTCTGGATCCCTACTATTTACAGCGGAATTCGGAAGTCGAGAATTGTCGTCCTAGCCTTCGTAGATTAAATATTTTTACTTTTCTCTCGTAAATGAAGGGTCGGACGACCCTTCTTGTGCTCAGTATTGTTCCAGTGTTCACCATTTTGGATATACATGAATTGACAGCCTAGCCTTTGTAGGTTGAATATTTTTACAATTCCCTCATAAATGAGGGGCGGTTGACTGTTTTTCTGCCCAGTATTCTTTTCATAATAGTTCTAGACTACAAGGAGGGTTGGTCGATCCTTCTTGTGTTCACCATTTTGGATATAGGGAATTGTTGGATATAGGTGTTAACAATTATCTACTAAACGAAGGGCAACCGATCTTTCTTGTCGGAAAATGGAAGTCGGGACAAACATTTTTTATATGTTATAACTTAGCTGATGTCCAGATCCCTACTATTTACAGCGGAAGTCGAAAATCGGGAATTGTCGGCCTAGCCTTCGTAGATTAAATATTTTTACATTTATCTCGTAAATGAAGGGTCGGTCAACCCTTCTTGTGCTCAGTATTCTTTCAGTGTTCACCATTTTGGATAAACATGAATTGACGGCCTAGCCTTCGTAGGTTGAATATTTTTACAATTACCTCATAAATGAAGGGTCGTCCAACCCTTCTTCTGCCCAGTATTATTTTCATAATAGTTCTAGACTACAATAAGGGGCGGTCAATCCTTCTTTTGTTCGTCATTCTATATATAGGGAATTTCTATATATAGTGTTCACAATTATCTACTAAACGAAGGGGCAGTCGATCCTTCTTGTCGGAAAATGGAAGTCAGCACAAACATTTTTTATATGTTATAACTTAGTTGATGTCTTGATCCCTATTATTTAGCTATTGTATGTGTTCTTTTATGAATCCAATATTAACTTATTTTGTTGTATGTGTTCCTTTATGAATCCAATATTAACTTATTTTGTTGTATGTGTTGTTTTATGAATCCAATATTAACTTTAGAAGAAGGTTTTTGTGAATACTTGAATCCTATGAACCAGAGCATATCAATATGAATTGTGACTCAACATAATCTCATTCACAACAGACAACAGATAACAACAGGAGAATCTTTGCTCACATAGACAACACAATGGAAATAGATAACATGAATAACATTCACATAAGGAAAGGAAATACAGATTGCAAAATAACAACAAGAGAATCTATGCTCAGAAAAGTCTTTGCTTAACTGTACAAATTTTTTATTACTCCTGAAATTGCTCAGTCAAATAGGTCTCGCTCTCATGGGTTCCAACCCCAATTAGAGAGCTGATATCTAAGTGGTTGCTTAACTATTTGCTTGCAAATAGGAATTTTATAACTACGTATTACATTTGTCACAAAACTAAGTCTTCATAATCCTCGAAATGTTGAAAGACAATTTGATGCCACATTGAAGTGGGCTTTGGCATAACCTTCGCTTGAGTATCACTAACAGGTGTCCTCATTGGTGCATTTTGTACTTCATCCTCCCAAAATTTTCAACTGTCTTCCATTTCTCCGCAAATGAGACTTAATAATTAATCATGTTTGTTGACACAAATTATTTTTTTTTTTTTTTTTACATAAACAAGTAAAATTTTGTATTATCAAAAGCCAAATGTGGGGACATTTGGAAAATTACAGACTAGTCTTCAAAATACCACAGAGATGTGTCATAGAGCAAAACAGAACTTGCAAGTTCCAAACTGTTCATGAAGAGGAAAACTAGAAGCCTAACTAAAGCTATAAATTCTAGGGGACTTATTAAACATGCAAACTGCCCCAGGAGGAGACTAAAAATATATATATTAAAGACATGTTGGTTTTCTAAGGGAAGTCCCTGAAATTTTTCAGTCAGCTTGCGTCAGGACAACTTCAAATTCCTCGTGGACATGGGCTTCAAAGGTCATGGTACCCAGCTGAATTTCCACCTTAAGAAGTCTGTCATACATAACCTAATTCACCTGGTACTGATCTTGTCTCTGGGCCTCTACCAATGTTGCTTGTTTATTCTGAATTACTCGGGTCTCATGGACCGATTCCTCCATTTGCTCCATCCTTTCCTCGATTTGCTCCAACCTTACCTTCACTTTCTCCTTTAGCATTTTTATACCTTTTTCGGATATTTCGTGGTTTCTTTTAACTCCCGCAAACATCTCTCCATGACCACAACTTCATGTTCCATACAACAATCTCAACTCTCATCACTTGAGTCCATATCCTTGCTCCTTTTTTCACCCAGGTTCTCTATGCGCCCAAAAGAAAGGCTCCGCGGGAACACAATGAAGGAGCGGCCTACCACTAGTCTAAGGATGGCCAAATGTTGCTTGACTCCTTTCGAAATAGCCCAGTAAGTTTGGACAGTAGAATGGTAAAACATCTGGGTTTGGTCTCCTATTAATACCTTGTCTTCCACTGAAACAGGCCCGTACTCTCCCGGATCCAAGATTATAACCAAATTTACCTTGCTAACGTCAATCTGCAACGTCGTGCGGAAGTTCGAACGAAAGGTGTACTAGAGAACCTGAAGGTCCATTTCTTTTGCGTTCTTCTCATGGGTGAAAAGACTTCCCAAACTGAAGTTTAAGTCGAGCGACTCCGAATTGACGTAACTTCGTCTGTGCCTTTTAATGTTACACGCCTAGCACCTATCTCCCAGTTCATCCACCTGCTCTACCTTTGGTTTGCGATCTCCCACCTGTCCTTCAGATTCCTCCACTCATGTGGATAACCGCCAACTGGCCACTGTGCAGCACGACTCTAATAGTTCTAGACTACAAGAAGGGTCGGTCGATCCTTCTTGTGTTCTTCATTCTTGATATAGGGAATTTATAGATATAGGTGTCACAATTATCTATTAAACGAAGGGACAACTGATCCTTCTTGTCGAAAAACGAAATTCAGGAAAAATATTTTTTATATGTTATAACTTAGTTGATGTTTGGATCCCTACTATTTACAGTGGAATTCGAAAGTCGAGATTGTCAGCCTAGACTTCGTAGATTAAATATTTTTACATTTCTCTCATAAATGAAGGGTCATTCGACCTTTCTTATTGACTTATTTGATAATATATACTAGTGGAAAAAATTATTCTTGGTTTAAAATAAATATTATTTTTAACGTGCTCCTATTATTTTATATTTCATAAATCGCTTCTGAAATTGATTTTGTTTCTCAACAATGTGTCGTGTTATTTTATATTTCAGAAATCGCTTTTGAAATTGATTTAGGTTCTCAACAATGTCTGGACCTCCTTTTGAATGGATTGAAAGTTGTTGAAGGAATCTCTTTTCCATAAAGAAAAATATTGCATAATATCGGTATTCATGGTGGATGTATCATTGTAAACATTACCAAGACTTTAAATGCAAGTTTGCAATTGCCCTATCCATCAGAAGGTGCAAATACATTGTCAAAGGCAGTTGGTGGTTATATTCCATGGCATGCATCTGAGATCGTTAACCACATTGGATCTTCTCTTCACGAGAATGAGGTGAATGATATACCAGCTTCTACTTCGACGAGTGTAGAACATATCATAACAACTGAGAATAAATCTTCTTTTATTATGAGAAAAGTTAAGTTGTTACATAAGTGTTCAGAATGCAAGAATTGCATTTCCATAGGTTTTCTAACAAATGTGAGTGGGGTTGATTTTGTTGGGGGAACGTTTTTGGGTGACTTCTTCTTTGGTATTCTAGTGGATGAAGTGGTTTTTTCTTGTATGGCATGTTGTCCAGGGTTAAGTAGTAGAGATTTTGTTGTATGGTCGATTAAAAGAATCATAGATTTTAATACAGAAGCATTGCTTTCTGTTGAAAGCAATTTCAACAATAATCAATCTGAAACTACTTTGAAAGTATTAAGAGAAAATCACAATATCAAGTTTGTGGGAGAGAAATTTAATTTGATACATCAATGTTCTTTCAATCCACATTATGTTGCTCAGGGAATAGTGTCAACTATTTTCGAAGGAGACATTGTACAATTCAAACTACTAGATGTTGGTGAGTTTGGTATTTTAGTTCATAAAGTCTTCTGCATTTGCGAGGATTGTGGTGTATTTGAAGGCTCTCTTGTAAGATGGCCTGCAAACAATTTGCTTGACCTCAATGATGTTCGTTTGGATGTTATACTAAAAAAGAACATAGACGAAGACATGGTCAACATTTGGAATATTTTTAAAGAATGTCCTTTACAGATGGTCCTTCCAAGTACTCCCCATTGTGAATATACAGATGTTAAAGGTAATGGAACAAGGCCATATAATTCCATAAAGCGACAAGATGGAACTAAAATTTCTGAAATAAATTCAAGATCGATACCTTACAGGCTTGGAATTGATCAAGGTGCGTTCCTTTCAAAAATTGTCACTGAACATTGTTGCTCAAATCTTTGTATATCAAAAATTTCCCTTCAATCGATAGTTGAATGTGTGAATAAATTTCATAGTATGAATGGAAATTCAAGAAGACAATATGTTATAAATTCCATGGGATCGAATGCTCATGTGGCCAAAGAAGGAGATGACAGAAAAAGAAGCATGTTTACAATTAGATTAGACATAGTAGACATCTATCAAAATGCATGGTATAAATGCCATGGGATAAAAAGGAGCACTTTCTACAATTATAAAAGCATGTTCTTGAATGGTGATGTGAGAGCTGTGAATGGTGATGTGAGAGCTGTGAATGGTAACAGTGGCTTGGAAAAATCTAGGGCGAACACTGTTGCACTGGTAGCTACTATTAATAAAATTGTAGAAGAGAATTCAGGCAAATCTCCACATCTTACACAATTAATCAGTGAAGATGGAACAAGCACAAACTTGAAATTATTTCCATCTAATATGTCCCATGGTTTGCTGCGAAAAATGACAAATGAAGAAATCAAAAGTATTGGTTTGCCTCTAGTATCACAATCCTCCTTTAGCAAGGTGATGAGAGAAGATTTTCGAGATGTTAAAATTTCTAAATCAAACTCCTTTGCAAGGTGTAATGAGTGCATTACAATACAGGATAGGCTTAAGGGGACCACTGATCCAACTAAGGTGGAAAGGTTGCGAGGACATCAGGCAGCTCATAATAAATATATCACAAGTTGTCGCCAAGTATATTATTCTCACATATTAGCTTCACAAAAAAATCCAAAGACTTTTATGATTATTGTTCATGAAAAAATGGATAAGTCAAAGACTTACATTCCAAGGATGGGTAAGAAGGAAAAATCTTTTTGTAATGTTATGAATCTTCCCATATCATTGACTGGAATGTTGACTCATTGGCACAAGACTGGGGGTTTTTCCCATTTCAGCCTCACATTTTTAGATATGGGATCGAATTTCACTGTGACATCCCTGGCTAAATGCTTGAAGAGTCTTGAAGAACCAGTGGTTGATAAATATGGTGATTTTCTCTACAAAGGAGGGACATCTAAGCACCAATTGCATGATGCTCTATTGCAATCAGAGTCGTATGAAAAGTGTGTGTTATACAGACAAGATGTAATGCAACATGATATATTGTGTGTTGATGGTACTAATCAATGCATGCCAAATAGAAAACTACCACCCATATTGTTGTTGCAAATCGATAATTGTTCAGGCGATAACAAAAACCACTTTCTATTTGCATTTTTATCTCTTTTAACATCAAGGAGAGTGTTCGAGATAATTGGAGTTGGATTCCTCCCAGTTGGACACAACCATGAAGACATAGATGGAACTTATGGAAGGTTATCAGTAAAGCTAATGCGCAAGGACATATTTTCACTCTCGAAAATTTTGGATACGTATAGGACATGTGAAGATCAAAATTTATATTTCCCTTATCTAATTGATGAACTTTACAATTTTAAGAGTTTTGTGAAACCCCACATTTTGGATGGAAATTCCAAAATCATCGGTATCAAAAAATGCCAGTTTTTTAAATTTCAACTCATAGATAACATTCCAGACATGCAATGGAGGGCATCACTTCAGGATGAATCTTAGTCATCTCCTATTCATCTATGACGGTCATTGCCATATGGTAGCGCAGACTTTCCGGTGGGGCAGCCTAGGTTATTAAATCTGCAATCAAAAAGACCTTCAGACATTAACGAAATAAAAAAAGGAATAGAAACATATATTTCATTCTGGAATCGATGGATTGAGAAGGGAGGTGAACAATTTTGGCGTCCCAAGTTAAATTATTGGGAGGATGTATATAAATCTTTGGACAGTTCCTTCGAGTGTGTTGATCAGTCAGCAACTAACTTTTGGCCATCGACAAGCCATGATATTCATAGTAGTGAACCTACAAGATCTGAGCATGAAATTATGGATGCCTATTTGAAGGAAAATGTTCTTGCTTTGTAGGATTGCTATGTTGGACCAGTATGCAACAAGCCTAGAGATGAATTCATTCCAAGAGTGGATGTTGTAAAGGGCCAAATGGTCATTGTGCAATCACTAGAGCCAGATTGTGCAATATGGTTGGGTAGGGAGATTAGTAATATTTATCAAGATTCAGATGCTAGTACTCTTGGGTCTTACAAAGTAGAGGTGCATTGGTGGAATCCAACAGGAGCATCGAAGGATCTAAAGGTCTTGTATAAAAATTGCTTAAATAGAAAGCATCAATGGGTTGTTGGTGCATGATAAAATATGAAGATGGATGTAAATAACATCATATGGGCATGGTCACCAAGGCTAGGATGGACAGGAGAAAAAATTAGAATAAACGAGGAGTGCCTTGCAACATTTAAGGCACAACGAGAACATATGGGGCATAGTGTTGAGAGTGGGCTGGATGTTCCTACAGATATCGTTTGATGTGATCTTAGCCCAGCAAATTTATATTTTGTTACAATCCTTCTAGTCTATCTATCAACCTGTTTGGGTGAGCAAATGTCGAGCATATGGAACATCCACGAGCCTCTAGGAATTTGAGGAAAATTACTACTGTGATGCATAATACACCTTTTACTAGTTAGTACGGTGTAAGTAAGTTGTACCTATATAGATTACGCAAAGAATTCCTGCCTCATTTGGAAACTATTAAAATTATTTATGTAAAAAGATAGATATTCTTGATAGTATATCAAAAAAGAAACAATAATTGATAAACTTGATATTCAAACAATGACTGAATATTATAGACATTGCACTTTTCACCTTAAAAGGTTGTACATTTCCAAATGAAAATTGCACTTTTCAAATTTCATAGTTTCATAATAAAAAAATTGCAATTTTAGGGTTCATAAGTAGTAAAAAAACACACTATTTGAATAGAAAAACACACTTTTCAAAGCCAATATTGCCACTTCCAGAACCTAATTTTGCACTTTACAAAGGTTGATATTGACACTTTCAAAGTCTAAATTCACACTTTCTTAGTCCAATTTTTGCCTAATAAGTCCAAATTTAATGAAATAGGTGTTATACCTTCAATATACATGTAAAAATAACTTATGTTAGTCATTAGTATCTCAGATAATGATGCAAATAGTCAAATATTGTTAGAAGTGCAATGGGCATGGAGGCAAATATTGACAAAAAACCATCTTCCCTAAATGATATTGTCGGAAGAACACTAGAAGTTTTATTTTTTCATATCATCATTGGGTAGCTCAATTAACCATGTTTCCAACATTCATAGTTATTGTTAATTAACCATGTTTATCAACAAGATAAGCATGCACTAGTTATTTTCTCAAAGAAGAGTTCACATTTTTTCTACAATGAAGGTCATTTAAAAACAAGGAATTTCCCACATACATAATGACTGATCTATGTGTGCAAAGTTTAACGAGAGAGGATTGGGTTTGAATTCCTTTGAAGCTTAAATAGATAAGTATTATTTTGGTCATATTTTGCATACATTTTTCACCAAAAGATGTTTAGCATTTTCAAAAAGCAACAATATTCCTAGTAAAATGGATTCCAAATAACTATTAGAATAAAGGGAAATAAGGGACCTTTTCTTATGCCTGAGTTTTTTTGCTATTTGGTGTTATGGAAAACAATATGGAGCCTATATTTGGTTCACTACAAATAGCCAAAAAATAAGAAGATGTAACAATTGTACATGAAACTAGAATGAATAATTTTTTTAAGCACAAAGCGTTAATATGGTACAGTTTTGGTAGTTGTGCACTGGGACAACAACAATTGTTGTAATCATTGTGACAATAATCATTTTGCAGTTCTACATACAATGTACATTGTAGTTATATTTTTTTTTTGTATCCTCTAGTGTATTTTTCATGTTGATTACAATAATTATGAAGCTTAAGAAATGCATAGTACACATGAAACCTAGAATTAAATTTTAAAGTCGGAAGGTAAGTTTAATTGGCTACAAAAATGTTACCACTCTCTTATTAACAACAAGTAAGACACTATGAATTGGTGAAATTTTTAATGCTCAAATCTCACACACATGCGACATCTTTGCAATTTACACGTTAAAGCGTCATCAACATATAGCATGCAACCCACAAAGACATCCTCATTAGATCCAAGAAGCAACATAACTCCAAGTATGCCCCAAAACAGTCAAAAAATACAACCATGTGGCCACATGTCTATTAATACATGCTATTGCACGTGTTATTAGAACTATGATCGCACAACCAGCACATATATTTCTTTTATATCCGTGCGACTAACAAAAACAACAGAATCTCAACCGCCAATGGTGCATTAAAGACTCATCAAAGCTCCATTACCTCTACAAATTCAAATTTGGCTCCTCACACAATTGGGTTCCTTAAATGGCCCCTTTTATGTACCTTGGAGCTATACCATGAGATCAAGGAGTTCACATTGGGATCTAGTTATTTCTTGGCCACCTCTTGGCCTATAAAAGGAAGCCATGGGAATGCTTATAAAGAGAGACAAATCAGAGCAAGATTATGATGTTGGAATTGTACTTGAGCTCCCTTATAGTCCACCTCTTCCCTCTTGTCTAGAATATACCAAACTGCCTTTCCAGCTTCCTTCAAGGGGCAAGTGTTCTTCTCATTTGTTATTCAAGCTACTTAGCATCTAGTGTGGACTAGATAGACCTCCCTAAGAGGGATTGTTTGTCTTCGTTAGAGCTCATATCTCCTAGTTGTTGTACATGCTTGACCATTAGGAAATACAAAAGTGGTTTGGCATCTATTGGTTGTTGGAGTTTGCATTCCTACCCCTTTTTTATTTGTTTTATTTTATTTTCATTTTCTTTGTTTATTTCTTGTTTTGTTAACAACCACTTTCAAGATCACTTGAAGAACTCACCCACACAATAGGGGCACCTAATACTAAAGCCTTGTTGAAACCTACTAGGCTTTGCCCCTTACCAAGTGGTAAGGATTCACCCTTGTGCAATATTTTTCACAACAGTATTTATGGAAACTCCACTTATTTTAGTTCATTTCTCTTAAACTAGGTTGTTATTTGTTGAATAGCTAATTTCTGGTATCTTATGCTTTGGAGGTGAAGAGTTCCACACCCTTCATTCTATAAAATCGGCATTCTCTTGGCCACAATTGTTGTTTCAACATACGCATGGATCTCGGCATCTCGGACACACTATTTGCATAGATGATCCCTCGATGGTCATGTTATCTGTGCATACTAGCATATCTTCTCCCACACGGATTTATGTGTTACTAATTCACGCAACCTCTTCACGTTGTAACCACACTATTGCACGCCAATGAGTCTTTTTGTTGTGCTATAGTGCACCTTTTTTTTGTTTTGCGCACGGATTTGTTATTTCTTTGCATTATACTTATTTTTCATAATCTTGCAACCACGTTGCTGCTCACTAATGAATCAGAACTAATTAATTTGCAATAGTTACATGTCTATATAGTAATTAGCTCACTTAGACTAAGATTAGGGGGTAAAGTGTCATCTCTCGAAACTTGCTTAGGTAACCAACCTTGAGGCTTTCAACGGGCCCCATTGTTGTCACTAGTATTCAATAAATCTTTTGTTTTTGTTTACTTGACATGTTTTTAGGATCAAAAGTAGTGTAGAATCCACTTTTTGCACACAAGCAAGGACCTAAACACCCTTATCTCCCCAAGTATGCTCTTCACTTCGCACTTCTTGTGAGCTTGGTGAATCAGAAAGGGGTGAGAAGTATGAAATACCTCCATTACACACTTTTACTTCATTGTCAATTTATTTTTATTTTTTTTACAAGAACGAGTGACGAGCTTTTATATTAAAAAAGGAGTAAGATTACAAAATATAGTCGGGAAGACTGAACCCAAAATTGGAGAGCTACTATAATAGTCTCATCCATTTCCAGTATTTGCAGTTCACATACGAACTTTAGTCTATGACAGCTATAAACCCTTGCAAACTTTCCTAACAGCAGACAGCAAAAGAAATACATAACGAGGATAGAGGCAGTTGACTAGCTTCATCGAGCCATTACAACAAAAAGGAAATAACCAAGAAAATTTGGGATATCATGGGATTTAAAACTGTAAACTGTTGGTTGTTCTTCTCCTTGCTCCCGTTTTCTTGCATGACGTTGTCTTCAGTGTTTCCATGGAATACAGTGGAATTGCTATTGAGGTCGTATCTCATGCCTTCAAGCTTAGTTTCAACCAAATGCAAGCTGTTATGCAGAGAGTTAATCTGTGTGCTGATAGCACCTGAACAGGGACATCCTATATCCAATTTTCCAACTACAACATCGAAGTACTCTTTTAACTTGTTGCACCCATTGCGTATTTCAGAGGTTGTTATCTAGACGCAGGTAGCAAGATGTGAAATTGCTTTTTTCTGGTTTGATTTTTCTCCCCTGAGCCAACGAGTCTGATTTTCCAACTCCAGCAGGCGAGAGAGAATCTCTGAAGACGGACTGTCTTGTCCATTCGGGGACTCCAAGTTAATGAACCCATTTTCCTGTTCTTGCGGGGAGTTCCAATTCTTTCTGACGCCAGGATCGCTAGAGTGTCCACGAGCAGAGTGTAGCGCAAGACCTCCCAAGCACTGGCTGGAGCCTAAGTCTAATGGAGTCCAACTTTTCCTGAAACCAAGCTCGATGGAGAGTCCACGAGCAGACTGATGCACTGCAGAATGCTGCATTGTACCGCCCAAGCTATGACCAGTGCCTAACGCAAGAGGAACCCAATTCCTGTTATTACCAGACTCTTCAACCCTGGAAAGACCTCGAAATAAATTATGCGTCGAACCACTACGAGCTTTCCCAAAACCTCCATTCCCCTACCCATGGACCACGTCAAAAGCAGAGAGGTGACGCTTCATTCCAACCCCCCCTGAATTGTCCTATATGTTCTTCCTACGGCGATGGCATTGCAACGAAGAGAGGTTCAAACCAGTATTCAAGTTTTCCTCCATTATTGTCCAGAGAGGACCCGAATTTCTATCCCAATTGACGGTGAACGTCTTATGATGAACTAGATCTTCCCAGATAACAGCAAAGTGAGTTTGTGGTATGTCATCCTTACCACTCTGAGGCGTGATATAAGGCAGGTCGGAGGGTGGTCGAATTAATGACCCGCATGCGAGACAGGTGGGAATAGGATAGCAAGAGCGCCAAGTGTGTCGGCCGGACGTGGTAGAGGATCGAGGCAATCCCAAGGAAATATTTCCTTTATTCCTGAACAAAATTCGAAATATTGTATAGTTTGAGGGGTGAGGGATTAGAGCCCAAACCAAGTGATTTTTCATAAGGAACAAGGGAGTTGAAAGAAAACCAGAGAATGGGCTAAGGGACCCAGTTAATAACACGGTTGTGTCCTTTTATAGTCGCCAGACCATAATCCAATCCAGCTCCGATGTTTGCCATGTTGTCTGCATCCTTGTTGTTGTTTCTCAATATGTGGAGAAAAGAGATAGAGAAGAACTCCTTAGCCACATAGAAGAAGAGGTGTTGAATTTTGGAGACTAGTTTCCTACACTTGTTATCCAGAGATCTAGCTTCCCTAATTACCAACATGGAGTCTCCAAAAGTCACTAGGTCTTTGACATGATCACTCCTGGCAATTTCCATCACTTTGATCAAAGCGATCCATTCCGCCTCATTGTTAGTCCTCCTGCCAATTCCCCAGGCATAGTATTTTCTTCTATTTCAATCGGAGTCAAGTAAGACTCCTCCCACACCCGTCAGCCCAGTCATTGCCATTTTATTTTTGCAAAGCACCATTTGCATCTTTTAGAGTTAAAAGTTAAATCTCCATTTGTATTTACTTTATACTCTTCTAGTTAATTTTCTACAATCAATTTTCCTGCCTCACATGTGTTTGGATCACTAGCACACACTAAGGGACATAAAATCTCTTTCACTCCAAGTATGCTCTTCACCTCGCACTTCTTGTCAGTTTCGTGAATCAGAAAAGAAGGGAATTGTGAAATACCTCCCTTACACACCTTAATCAAATTAGACCCTTAAAATCAACCTTTGTAAACAATAACCAACTAAAATTCTCGGCAAGAGGTCACAAAACAATATTTTTTATTGTTAGGATTGAATGGGCTAGGAATCCAAACAATGCCCCTCAATCTAGTTTCATTGAGTGATATTTTGAAGCATAGCATTGTTGACTTATAGGGTATTATCAAAATATTGCTATCACCAAGTGTGAAAAGAAAACCTAGATAAAAAGTGTGTCGTTCCCAAGGAGTTCAAATCCAAGGTATACTTTCCCTTCCCTCTCCAAAGAGCCACTCATCGTTTTGTGGAGGTGAAACTATACCGCCCAAGAAGAACCACTTATCCACACTTGACGTAAGGTATCTTAGTGGCCAAACTTAGGACATCACCAAGGAGCAATTGCGAGTGCAATTGACTCCCGAAGTCATCTATTTCCATTGGAAAGTGTTTCCAAGTCTTCTTGACCAGGAAATTACCCCCATCGCCAATAGAACTAGCTCTTTGTTACCTTCAATAGTCAATTGGTGTGTGGATCCCATTGTAACCATCAGTTGTGCTTTTGGAAGGACCGGTTACATTTGAGAGGAAGGACATTGGATCTTTTAGGGAATTTACGCTTATTTTATTTTTTTAAATGCAAGTTCACTAACTCATAATTAAAAATAACCTACATGTGGGGACTCTTGAACTAAACCAACATTGCACATATCACTCACTTATAGCACCATCTTGCATCTATTGTGGTTGGCATATTTTTGCATTTGTTCAAATTGTGTTTATTTTTCACCATCACTCTCACTTGGAACTAAGCTTTCACCATTGGGGAACAAAACAACCACCTATGGCAATCCCACCAACTACAAGACCTATCTCCTCTCTAGAGGGGTGTTTTTCTACTTTCTCCCTGTGGTTCATGCAGGAGATATTCCATCTAGGGCTGCTCCAGGCCACATTGGTAAGATCATCAGGACGATGTTGCTTCTTACTTGACTCATTTTCTCCTCTCAAAGAAAGTATAGATCCTTCTACCTCATCCTCCATAGGAAGAGGTTCTCCTTTATTTTCCTAATCCTCCGTAGGAAGAGGATTTGTTATTTCTTTTCTTTATACCTATTTTTCACAATCTTGCAACCACATTGTTGCTCACTAATGAACCAGAACTAATTAACTTGCAATAGTTGCATGCCTTCTATATTAATTAGCTCACTTAGACTAATATTAGGGGGGATAGTTTCCTCTCTCGAAACTTGATTAGGTAACCAACCTTGAGTCTTTCAACGGGCCCCATTGTTGTCACTAGTATTCAATACATCTTGTGTTTTTGTTTACTTGAGATATTTTTAGGATCAAAAGTTGTGTAGAATCCACTTTTTGCACACAAGCAAGGACCTAAAGACTCTTTTCTCCCCAAGTATGCTCTTGACCTCGCACTTCTTGTGAGCTTGGTGAATTAGAAAGGGGTGAGAAGTGTGAAATACCTCCATTGCACACTTTTACTTCATCGGAATTTTATTTTTGCAAAGCACTATTAGCATCTTTTAGAGTTAAAAGTTAAATATCCATTTGTATTTACTTTATACTCTTCTAATTAATTTGAAACAATCAATTTTCCTACCTCACATGTGTTTGCATCACTAGCACACACTAAGGGACCTAAAAGCTCTTTCACTCCAAGTATATTCTTCACTTCGCACTTCTTGTTAGCTTGGTGAATCAGAAAGGAAGGGAATTGTGAAATACCTCCCTTACATACCTTAATAAAATTAGACCCTTAAAATCAACCTTTGTAAATTCTAACCTACTAAAATCCTCCACAAGAGGTCACAAAACAATTATTTATCTTGGTAGGATTGAATGGGCTAGGCATCCAAACAATGCCCCACAATCTAGTTCCATTAAGTGATATTTTGAAACATAGCATTGTTGACTTACAGGGTACTATCAAAATCCTGCTATTAGCAAGTGTTAAAAGAAAACCTAGATAAGAAGCATGCCATGCCCAAGGATTTCAAATACTAGGTATGGTTTCCTTGCCCTCTAAATAGAGCCACTTAGTTTTTTGTGGAGGGAACATTATACTGCCCAAGCATAACCACTTATCCACACTTGACGCAAGGTATCTTAGTGGCCAAACTTAGGACATCACCAAGGAGCAATTGTGAGTGCAATTGACTCCTGAAGTCAGCTATTGCCATTCGAAATTGTTTCCAATTCTTCTTGATTGGGACAGTTCCCCCATCTTCGGTAGAACTGGCTCTTTGTTACCTTCACTAGTCAATTGGTGTGTGGATCACATTGTCACCATCAGTTTTGCTTTTGGAAGGACTAATTACATTTGAGATGAAGGACGTTGGGTCTTTTAGTGAATTTACGCTTATTTTCTTTTTTAAAATACAAGTTCACTAACTCGTAATTAAAAAGAACCTACATGTGGGGACTCTTGCACTAAACCAACATTGCACATATCAGTCACTTATTGCACCATATTGCATCTATTGTGGTTGGCATATTTTTGCATTTCTTCAAATTGTGTTTATTTTTCACAATCACTCTCACATGGCACTAACCTTTCACCATTCAGGAACAAACCAACCACCTAAGGCAGTCCCACTGATTGTAAGGCCTATCTCCTCTCTTGAGGGATGTTTTTCCACTTTCTCATCATGGTTCACACATGAGTTATTCTAGTCGGGGCTGCTCCCAAGCCACATTGATAGGATCATCGGGACGAGGCTGCTCCTTACTTGACTCATTTTCTCCTCTCAAAGAAAGTAATAAATAGTTACATAACTACCTGTCGGTTCAACTAACCGACCCGACGTGTATTGGTCAACTCAATCCGTCGACATGTATTACAAGTAGTTGAGTGGAGGACCTAGTCGGCAGGTCGACTTAGGCTCCTCCAACATCTCCCCCACCACAAAATATTTCTCCGTCCCGAAGAAATGAGGAGATGAGGTTTTAACTGTAAGTAATCAAACTTGTTGCTACTGATGTGGGAGACTGGAACTGGTAGATGCTTGTTGGTGGACACATACTTCGACAATGGCTTCTGCAGATACTGATAATTGATATTGAAAGTCCTCCCAAGTGTGTAAGGTGTTCTGAATGTTGATAGTTGTATTGGAGAAAAGTTCCTATGGCTTGGGGTGAACCACTACAGACAGCTGACTACCATAAATTAACTCAATCCTCAATACTATGCTATATAAATGACAATGCTAAGATAATGAAGAATATGACCAACCTTGATCCAAACGTTTGATGTAGATCCCCATTGGAGCTTTCAATCCGTGCACTTGAACCTGCAAATTAGTCTTGACAGCCAATATACAACAAGCACATATAATATATAAATGGCATTAACATCATCAATAGCAATGGTCCATGATATTACAAGTAAATGCAACCCAATGTAATAAAAACAACATTCACAACATTAATGGATGAGAATATGAGTATTTTTATTAATAAATAACAAGAATTACAATGAGATACGACCTCTTGCCGGCAACCAATCTGAACCAAGATATAGGTCAATCCACTTGTGCCTCCACCACTTCGATCCTCCATGGAATGGCAAACTCAAACTATGATAGGAGTTTGGAAGGTGAACATAAAGGGTTCACAACTACAAGGATCAATGAGTGTAGACTCAAGATAGGGCAAAAATCCACTAGAGTTCTCTTGCTCTTCTTTCTCCTCTCGTCCATAAGCCATATGTGCTCAATATATAGTCCTCCCAAAGGTAAGTGAAAGGACACATTGAGGCATTTCGGGGCAAATGGAGGGCCAAGGGTCACCCCAAGACTGCTTTTTGGGAGTAAAAAGTAATTAGCTAGTGATTTTTACCATTTTACATGCTACCCGCGGGCTATAGTGATGCAACTCGCGGGTACGCCCACTGTAGTGATGCAGCTAGCGTACAGAGGAAAAAAACAGAAAAAATAGTGTGTCTGAAGGATATAAAGTGGATCTAAGTCAGTAAAATGGATCCTATAGGCCAAAGAGTGCTGATGCTCACAAGGTGGAAAATTACGCCGTAACAATAGTGAGAGTGGTGAGGCTCGACGGGCTCTCCATCTTGTCTTGTGTAGATTTGTCTTGGATATTGATCATGTCATGTCCAAAAAGTTCCATCTTGTCGTCAGCAGTGGAAAGAAGTCGTTGGAGATATGGACAGATCTTGTCAATTTTGGATAGGCTAGCTCGAGATTGATTGATCCATTGCTCCTCTTTTTTCTCTAGCTTTCTGCTTTCCATGAAAAGTTGCTCGTCGATGGTTTCAGTGAGTGCTTCATCGGTAGTTTGTCTTTGTTGTTGAAGTGTGTTGGTTGGCTCTCGTGTCTTTTGCATTTCTTTGAACACATTGTCGTAACATCTATACTAGTTGCGCGAGACTTCTGTTACTGTAGTGGATTCTCTGGTAAATTGTGCAAGCATGTCGTGTATTGATTTTCCATTAGAATGGATGTCTCTGTGGCCTGATCCCGTCGAGTCTTAGTCAATTGGTCTCTCACGGTCGACACGACACTTTCCAGTATTATGTATGCTTTGTCGAGAGGATTTGTTGTGTCGGGACTCAACAATATTGGTATGAATTGTTGGGCTAAATCCTCACACTTAGTCAAAAATGTTGCTTGCTCTGCTTGCAATCTTTGTAGATGCTCTCGAGCTTCATTTCTTTTGTGTATATGCTCTCTGTTGATCATGTCTCCAATGAGATCAAGTTCTTCCTCCTATGATTCCCGAGGATCATATGTAGCAATTGGTCCAAACTGATCTAAATGTAGAGATAGGCGAGTTTGTTGCTGGATGTGCTGGAGGTGCTATTGTTGCTTCTGCTTTTCTTTCTCTTGTCTTTTCTTTTCTTTCCTCTGCTTTCTCTTTATTTCCTCTTTTCCCTTGTCTGCGGCTTCCTGTTGGTTTTTTGCTTCCTTCAGCTTGTCGATAGCTTCCTGTGCTGCTCGTTCCTTGTTTGCTTCTTCTTGCGCTATCATTTCCGTGTCGACTTCTTCTTGTATGGTTTATCTATCTTATGTTTGTTGTGTTGTTGGGGTTGTGTTTGTGTCGTCGACAGGGGTAGGGGATGGTAAACTGGTAGTAACTGGGGAAGATGGTGAATTGGTCGGTAGTGAGGAGGGGACTTATTCTGTCGAAGGTGGCGGAGGTGGGTCGGGACTTCCTGACGGAGTCGAATTTCCTTGGGACAAGGGTACTTCATGGCCAATCGTCTCAACTGTTTCGTCGACCGAGACGGGGTTTTCAAGTAGGATTTCTGGAGGGTTGACTGTGGGTAGAGCTTGAGTTGGGTTTTCCACAGTAGTCGAGGCAGGCATTAGGGAGGGAAGGTCGACTGACAGGGGTGTAAAGGACGAGGTTTGATGTGCAAAAATGTTTCTTGCCAGATCAGTATCTTTTTCAAGTCTGGTTTCGGTGTACCCGATAATTTGAGGTTCTGAAGTGGTTGGAGGAGGTGGTTGGCTGGCTATGGGGGTGTCGAGCAGAGTTGAGGTAGATGGTAGGATTGGCTCGCTTAGGACTGGTTTCTTTGTAATTAGTGTTGTCTAGTTGGGAAAAATTGAAGAAAGTCGACTGATAAACTCATGTAAGTCATTTTCAGATTGAATCTTGGCGCTTAACGGGCGAGGAAGTTGTTGTACTAAGTCTGGAACAGTGGTTGATTGCTGGGGTGAAGATGGGATGGCAGTCGGAGGGGTCGAAAAAAATTCTTCTTCCATAACGAAGGTCAGTGATGGCAGTGGTGGACTTTGGGTAAGGTCGACATGAGGTTTGACCAAAATCTTGGCTTTCTTTTGTGTAGGTGTCGGTGCTTGAAGCTTTTCTTCTTCCAAGAACTTCTTGAACTGTTCTTCTACAAGGACCTTGCTTTTGGCAGCATCTGCTAATATTTGTGTAGCGCTGTTGAGTAGTTCTGCATTATCTTCTTTTGTTAGCTCTTGTAGGATAATCTTTCGCTTCCCTTTCCCTTGTACTTTAGATTTCTTGTTCTCTCGATCTCGAAACATGTCGTCGGCCATTCGACCGATATTCTCTTTTGTAAGTGAATACTCTGGGAGTGGAGTATCTGACTGCGTACTTTCATCCGACAGATCTTCTATCTCTAGTTATTATCGGTGCGTTGTCATTGCAATCCCTAAAGGATTGATGTCAACAATCTGATCAAACTGAAGGGTGAATGTATTTAAATGAATTCAAAATTCAGTCTTCTTCTTTTTTTGCATCAGTCAAGGGTTCGACCATTGGTTGATCGACTCTTTTTACTTGTGGTGGTATTTGGATATTTGTGTTCGACTGTTTGGTGAGTTCTCCAAATACTTTCTCGACCAAAGGGTAAAAGTCTAGTTCTTTTGCTGCTCCTTCTAGGTACCAAACTGACGTGTGGTCTAGGCGTGATGAAGTGACATGTGGTAAAAGCATAATGTTAGTCGAATCTTTAAAGTGTAGTCGATGTTAAATGGTTAGTATAGTTGATATTCTTTTGGTCAGTTCTTTTAAAGTCCATATTGTTTAAATATGTGGTCGATATTAAAATGATATTACATTCAGGTCGAGGTTATTTTTGTTTTAAAATATGTTTTCAAAGATGTGTCCAAAACTTAGTCGATAGGGTTTTACTAACCATGGTCGATGGTCATTGTAAGTTGGTTGATGTTAAGTCATTGTGCTTACTTGTGATCGACCGATGGTATTTTGTTTTGTAAATTGTGTGGTCACTACTCAAATTGGGCAAGCTATGTAATTGGATCATATTAATGAGTCTTTAATTGAGTCAATTCAGTGACCAACTCACAAAGTGACTATTCATTAAAATTTTGAAGTTGAGAGGGTTAAACGTGAGTCTCTCTGGAGGAAGAAGATCCCCTCCAAATTTGTAATTTAGCCGATATCTAGTCAACTAAGAGTCGAGTCGAGTCAAGTCAGTCGGCCACTACCAAGATCATATATAGCAGTCGGTATCGACCACAAGCAGCGAAACATTTACAAACTTGCAGGAAGGCTCACGACAGATGAAGTCGACGATGACCACATTCAAGCAGAAGTCACCTTACCGCACACAAAAGAAGAGATTAATGCTAGAGGATCACATCAGAACATTTGAATTGATTGAACCCCCTCGGTGTTGTATTGTAAAGATGTTCCTGGATTGTGACCTCAGAAATCCAGCAGGCAGAGAAATGGCATGGAAAGTCGAAGAGACAAAAGGCCCTACATACCTGAGCCGATGGAGAGGAGTGTCAGCCAGATGAGCCAGGGTGAGGCTTTAAACCAAAAGACCTCATTGCGAAAGAAGATAGTCGATCGTCGTTGTGAGAGGAGGAGACTTCGATGGACTACTACCAGATTGAAGATGGAGGCTGAAGAGTAACCAGTCATAGTAGAGCCTTATACATGTGTGTTTTCCTATCAAGTTGGCGGTTGTTGCAACTAAGTTACCTATGCAGACCGGTATGCATGGTTGATGCACAGTGAGGACTACTTCAGTAGGAGCAGAAGCCTAGGATGTTGATACATATTTCTTTGTTTTCTTCGGGGCGAAGAAAGGCTTTGTTGGTGGGGGAGATGTTGGAAGGGACCCTTCGGGCCTTCTTGATGTCATCATTAGTTTGTATTAGTATATAATGGTGCTTAAAGAATGAGCGGTTGAGAGTAACTACTCCAACCGTCTCAGCTATTGTATAAATACATTATCAAGATTAATAAACAATAGTTGAACGTTCGACTCATTCTATGTATCTTGATTATTCTGTGTGTGCGCTATTAATCTATGCTTGAGTGCATGGATTCCCTGTGAATACAACAAATACACAAAGTAATATTGATAAAATATACCAGCAAAAGGCCATAGCAAACTCAACAGCTCTAACACTTCTGGACAGTCAGCCGAGCATGGAACAACAATCCCTCGTCAACCTCCGTAAGAAAGAATATCAATTGATGAAGTAGGCCAAGTCAACACAAACATAAGTCATCCACCTAAAAGACCAGATAGATTAACTATCGCAAGCCACCACAACACATCATTGCAAATTGGGACCTGACCTGCAAAATATCAAAAGTATTCACTAACAGAGAAAATTGCAAATGTATCTAAACTTATCACTATCAGCCTTGATATACAGCCTGTTTTGCATACTTGGGAAGATTTCCAAGCACGACTAGCCATATAGGTCGAAGCATTCGTAGAAGCTTGTGTTGAATAAGATCTGTTAGGCACCGCATCCAGTCTACAACAACCATAGAAATTTTGTGCAAGCCTTTATATATCATTTTGGTAACAAGTTTTGTAATCATACATCTCCCAATTCTCTTCGGGATGAAGAAAGGCCTTGTTAGTGGGGGAGTTGTTGGAGGATCCTAGTTAATCTATCAACAAGGTACTCCTGACCGACCGTAGTCAAGTCGATCTAGTCGGTTGGGCAATTAGCCGACCAGTACACAATTATAACTAATTAACTACCTTGTAACTTGTATAAATAGACTGGCGAACCAGAAAATAAAGTGTGCTGCTTTTTGTACAAGCTTGGCCTATTGATATAATAAAGACCATTGTTCCTATGGTCCCTACTACTTTATTTCTCTTGCTATCATTATGTGCGTGTGCTCTTATATGTGTATATTTATATATATTATGTGCATGATGTATTACTGGTAAACCCTTGTAATCCCATAGATTACAACAGTGCTGAAGGAGGAATTCAAGAACACCAAGATGTCCAAATTAGGTACAATGGCTTCTTATCTCTCCAAGATCTCCCAAATTCGTGATAAATTGGTAGTAGTTGGGGAGATAGTGACAGATTAGGAGTTGGTGAGGATTTATATGAATGGCTTTATTAAGCTATGGGCACCCTTCATCAAAGGGATCACCGCATTAGAAAATCTTCCTAACTGAGAGATGTTGTGGGATGAATTCATCAAAGAGGAGATTTGAGTGGAATCTTTATATGGAGGTGAACAAAATGGTGAAGATTAGGAGAATGTTGCTCTTGCCAGTCACACAAAGAGAAACAAGGAAATAACAAGTGGAGATTCAAATTCATAGGAGGTGAAGAAGAAGAATTACATGAGCAAAGAAGAGTGCTTTGCGTTCCACAAGTGTGGCCACTATGCTTCAGAGTGTCTAGACAGAAGAAAGGGAAAAGTAAGTCTTAGCAGGTAGCAGCATTTGCAGAATATCAAGTCAAGGATTTTGTTGAGAATTTTGAGAAGGATTTCTCGTTAGTCTCTTGCCTTTTTGGCACAGTTTTTGGTAGTGCATGGTTCTTGGATAGTGGGGATTCTCGTCATATGATGGGGACACATGAGTTGTTCACCAGGTTATCAGAGACAAAATCAGGTTTGCATGTGTAGCTCAGCACCCATGCCAAGTGTGCTATAAAGGGATTTGGGGCAGTTAAGTTCCAACTAGAATTAGGAGGATCTCTACAGGTGACAGATGTGTTGTTTGTATCGAATCTCAAGATGAATTTTCTCATATATTCGGCATTGGAGGACACTGGATATGCCATCTCTTCTGAGGGTGGCCGGGTTCTTATTTGGCCAAAGGAATCTGTCATAGACTCAACATGAGACCTTGCCATACAGGTTAAGGTATACAGGTTACAAGGAAAGCATGTAGTTGGATCCAAAGGGATATTGGATCATGGATCAATGTTAGCGGTAGAGGACAAGGAGTAGAAGTCTCTGAAGGGTGAGCAGAGTTCATAGACTTTGAGTATGGGGAGTAAACCTTCAGATGGGAAGAGGGAGTTATCCCCTTCCAGTTATGTCAGGAGACCTACTAGGTACGAGATGACATTGATGGATCCTCAAGAGCAAGAGAAGGTTCCTAGGAGCACATCGAGGGAGAGCAAGACTTTGACAAAGTTTCCAAACTTCATGGCACTGATATGCAGAGTCATCGATTTTGTGACTTCCAATGATCAGGAAGCAGCTAACCAACAAGGTTAGAGGAATGTCAGTGTGCAGAATGATGTGTGCAACAGTGTGCCAAGGTTAGAGGGATAACCAGTTCCAAATGACTCTTTGGGAAGTACCTTCTTCTCTAAGAGGGAGTGTTGATGATTGTAGCTCGAACATGTACTTCTACATAGGCTAAGTGTCTAGCATGCAAGAGTCATCCAAATTACCTCTTTTTGAACTTGCTTGAGGGAGTAAGTGACTTTTATATCTCTTTCATAAGTCTAAGTTAGAAAAAGCACATTAACTAACTTAAGGTTGGCTAGTGACTAAAAGTGAACTTAAGATTAAGTCACAACCATTAACCTTAAGTGAGGCTTGAGATCTAATCTCAACCATCCATCACTTGGAGATTGAGGGTTAGGTTTTTAGTCATTGATATGTTGTAAAAGGAAGCCTAAGGAGAGGAAGAGACACACAACAGTCACATAGAGTGAGTGGGATCTTATTGATCGGTTGAAGAAGGATATTCATCGAAGTTTACAAGGGGTAGGGTTAGAGGAAAGGAGTAAGAGACGGAAACACGGTAGCATCTAGAAAGATAGAAAGGCAAACCTTGAGGTGTGATAGGCTAGGGTATTTTTTGCTTTTGTAATTCCTCAGTGGGCCATTATCCTAGGATGGGAACCCATTTTTTATATTAATGAAATCATTAATTGTTGGTATTTTCCCATTATAGTTTTCCAAGGTAAACGATTTTGTCAAATGTGTGATTGGTTTACTATTTTTATTCCAATGTGTTAGTAGTTACAATGTCAATGTGTTTCTATTTATAATTTTGCAATTATTGAGAATAGAGATCGGATCTGGCATTAAGAAAATAACTTATCCAATTGCAAACAAACTTTGTCACCAACTTTAAAATGATGTGGTGTACATGATGACCAATGAGTTGTTTCTGCTTTTCTTGAGTTTTCTAAAGAATCTGGATGACATTGTCTTCTAAAAATGTCTCTGAATGATAGGCCACTAGATACTCATTTTAAATCAGGATCATACCAAGTGAAAATTGCAAAGTATTGGTCTCAATTTCAAATGGTTGTGAGGGATTAGGTAAAATAAGTACTAGTGTAGAACACAATTATTCTTTGAAAGCATAAAGTGATCCTTGGTCCAATTGAAAACAACTTTGTTCCTTGTTAATTGATGTGATGGAAAACAAATTTGTGAATAACCTAATATGAACTTATTCTATAAATTGGCAAGACCAAGAAAACTCCTCAACTCTGTGAGATTGGAAGGAATAGGCCATTTATATATAGTTTCAATATTAGAAGGATCGAATCGAAGTCCGAGTGCATCAATGACAAAACCAATAAATGAGATTGTTGTTTGAGCAAAAGAACACTTAGAGATATTAGCATACAATTGATTTTGTTGAAGAATGCAAATAACTTGTTTCAAGTGTTGGAGATATGTCTTTCAATTGTGTGAGAAAACCAATATATAATTTAAACATATGACAACAAAATTACCAAGACAATCTCTAAAAACATCATTCATTAATCTCATAAAGGTATTTGGAGCATTGGTGAGTTCAAAGAGCATTACAAGCCATTCAAAAAGACCCATTTTGGTTTTAAATGTTGTTTTCCAAGGATCTCCTGCTTGAAGTCTAACATGATGACATCCACTTTTAAGATCAATTTTGGAGTAGAATCGAGCACCTTGAAGTTGATAAAGAAAGTCATCAATGCAAGGAAGTGGATAGCTATTCTCTATAGTGATCTTATTTAAAGCCCCAAAATCAATGCAGAGATGCCAAGTCCCATCTTTCTTAAGGCAAGATTGGCGATTCACAAGGATAAATAATAGGTTTAATGAATCCCTTAACAAATAAACCTTGAATTTGCCCTCTAATTTTATCACTTTAAAGCTATAAAGTGCAATACAGAGGTGCATTTGGTAGAGAAACTCCTAGAAGAAGATCAATTGTATGATTGGTTTCTCTTTGTGAACCCATTTTTGTAGGTTCCGGGAATACATTTAAATAGGATAGCAAAATCTAATTAATATCTCAACGTGGCTTGGAAATAATTACTAAGTTTTCATGAGATTAAGGCCTTAAGAATATGAGTGCCAACATTGTTGCTTAATCAATTACTTTACGTCTCACTTAGAAGTGAGGACCAAATTATTTGTTTTTAATGTGATCATGATTAAGTTCTTTTGATTGTCCTTATGCAATGTGTAGGTATTGTTATATGCACCAGAATATGCTCTTCCTTCATACTAATAGGGATTTCCAAGTAACAACCCACAATAATCCAAGTCGGCCACATCACAGGTGACCCTATCCACAAACTTAGGCCCAAAAGCAAATAACATTGTGCAAGTGCGTGGATTTGTGTAGATGAACCATTGTCCTTCCATCCAAGTGCATACGAATGGAGATGTGGGTTAGGCAACTACAACTTGTCGATAATGGCCTTCACAATCAAATTCTTTCATGACTCATTGTCGATGATACAATCTATTCAGAAATCATCCATGAGGTGATCACGAGTGACAAATAAATTGCTATTCCCTCCTTCAATAGGATGATGGTGCATCGAAGTAACTTTATTGAGTTGACCTTTCAACTCTTCATAAGTCCTATCATCACTACGAGTCTCAATAGGACCATCATTAGCTCATCCTTGAGATGATACAAACAACAATTTATTTTTAATTTAAAGCATTTAGACTTCTCATGACCTCTTTTTCTATAATATCGATAAAACATGACATTTTTCTTGGCATCAAAAGAAGAAGAAGAGGGAGAGGGAGAAGAGACATTACAAGTTGTAGCAAGAGAAGTAGCCTTTATGGGTGCATTGTTGCACTTGTTGAAGTAGGAGGAGGAACGTTGTTGAGGTCATTGCTTATCAGAAAGCTTTTCTTTCACTAGTTGGGATTGATTATAAATGGTGGTGATATCCATGCACTTCAACTCCTGGTACAATTGTTCTTGCAGGCCCCTTTTGAATTTGAGTAACAACTTTTCAGACAAATCGACGATACTAATAAGAATTCAAGCCTTGTTGAATTGATTGATGTTCGTATTCTTGTATTGACATATTTAACCCTTGATGCAAATGGAGCCACTTGACTTGCATGTCCTATTTATAACTAGAAGGGTAGAAGGTGAGACTAATCTCTTCTACAAGTCCAATCCAAGTGGTAATTAGGTTTTGATTAGTAGCACGTTCGACAACAAACATTTTGGCAAGACCTGTGAGCTTTAACTTGGTGAATGAAACGTATCGTCATTGGGGATCACATTGTACTCGAACCAAGTGTCCATATCCAAAACCCAACTATTGAGCACTTCAACATTGCATGACCCATCATAGATGGGAACCTTGCATTTCGCGCACCGAGGAGACGGCTTGCTCTTCATGATATGTTAACTGTATTGGTTAACGAAACAATCATATTGGCAAGTTCTAACATCCTTTCAGCAAGCATTGTCATTTACATGGCTCATGTGGTTGCCATTGAGACCAGAACATAAAAATGGACACTGATGCAATATTTAAAAAATTGATGTCTACAGAAATTTCTTAAATGCACATGACAACCTTCTCTTCACAAGTTATAATTCCCTTATAAAAATGTTAAAAGCCATTATATTTTCATCTCCTCACTCTAAAACTATTTAAAATTATATGATATCCACATAAAATTTCAAAATGTGAGTAGTGAAGGGGCCACACATTATCAAAATATATGTCGGAAACAACTATCATGATGACTATAGGAACGACGAACCGAGATCCAACAAGAAAAGGTGGATCTTACACTACATCGCTATAACTAAAGTTGTGGACTTGTTGGCGATGGCTATGGTCAAGGTTGAAGGATTATCAACACAAAGCTTTTGGGTTGTGATAGCCTTTCCCACAGGTGAATTTATCCCAACCAATTGGACCCATCCATCATCAAAATTGTTATTAGCCTACTACACTAATTGAGTTTAAAGAGCTTGGTTGACTTAAGGTTGAGTTGGGTCAAGCTTGGCCATAAGATGGCACTTGCAAATCTTACATTAAGGACTTTGAGACTGAAAACATGCATTGTGCAAATTGATATAGTTATTAAACTATTTAAACATCCTATACCCCAGTTGAATCAAGACACTTTTTGAGATCTTTGGACATGTCAACATTATGTGAAGGTTAAAGAATATTCTAAGTTCATGGTAGAGAATGTTACTTAGGGACTTATAAATAAGTTCATAGAAGTTCATGGAATTGATTGAACTTCATGAACATGTCAAAGTAATTCTAACCATGCAATATAATAGAATTGTGAACTCTACTCCATAAAAAAAAATCTTCAAAAGAATGAGAGAGCACAACAAGAAAATTCCTACATGCCCAATAGGTTATGAGAAGTCATAACTTTGCATAAAGTTATGTAATGAATACAAACAAAACAAAGCCTCATTTAATAATGGTAATCATGTGGCTATCCCACCTCCTCATGTAAGCCTATGATGAAAAGTGACCAACAAAGTATTCCATGAATATATGTTGTTTATATTATTGGAAAATAACTTTATATATGTAAATACAAATATCTTCAAAACTTTCACCAAAGTCAATTTTGTTACCTTAAAATTAATTTACATATTTTTTGGATTGTACCTTTAATTACTATTTTATTCACTACAACATAATTATAACTAGCAATTGCCCCTGGTGGTGCAAAAAGTATGCCTTAATAAGGGGTTTAGTCCATCTTTTGACACATGCAGTGTAGTGAGGGATGGCATCTCACTTCCTTAGTTTCAACAATGGATTTAGTCCATCTTTAGTCATATTGAGTGTTAGTGAGGGACAATATCCCACTTCCTTACTTTCAACAACTTGAAGCAATCTTCATTGGCATGTATATGAAATATTTGCTAACAAAAACTCAAGGTATGCTTGGATTACAAGATGTGAATTATTATTAGCAAAAAAGATGGACCTTGGATTACAAGATGGATGTTGAATTTTTCTTAGCAAAGATTTCATATTTATGCAAATGAATATTGTTGTTGTTATTCTTGTACGTTTCTTCAAATTTGATGTTGTTAAAGGTAAGGAAGTGAAATATCGCCCCTCGCTAACCCTCCATATGACTAAAGATGGACTAAATATTAGGGTCAAACATTGTCAAGCATAAGTTTACTCAATATTCAAGCACAACGTATATAGAAAACTTTCATTAATTGAATATAAATTGGCATTTTATTTTTATGTGTTTTAACATATTCAAATTTTTCCTTGTTGAAGGCATATATTCTATTGCATCAAAACCCTCTTCGTGCAATGGAAAACATTGAAATGGGATGTATTCGATGAGCCCACAAGGAATAAAAGATACTAACCACAACCACAAATTAGTTCTTTATAATATTAGTTATAACATTTCAATGGTACTTTAAGGAAAAGATTTAGGATACTAATTTCCCATTTGTCCAACAAGAACAGTAGTTTTAAACATCAAACTATATCCATAATTTGTATTATATATTATAGTTATGTCTTCTCGCCCCCTTATTACAACGTACTTTTTGCACCGTGGAATTGCTAATTAGTTCAAAACTCTACTTATTTTGTCGGTGATGACACACATGAAAGATGTCATATTATTAAGATTGATAGATACTCTAACCTTTTTCTTATTAATTAATGTATTGCATCTTTTTTTTTTAAACTAAAACATATACATTGGCATTTGTAAAAGGCTAAAAAAAATTAGCATCAAAATTTACAACAGTCCAAAAATTGGATTTCAATATTCTCGAGCAGTATCCAACCCATATACATATGTCCAAATTCTAAAAACTATTTGTAGAGGATTATCAACCGCTACACTACTATAGATTTTTACATATTGGCCTAATAATAACTAGCAAAAAACGTGCATAGACAACTAAAAAACATAAAGAACTAAGTGGTGTTGTGACCACTATCCATGACTTGAACTTCTTCATTATCGCTTGTGTTCTCCTGTGAGATGGAAATGTTGAGAGCAACATGAACAAGTTGTTGGACACAAATTTCTTCATTGCCCTTACTTCCGGCTCGGTCAGTAAGCTTGGAGTATTGCACAATCAACAACTCCTCATGACGATCTAGGTTAGCCATGATTGTGTCCACATGTGCTCCATAAGCCTTGATGTTGTCTTCACCATCATCATGGTGATGATCTAAATGAACAATTGTGCTTCGTGGACTCTTATGTTTTCCTCAGCCTCATCAAACCGCTAGCTAGAACCATTTGTGTGAGTAGTGTTCTAACTAACTACTTCCAATACTCCCTTCAACTGCAAGTTCATCCAGCATAAATTGGCTTGAATGTCTCTTATGTCATATTTGGCATCTCGAATTTCTTTCAACAAATCTTGCAATTTGTCAACCTAATCCCCCTCGACCTTCATTCTCAATGAAGGAAAGGAGAAGCCCAAAAAGAGACCCAAGGGCCACGCAGTCTATAACAATATATTCACCAAAGTTCCCAGGTTACCCGCCTTCCAACGTAAGGTATTCATAGGACCCAAGTCCCACGTCTACCATAGAAGAGTATTCGTAAAAAAACCTAAGCCTCACGCCTTCCAAAGAAGGAAAATCTTCACGCTACCAAACTTGTGAGCAAAAATTACCAACTAACCATCCTCCATGTGCCCAGTCTTGTGGCCAAGGCTTACCACTGGTAGATTGCCCTCCACACACCCACAAGTAACAACGGTAGAGAGCCACTCCCTCAGGGTGAAGGGAATGGTATCTTCTTCCTCTTCTAAGATCAAAATCACCATCCCCATGATGCAAGCGATACCAGACTTCCACCATGCTAGATAATGTTTAATCCCATCTTCATTAACAAAGCTTGGATGGGAAGGTTCATAATGCGAGGAGCCTAGAAGCATCCTCATGTGTGTGGTTCCCACAGAGCCCTCCACGCAAGGTGGTAGGTGGTGCATTAAACCATTCTTTTGAATTACGAAGTGACCGCTACTAGAATTAATTGATGATGGAACATTGTTGTTTGAATGCACCATACAAACTCGATATAATAACCTTAGGGGAGCCAACATGATGATCGTTGGACCTCTTTTTTTTATGCCCCCTCGTGGTAGAAGAGCGGCCTCATTTGCTAGCTTATCTATCGGTTTATCATTTTCTCCTCGTACATGTAGAAGCTGAACATCCAGGGTTTGAAGGAGAATCCCATTGATGCACTTTTGAAGCCTTCACACAATTTTATCCATGAGATCCTTTCTTTGTCTAGCTTGGTAGATGATCAAGAGGGAATCTCCTATAACAACAATATATTGGATTACAAGGGAGTCAATTTGATCAAGTCCCAGATAGAAAGCATAACACTCTACTTGATAGTCAGTGGCTTCCCCTAGGCCACACACAAAGGTTAATATTGTATTCCCTTCGGGATCCAAAAGGATCCCCCGCACCTACCTCCCCATAACATATTGCGTCTTATTACAAAACTACAACTATAATTATTTATTTGTTATAAACTTTCAATATTCATTAGGCATTACACATAGTTCATTTCCAATTCATACACTTGTTGTAACTGACTTAATTATATAGGTAAAATTCAAATCAGCTATGAAGCCGATAATGGAATTATCAAGTTATTTAATAAATTTAGAGCCAAACTAATCTCTGGTATGGCATTACACTCTTATTTTGTTAACAATTTTGACAAGATCGTAGTACCACGAATCCTATTGTTTTTTCTCAAGTTAACGCAGTGACGCGTCATGTTGAGATCAATGTTTTAGAATTGAAGGTATTACTCTAATTTAAACGATATTCATAACTTTCTCTTTCAGATTTAAACAAGGTTAAGTTAGAGGATAAGAGGAATCCTTGCACTCTGTGTCAATTGATTTTATTCAAATATAAATCTACAGATATAACACTTATTTGCTATACAATGACAAATTTATTCATGTCTTACTAGGATTATCAAATAAATTTATGTGTTTTTTTTCCCTGGAAAAAAAAGGCGTTCATGCTTTATATAAAGTAGAGACATTTTACATGACCGCATAGATCTCTCGAAATTGACTTTCATCGCATTTCTTTACATTTTCCAAAAATGACAGATGTATTATAATACATCCATAAAAGTCCAAACGGAAGTTCAATATGAGATCAAAAAAGTACGTGATCAATAAACATGTGATCGTGGCACCAAACCATATACCTCAACAATAGAATAATTGAGATCAAAACGGAATAGGTCCAGGTCCATAGTGTTGCCCAGGATCGTGAGTCCATGTTTGCCAAAGTCCATCTCAGAGAAGAAGACCTTTTTTAGAAAGATCATCTGCCACTTGATTCTATTCCCTAAAAATATGGCAGAAAGAGATCCGTAGAAAAGTAGCAGCAAGCCTTGAAACCTCCTCATAGACAGGAGACAACATAACATTATGTGGCTTCCATATAGACTTCATCCACTGAATGATAAGAGATGAATCCCCGAAGACCTATATACATTGAATATCCCTCGCAATGGTCGCATGTAGAAGAAAATTCAAATCCAACAGCTTTGCACGATTCTTGGTGCTATTTCCAGTGGATGCTGCAAACTTGAACCAGTGAGAAGTTGAGAGATAGATGATACCACCAGCACCAAATAAAGAATTACGTGGATAATTTGTAATCAATGTTTCTATGGTATCTAATTCGAAATTTAACAACAATAATGGACTTTCCAGTCCCACAGATAATACTTGTTTTCTGCGTAAGAGATTATTTCGATAACTTATATTGACTCGACTCTAATTACCATATTTAAAATTTCAAAAAACCATTATATGTGAAAAATAAAAATAAAAACAAGAGAGTCCAAGAGATTGTATGTGTAGCCAATTTCAAATAACTTATATTAACTAGACTCTAATTATCATATTTAAAAGCCAAAAAACAAGAAAACCCAAGATTATATGTGTCGATAATCTCTGGTAGAAACTAGAGATCATATTCTGGTAGATTGCAAATATACTATTGAAATCTGGAAACGTGTTCTCTCAGCAATGAATATCGCTCAAACCTGGGATAAAGATACTTTTGAACAAAATTATTACCACTGGTATAAAACCTGCAAAAGGAATATACACATTCCAACTATCATATCATGGAAAATCTGGGATGTCAGAAATATTAGTATATTTGAAAACCATTTACTTGATCACAACACAGTTTGTCATTTTATCATCAAAATGATATAAGAAAGAAATGTTGAAGTGATTATTGGAAAAAAACCCAGAATTAAGAAGATCCTAAATCCTTTCTTTGGCGCCATTAGATTCTGCGATGGAGCGGCCAAGGATGGCTTTTGTGCAGCTAGAGCGGTTTTGTTTCTTAATATTTCTCGTAAATTCACTTTCAAATTACATGGTGGAAAAGGATAAAATATGAAAGCCAAAATTATGGCCCTCTGGTTACTTTGCAAATTGGCAACCAGCTTTGGAATAGACCAGCTACACTGTCTTGGTGATTCCTTGGTTACTATATTATGGGCACATAATCAATATAACATACATGTTATCTCCCTTCTGCATTGGTGTGCTAGACTAAGGACCCTCATCAAGCTTTTCTATAGGATTGATTTCACACATATCTATAGAGAACAAAACTCAGCAGCTGACCTCCTGTCCAAGCAAGCACTTATTGGCATTCTGGGGCTTCTCTACTGGGAAGAATTTCTTGATTCTCGTCTTCCGCAGGCTGGAACTTTTGAAATACTTGAAGACATTAACTAAATTGTTATTCTGGATGACTGTATTTTGGATGGTTTCTACACTTAGTTTTCTTTTTTTGTTATATAATGCTTAAGTTATAAGCTACTCTAAACTTATCTGACAAAGACTTTGGTATATTTTTTGAACAGAATGTTTTATCTATAGCATGCCAAGAAGCACCGATATGTACTTTTTGATTCATTTTGAATATCAAAAATATGATTTTTTCCTCTGAAAAAAAAAATATGTTGATAATTTTAGTGAAAAATCCATTATGTATTAAAAAAAAAACAATAAATTATATGTGTTGCTAATTTTAGTGAAAAAACCATTATATGTGAAAAGTAAAAAAAACAGGAGAGAACCACATTGCATGAAAAACATATTTAAAAGATAGAGATAGAAAAATAAAACTGTAGCAATACTCTTAAATGAAAACGAAATTAAATTTTAGATAGTTTTGAGATGTGATTAATGTATTATATTATATTATAATTTAAATATATTAAAGAGTTTGGATTATTTAAAATGTAAACAATACTTTAACTAATAACCAAATTGAATAGTTTTGAGAGATACAATAAAAATAATATATTATAATTTTGAAAATTAATTTATTTTTAATTAATTAATATTGTATTTTAATTTTATATTTTAAATAATAAAATTAAATAAAATGAATTATACTATTGAGAATATAATTGATATATATAAATTTGACGATTTAGATTGGATGGTCATTTTTAGGCGTTTTTTTATTTTTATTTTTGTAAAATCGGAATTTTGTTGTGTTTTATCATGATTTTGATGGTAGAAATGGATTCAACGCCCTAAAAAACCCTTGGGGCACCCAAAATTCTAGAATTTGACAGTTGTAACTGTCACATACCCACCCATCATACCAGCATGGGAGAGAACATGACTCTGATTCCAGGACATCTAGCCCTGTACTTAGTAAACAAACATTCATATAAAATGAAGATGGACATACGGGAATGCATAGATATTTGAAAACACAGCAGAATTTAAAAATCTATTACACATCCATCGTACATTCAAGACATTCAAGATATTCATGTCATTCATCAATTAAAACAATATAAGTAAAATTCACTGATGATAAAGGACATGTACATATGCATATCGTAATTAAACACGACGGAATTAAAATCATGTTAATATCTAACATACATTTAGCATTTTCATGACAGCCATTAAATAAAGACATTGCAGAATTATAATAGAGAATACTTATCTTAAAACAAAGTAGCCCCTGAGCAACCAGCTATGCATCTGCAACGTTCCACCCAACCATAGGCCAGTTGTGCCCATCAATCTCTTGATACAACTGCCACCCTCGAGCTGGGCATGATTTCTACAAGGAAGAAGGGTACAACATACTCACACATAGCCAGAATACACCAAAATCAGCCAAACCAATCAGCAATTGGGTTTATCAAGCTGCTAGGAGATGGAAAGGAAGAATTTCTAAGCTAGTGAGCTCAAGCACAGAGCCATGGATACCCCTACAAGATCTATCTAGCTTGGCACCCACAATGCCTACACACCCAACACAAGGAAGTATTATCGTCACTGCTACACAGTACCTCAAGCCATACCTTCCTTTCTAGTGCTCTCAAGGTGTGCATAGAAAAGTAGCCAAAGCCCTCTTGATCTTCTTGAGAGGTTATTTCCCCCACTAGGTTTATCAAGCCAATTCTGTCCACTACCACTCCAGATTTCTTGCTCACAGGTTCAAACCAAAACAGGGATGCACATAACAGCAAAAGTATAAGTGTTGGGCATGAAGAAACATTTTTACAGTGAGATGCCCAAAGATGGGGTTTTTATTAGCTTCAGAAAAACGTGGGAAACCCAAAAACGAAAATGGAAGATAGGGGACAACCCTGGGAAGCCAAATCCGATTTTAGAAAAACATCCATGGAAATTCTGGGGCAAAAACGACCTCCATAACAGTCCCAAAATGTGGTCCTCCTCTCCCAGCCATTGTGCAAATCAAAAACGAGTTCCCAAGCATGGAAAATACAGGTAAAATGGTGAAAAATGTGATGGGGAAAGCCCAGCTAGCTCAGACTGCGTGAGAGGGAAAAAGCCATGGGTCAAAGATGGCTTTAGGCACCATTTCGTGGGTGTTTTCTTGCCCAAGGAGCAGAAATACGAATTCCCAGGTTGATGGCTTGCCCATGCACGAAATTGGCTTCCATACCTTCCCATTCCCAAGGCATTAACTGCCTCAACCAACTCTTGGAAGAATTAAATGATTGGGTGCATAACCCAAAATGGGTAGTTGGTGGTTTATGGGTTTTCTCATTGACACATGGGTTAACACCATTGGCTCAAGGGTTGAATAATTTCCCTCCCTATTCCTTATAAAAATCATGCCCACATCTCTTTGTTGCATTGCATAGCTAGTTGTGGATATTTCATTAAAATTCGTATTTACATGATGTCTTAATTTACATTGTGCTTGTCTAGCACAAGAACCATATCCACCGATTTTAATTGTCGATACACACAAAACCAAATCGATGGTGGGGCCTTGGCCTTGAGCTCCTCACCATGATTTAATAACGATATTTACATCATTTACAATTTTAATGCCACAAGGTCAAAATGGGGACGTGACAGTAACCTGGATTTTGGAAAACTACGGTCAGATTTTTTTAAATCATACTTAGAAAAAATCATCTATTCCGACTTAAATCATAGAATTTTTAGACTACTCGTATAAATATATATTTTATAGAATTATTGTTATTTTGTTAATTATTATTTTTACATATATTTATATTTTATATGTGGGAAAATATTTTATATATGAACACATATAGCTTTGGGGGATGGAAATACCAATTTTTTCCATAGTTTTGCCTCGAACAGAAGAAATATAAATTCTATTTGGGAATTAAATTATGAGAATGGTAATTTTGTAAAGTCACAACAGGATTTGGAAGATGCTGCAAAAAGACATTTCTCGAAGCATTTTAAAGATCCTGGTACATATCAGATTGATGATCAATTGAAAGTCATTAAATATTTCCCTACCTTTTTCGCAAATGAGGAAATGTCACGTCCCCTGTTTTGACCCTCATAATATTTTGGGCTATAATGTAAATAATGTATGCATATTATGTATGATTCCTAGCGTGGAGCTCAAGGCCAAGGCCCCGCTAGTGAGCGCTCGACCTTTAAGAGGCAAGTATTTCAAATTATGCTACCCATGTGCTAGAGAACCATGGGAATTGTAAATATGCATTTTAATATAAATGCCCACAACTAGCTATGCAATGCAACAAGAGATGGGGGCATGATATTACAAGGAAATTGGGAGGAGGATATTCAAACCCTTGAGCCAATTGAGTCAAGCCAAGTGTCAATGAGAGAACCCATGAAGCCTCAACTACCCATGTTGACTTTTGTACCCAATCATTGATTTCCCCCAAGAGTTGGTTGAGGTAGTTAATGCCTTGGGGAATGGGAGGTATGGCTGTCCAAATTCGAGTATGGGCAAGCCACCCTGCATGGAAAAACGTGTTTGGCTTCTTGAGCAAGAAAAGAGCCATGAATTGCTCCCCAAGCCCTTACCCATCAACCAGCTTTGCTCTCCCACGAGTTTAGAGCTTCCTGGGCATTTCCCTCCATGAATTTCCTGTGTTTACCTTCGTTTTCCTAGTTGGGAAGGGCGTTTTTGTTGTGCCTAACAGTGGGGAAGAGAGGGGAAACTATTTGGGGTTTAATTGAGGCCGTTTTGGCCCACTGAATGCTCATACATCTGTGGGAGAAATCAGTTTTCTTCCCTGGGGTTGATTCCCTCTTCCCACAATCCGTTTTTGGTGTGCCCACGTTTTGGGGAAAACCCATAGACCCTATTCTGTGAATCCATGGTTGAATTGTGTATCCATGCCAATTTTGAGCTACTGTGTGTAAAAGAATGTTGGGGTTGAGATGGGTATCAATTGCTTTGGCCGTGTAGGGTTTGAGAGTCCCAAGTTCCTTGTAGATATCATGCCTAGCTCGGGGGTGGTCTCTGAGTGCTGAAATAATACAAGCTAGGCAGAGACCTACGGTTGGGAGGAACGTTGTAGCGACATAGCTAGTTGTTGGGACAGCATTACATCAAGATGATTATTTTCTTATGTAATTACTTCTGCAAATGTATTAATTTGTTGGCTGTGTTAAATTGAATGGCATCATGTATTGTGTGTGGATGAGGTTTTCATTCTGATGTTCATGTTTAATTGATTTACATCTGCACACATGTATTTCTTTGCTTTAAAATCTAATGTATGGGTTGAGTTTATGTAAAAGCCCCCAGCATTTGCCATCATGTCCCCTTCCACGAATTGGATAGATAGGTGGGTACATCACAGGAAGGTATGGAGATTGGGAAGCATGTGAATTTGGATGAAATTGCAAGGGTCCTCAAAAACTTTGCTAAGGATAGGAGCTCTCGTTCAGATGGTTGGACCATCGAACTTTTCTTGGGATTCTTTGACATCATGGGGGAATATTTATTAAATATGATTGAGTTCTCCTGAGAGGAAGGTTTCATTTCAGGAGGGTTAAATTCTACATTTTTTACTCTCATTCCAAAATGCAATAAAACTTCCTCTTTCAATAATTTTAGACCAACTACTTTATGCAAACTTGCTTACAAGATTATTACTAAAATTATTGCTAACGTGATGAAGCCTAAGCTTGCAGATTTGATATCTAAAGAACAATTTGGTTTTTTAGCTAATAGGAAAATTTTGGATGATGTTGGAGTGTCTCAAGAGTGCCTATGTACTATAAAAAATACAAGTGATGTGATCCTTAAGATGGGCTTGGTCAAAGCATATGATCGAGTCAATTGGGTTTATATGGGGCTTCTTCTTCTTCAAATCGGCTTTCCTTTACATGTTACAAACTGGATAATGGCCTGTGTGTTGTATGCCAATTTCCCGGTTCTTATAAATGGATATCCCACTTCCTTTTTTAGATGTTCAAGAGGATTGAGGCAAGGTTGTTCCTTTTCACCCCTCCTCTTCCTTCTGATTATTGGAGGGCTGAGCATAATGATATGTGCTGCTAAAAGAGAAGGTAAATTAAAAGGTACTAAGGTCTCTTCCTTTGTTTTCATCACCCATTTACTTTTTGTTAATGACGTGGTACTTTTTGGTAAAGGATATGCAGAAGAATGGTATCATTTCTCATAAATTATCAATTTATTTTGTTTGGCCTCTGGTATGGAAGTGAGTATTAATAAATATGCCTTCTTGTGTCATAATGTTGATGTCAATATTTTAGATCAAATTTCTTGAATTCTTCCATATTAGATGTCTCGGATTGATGAGGGCTTCAAGTATCTTGGCTACTACATCAAACCAAATTGCTATAAGGTTAGTGATTGGTTATGGCTGGTGAAAAAGTATGAAAAGAGAATTGGATTTTGAAGTTATAAATATATTTCCCTTGGTGGCAGGCTTACTCTTTTGAAAGCAGTGCTTACTGGTATGGCAGTATACTGGTTCTCTTTGGCACAAATTCCTCAGACTATCTTGAAGTTGATCATAATATTGATGTTTAATTTCTTATGGTCAGGAATTGTTAATGGTGGTAGGATACATCTTGTTAGATGGAAACTACTATCTATGCTGAAACATATGGGTGGTTGGAACACTAAAAATATTTTCTGGTTCGATTATGCTCTGAGTATGAAGAGCATGTGGCATGGAATTTTTGGTTATGGGATTTGGTCAGACGTCCTTCATATATTAAGACAAACCCTTTACAATGGATTAGGAAGCCCAATAAGCAAGTAAGAATTCCTTCTTATTTCTGATGTGGCTTTCTAAAGATATATCCTTGGATCAACTTTCACTTAGCTTGGAAGATTGTAAATGGTAGAAATTGTCTGATTGGGATTGATCCGTTTATTGGCGACGAGGAGGACTATATCTTGTCTCCTGATATCAAAGAACATCTTGCGTAATTCGGTTTCATGACCTTAGCTCATATCAAGAGTCCCAATTGGTTACCAAATTATGGCTCATACTAGATGATTGCTCAGGATATTGGTCTCAACAGTGTTTGGGTGGTGGAATGGACACGTTATATCTCCTTTCTACACTCTGCAGGTATCAGACTTACAAATATGGAAGATAAGCTGGTTTGGTCCTACAATGTGGAATCTAGGCAAATTTATGTTAAATCTGCATAGTATGCAATTGTTCAATTTCATGCTACCTGTGTTCCAAAATGGTGGTATTTAAAGTTGTGGAAATGGCATATTCCACAGAAAACAAATGTTTTATATGGCTTGCTTTTGAAGACTGTGTAATGAAATGGAATAATCCAATGCACAAAGGCTGGATACGTCCAAATATTTGCTCATTGTGCAAGTCGGATGGGGAATCTGTGGACCACATGTTTGTGTTATGTCAAGTCACAAAACATATATGGAAACAATTTTGTTACACTTTAAAGATATCTGGTAATTGGGGTTCTGGGAACTTCGAGACCTCATTTCAAGAATGGGTTCAATCTCAAAATTTGGTCAAGACGCTTCCAGCGTTTATTTCTTGGGTGATTTGGAAGTCACGGACTGAGGTTATTTTTTAGGGGACACCTCTTAAATCTTATATGATTGTCAACAGAGCTTTCAATATGTTTAATGCTTATAATTCTCAAAAATTATCTATAGACACCAACAGCTTTGGTGATTGCTGCTACAAATCGGGCCAGTGGTTTCTTTGATGGTGCAACTATTAATGGTAGGTGTGAATCTGGTGTTCATATGATCATCAACAAGGGCCAATGTTTTAATGGGTACAAATTCAAAGGTTGAGCTGCTTGCACTATGGTGTTTAACAAAAAGTTGCTTGTACTTTTGGTATTGATCGCTTAAAAATGTTGGGTGATTCACTGATGGTTGTAAATTGGGAAAAGAATCCCTACAAGCTGAATGTGTTCTCTTTACATCATTGGTGCTAGAGGATTGAAGCACAATTGGACTCCTTTTTTCATTGGACTATAGATCATATCTACAGAGACTTTAATGGTGTGGCCGATGATTTATCTAAAGAGGCTCTTAATGAGGAGGAAGGCCTTCTCTTATGGGAGGAGTAGATTAATGGTGAATTGGTAAATCGTGGTTTTAATCACATACTCTCTTATTAGTATGTTTTGCCTCGTATTGTTTTTCTATCATACATTTTGTTTGTATCTTTGGAGGTTGTTGGACCAGCTGGTTTTTTTTTTTTTTTTCCTTCAATAGGCTTGAGATCGAATAGCTATATCTATACTTAAAAGCACAATGATGATTATGACATGTAATACAAGGATGACATTCTTGTAGATTTGTTGGGTACTCTTGATTAAGTTTGGAGATGTACTCTTTATTTATAGAAACAACAAAAGTATAGTTTTTTTCTTCTTGCAAAAATAGATTAGCACCTTCATACTTGTGGGAAATGTAAGCTTTACATGTCCCCTCTGTGCATATAGAGAAGAAAGACAATCCAAACTTAAATAAAGAGAGTGAGAAAGAAGGTCAAACATGAATCATGCTTTTTCCTCTGAATCGGTAAGGTGCATTCTATAAACCATATATTGAATTTTTGGCTGCTCACTTTTGTTAAATTAGCAAGACTAGACTACAACAAAGTTGCTCCTTTGCCACTCTTTTTACCTCTTTATCTCAATACATAACCAATTGGTTAGAAACAAAGCTGCACTGAAATCTTGTTGATCTTTGACTTCCTTATTTCATTCAAATAATCAAATCCTAGTACATTTCTTTTTATATGTTGGAATAAAAGGAAACTGACATGATTGGACAATATAACTCAAATTGTGAATGTGAATGTAATGTATTTTCTTAGTGCAAATAATGCATATGTCGTTTAGTTTAGTCCACATTTATTCTTCAAACAAATGACTAGAATGTAGGTTATCCTTCCTTTGGTAATGACATGCCATAATTTTTTAATGCACTGAGTGGTATCTATTGAGCCCTCATCCACATAATAACTCTGACAAAGAAGGACATGAGACCCAATGCACACTACAAACTTAGTATATGTAGTTGTGAAACATCAAGAAATGGGGGATAGTAAGATGGCTAGTTCTCCCATCATTTTATTTTCCAAGGTCTTAACCATGGGTGCCCGGAAGAAATCACTTGAGGTTATTGCATTGAGAGTAGAGAGGTGCTCTACAACCTAGTATGGGGGGAGATGTTGTCACATAACGTTATGTTACATTACAAAAAGTAAAAAGTAATTTAAAAAATCCATGTCGGCTCATAAAGTAAAAAATAAAAACCAAATCAAAAGTAATTAAAAGTCTATGTTAAACTCGGATTTACCAAGCACTAAAGGGATCAAAAAATTTGAGGTGTAAATTTTTTTGAACATAAAAAAAATTTAAGATGAAAAAATTTACACCTCAAAAAATTGGATCCGTCTCAATGCTTGGTAGATCCAAGTTTAAGATGGATCTATGCCGGTTATCAAGTAGATGGATACAACTGCACTATTGTATTCTTTTGGGACTACTGTTACCAGCAAAGGGTGGTCTTAAGTCATACAAATTTCATGGCAGTTTCCTTTATGGTGACCAGTAACCAATAAATGAAAGGTGAATGGCATTTGATAGCCTTATATGTTCTTCCCATGTTTCATGTCTACGGGCTAGCATTTATCGTATATGGGCAGCTTCAAAGAGGAAATGTTGTGGTCTCTATGTTGTAATAGTGCTTCCTTATTACGACGTACTTTCTCAGTCAATAGTAGGAAACATGGCTCATCATAGCCATGGAAACCTCCCATTATATGAAGGTGAGGAAGATCCAAAGAGACATTGGTTCATCGATGAGTAGCTTTGGGATGTAGCAGATATTATAGATGAAGCCAAATAAATGGATCAATTTGCTGGAGCACTAAGAAGGAGAGCTCTAACATGGTTCTTTAATTTCACTAAAAGTCACACTAGAACAAAGGCCGAGTTAGAGAATGAGTTTTTAACATTATTCAAAATGAAAGATGTGAAGCAAGCGATGATTGTAGTCTAGAAGCTCAAGAAGATAAAATAGATGTTGAACGAATCGAGAATATGGTAAAAGATTCAAGGATCGTCTCAGTTAAAATAACAAGTTGGAATCGACCTACTCATCAATCCAATATTCACAAGTTGGAATATTAGACCTGTTATCCATTCAATCTACACACAAGTTGGAACAAACCTACTTTCCCATCCAACCATCTCAAAAGTTTGAACAAACCTTCTTGTCATCCAATTTACACACAAGTTTGAACATACCTTCTCATCCATTCAATCTTCACACAAGGTTAGAAAGACCTACTAATTCATCCTTCCAATAAAACGTAACAACAAAGTTGCTTATTCGTTCATGCATTACAATTATTGCAACATCCCTTCAAGGCACCACCGAGCGCAACTGGAATGTCCGAAAAACTGTAATGCTTTGTCCCATATTAGCATGCTAGAGGGTGGCAAAGAGTCCATCTGAATTGCCCCAATTATCCCATACTGACTTAGTTAGTGCACTGTGTCCATTGTAATACCTTCGTTCATTTTTCCATCCCAACCTTGTCCTACACATCTCCATGGAACTTTTCACCCACTTGTAACCATCATATTCTTATGGCCTTTGTTCCTCTTGTCACCTTCCATATAAGAGCAACATAAAACTAGGAAGCACCCCTAGGAATATTTCCTAAATCAACAAATGCAATTCACACATCACCCAACTCTATAATCTGTGTTGGCCTCATCCACCCATTCTGCTATATAATGCACCAATACCTGTTTTTCATTTGGTGGTTTCATCCAAGGCTAACTCAGCTCGCTCCATCACCAACTCATGTTATTAAACAGCTCATCCCAGAGGGATGAATGCCACTTTGTTTAATACATACGCAAATTAAATGATTGTATACATGAAGTTGTGTTTCCCTAGTATTGTGCAGGTGTCGAACATCCCAATTCTTCTTTACCACTAGTCTTGTGCATGTGTGGAACGTGTCGATTCTTCTTTGCATTTCTCTGTGTGTTTTCAAAATGTAGTTAAATATCATGGTTCTTTAAAAATAAATTCGACATATTTAGTAAAAAATAATATGATTAAGCACTATTCGGTGAGTGTTTTGTAGGAAGTGCACGCAGAACACAGTTTCGGTATCTAGAGATGGTCGAAGAAATGGCAACGATGAAGATGAAGATGGTCTGTGCAATTGGAAATAGGATATAGAAGGGCTTGTCATATCATACTCCTTTTTAGGCCCATGGCAACCCACCTACCAACGATATGCAATTCCCATGCATGCCTACCGAGGCATATTACTTATGAGCATCCTCTGGGTCATGCCTACCCTAATCCCACCTTTGTTACATATATAAATGATTAAATAAGAAATGTAAACTATATTTATATAGATAATTATATAAATATAAATATATATATATATATAACAAATATTAGCATAATTAGTAATCATTATGTATGGTCGTGACTTTTTATAAAGTCACCTTAACTAGTAAAATAGCCTATAAATGGTCGGGTCATTGTAAATGAAAAAATCATCAGATATTATATATAAAAATACACTTATTGCTCAGCATTCGTGTCTTGAAGTTGTTTGTTTCTGTTTCATTGGTATCAGAGTCGTGCCGCTCCTCGGCATCTTTCGTTGTTCTCCCATCTTCCACCTCCGCTGCCTCCTCTCACTCTGCTCTGCTGCTCTTCCCCGCGTCACGGTTCCCCCTACACATGCCCTTCACACACCCTCCCCTCCCTTCTTTACGTTTGCGCCTCTCTCCTTCTCCCGCGACTCCACTGCACTTCCCACCGAACACCACTCCCCCACCATTGCTTCCATCGTGCTGCTACCCTGCGCACTCCATCCATCGCTTGCCCCCTCCCAATCTCCCTCCTTCCACCATCATCGTGCCTACTCTCTGCACCAATCCCCCTCCTTCCACCATCACCGTGCCTCCTCCATCGCGATCGTCCCGCCTCCTCCACACACAACAACAACAACAAAAATTTATAAATAAAATTATATATATTAGTTTTTATTGAAGCTTTTTTTACCCAAAAAGTTTAAAATATATAATTATATTATTATTATTATTTTAATTTTATCTTCCTAAGAACAAACAACCAATAAAAATCGTGGATGCCTGGGAACGAACGACCAATAAAAATAAATCAAAATTCAGTATAGATAAAATTCCACCAATCACCAGAATGGGAGATATCAACACCAGATTGGACCAACTTGACGAAAAAGTCAACAAAAATTATGCAGAGCTCAAAGCGGAAATCGAAAAAAATAATAACACATTGACTTCAACCATCACATGATTCACAGCAGGAATAGAGCAAGGCATCAATACGTTGAAGGCATTCCAGCATAAAAGTCAAGAGTGTCTTCACCATATCTTGGCCAGATTACAGCTGCCTAACCCACCACTGGACCCTTTCAATACACCTCATCCAAGCATGCCCAAAACGCCAGAACATCAAGACCTAACGCCACACCTTGGATTCTCCTCCCTTGACATACCATCAACATTAGCCATTCCAACACACAGATACAAGATAAGGGTAAAACTAGAATTACCCAAATATGATGGTGACAAAAAACAATGCATCACATGGATCAATAAAGTAGAAGAATACTTTGACATCCATAACATACAATACGATAGTGAGAAGATTAAATATGCCGCCATGCAATTGGAGGGCAATGCATACAATTGGTACATGTGGTGGAAGACTACAATGAGGGTCTGTTCCTTCAGTTGGAATAACTTCAAGAACGATCTTCTTAAAAGGTTTCAAGGCAAACCAAGAAAGACTTATTTGCCAATATCACAAGGTTGCAACAAAAAGGTAGTGTAGATGACTACACTTGTGAATGGGAAGCTTTGGAAACCCGAGTTCCAGAGCTAACCGATGACCAACGATTGCAAACATACATACGTGGACTAGAACCACACATTCGAGATGAGTTAGAATTAGATAACATTTATACCATCGAGAAGGCAATATGTAAGGCCAAGATCATCGAGAACAAGTTCAAAAGATCTGTTCATATGAGTTTCGACAAAAACTACTCCAAGAGGAAGCCTCTCCACCCAACAAATACGGGAACTTCAAAATATATGCCGCTGCATCTAAGGGAAGGAGCAAAATCCAGTTTGGAGGTCCAGAGGATGAGGGAAGGAAAATGCAAGTATTGTGGATAATGATGGGATCCTAAGCATAGATGTTTGCAAAAGAGCAATCCCCAAAAGTTGTATGCTTGCGAAGCGGAAGAAGAAGAAGAATTCGAAGTTGAGGAATCAAATGAGGATGATATGGGAATTCAACAGGACTACCACTCTGAAATAGAAGATAATACACCAAAAATATCATTAGCCGCCATTACAGGGATATGTCAACCTCAAACATTGAAGCTAAAGGGGCATATAAAAAACAATAATGTCTCAATTCTCATAGATATTGGCAGTACCCATAACTTTATTAATGTTAATCTTGCTAAGATATTCAACCTATTCGTATTCCCGGTGCCTAACATGAAAGTTATGGTAGCAGATGGCAAGAAGATTGAAAATGTGGGAAAGTGTCACGAGGTCAAATTACAAATGCAAGAGTATAACATAGAGTTCGACTTCTTTGTGGTACCACTTGGAGGAGTTGACGTGGTATTAGGAATCCAATGGTTGCAAACATTGGGTACTTACTCCGCAAACCATCAAGAGCATTTTATCGAGTTCCAGTGGCTAGGGAAAAAGTACAAATTGTATGGTTTCCAACCACCTCAAACACAATTGGTTACATCACATCAAATGGAAAGGCTAATTCGAAAAGGAGCACTTGAGTACATAATTCAATGTCAAGAGATGGAGCTGCTGACATGTGAAGGAGATGACTGCAAACCACCAGGAATACAAGAACTAATTCAAAAACACCATAAGGTGTTCCAAGAGCTTTCGATGGAGCTCCCACCAAACAGGAAGATTGAACACATAATTGAGGTAGAACCAGGGGCAAAACCTGTCAATAGCAAACCGTACATATATCCACATCACCATAAAACAGAGATCGAAAGGTTAAGCCAAGATCTACTAAAATGTGGAGTCATTTCAAAGAGCAAAAGCTCATATACAGCTCCAGTAGTGCTAGTTCGAAAGAAGGATGGATCTTTCAGATTGTGCATAGATTACAAAGGGTTTAACAAGATAACAATCAAGAATAAATTCCTTTATCCATTCATCGACGAGATGTTGGATGAACTTCATGGAGCTAAGTATTTCTCAAAAATAGACTTAAGATCAAGGTATTATCAAATCAAGGTTAGATTAGAAGACGTAGCAAAAACCGCTTCCTGCACTCATGGAGGCCATTATGAGTTCAAAGTAATGACCTTCGGATTAACTAACGCTCCAGCCACTTTTCAAGCCGCAATGAATGAATTGTTCTAGCCACATTTGAGAAAGTTTGTATTAGTATTTTTTTATGATATCCTCATATATAACAAAACTTGGAAAGAATGTCTCCAACACCTAGATCAAGTAGTCACCATCTTGGAAGAACATCAATTTTATGCAAAAATGTCTAAATGCACTTTTGGAGAAGAAGAAATGGACTATCTTGGCCATAAAATATCAAAGGAAGGAGTCAAAGTTGATCCAAATAAGATCAAGGCAATCACTGAGTGGCCCAAACCAGATAACATCTCAAAATTAAGAGGATTTCTAGGCTTGACGAGATACTATCGAAGGTTTGTGAAGAATTATGCCCGTAAGACAACCCCTCTAACAAATTTATTAAAGAAAAATTCATTTAAATGGAATAATGAAGTTGAAGAATGTTTTGAAGCATTGAAAAACAATATGTCGTCAACGCCAGTATTAGCAACACCGAACTTCACGAAACCCTTTGTAGTTGAATGCGATGCTTCGGGATTTGGGATAGGAGCAATCATGATGCAAGGAGGTCATCCAATAGCATTTTAAAGCCGAAAGCTCAACAAAAGAGAATGTTTGAAGTCTACATACGATAAATAAATGCTTGCCATTATACATGCTCTAGCAAAATGGCAAAAATACCTTCTAGGGAGCAAAACATTGATACGAATAGACCACAATAGTCTTCAATATCTCTTACAACAAAAAACATTGTCGATTGAACAACAAAAATGGATAGAAAAAATTGCTACATTTGATATGGAGATATTGCATAAAAGAGGAAAGGACAATATGGTCGTTGATGCCCTATCTCGAAAAGACGAAGAAGTCAAAGCTTATGCGATTTTAGTTGCAGTTCCAGACTGGTTGGAAGAAATATGTGGTGAATATGCCAAAGACCTAGACACATGTGCTTTAATCAATGATCCCAATCGAGGTCCAAAATTCGAATGGAGGAATGACATCCTTTGGTATAAAAGTGTAAAATTCAAGCACAACAAATCTAGGAAACAAGAACAACAATTACTAGAGATGCATGCGGCAAATTATGTGTCAAAACACTGGTGCAAAAGGTTTGCAGCAGTTCATGCATTATCATTAACTTAGAAGATGTTTACAATGTGAAAACAATGGCAATAATAGCCCAACAATTTGAATCCTAGAGAGGTCATTCGAATTGAATGCATGAGAGTGGCTTACAGGTCAGTTAACACCACTCGGCACATCAATTAACCACTTAATCCACTTAATTGAACTGTAATTGACTCTAACAGATTTTGAAACTGTCAAACTGAGTCTAACTGAGACTGGAACTCAACTGATTGCCCAAAATTAGGGGAGGGCGCCTTTCTGACTTCAGATAATTGAATTTTAGGTGAAATTACACCAATTTAGGTCAAACTGAGTAGGAGGGTGCCTTTCTGACTCCAATTAACTGAATATAATATTAAATGTTGTTAGTTGGACTGAGTATGGCGCTTTAATCATGCAAATCACCCAGTTGGCTCCATGAATGATGGAGGAGGTCCAGTTAACTGATATCGATGGCCTAGTTGGCTCCCCGAATGAAGGAGGAGGCCCAATTGACTGAAATAGATGATCTGTTGATGATGTAAGCACATATTTGAGTCAAAATACTTAGGATAAGTGGTAAATTAGGCTGTTGATCCCAAATAATGATGTGTTGTTGTAAAATGACTCCAACACCCCCCCTTAAGCTAATCTCATGTGGAGGAGTAAAATAAAATAACAAAAGGCCCCCGACAACAAAGTCCATAGGTCACCAATACAAAAATAATCTCAAAAATGCTCAAAAAATCTAAGTGAGGAAAGAGGGGAAAACCCAATGGGAAAGAGACCCCCCCCTCAAAGTGAACACTAGAGGATCTAATCTGTCCTCACCATAGTAGAACTAACCCCCAACAATGAACGGAGGTAATAGAACTTATTCTTAGTGAAGTTCTTGGTGAAGATGTCTGCAATTTGCTCTTTTGTAGGGCAATATTGCAGTACAATGGTTATGTCATGCACAAGCTCTCGGATGTAGTGCATGTGGATCTCGATATGCTTGGTCCTCTATCTCTGAACTGGATCTATCGAGATCTTGATAGCACTTTGATTGTCACAAAAAATGACAGTAGAAGTGGTGCTACTAATATCAAACTCTGCTAGAATACCCTGTAACCAAACTGCTTGAATGCAAGCATTGACTGCTCCTCGATACTCTGCCTCTGCTGAAGACAAGGCAATGGCTGCCTGCTTTTTTCTTGACCAACAAATAGGCCCTGTGCCAATCATGAAAACATATTTGGAAGTGGAATTCCGATCAATGCTATCACCCGCCCAATCTGAATCAATGAATCCAATTAAGTCAAGATCGAAATTCGCAGCATAGTGAATGCCAAAATGTATCGTACCCTACACATAATGCAAAATCCTTTTGGTTGCCTTCCAGTGAATTTCATGGGGTTGTTGCATGTACCCTGACACAACACTCATGTCATAATAAATATCAGGCCTAGAGTGTGTCAGATACAAAAGACTAACAATCAGTTGTCGGTAGAGTGTAGGATCCACCAACAGTGTAGAATCACCATCCTCAAGACTGATTCCTAAGAGGAATGGGAATGGTGCAGTTTTACATTTTGCCATATTGAAATTCTTTAGCAGGTCCGAAGCATATTTTGATTGATAAATCATTATCCCATCAAAATTTTGAGTGATTTTGAGACCAAGAAACTGCTTCAGCAGGCCTAAATCACTCATATCAAATGCCTTGTGTAAAGCGATTTTTATAGTGGCGATCGAAGCAAGATTGCTTCCAGTAATCAATAAGTCATCAACATAGGGTAAAATGATCAACAAATTACATTGATGTTTTTGTAGATATACATTCGGATTTGATTTTCATCTCACAAAGTTTTGCGACAAAAGAAAGGAGTCCATCTTTGCATACCAGCTTAAACCATATAAAGATTTTCTTAATCTGCAAACAAGTGTAGGATATGATATGTAACCTTCGGGTTGATTCATGTAGATCTCTTCCTGAAGATCCCCATGAAGAAATGCACTCTCCACATCCATGTGGTGCACGTCCTAGTGCTTGGATGCGAAAATTGCCAAAACTAGCCGCATTGAGTCCATTTTTGCAACCGGTGCAAACGTTTTTGTGTAGTCCACACCCTAGACTTGTGATAAACCTTTTGCCACCAACCTAGCTTTTTATTTTTAGTTTGAACCATCAGCAACAACCTTGGTTCGATAGACCCATTTTCATTGAACCTATTTCCTCCCAGGTGGAAGTGAAACTAGCTCCCATGTTGCATTTTTTTGAAGAGAATTGTACTCTTCACCCACGGCGGTTTGCCATTTCGGATCTTAGTGGGCATGGTAGTATGATTTTGGATCTGATACGACCATCAAAAAACACTTTTCGGACATCAATGGATCATCATATGAAAGAGCCATACCTGCTCTTTGAAATTATGCTCGGGTTCTTCTTGGATCGACAGGATTTCCAATGTTAGAACCGACAGATGTGAGAGTCTTTTTTTCCCACTTTGGAAACTGAGGGGGCTCATCTGGATTTGAATCTGAACATGATATTTCATGTTCATTAATATCAGACATAATATTAGAAATATCGGAACATGAAATTTCAATATAATCTCCCGAATCTTCTTCCAGAAGAGGAAGCAATTTGACAATTTCTTCCTCCACTAGTTGTAGATCATGAAGCGGTTCTTCAAATTGGACACTTCTCTTGATGAATATTCTTTTGGATCTAATATCCATGAGTTTGATTATTTTGGATTCTTTATCATATACAATGAGGATGCACTCAGTACTTTGTGGTTCCATAGATCTTCTCTTCTCAATTAGAATTCTAGCTCATGCAGTGGACCCGAAAACCCTGAAATGTGACACATCTGGCTTGTGACCAGTGTAGGATTCGAAAGGAGTTTGAACTTTGATGGATGAGTGTGGAACTCTCTTTTGAATGTATGCAACAACATTCATGGCCTCATCCCAAATAGTAGAAGCCAAACCTTTCGACTCAAGCCTACAAGTAGCCATCTCTTTCAATGCTCGATTTTTCCTCTCTGATACACTATTTTGCTGAGGTGTGTAGGGGATTGTGTGATGGATTTGGATTCCATTTTCCGCACAAAGTTGCAGCAGCTCAGTTTTGATATATTATCCACCATTATCATATCTAAGAGCTTTTAGCTTGCTCCCAGTAGCAGTCTCAGCAGAAGCCTTGAAATTCTTGAATCTTTCAAACACTTCCAATTTGCTTTTGAGAAAGTAGACCCATGTGAACATGGAAAAGTCATCAATGAATGTGAGAACATAAATTGAGCCATTCATGGAGGGATTTGGTAATGGACCACTGATATCACTGTGAATCAGACCCAAAGTACAAGAAGCCCTGCTAGCTTTGCCTCGATCGAATTTGTGCTCATGATGCTTGCCAATGATGCAACCTTTGCATATCCCTTTTGATGATTTGATGTTCGGAAGGCCTTCAACCATGGAATTTTTTGTAGTAGCTGAAAATATGTATAATTTAGGTGTCCAAACTCTCATGCCATAGCTATATAACCTCATTTCCATGAGTTAGAAGGGCACTTGGCTTTTAATGTGGCAAAAAATGGGAAAACTCATATGTTTTTGCAACATGATTTGCCTTGCCTACTGTAATGAAATTTTCGGTTGTAATATCATAAATTTGAACATCATTAGGGATGAATACAACCTTCTTAGGAAAACTAGTGTGTGTCACTTTATACACAGAAAGTAGGTTCGAAGCTAGATAAGGGACATAGAGAACATTTTGAAAACTGTCATGTTCTAAGTGAATTGTACCTTTGCCTTTCGATGAAATTTGTGAATCATCTCCCATGTGGATGGAGATGCAGTTGTTGGAGTCCAATGATGAGAAAGAGTCTTTACTTGCAACCATATGATTCAAAGCTCCTGAATCTATGAGAAGCGTTGTTGAATTTGAAACACTTTCCATGAGTGCATGACCTCTTTCTAGATGATCATTCCGGTCTCCATTGTCCTTCTTCCTTGCGCCATCTGGAAGAGTGATATTGTTCTTCTCTAAGAGAAGGGCCATCTAATCAATAGTATTATTCATGCATGGGATTTTAGGATGAAATCCCTCCCTTGCCGCAGTAAGAACACTTTGTCTTCTCCCTGCCCTTTTGCTTGTCTTTTCTTGAGCCCGAGGGTTCATCTGAATGCTTGGTCTTCTCCTTTTGCTTAGGATGATCAAATTTGGTCTTCTCCTTCTGCTTTTGCTTTCCTTTAGCATTCATAGCCTTGGGCCCTCCAACAAATAGGGCTTGATCTTTGGAGGCTCTCATGGACCCCATATGAACAAGCTTGTCATGCTCTTTGGTTAAGGACTCAATGAATGCATTCAAGGATGGCATCTTCCAATTCGAAATGGTGATTTTTCCCGAATGAAAGGTAGAGACAAACACTAAATGATCTGCTCCTAGTTTTGAAAGGATTGAAAGGATCAACTGATCGTCCTTCTTCTCGACACCACATTAATTAAACTGAAGCACCAAATGCTTGAACTTGGTGAAAAACTCATTGATGGTTTCGAAATTTTCAGGATTTAGGGAAATCAATTAATTCTCTAACTGATAAGCCCTCATCTCATCTTGCTTGCCGAAAAGTTTGGCAAGTTGTTCCCATACTTATTTTGGAGTCTTCAATCCGCTAAGATGGAAAATAGGATCTTTCGAAATATTGAGACATAAGAAACCATTCATCAAGCTTATTAAAAAACTTGGACTTCTCTATAGCTGCATACAGATCTGGTTCTGTGCCCATAATAACTCTGTAGAGTCCCTTGGAGTGCAATACTATCTCTATATCATCCCTCCACTGATGATAAATGAAAGGAGTAAGAAGATGGTTTGAAGAATAGTCCATCTTTTGCTATAGCGAATGCAACAGGAGGCTTTGAGAAACCTGCAGTAAAAAACAAACAATTTTTTTTTAGGTTGACAACCTGCACTTTTCAAGTTGCATCACACCTGACCTATCAAGCAAGTTTGATGAACCAGATGCACAACTATCCAGGATTTATGTGGAATTTTTTTTGCTTCTAGTGCAGTGTTGGAATAATTTTGAGCAATATTGATCAAGTTTCATCTGTAAAACTCTGTAGAAGAGTTGCCTTATCCTGCCATGGCTCTAATACCATGTAAAATTCAAGAACATCCGATCTAGGAAACAAGAACAACAATTACTAGAGATGCATGTGGCAAATTGTGTGTCAAAACACTGGTGCAAAAGGTTTGCAGCAGTTCATGCATTATCATTAACTCAGAATATGTTTACAATGTGAAAACAATGGCAATAATAGCATATTAATTCGAATCATAGAGAGGTCATTCGAATTGAATGCATGAGACTAGCTTACATGTCAGTTAACACCACTCGGCACATCAATTAACCACTTAACTGAACTATAATTGACTCTAACAGACCCTGAAACTGTCAAAGTAAGTCTAACTAAGTATGGAACTCAATTGATTGCCCAAAATTAGGGGAGGGCGCCTTTTTGACTTCAATTAACTGAATTTTAGGTGACATTACACCAAATTAGGTCAAATTGAGTAGGAGGGCGCCTTTTTGACTCAAATTAGCTGAATATAATATTTTGCCAGTTGGACTGAGTAGGGCGCTTTAATCATGCAAATCACCCCAGTTGGCTCCCTGAATGATGGAGGAGGCCCAATTAACTTATATTGATGTCCTAGTTGGCTCCCGTAATGAAGGAGGAGGCCCATTTGACTGAAACTGATGATCTGCTGATATGATGTAAGCACATATTTGAGTCAAAATACTTAGGATAAGTGGTAAATTAGGCTTTTAAGCCCAAATAATGATGTGTTGTTGGAAGACGACTCCAACAAAAGGAAGGATCTACTTAAGCCCAACATTAAGGTTTAAGACTAAGGTGTTGATAGAATCTCATGACTCACCAGCTGCAGGACATGTAGGTTTTTTCAAAACTTACTACAATGCCAAGCAATCATTTTACTGAAAAGGAATGTATAAAGATGTTCAAAAGTATGTACCCGAGTGTGATACAGGTTAAAGAAACAAAAGTGAAAATGTCATGACTCCAGGGCTACTCCACCCGCTTCACATTCCAAACCCAAAGTGGGAAGAAATCTCCATGGATTTCATTGAAGGGTTACCCTTATCTGAAGGCAAGGACAAAATCTTCATGGTAGTGGACCGATTGACGTAATATGTACATTTTATGGGTATAAGGAAAACCGACTCCGCCAAACAAATCGCTGGACTATTTTGTAAAAATATTTACAAATTACATGGTTTTCCCAAAATCATTGTTATTGATAGAGGTGCCAAATTCACAAGCAATTTTTTGAAGGAATTCTGCAAACAAATTGGGATCACACTTAACATGAGTTCATCCTACCATCCCCAAACAGATGGACAGACGGAAGTTGTTAACAAATGCTTGGAAGCCTATCTTCGTAGTTTTGTCACTGATAAGCAAAACAAATGGTTACATCTCGCAGAATGGTTGTATAACTCTACCTATCACACGTTGGCCAAAATGACACCTTTTCAAGCATTGTATGGGTATGAACCACCCAGATGGAAGGAAGTCGCTCAAGGTGATGCAAAAGTACCCACAGTAAAAAGTCAACTTGAAGAAAATCATAGAGTAATGCAAGTACTCAAAGATAACTTAACCATGGCACAAAATCGTATGAAGCAACAAGCAGATCATCATAGAACAGCAAGAGAGTTTAAAAAAGCAGATTGGGTGTTTGTGAGACTTCAACTATACAAACAATTGTCACTTAAATAACAAGGAAAGAATAAACTGCCCCCAAGTTCTATGGACCATATCAAATTATCCGAAAAATTAGCCCAGTAGCATATGAATTGAAGTTACCCGACAAGAATTGAATCCACAATGTCTTTCATGTATCGTGCCTCAAAAAAATGTTGGGACAATATCAATCCGCCTAGCCGACACTTTCAATATTAGATGAGGAATGAAAACTCATTTTGGAACCAGAAGCTATCATCTCCATCAAGGAAAGAAGACTACGTTCCCAAGTAATTAAATAATATCTCATTAAATGGAAAAATCTTCCAGAAGAAGATGCTTTATGGGAAACAAAGAAGTTTATTCAACAACATCCGTCATTACCCTGCTTTGAGGACAAAGCATCTTAAAAGAAGAGGGCAATGTTACATATATAAATTATTAAATAAGAAATGTAAACTATATATATATTAGCATAATTAGTAATCATTGTGTATGGTTGTGGCTTTCTACAAAGTCACCTTAGCCAGTAAAATAACCTATATATGGTCGGGCCATTGTAAATGCAAAAATCATCAGATATTATATATAAAAATACAATTATTGCTCAACATTCGTGTCTTGAAGTTGTTCGTTTCTGTTTCAACCTTCCTCATGCTAGGGAATTATATATGACTTTCGCCTACTCACCATCTCAAGTCATGCAAGATTTGGAGGCAACTTTGCAACAAATTAGAATGGATATAAGAAGGCACGAACCTACGCAAATAGGGTTAAAAGTAGTGGATATCCTTTCCCTATAGGTTATGATCAATGATAAATTATAATAAGGGACCAACAAACTAGGAAAAGCGCACTCAGAACCGGGATACAAAAATGCCCTGCCCTTCTAGCATTTTGATCTACATTGATTGGATGCCAAACAAGACACTCTGCCTACTGTAGATGGAGCATTAACGTGATATTTAAGTATAATTCACTTTGATTTCGGTCAGAAAATGCAAATGCCTGCATGTTGGCTTGAATACTAAATGTTGTGTTGTGCACAAAACCGAGTGAAAATCCGTGGGCTCCAATGGATTCCATGCTTATATGACATCTTAGGCACCTGAGACGTGACATGAAGTCAAATTTGATAAGCTAATGGCTACTCGAATCCAATGAAAAATCTTCTAAGAGAAAAATAAGAGGATATGAATCAACAACGAAAATACTTTGAATGGTCGTCTAACACAATCAACGACCCAAATTTGTCCACAACCTTAAAAAAACATAAGGTTCATCATAAAGAAAACACTTTACAACATAACTATAATAAATTATAAGTGAAATCAAATTCTAATAATCAAAATATACAATTAGTTACCTTTTTATTCACAATAACATCATTATAATTATAATGAATTATAAGTGAAATTAAAATCTAATGATGGATTTTTAACTTTAATCTAGACATCACAACACCTAAAAACTCTTCTCTTTTGGAATATACCATTTAACTTTATACTCATAAACACTCAATAATGTTGGTACTATCTATCATACAACTCAAACAAAACACTTCACAAACTATAATAATAATTTTGGTACTTTCAGATCTACCACAGTTAAATATATTCTCAAAAATATTTATATTGAATTGTGTATTCATCGGAAATAACTTTATTAATCTTTCTAGATAACAAACACAATAATCGTAATTTTTTTTTATAATTTGAATGAATATTATGTTTTAATAATTTAAAACTTTTACTATTTCCTTTTTTATAATTATACATTATAATTTTATTTTATAATATAAGAAAAGTTAATGAATATTATGTTTTATTTAATTAAAAACTTATGAGTTGGACGTAAATATATATTTCATTTTTAAAATTTATATTTTTTTCTTCTTGCTTTCCGACCGAGGGAATGTAAAATGCCGGAGGAGACTTCAAGCTTATGGCAGAAGATATTTCCCGCTCGATGAAACATCTCTCGGCCCCGTAAATATTTGCGATTCGGAGGTGAGCGGTTCCACTCGTGTAAACTTGAACTCGGCTGATTTCTGCACTCTCGGCCGCGGGATTTCCAGCTTCAAAGATGTACATAAAGCAGGTTGGCTTTTTTTGTTTAATTGTTTTCTTTGCAGCTTATTATTTCACAAAACACCGGCCAGTGGCCACACACTCTTCTGTTATATTTTGATAGCAAATTTTAGTAATGGCAGGCACGGTGCTCTCTGCATCATCTGCCTTTGTTCGGCAGAATTAAGGAAGTTAGGGTATGGATTATTTAATGTCTTTCGATATATTTGTTTAGTTATTTATTTATGTTTTTTTTTATAACAAAAACGTATATTAAAAAATAAAAAAATTGCCGTGGCTGAAAGCCAGACCGGCTGGATACAACATGCATCTATGCTTCAGGAGATAAAACTACAGCCTTAATACTTTTCTTACTAACAGGCCCAAACAAATATCCACCTGGAACAGGTCTACCATTTGTCTCATAATCAGTTCTGTGCATGCATTCTTAATTGTCTCTTGATCGGTTATTGAAGACCTTAATTTGTACAAGCTCTTGGACAAGCGTTACCAACCCTGAACCGGCGTTGCAAACTTCAATCTCGAATTCGCAAAGACCCTGCTTAATAAAAAAACGCTTGCTTGTTTTAAAAACTCCAGCTTGTTCCAGCTCATCCGGAAGATAGCTCATGAGCTCATGGTTGTTTCAAAACACTGGATCTCCTTCATTCCTTCATCATTGTCCTTCAGATTAAATCCGACCCCATCTCTGCACTGCTCTATGGACGTTTAATGAATTCTGAATTGGACTTAGTCACTCTGCTTTCCACCCCACCCACAGCTAGTATCACAAGTTTATTTGTTGGGGTTCTTCAGTGTTATGGAATCTGATGAGTTTCGCTGTCATTGGTGGATAACCTAAAAATCCCTTCGCTGGGATTGGTTCCAGCACTTGCCTCTGCGTCTGCTTCATTATTTAGATTTCTTAAGATATGGAAAGCTTTGAATTGGACGAACGTGCTCACGGTTTGCTGTATACGCTGGATAATTTGATTTAGAGCGAGATTTTCAAGATTTTTGTTAGTATTGATGGCTTTGATGATTATCATGGAGGCACCGAATACCTGTAGATTTTCAATTTTGTGCTCTTTGGCTATCTGACAACCTTTCAGCATGGCTAGGGCTTCAGCAATGTTGTTTGAGCTGATTCCCAAACCCCATCTGTACCTCAGTCTCATTTTTCCACATCTAGTCATCGAGACTCCCCCAACTCCTGCTACACCGGGGTTTCTCTTAGAGGCACCATAAAAAAAATAAGCTATCCATAGTTTGTTTGTCTTTCCATTTATGAAATTCAGTTTTATTTAACCTGATTTGCCAATTAGGAAGAGTTTTCGGTTGAAGGGTAGTGCTCGGGCTGGGAGAGGTGATTCCACTCCATGTCTTTTCTTTCTTGCTGAGTGATGCATCTGATTTGTAGTTTAATCTGTTGATACTTTCGATCAAGAGCCCTTTGGCTTGGCCTGCTATCTGCTTTGGAGTGTAGTGCTTGTCCTGAAAAAATGACCTTGTTTCTTGCATTCCAAATTTTCCAGCATGTATACTTGGGGATGGAAATCCAAATGTGGCACCAAGTGTTCTTTTTGGTGAGAGGCGAGGGATAAAAAGAAATCCATTCCTTGAAGAGCTGGGTAATGGATGTAAAGGTCGGCATTGTCAAATTGAAATCTGGCATGTTGATTCTTTGAAGATCTTTTACAGCTTCGATCTTGCTGGGATTGCCTAAACCTCTGCAGTTCCAAGAGACCAACTTCATCATTTAGAATTGTAGGTGGAAGGAGTTCCTCTTGCCGGATCAACATTTTTCTTTCCTGCTAATCTTGCTATAGTGTTTTTACTGAAGACCATATCTATTGTGGCTTGGGAACCTTGAACTTTCTCACGCTCAGCTTCTTCTTCCCTCAAATCTTTGATTGATTTCCGTCCAAGCTTTTTAGAGGATTTGTCAAAGAGATCTTCCGAGAAGGAGGGGGAGATGGGGGTTCTTGCTTTAGTGATTTCAGCGTAGGAGAGGGTCTCTTTGCTCAATATAGATCTGGTAGGACTAGGGGCATTCGGTGGAAGGGGATTTAACGAATCCTCGGGGGCAACGGGTGTAGCAGGAGAGGCTTGTTGTTCTCGTATTTTTCCTTCTTCTTCAGCTTCTGAGGTGTCTTGGGTCTCAGCGATTTCTAAGGCTTTGAAGCTGTTCCTTCTATTTGAGGTTGTCGGATCTTTGAGTTGATGATTTGCTTTCTTAGTATTTGGCTTTTTTGCATGGGATTTCGTTCTCGATTTGATATTTTTTTGGACGGCCGTCCATTGATTAGTTTTCCCTTCTGGTTCAGGATGCACGGGTTTCTTTTTGCAAGATCGTGCGAAGTGGCCATATTCATGGCAGAATCTGCATTTGAAGGGGATTTGTTCATAATCAAGTTCTTGAATACGAGACCAGTCCGCCACAGTGAGATTTATTGCTTCCGGGAGGCCATGTTCCAAATCTACTTTGACACAAATTCTTGCGCATGAATATTGATCTTTTCGCTCGGCTTTATCGATGTATTTGCCTAGGGCATTTCCGATTGCTTCAAGAGATTCAGGATTCCAAGAGTGAAGGGGTAGATGCGGGAGTCTCACCTAGACAGGGACAACTGATGGGATGTCGAGGGAAGGATCAAAGTTCAGAGTCCATTTGTTCATATAGAGACCTTGCGGCCCCATAAAGTATGGTCCGTTTCTGAAGATGAGTTCACGATCCTGTTTGCTCTCGAAAACGAATGCGAAGTAACCTTTTCCCAGGAAGAAAGATTTGACATCTTCCGTGATCAAGGGTCGCCTTTTTTTGCACCCAGATTTCGGTGGACTTTGACGAAGGCCATAGACCTGTGAACTGTCCGATTAATCCACGCTCCGACAGATTGAGGGCAGTTTTGCAGGGAAGATCAACAGGAAGCGCTACCGTCGGTATCTCGTGGAGTTTCTTCACAAACTTCTGCTGGGAGGAGGAGAGGGGCTTCTTGCCTTGTGCAACTAATAGCTTCAGGAAGTTTTCCAGATCAGAGGGGGGGCTTTCTTCTCCCGAAGCCATCAGAGGCATAGGGAGCGAGCCCTAGAGGGATCCAACCAGCAGCAGCAACATGATCTGCCTTCAACCAGCAGCAACACGCTCTGCTGATTAGCTCGGTGATTGGGATCCAACGCTGTTGCTCCACCCTCGGCTCAGGTTCGACGATCAACCAAAAATGTATCAATTGTTGCTGGTCAAGTTATAAGCAAATCCGTAGGCATTACGGGGAAGGGCGTTCTTTGAATGTTGCTTTGCAGTGCCCTGTGCCTAATATAGTCAGCTTCTTATTTTACTTATTTCCTTTTTTCTTCTTCATCTTGTATTTATTTATTTTGTGTGTAGTAGAAACCCTAGCTAAGTTGATCATGTTAAGATAGGAAATGAACGAGATTGTGAACTTGTTTTTTTTAAAAAGTTAAGTAGAGCTTTTTATTTTATTCTTTTATTTATCTTGTTCATTGTCCTGTTTCTTGTTAGGAGAATTGTCAATTTTTGTTGAAACCCGAAGTCGGTAATGCCAAGTTTAACTTCCATCCATGCGAAATCTAACGAGTCTGTAAAATTTTGTTCTAATTTTACTGGCCCAGGGTATCAACCATTTTGCGGAACAAAATTTACGGTATATGCATGTTTTTCTCATTTGCAGATATTGTCATCTAGAATTTGGAGCTAAAATAGTCTCTTAAGGAATGTAGAAAAATATCCAAGAACTTAATCCATGTAGTGCTCTGGTTTTTACAGCAGAGCACTATGTAATATTTCTCAGTTAATTTTCTACTTATTAAACTTTATCAAGTGTATGGGAGTAGATTTCTAAGAATTACTATGTGCCTAAATAATATTTAGTGTTCTGTAGTGTTTTTTATCAACATTACATTCGTAATTTAAAATAGACAAACATATCAATATTTCCTTTTCAACAATCATGTTCTAGCATAAGAATATGTTTCACAACTCAGTAAATCAGTAAATAGCAGTAAATCAGTAAATAGCAAGTTATGCATGTTTATAGTAAGTTTTAGCATAGTAGTCAATAACGGAAATTACCTGATGCTGATGCTAACCGTAAGTTGTAGCAGGTTGTATAACCCCTTAGACAGCCAAACTGAAGTGTCCACCCTACCGACCAGCTATTATCTTGCTGGCCCTTGGAAATCAAAGGATTTCCAAGCCCCCGAGCCCACAATCTGATAATCCCGAGAGCAGTCTTTCCTTCTGTTCTCAAAATCTTTCTGTTCTCCAAACTTCTCCTCTCCAAACTTCTTTTCTTCCCCCATAAAAAGACCTCCCCTTTCTCCAAGCTCTCCCCCTCTATATAATTTCCCTTCCTCGAGAATATCTTGGGCTTACTCCACCGCCCCAAAATCCCCCTCTCGAGCCCCTCAACATTTACTCCTATCACCAGTTCATTCATACACGGTTCTTTATAAAAATTTATAATTAATTACTCTCATGGAAAAATTAGTTGGTTTTGGATTGACGGTCGTAAGTATTTATTACGGTGGGGATTATCACCCCAAGGTTATCCATTTGGGACAAGCTTCATTAATTACAAGTCTATTCGCTATCCTTGGTATTTAATGTTTATTAATGTAATTAATAAAATATTATATAATTAGTTGCCCCTTTTCAACTTGGACATGATGTGTCTTAATGATCCACCTTATCCGTCGAGACTACTTAGCTTGAGGTTTAAATTCCAAGATTAACATTGAATAATTAAATAACCATTTTCCATCACATCATGTACATTCCAAAAAGGATTATCCTATTATGGCTAACTTTTGAAATGGAAATAATCACACAATATTAATTTATAAATCAATATTTTAGATCTTACTTATATTGCATTTGTTACGATAGGGATATAAATGTTGCTGGAATATTATTAATTAAGTAATAATAATAATTAGATCCCCATTTATTAATTAATAATAATAATTAAATCACCCTTTAACAATAATAAAAGGTGAATCAATCATAGTATTCTTAATTATTTGTTTATCACATGAGTACCCTATCATCAACATAGCATCCTTGTTCTTATAAACAAAGCACTTGTGAGGGCTTAAACAATTTTACTAATTAATTAGACACTATCATTACCCTATTCACAACAGTTCTCCTATGACGATGTTAACTGACGACACTTGTCTTAGTTTATTATTACAATGTTTTCATATAATTACTAATTCACTTATTTACACATTGACATCCTAACCATTCATTACCTAAGTTGATTGATGTATCCTTAACTGAGTTATCTATGACATTTATACTACTATTCAAGCATGACAAGTATGTTATACACCAGTAATATTGTACACGTACAAGGTGTGCATGCATGGCCAGTGTATGCACATGTCGGACATGTACTATAAACAAACCCCATTCCGCCTATGCATACTTGCTAACTAATAATAGTATCTACCCCCATGCAGAAGAGCACGCATAATATATAGTATAATTACTTTAACATCCTTGGTTATTTAACAGTTAACCCTTTACGATTTAACATCATTGTCTTTATGTTTACATTAGTTTAATCAATCAAGTACAGGAAGGGTGCCTACTTCCACTAACTCGGAATCAAGGAATACTAAACCCCCAACAGTGCTAACTAACACATCCTCCCATCATAACCTACGTCCAGCATCCTCCCTATCCTCCCTCTGCTAGTACAACAGTGGATGTCGGACTCACCGATCTGACCACATAGAACTTGAGAGCGATAGCGTCGGCTGAACAGCGGACCTATCCTCCCCTAGCAGGCATCCGACCATCGTCATCACAACAACATGGGGAGCGTGTCTCAGCACGGCCCTCCCACGACCTCGGGTTTCATGGAACCATAGGGTGGGAAACACATCCATCCCTCTCAACATACTGGGCCTACGCCCTTATCAACTCATACTTGCTGCTATCGGGATTATCAGTTTGTGTTATCGTATCCTCATTTTGGCTGCTAAGGTTTGCTGTATGAACATGTTTTTCCTTTCCAATATATATCAGATCAAGTAACTGGCTATCCCATAGCCCCTGTGTCCTGTAGGTTAGTGTTTTGCAAAATACAATTTATAGAAAGCATTTTCCATTGATCGCCAATTGATCCATGTTATCATTTTATTTCATGTAACCTTTTAGCTCATCATAGATGCGTATGACATATAACATTTCAGCAATTCATATAAGAAGATGGTATCCACGTACCGAATCATATATTTCACATTTCATTAAGGAAAACATATAAACATATACTGCAATCGTAAAATAAGGAAATCATATGATAATCATGACATCATAACTGCATAACATAGTAACATCATAATCATGGTGAAATCATAAGACAGAGTAACATCATATAATGAGGTCCAATATAGTTTACTCAGTCGAGCTGAGTTCGACAAAATATATATAAGAAATAAAGTATGGTGTGTCTAACTAATAAATATGCCGAATCAAAATATGGGCATTACAATCCAGTTTGTTGAAATTTAACAGAATCGTAGAATTTTTTGCGAATCTTTCTTAAAGCTGGGTTTAGTTTTTCGTAATCAAATTGGTCAGGTAGAAGCTATTTTACTAGAAACCTGATCACGAGACCTGTTTCTTCTTGCTTCGTCCATGTTATGATATTGCATTTATACATTACTACTCAATTGTACATGTATAATGCATGTGCCAATTTGGAGGGAGTTTTCATTTCTTGGTCCTTGAAAAACGCTATGGGCCCCATATATTCCTGTTTGCTGATCTTGTCCCCGTTTCCCGTTTTTGGTAAGAGGTTGGAACTAACTAATAAAATTGGTCAGGTAGAAGCTATTTTACTAGAAACCTGATCATGAGACTTGTTTCTTCTTGCTTCGTCCATGTCATGAGACTGCATTTATACATTACTACTAAATTGTACATGTATAATGCATGTGCTAATTTGGAGGGTGTTCGCATTTCTTGGTCCCCGAAACCCTATGGGCCCCATGTATTCCTGTTTGCTGATCTTGTCCCTGTTTCCCGTTTTTGGTAAGAGGTTGGAACTAACCCTTGTACGTTTCTCGTTTTTGGTAACAGGTTGGAACTAACCCTTAGTTTAGGAGACATAACAGGCAGTTGACATTATGATTAGTTATCGGCTGAAAACACCAAAAATTGCGTAGGTAGACTATGTGAGTAGGATGAGGGTGAAGGTGACGAACATACATATAGTATGGTGACCTATCCTACACAATATACTTCAGAAGACTAAGATGTGGCACATTCTATGAGCTCATCATAACAAATATCCCAATGTTTTGGGTGCTTCATTAAGAAAATTTAAGGTCAGTGTTGCCATGGAGCGAAGTGGGAGTAACAGTGCTTGGAGTGCCATTTCCCAAAAATCATTGGGAGCAAAGTGTCTTGAGAGTGTTTTGTGTATAGTATGTATTTTTATATATTATAATGCATATATATTAGAGCATTGACCATTTGATACAAGTCTCGTGATTTTGTAACCATTAGTTAACCATTAAAAGTTACAAAGTTAAAAATCAATTTGCTAGAAGTAGATAAGATAAGATAAGATGACTTTATTAATATCCAACAAATGACCACAAAAGTAGGTCAACGGGTTTGTTTAGTACCATGGTGTCAATATAAAGTGGGAACACTAAGGTAGCTCCTATATAAAAAAGCGAGATGTAGAAAGAAAAGTATGATTCTAACCTAAATACCAAAAAGCTAACTCCAAAGATGGAGAGCAGATCTAGAAGAGAGATGTACAAAGAGAATGGGTCTAGGGTTTATGATACAAAAGATTTAGGTTTGTCATGGTATGTTGGAACCATCTCTCCCAATATCAGAGGTTGAATGAAGGAATCTCATAATACAACTCTATCTAGGGGAAGAGCTGGAAGAGGAGCTCGACTGGAGAATGTGTCGCTGCTTGGAATGAGGGGCTTGCCTCTGTGACCTAGACAAAACCATTTGATTGCTAGTATGGGGCGAAGACTGGCCATGTCGTTGGGGTTGGTTCAAAAGTGGAGGTGGTCCTCCACGTTCGAACAGGTCTGGAGTTGAAAGTAGTATCGTTGTTCGTCTATCTCTTGGTACCCCTAGAAGATGGGAGCATTGAAAAAAGAAAGTGTTTGCTGAGTGGAGGTTGGTCTGGTACGTGAATGTGACTAGAGGACGAGAGAGCAAAGTCGGAGGGCCTCTTGCAAGATGGTTAGGAAGAATCGCCCGAACCAGTGCGCATTAGGGGTGATTGCCTCCACGAAAAAATGTGCCGCAGGGGTCCAGATGAATTGGTCGCTGTTCCCAGTGAATGAGCTAGCAGAGGACGCAATGCTTGTGCAGGAACATGGCAAGCATTCACGTATTCCTGGCTGCTAATTCTAATTGCGATGGTTGCATGGAAGAAACCAATGGATTACCAGGGATGACCATACCAGTAGTCGGGGTGTGCCGAGGAGCACGGTACCAAAATTTATGGGCGATAACCGACAAGGAGCAGATAAAGACTAACAATATCATTTTTTATATCTATCTAGAAATGATGAAGAACGATGCAGAGAAGATTCCGCGAATAACAGAGGAAGCGGTGCAAAAGCATCAGCGAGTCGCAAGACTGTCAGCCGGACCGCAAGTCATCAACATACAAGCACGCGCAGACCCAGGAAAACAGTGGCTGGCGACACAGTACAGGTTGACAAACGAAGAATTGGATGCCATAATAGATGAATGGCCTCAAGAATGGAAAATCCCAGTAGCAGAGGAGGAGCTGTCAGATCCGGAAAAAGGGCAGTCAGCAACTGAACCAAAACCATTAGAAGACGATATGAACATCGGACAAGAAGATGCGGGAGAAGGCAACCGTGCGGAAGAAGACCAACACTCGCGCACCGCGAGTTATGATGGAGCATCGACTGTAACACGAACAGACTCCGATGTTGAGGCACAACGCGAGGAAGGAAGGACAAAGTTTCGGTTTGAAAAGGGTCGAGGGAGCGCACCTATCGGTATCCCTCAAGACCAGATGGACAAACTCATACAACAAATAACAACAGTGGTAGAAGACAATCGGGAGAAAGGCACTCAGCAAGCGACCGACTTCTTCAATAGCGTATCGCAACTATTGGAAGTATTAACAGATGCAGTGACCGAGACAAGACTTCAACAAGATAAGGTGTGACCCAGTACCTCAGTACACAGAACTGAGGTGGACATCGGCAAGAAATCAAGGTTAGTGCAAATCCTGCCGCAGGCTATAACAACAGGAGCGGAAGAGTTGGACTCGGAGTTAAGAAAGCACAACCAGATCATGGTAGAATTCAACATCTTGCCGATACTGTCACTACAACAAATTCATACAGCAGCAAGCGAAGAAATTTTGGAATGCGAAGCAACAACACATGATTGAATGAACTAGTATAAACGATAGGTGCGGAACATCGAGGCGGAAATTTAGCACCCACAAGAAGAAAAAGAATTAATCCTAAAAGACGTCGTAAAGGCCATTGAAGATAGGCGAAGGTTGGAACATGCGCTTTCAATCGCAGACCTGCAAAGGAAAATGAAGCCCTGCAGGCAAGGGTGGTACCCAACACACCACTAGAGCAGATTCAAGGTAGACAGAATGGATTGAGGAAGCTGTGATGGAGATCATGGAGATGGAAAAGACAGCCTAGACAATTGCAGAGGGTGTCATAGAGTTTTAGGGAAGTTTAGTCCAGAATGAACAACTGAGCCAACTAAATGTGCAACTTAGCGAGGCGGAGACACAGTTGGAATCCTTGAAGGGATCGCTTAAGGCGATGCCCTTACTCACACAAATGACGAAGGCTGCGGAACTGAAAGAAATGCAGCATCGGGTAACTAAGGCGCACGAAAGGCAACAAAGGAGGACTACACACCTCGACGAGTTACGAACAAAGGCAGAACTACTGGCAGTAAAAGCAATGGCTGTAATGACGCAGGTCAAGCAACAACTGGAGGAAGTGCAACAGATAAGTTGCGAACACCCTACAGAACAGCAGGTAGAAGACTGTGCAAAACCCAAAAGATCAGCAAAGGAAGTGGTCAATCAGATCAAAGACGCATATGTCGACTTCAGGTAGCAGGTGAATGCACCAGAAATGTCCAGTTGAGGTGGCCCGAGGGCGAGCCACAAGTTTGTGTTGGGGGCCTGTTGGCACGGGGTTAGAGCGCATGAAGTGCAGAAGCCGACAGCGACAGAAGGGTCATCAGCGGAGGAAAGGACCATTCACGAAGGATAAGAAGCCGACGGAAGCGGAAGTTTTGGTCCATGTTAGTTAGAATGGGTCGTTTGGACCATTTTGAAGCTTTCTAAAAAGACAATGGAACCGCCCATAGATCTTGTAGTAAATAAGATAATGGAAGATGAAGTGTTCCTCTGTCTCAACCTCTTGAAGGTGGCATACCCGCCAATTCTTTTATGATCAATTAGTTTGGTGATTTGTCTCCACCCTAAGACAATGAGAACCCACTTTGAACTAGCTTAGAGGAATATGAAGAGCATCTGCCCAATGGCAGAGTGTGTAATGGGGCAAAACAACAAGCTCCTCTTTGAGATCCATCAAATGTTGAATGTAAAGGCCATTTTTGGATGCATCTCGCCTTGAGGCTTGATCCAAGTGACTTGCACATAGTGCCTATAAATATCATCTTGGGTGATTTGGTTCATCTCCTACTTGGTAGGTAAAAGGTGGCTTAATGCATCCAAGGAATACCTAAACGAAGGAATTCGGTCCATTGCAATAGCATTAGAATCCAAAATATTTGAGACCCCGACATACCTAGCATTGAGGGTGGTTTGAAGGGCTAACTGAGGCAATGGACTCTGATGAGCTGTAGGCCAAATATGAGTATCGGTCATGCCTATGCATTGAGTTGGCAAAGCTCTAATTGTGGTGTAAGAGTGAGACATGGCTAAACACTGTCTCTGGCCAAAAGGGCTAAGTGCCAAACTCCACAAGTATGATGGGTAAAGGTACTGTTTGTTTGCATTTGATGATGCGACGAAGGAGGACATGCACTCTCTCTGCTTAGACCCAACTAGAGTCTAGTAGACATGGCCCCCAAACCTATGAGCCATAGAGGACTGTGGGTTGGATGAGAGTGTCCATGAGAGACATCTTGGACAATATGTCCTAAAAATTGTGTCTAAAATAGTCTCACGAGATGGGCTAAGGATCCATAGTCCTTGTTGAATCGGGGTTGAAGGGTGTGCTGTAGATAGAAACGAGGTGCTGTGAATTGTACCCCGAAATAGTTATAGGTGCTAGTGATCTCAATCTCCTCTCCTTGAAAAAAAATGAAGATTTGAGAGGAGCTTCTTTGATTTGTTGAAGATCATGACCTTGGTTTTACCCAAGTTGACTGTCAACTGACAAAGATCACAGAAAAGTGCCAAGGCATCCAGACATCTCTACAACCCCTTCAGAGAAGAGTCTAAGAGGATCACATCGTCCATAAAGTGCAGGATAGAGATCAAGACCTAATGAAGGAGGCACTTATCTCCATCCTGCATGTGCTCCTGTAGGAGGGACTCTAGCTCGTCAATGTAGATCCCATTAATGTAGGGGATAAGGGACACCCCTATTTGACCTCAATGGTACTTCTGATAAAATCAGACACCTCGTGGGTTGTGCAAAGACAACCAAGAACTGACTCATATAATCGCATTATGGCAGGTAGAAGTCAAAAGGGTCTTGACTCTTGGAAATGCCAATTTCTCTAAGCATTTAGAACAACGCCTCTCTGGGGACTGAGTAGAATGCTTTTCAAAAGTCTACAAAGTAGCAGTAAATTTCGAAGAGCGATGGCGTGCTTCCTCGATGATGGCCCAGAGCGTAAGAATGTGGTCAATGGTTTGGTGTGTGGGTCAAAATCCAACATGTTTTATAACTCTTAGGTGTCTCTGCTCAAGTTCCTAAAAAAGTTGCATGTGGAGGACTAAAGCATAGAGTTGTGAGAAAGTGTGGTCAACCATGATTGTTATGTAGTTATTGGGATCTACATTAGGGCCCAATTTGTGGATCGAGTAAATAATATGTTGTGACTAAGGTTTTGGAAAGCTTGTACGGGCCATGTGGTTGAACAGATCGACCGGGTGAATTCCATTGCGTGGAGGCCATGCTTGAAGAGTTCAATCTGGAACCCCTACTCATCCATTGCTTTATTGGAACTGATTACCCCCACTGCATCCCAAATATTACGATAAGTGATAAGTAACAAGAGGGGGAGAGAGGTAACTTGTATAAGGGGCTCCCTTGGGATATCATAAAGGGAGGAGGTATGGGAGAACATGGATTTTGGATCAAGATTAGGTGGGAGATGGGTGTGGTGGGGGGAAATTGTATGTTAAATTTATTTTGGGGAGTGGATAAGGGAAGCACTTAGGTCCGCCTCCTAGGAGAAATAAAGAGGCATTTCTTGTGGTGGAGGAGACGACGATAGGAAGCTTTAAGATTGGGGTAGGAGGGGTGATCATGAGTGAAGGCATGCCATAGTTGGGCATGGAGGCTCTTGTAGTCCTCATTATACTAGTGATTCATGGGGCAGGACTCAAGTTTGGGGAAGGGGAGGTGGATTGGGTAGAGTGGGGGTAAGTTTTAAGGGCGACTTCCCAAATTGTAGATGAAAGACAAGTGTACTTGGTAGAGGTCGATTCGAGGGATGCGAAGTGAGACTTGGATGGGAGCATCTAGCGGAGGGTGGAAGTGAAGGTGTTGGGGCCCTCTCGGCAAAGAGGATAGTAGTTCGAGGTGAGCGCAAAGGGAGAAGGGTTGGGGGCGGGGGGTGTCAGTCCAAAGGGAGAAGGAGAGAAGAGCATGGTCGACCAAAGGAATGGAAGTTATTGAGAGGTGATGAATAACGGGTAGATAACGGGTAGTAGGTCCTAACTGTAGAGGACTTAATTCGCCACACTCGCACCGCCACCATGAGGTTGGCAAGTAAAGAAGCAGGATTTTAGGAAGTAGGGAAGGTCATTGAGGATCAAAAACCCATGGGATTCGTTGAGCTGCAAGAGGTGTATACCATACCCTATAAAAGGCCCCAGAGCATTATCAGATAATTGGTGAAGTCCCATTGAAGCTGGATTGATCTCTTGAACAAAGAACACGTCTGTAGAGCGATTGTGGAGAGAGACCTGAAGGAATATGGTGTGGGCATTAAAGTTGCCCAATAGGATGACCTCCCCTACTGTTGAGTACTAAATGATGTAAGAATACAAATTCAGGTATGGGTCCCCATCGAATTTGCTATGAATAACAAACTGAGATGAGGACGAGGGAAGTAGCATACCTCTATGTAGAGATCTTTGGGGAGAGGAGCTAAGCCACCGAGTCGAACCAACATGAACTTGGTCAGCTCATACGTTGCTACAAAGAGACCTTGCCATGGAGGGAGTCTATGGTTAAATAAGCCACCCTATCAGAACCTATGACCCCACTTGAAGATCTAGTTTCCTATTTATAGGCGTAAACCAATGAAAACCTACTATGTCTAGAAGTGGCTTGACAGGGTTCTCATGGGTCTTAGTAATTAAGAGTAGATCAGATGAACCTAGCGCATCATACAACATGCTCGACAAAGACTAGAATAACTCATTACCATTTCGACACCCCATTGAAATCCCCATGCCCTGTTGACTCCTCCATTGGGCTAGTCATTTAGAGAACCTTGGTCGAGATTGATAACATAGAAATGAAGTTGATCTAGATAACATTAACATCAATTTCAAAGATATAAATCGGATTTGAGGAAGTAGAAACAATTTCTAGACAAGTAAAGAAATGTAAAAAGAGAAACATTTCTACTATTTATTGTTGCTTCCTCTTGGTACAAGCAACTCTCAAAACTCTAACCATTGATGAGTGAAATGGATCAATAACAATTGGAATGAAAAAGTAGGAGGGATTAGGGCTTTTATAAGCTCTAAGTTGTCTTTCATAGGGTGTGGGGCCTATTGTGGCATTCTCATAGGCTTCAATTAAAAAATAAAAAGAAAGAAAAAATTAGGTTTATTTCAGTTGTATGAGGAGTGCGCTTCGGTATATGACCTTGCTTGAGAGTGTGTCTACTTAGTTTAATAGCACACTCCCAGAATATGCTCACAATCAAGAGTGTTTTAGGAGTACGCTCATAGCGTTTCAAGAATTTGCTCCTGCTTTGAGCGAGATTTCATAGTGGGAGCAGGAGGGGGAGGGAAGCTCCCATGCAACATTGTTTTAGACCACAAGTCCACCAACTAATGTAGCCATTCAACATACTTGATGGAATTTAATACTCAAAATGTTTCAACTAGACATAATGCTCAAAATGGTGCTGTTAATTGGTGTGTGTCTTTGCATAAACATGTTACATGTGAGTGATACAAACTAGTATAGATTTACCTTAGCTTTGGATCTATTATGCATCGAGAGGTATCAAAAAGTTGAGGTGCCAACCTTGTTAGTTTTTGGTACCTTAGAAATAGTGTATTTGGTACCTTAGAAATAATGTCTAGGTCTTCGATGTACACATGCTGGGAGAAGCTACAGTTGTAGGTATGGGAAAATAACAATTCAACAAAGGAGATGGCATGCGTGGTAGCATTGCCTTATGTGCAACATGATTGTATGTAGATGAGGGTGAAACAGTAGAATAGACTAGGAGGAAGTGCATCTTTTTCTATAGGCTTCCAATAGTTAGGGTGCATGCATGCTTTGCCTATAGATAGGATAAAATAAGGTTATCCTTAGATTCCAGTTATAGGAGATTGCATGTCATTCTAAGTTTAATAAAAGAGGACACATGTAGTTGCATGTGTTAGTTTTAGTTTATTAAGCAGTTTTCTAATTGTAGCTTAAGTCTAAGTTCAATTAAGCGCATGGATGCAGATAAGGATGCATATCTCTAGGAGAATGCAATGCTTGCATGGCTCATATCATCTCCAGTTGAGGTGCTATTGTGTATATGTCCAAGTTCACTATACCTACTCTTCTTCGTAGTCCATGTCTAGATTCACTGTACCTACTCTTCTTCTTCTAGTTCAACAAGCAGCAATGAATTTAGCTTGCTATATTTTTCCTATAGCAAATTTCAATTAGGATTTTTGAGAAAGTAATAACATGTTTTGACATTACATCTTATTGAGTTATTGCTTTTGCTTTTAACAGTGATTTAGCAAATATGCTATAATTCCGTTCTCTTGCTTAATAACAATGATGTGATTTAGGATAGACATGTGATTGTGAGTTTTAGTTATATATTTTCTATAGTTTGTGTTTGCAGATTTCAACATTATTAGAACAATAGTTTTTATAGGCTTTTAAGGTTCAACCATCTAGTAGGTTAGGAATTATTTGAGTTCAAAGTCTACTTATCGTGGTTTAAGAAAGTCTAATATAGTATTAGAGTGTAGTTTTGAAATATTCTAGATTTTGTGTATAGAGAGGAAAACTGGCTAGAGTATAGAGCATAATTGAAAAAAATACCCATTTTTTGACAAAATCACGAAAATTTGTGATGTTAAACCCTACTTGAAAAATCTATAGGTAATTTTTTTTAATTTATTCTTAAAAACCAGATATTGCAGTTTTTTACTGAAGATGGGAAAAATCATGATTTTTTCATGTCATGGCGGAAAAATTTGTTTGAGGTGGGTTTAGGCATCTTAAATGTTGTTTTTGGCATCATCAACAATCATGTTTAGGAGGGCCAAATCATTGTTTGCATCACCATCAATTATTCTTTATTGGAGCACGGATCAATTGGTATTTGGCATTTGCTTATGGTGTTGATATTCTCAAACCTCAAGTATTTCTCAAATTCCACCCTTTTATCTACTCTTTTTTCTAATTTTTTGCAGGGTTTTCAAAGTTCATGTTACTTGCCTCATATTATCATTTTTTTATGGTTCATAGAGCACTAGATCAGTGTTATCAGACTCACCAAAGACTCGTCGAGTCTGGTGAGTCTGCTACGAAACGAGTACTTGACAAAGACTCGCCTAGCAAACTCGCCACTCACCAGATCCAACCAAACTTGCTAGAGACTCGCCAAACTCAACCAAACTCGCCAGAGAATCTCTAGAGATGGTAATATTAAATTCTTAAAGTAAAAGTGGTATTCTCCTTATCTTTCATTTTCTATAGTGATAACAGTAATTAGTGCAGGGACATGTCTATACTAGTTTGACTATTTTTCTAAGAGCTGGTGAGTCTCTACGTCAGCATTATGAAGAGATTATCACAAGTTTCCAAAGATCTAGATTCATTAATCAAAACTCATTAAGATCTAAAGACTATTAAGAATTAAATTCATGCATGATAAGCTAAATTCAAACTCATAGATGATAGAAACTTGAATTTATTCATAGTAGAACAATGGAGAGATACATCCTTACCATGGCATTAGATATGCATCCATCCTCCATTGACATGAGCTTCCCTTCCTTCACCCTTGCTTTTGAAGAATTTGAGCTCTTTCTCCTCCTTCAGAATCTTTCCAGCATTCCTTTGCTCTTCCTTTGTGTCCCTTTACCATGCCCCAAAGCCTTTCTTATATAGCATTGGGAAATGTGCCTTAGGTTTCTCTTTTGAGTGTGGGATAATCCATTTTAGATTATTTTAGCTTGAAAACCCACTTTTCATAGTTTTTAGGCTTTTTGCACCATTTAGAATGATTTTAAGCACAATTAATGCATTTTAATGCATTTCTTAGAGAGAATTCATCTCTGCATGAACTTGTGTCATGTCTTCCTACTGTAGGTGCATGGTAAAAATGCGCTTCTTCCGTCACTTGATTAAGGGTGTTAATTTTGTTGTTAACATATAGAAAATGAAAGATAAGGAGAATACCACTTCTACTTAAAGTTTTAACGTTACCATTAATTGTTTCAGGATGTTTGAGAGTGGTTCCAACATCAACGGACTTCATATTTTCCAATTGGAAAATATCAATCATCGATAGAGAATGAACATGAACAACCCAAGATGGACTAGTCAGTACAAACATTACATCCACATATAAAAAAAAGACATTCTTCATTACATAAACATCTTCTTTACATCTTCCTGATACATTTGAAGCATTACTTCCTTGTCTACAATCTTCTAGTATCATTCTAGCAGCAAAGAGCCGGTTCCTTCACGGAATTCTTCAATCTTTGTTTTCCCAAAATCCAACAACAAGGCATTTTTAGATAACTGATCCGCTTCTACATTCAGTTCTCTGTATATATGAGTAAATGATAAACCCGAAAAGTGTTCCATCTGCCAGCGAATAGAAGTTAAGAGATGCTGGAGATGAGGAGCCTTTATTTGGATCTTATTATTGGCCCAATCAATGACCATTTTCGAATCTCCATATATATGAAGAGTGGATATATTCCAAGAAACTGCCACTTTCAGAATAGAGTAAAGAGCAGCAAGTTCAACCTTGCTATTTGAACAATGAACTGGAGCGAATTTGATGCTGAGCTTATGATTCTCTTTCATGTACAGAACGCCCTTGGAGCCACCCAACAAGTGTTCACCTTGGCTAGCCCCGTCGAAGAATGCCCATGGTACCGATTTATCAATTACTGGAGGCACCAGTGTACGCTGCTTCCTCGATTTATCTGCTGCTTTATGCTCCTTTGTCCACTGCACAATAAGAGCCATTGTCACCTCTATTGGAATCAGACGGTCCTGGAAGATAGTTGTGTTTCACGCCCACCAAATTCCATATGCAAAGGAAGAAGGGAAAGCATCGAAAGAGCGTACCATTAGGATTTTCCAAGACGTAAGGCAACTCTGATCCAATGAATTCCCCAACTGCACTGTAGCGGCCTTAAGTTGTTTCGCCGCATCATTCCAAGCAACCACTGCATATGGACATAAAACAAATAAATGTAAGCACGATTCCTCATTCAAATGGCATAGGACACACCAGCTTGGACCCTGCCATCCTCGTTTCCACAAGTTGTCCCAAGTTAGTAATTTGTTGCTTAAGGAAAGCATAGAGTAATTTTGGATTTTAAAGGACTTGAAGCCTTCCATGCCGCAGACCACCACCACTCTCTAATACCATCAAAGTAATTTAGAGCTTGAGTCTCATATCCAAGCTTTGCAGTAAAATCTCCCGTCACTGTTTTTTGACCATACTAGTCTGTCAGACTCTCTATCTTCTAGATGAATAAAACAAGAAACTAGCTTATCGGATTTCATATGCAAAAAGTAGAATTTTAGATCCCATTCAAAATTCAACAGACTTAATAGTGATCAGGGTTTCAGGATTGCAACATTTCCACCGGATTCTATCATGTATGGCGGTAGGGGATTGGCATTTAATCAAGCGCATCAACCCCTCTATGTACCTTGATGTTGGTGGTACTGATTGTTTAACTCCTTTGTCATGACCTTAGTAAAAATGTACCCTTCACTCAAGCAAAATTACTTATTAGGCATGCAAAGCTTTTTCTACCTTTTTTTAATGCTTGGATTAGGAGGTTTCATCAAAATTGTAGGGTATCAACTAATGTCCTTGGAGGATCAATTTTGAGATTCGAAATAGAGGCAAGGGCTAGAGCCTAGATGTAGGGGGCACGGTGTGCTATTGATGAATAGGATCCCAATATAGGCAATGATTTTGATGATATGTAGTTATTTGTTGTAGCATGAAGTTTATGCATTTTGGGTTAGATATGGATTGTACTCAATGCAATTTCAGTTATATGCACCAATACTTTTTGTATGAATGTCCTGCTAATAATTTGAGTTGGCTTGATGAGGAGACTAAGGATCCCTCTAGTGTTTCCATTTTCTGAAATGGAAACACCCAATACACCTGCATCACAATTGTTGCTTTAGTCTAGCAATGTTGGCACCGACTCCTCTAGTCCCTATTCTAAGCATTCTACTTCTTGTAGTCATGCATGAGACTTGAGATTGGACTTCAAGACATTGTCTATTTTGATTTTCTACTTAAGTTTTGAGTTATTTGAACTTGGTACTATTTGTGAATTTGTTCAAGGAGTCATTTTTTGGTTCACTATTTTGCATATAAATATGGAGCGTCAAATGTTGTAATATCATTTTTTTGAGATGATGCATTGAATTTTTGCATAGAATGTGGTTTTATAACTTATATGGATTAGAAATGTGATCGGTATATTTTTTGTGCACAAAATTTACTATATATATATATATATATATATTTTTTTTTTTTTTTGTCTGTTTGTTGAGATTTTGCAGAGTCTTTGTCGAGTCTTATCCGAGTCGTCGAGTCAGTCGAGTCCCAAGCCTGTCGATTGTAACCAATGGGAGTTCCAGGATAAGCTTGTTGTAGAAGGATTCTCTTAGCAAGAGGGATTTAACGTTGATGAAACACTCTTAGAGGATTCTCCAAGGAAGAGGGATTCATCTTGGATGGGTTGGTGCAAGCACCACTATTGTTGGATTTCAATATCAACGAGTTTCTAGTCATGTTGGGTTTTATGAGTTTAATGCAGATTTCAGTTTGTTATTTGATAGATATGATACACTTTACTTGGCCTTGTATACATATGGGTTCATTATTGTAGGAAATGCATAGCAATTAATGATGTGGTGTGAGAAGCTTTTGACAAGTGAAGATGGCTTGAAGGACAAAGAAGGTTGGTAGGTTATTGTTGCAGTGTTCCTTGTACATAAGGTTTTCACCTTGAAGATTCTTAAGAGAGTTTAGAGTGCAAAAGGAAGTAGTGATCTTGATTCATGTTTTTACAGGTTCATCGATAGTCAATTGTTTGACCAAGCCCCTAGCAAAGGGGAGGATCCATATATAGAGGGAGCATCTTGTGTTTGGTAGAGAACACATTCCTTAGTGAGAGGGATTGTTAGTCTTTGGTAACTTGGAAAGTGTGTCCAAGTCCTCAGTCCACACTTGGCATAAGAATACGTATTGTTGCAAGTATTGACAAAGGACAATTTAACAAAGGATGTGTGGGAACATGTTTGTACTACATTAGAAGGTACTCCAAGGATTGTAGGTCCTTATAGGCATGTATGGTAATTCTCAACAGATTCGTACATCATTGACTCTTGTGGAGCATGATGTTTGTAGATGAGGGTGTGGCGGTAGAATAGACTAAGAGGGAGCACATCTATATTTATAAGCTTCCAACAATGAGGGTGCATGCATGAATGCACCAACTATAGTTAGGATAGGATAAGGTTCTTGTTAGTTTCCAATTCTAGGAGATTGTATGTCGTTTCTAAGTTTAGTAAACAGGGTGTATGCACTTTCATGTGCTAGTTTCAACTATTAAGTAGTTTTTAATTGTAGCTTAAGTCTAAGTTCAATTAAGTGCATTCATGCAAATAAGGGCTTAGATCTTTAGAAGGATGCATGCTTGCATGCCTTAGATCATCTCTAGTTGATGTCAGTGTTACACGGGGACACGCTCCCTAGGGTCGGGGGCACGCTTGCTCCCTGTGCCCTGGGGACTTGGGGGCTCTTCGCGAAATGTTTCTCCTCGTCCCCAATTTGGTGAAACTTGAGGAAACGTAGGGGGGAGCTTGCCCCCCTGTTTTGAAGTGCGCATCGGTGAAGTAGAGGGCGCATAGGCACTCCTTCCCGAAAATAGGGGGTGCTTGGAAACCAGATAGAGCTTAAAAGAAGAACAAATCACGGAATATGTGGTGTGTTTTCCTGTTGGAGGTGTTCAGTAATAATGGTAATATTAAATTCTTAAAATAAAAGTGCTATTTTCCTTATCTTTCATTTTCTATCCTTTTACTTTCATTTTCTATCCTTTTACTTAAATTTTTAACATTACCATTAATTGTTTCGGGATGTTTGAGAGTGGTTCTAACCTCATCGGAGTTCATATGTAAAAAGTAGAATTTTAGATCCCATTTAGAATTCAACAGACTTAACAGTTTTCACGATTTCAGGATTGCAAAGTTTCCACTGGATTCTATCATGTATGAGGTTAAGGGATTAGCATTTAATCAAGCACATCAACCTCTCTATGTACCTTGATGTTGGTGGTGTCGATTGTTGAACTCCTCTATCATGACCTTAATCAAAATGTACCCTTTAGTAAAGCAAAATCACTTATTAAGCATGGGAAATTTTTTCTAATTCTACCTTATTTTAACACTTGTTTTTGGATGTTTCATCAAAATTGTCGGGTGTTGAGTAATGTCCTTTGAGGGTCAACTTCGAGATTCAAGGTAGAGGCAAGGGCTAAGAGCCTAGAGGCATAGGGCACTATTGATGAATAGGATCCCAATTTAGGATTCATAGTCCACTCTTGCATAATTGTATGTTGGACTTGAAAGCCTCAAATAATGTGATGCCCTCTGGAATCATAAAGAAATAGGGTCCTTAGGTCACATTTCCACATTACAACATCTATGCCATCGATTCACACAATGTTGAAGTGTGTTGAATCATTGAAGAATTAGAGTGTATTTACAGGGAGCAACTTAAACTGTATTTACATGGGATGAATTGTTTTTTTTTTTGTAACTAGGGGATTCGGCAACTGGAGACTGGGCTGGTACTCGCGTGACACGGGGTCCAGGGATCCAATCCCACTACCACTATACCCCCAGGTGCCCCACACACCCCGCAAGCATGGGACACGGGTAAAGCCGGGTGTGATTTGAACTCGTGACCTCCATTTACAATTGTGACTTCATAACAACTGAACCGCCAATAAGCTACACCTGTGCGGGCTCATGGGATGAATTGTTATTGCTGGGATTTATAATTTTTATAATTTTTATGACCTCGATGTCACCTCGACCCCCCGAATTTCCCTAAAATTTGGTTGTGGTCTCCACATGTCCCCAATGTGTGTTTTCCTGTTCCTGCATCTCAGAAACTTGGGGGAACATTGGTTTTGGTATTGTTGTGCATGTGTCTGGATTCATTGTGCCTACTAATCTTTGTAAAAGTTCGATAAAAAATTAACCACTGTTCATTCATGCATTTAATCAAACACTTTGACTTATATAGGATTTACTACTTCTTTGAAGTAACTGAACATTCATTAATCTTGACAACCAAAATAATGCTGATGTTAACTTTGAACAATAAACACCATAAGCCAATCACCAAATCACTGATAAATATTGAAGAGAATGTGAACAATATGATAATCACCAAATCACTGATAAATATTGAAGAAAATGTGAACAATATGATGTAGGGCTATACCCAGGGCAAAACCCCAATCTGGGGAAAACTGGGAAAGAAATTTATTCAGAGATTTAAGGAGATTTACAACAGAGAAATGTTGCCAAGTGCAATTTGAGAAATCCACTGACAACCAAAATAATGCTGATGTTAACATTGAACAATAAACACCATAAGCCAATTACCAAATTACTGATAAATATTGAAGAAAATGTGAACAATATGATGCAGGGCTATACCCAGGGCAAAACCCCAATGTGGGGAAAACTCGGAAAGAAATTTATTCAGAGATTTAAGGAGGTTTACAACAGAGAAATGTTGCCAAATGCAATTTGAGAAATACACTGATAAAACTATCACAAGAAATCAAACAAACTCAGATTTATACTACTGTACCTTCTGCTGTACGACTCCAACCTGTACGGCCTGTAACAGACTTAAACAAATGCTTCAAACTGACTCAGAATGCATTGAAATGCGTGTCTAATAAATTCAGAAATTATCTACCTTGAATTCTGTGCAATTTACAGTCGGAAACCCGAGTTTTTCTCTGTTGTACGACCTGTACAGAATTGGCAGTGTATGACTCTGCTGTATGGCTCTGACTGTACAAATATACTGCCTCGATTTCTGTGCTGTAGCTTACTGCCTTGGTTTCTGTGCCCTAGTAATCTGTCTTTCTCCTGCTGCTGCAAACTCTTCTCCTTCAGAACTCTTACTCACTGAATCTCTTTCTCTCTCAATCACTGTCAATGATCTCTCATTGATTTGATGTCTTTTCTTTGCCCTAGGTGTACTTTTATACTTCATCTTCACCCAAATTAACCCTAACTAACTCAACCATCTTCTCAATGGACACAATTAATTTAATCCGAGGGCTCTCATTTAATGTATATCATAAATACACTTTAATAATTAAATGCACATTAAATACTTTTGGGTCCCACAACTTAAAATCACTTTAAGTGATAAAGTACAAATCTCACTTTAAAAAATATATCATATTACATTTAAAAAGTTCACGTAGGAAATATAACTTTGTCCCCCTCATGACAAAACACCAAAAAAAATATAAGGACGTCTCGAGTTATTTTTTCAACACTCCCTCTTAACGAGGGAGGTCCTTTCGGCACCACCTGTATCTCCTCCACCTGGATCACTGTTCATAGCAACTCCCTCTTGCTCTAGAATCTGATCTGGAGATGTGTGCCTGTAAATAACTCTGAAATCTTAGCTCCTGGGAGACTCCACTCTCCGATCCTGAGCTTGCTTAATCACCTCATACTGGCTGAGTCTCCTGCCAGTACTTTGAAGAGACTCACTCTCTTCTCCTGAACCAGAGATTGAATACCTGGTGCCATTGTAGTCTCCACCTCTAAATCTGATAACCAGCCAGACTCTGTATACACAATCTCACCTCGCAGTATGTATAGTCTGTCTCTCTTGTCTCCAAGCAGGATAGTAGTACTGACTAGATCTGTCCCCGCAGGATACAGAAACACATGCCCAGTCTTGACAAATATTCCATATCCGGCATCTTCCAGAGCTGATACTGAAAGTCTACTAACTTTTAGCCCTGGAACAAATATAATTCCATCCGACTCCAGGAGTTCACCAAACCCAAGTTGGAAGCTTACTGTTCCAACTCCTTTCATTGCCTGAACATTGTCCACTTCAGTTTCCACATTGTACCTTGGACTTGTTTCAGTGATATTCAGAAATATTCCCCACATGTCTGTCATATGTCTAGTTGACCCACTGTCAACTATCCAAGCATTCTGGAAACTAGAAGAACTGCCCACACTAGAGTCAAAAGAGGCTAATGAGAACTCCCTCTCAAATCTCTTTGTATAGTCCTCAACTTCAGCTGAGGCTTCCATATGGTCGTTCTTCTCCTTCTTTTCCTTTTTCTTATTGGGGCAGTTAGCAGCAAAATGTCCATACTGGTTGCATGAATAGCGACGGACTTTACTTAAGTCCTTTCTCTTCTTGTTTTCGACTTTAGTTGTAAGGGCTATATTTTCTTCAGTGTAATTACCTGTCTGGATTTTACTTTGAGACCCCTCCCGGATCTCTTCTTGAGTAAAATCATCCCAGAGCTTGTTCCAATCTGGTATTTTCTCCCGTCCCACTACACATTTGACAAATACATCCCACTCTTTAGTAAACCCTTTTAGGGCCATCCATACTAATTCTGAGTCAGGGATGACTTCACCTACTGCAGCTAGTTCATCTTTGGCTTGTGCAGCCCTAGTTAGGTTAGAGGCAACATTATCATCTTTAGTCATTTTAAAGCTGTGTAACTTGTCACGGAGGGCCATTTTTCTATTCTCATTTTTGGCTTCACACAAATTCTTAGGAGTATCCCATGTCTTTGGCAGTCTTTTTCTTTGCCAGATGTGGGATAAGATTGCCTCTCACCCCATCTAGGATGATCCTCTATGCCCTAGCCTCAAGCACCTCATGATTATCTAGGGAAATAGGATCAGTGGGTATCTGTACTACAGTGTTGACAAATCTCCAGATTTTGTTTTCTTTAAGAACAGTAGAAATTCTGGCTTTCCACTGTAAGTAGTTGGACACCCCGTCCAACCTATCCTCATATCTAACACTGGTCATTTTCTATTAATCCTTCAACAAGTCCAAGCCCCAACAAGCCCTAATCTCACACTGCCTTACTGTCTCAGCAAGAAATCAAAATATTCAGTCTTTCAGTATCCTGCTCTAATACCATGTAAAAGTTTGATAAAAAATTAACCATTGTTCATAACTTGATTCATGCATTTAATCAAACACTTTGACCTATATGGGATTTACTGCTTCTCTGAAGTATCTGAACATTCATTAATCTTGACAGCCAAAATAACGCCGATTTTAACTTTGAACATTAAACACCATAAGCCAATCACCAAATCACTGATAAATATTGAAGAAAATGTGAACAATATGATGTAGGGCTATACCCATGGCAAAACCCCAATGCGGGGAAATGCGGGGAAAACCTGGAAAGAAATTTGTTCAGATTTAAGGAGATTTACAACAGATAAATTTTGCCAAATGCAATCTGAGAAATCCACTTATAAAACTATCACAAGAAATTAGACAGACCCAGATTTATACTGCTGTACCTTCTGCCGTACGGCTGTAACCTGTACAGCTTCTAACAGACTTAAAAAACTGCTTCAAACTGACTCTTAATGCATTGAAATTTGTGTCCAATAAATTCAGAAATTATTTACCTTGAATTCTGTGCAATTTACAGTCTTAAATCTGAGTTTTTCTCTGTTGTACGACCTGTACGGAATTGACAGTGTACAGCCCTGCTGTATGGCTCTGACTATACAGATCTGCTACCTCGATTTCTGTGCTGTAGCTTATTGCCTTGGTTTCTGTGCCCTAGCTATCTGTCTTTCTCCTGCTGCTGCAAACTCTTCTCCTTCAGAACTCTTACTCATTGAATCTCTTTCTCTCTCAATCACTGTCAATGATCTCTTATTGATTTGATGTCTTTTTCTTTTCCCTAGGTGTACTTTTATACTTCATCTTCACCCAAACTAACCCTATCTATCTCAACCATCTTCTCAATGGACAAGATCAATTTAATCTGAGGGCTCTCACTAATGCACGTCATAAATACACTTTAATAACTAAATGCACATTAAATACTTTTGGGTTGCACAACTTAAAATCATTTTAAGTGATAAAGTACAAAACTCACTTTAAAAAATATAACATCATATTATATTTAAAAAGTTCACTTAGGAAATATAAGTTTGCCCCCCTCATGACAAAACACCCAAAAAAACATAAGAAGGACTTCCTGAGTTATTTTTTCAACATTCTTTCTAGTTTGTAAAGGATAAAGCAAGGGTATGGGTTTATTCATTCAGTTCAACAAACAATGAATTAGCTTGTTTTTTTCTTTCTTATTGCAGATTTGAGTTCACAATTAATGAGAAAGCAGTAATAGGTTTTTACCATAGTTATTTGAACCGAGAGGTCATCGAACTGGCCGACCTCAAGAACCGGAACAGGACAAAAACCGAAAAAACCGGTTGACCAAATTACACATAAATTATTCAAAATTTGAAAAAAAAATATTCATGTGCATCCATCAGAATTCAAACCATTATACACAAATATGCAAAGTTTCTCATGTATACAGCAAGTAAGAGTGCATACAACCAAAATAGCACCAAGTGCAATTCATATTTGAACCAAATTACATTAATAAATAGGCTATAAACTAGGGATTCTTCAAAAAATAGTTTTGAGGCCACCAACATCAATCTGAACAATCAACACCACCAACATCAAGGTACATAGAGGGGTTGATGTGCTTTATTAAATGCCCTTCCCATACCCTCATACACGATAGAATCCAGTGGAAACATTGCAATCCTGAAATCCTAAAAACTGTTAAGCTTGTTGAATTTTGAATGGGATAAAAAATTCTACTTTTTGCATTTGAAGTCCGATGAGGTTGGAACCACTCTCAAACATCCTGAAACAATTACTAGTAATATTACAATTTTAAGTAAAATGATAGAAAATGAAAGATAAGGAGAATGCTGCATTTTCTCCTTATCTTTCATTTTCTATCCTTTTACTTTAAGAATTTAATTTACCATTTAATATTGCTCATGATGACTAGGTCTAGGGTTTACCTTTGTTGATGATGATGACTAGGGTCTAGGGTTTACCATTTAATATAGCATTAGTAGGAGCCTATGGTTAGTTACCCCCCCTCTCTCACTTAATTTCTTGGTTTGTTTAAGAAAAAATAAAGAAAATTGAAAAAAAACACACCCTTGTATGGCCTGTACGAAATCGGCCGGTTCCGTATGAAACTAACCAGTTTTGAATAGGGAGTCCAGTTCCATATGGAACTAGTCGGTTCCATACAAGAATCAACCAATTCTGTAGGAACTGGCCATTTATAGTTTTGTGCAGCGGTTCAGACCACTCAGGCTTGTAAACCGGTCAGACCAGTTGGTTTTGTCTAAACTGGTCCGGTTCTGATAACACTGGTTCTTACAATCCATCTATTGAGTTCTTGTTTTTTCCTTAAACATCGTTTTAGCAAGTATGTTGTAATTCTTTTTCTTGCTTAGTAACATGCTGTGATTTAGGGAAAACCTATGAAGTTTTTGTTATCACACAACTTGTAGTTGTCTCTAAAGGTATCCCATCCAGGATGGTAGAGGCGTAGACAACTAAAGAGGTGATCCAAGAGATGCCACGGTTCCCAATGCAAGATGGGTGTCATGTTAACCGAGGCACTCTTCACTTTAGATCAAGCCTAAGCAAGACCAAAGGGGAGACCCTAACTTAGCCAATGAAGGCTAGCGAATTCAATCTAAGTCTCCTAGGGAAATGTGATGATGAAAAAGAGGGAGACCAGAATGAAACAAGATCTAGATCTAGGATGGATAAGTGGACCCAAAGTGGTTAGGGCTTGGTTGAAGAGGGTTAGGGAAGTGACAAGTGTTCAACCAAGTGTAAGATAGGGTCACTTATGGATTAATAATAGTAGATCTAGATAGATCTAATACCAAAGAAAAGTACCCAAGTGGGGCCCACCCTTAAAAAGTGGAAAATGGTCCAAATGGGGTCCACAAGGTCAAAATCAAAGTGAGATGGCACTAGGGGGTATGCTATAGCATGGATCTATGGATTTGAGAAGGAATGAGCAATACCCACATGTGGGATCTAGCAAAAGACCACTAACCCAAGGAGTGCGACTTGCCTCAAGGAGGACTAGTGCCTTAGATGAAGGGGCAAATGGAGTCTAATGTCCACCAAATTATAGATCGGGATAGTTAAGATGATTACCAAGGTGGGTTTTAATTATTAAGCCCAAGTGATTGCTAGATCTCCATAGATCTGAAAAATAAAAAATGTAAGGGTTTTGATTTTAGGGTTTATATGACCAATGGAGAAAAGATGGATGGAACTAGATACATACCTCAAAAGCTTGTGGCCACTTTGCAAATTGATAACCTTTCCCCTGTGTGTATATCCAAGAGTGAGATCCAGGAGCCCAACTGAAATCACCCTCCTCCTAAGGTGACCAATTCGCCCTCCTCCTGCAAGACAAGATCAATGAGAAACAAGCCAAGCAAAAGAATGATGATAATGATGAAAAGATGAAAGAGAAAGCATCAACTATGTCACTAAGATACAATAATGATACTCCTTGAGACAAAAGGCCAATCCAAGGCAAGATATGGGGTTTCCCCACAATAGCCTCCCTCCAAATTGTCCTCCTCTTCACCAAATCGGCCTCCCTGTAGAAAAACGTCTTGGAACCCCAAGATCCACAATGATACACAGAAAAAAGATTGTATATTCAGCTTGCAAAAGAATCCATCAAGACAAGAGAAGTAGATCCACAAAATAGTATTTTTATTCCAAGTTTGAAGAGCTCCAAAGGTGCCTTTACAATAGGGGGGTCTCCTCCTTAAATAGGATGAGGAAGACCAAAACCCTAAACCACTTTTGAAATGAGTGGTTGAGATCAAAAGATACAACAATATAATCAATGGCTAAGATGAGCCAATGCAACATATGACAAGGATCACCAACTAAAGGGATGACGTCATGCCTAAAAGGACCTTAGGGGGGATGACATCATGACTAAGGGGGGCTAAAACATGTAAGTGCCACATAAGATGACTAGGACAAGTGACTAGGGGCACATGGTGGGGCTAGGAGATATTATTTCCCTTCACTAGCATCACCCCATGGGACAATAATATAGCATGAGACTCAATGTCATGTCCAAGTACACAAATGATCAAATCTTGTCCCCTCAATCTGAGAGAAAAATACATCAAAAGACATCTTGCTGACTGTGTGGGCCCCACTGACTGCTGCAAACTGATCTGGAAGGAGTGGGATACACCATAGATGACCTCAGAGCAGACCTCATGCCAAAACCTTGCCTCAATTGCCCAAATCGAATTCCTTTATGACCTTTTTATTCCATTTTTTATCCTCCTGAAAAACCCTGAAACAACCCATAACTGATTGTCAGGTGCTTGCGCTGTCAAATTGAGTGTGCCATCATGTCCGGAAGGGGGGTAATATGGTAATAACAAGGAGCTGGACCACCCCCTTCCCCTGCAGCGCCCTAGGCAACGATTGGCCTCCAATCATCTGGCTGGACAGGCCACACCAGCATGGCCAAACTGGTCAACAAGTGGAAAACTGCTCATAACATGCGTGGGAGTGCTCGAAACTGATAGATAAGTGTCTCAATGGATCCAGATGACTCAAGTCCACTAGAGATGAGTATTCTTACACCTCCTGATAACCTGTAAGATCATTTGTAGGGTCCACCATACCTGGACAATGTAAAAATATGATGATCTAGAAATAATAAAAATCATGAAATTGCATCAATCATCATCTGAAGCCTGTGCCCATCATATGGAATCATCATAAGGTATATAAAGGACTATAGATCATCATCAATCAATATAAATGGTCCATCTCATCATGGATCCCAAGGTTGACCTTGGTCAAACTAGGTTTGACCGGTTAAACTGATAAAAAATGACCTTGGCTAAAGAAGCCAAGCTGCTGCAAGTGAAAATAGTTAAGACATGCTCTCTAGATCAATTTCATAGCTAGACTCTAAAGTATTAAGCATTATTTCACTGGCAGTTAATAAATAGTAAATAGGTTAGTTAAATAATCCACTTCCAAGAAGAATCTCAAGAATATACTTTTTTGTAAACATGATCAAATTGCTAGAAAAGGGTGAAGGCTAAAGACACAAGGCTAGGCTAAATGGGATGACTGGACTGTCTTGACACTGTGATACTTTGGATGAAGGACATGGTGTTACACACTTAAGCATGTGTTGGACAAGAAGTACACAAGGAATGGCGGTGTCTCACAAATGGATAAGTTGTTCAGAGAAGTGCTTATTCAACCTTGGCAAAAATTGTCTACTACTAGAACCGCTGTGAACTAGGTGCTCGACTAACCGTAACTTGAGGTTCGAGGGGACACTTAGAATTAGCTGTCCCATGCTCCATCTCACATCATAACCCGCAGGCTCAGTTTCACATAAGGTCAGCAGTCTTTAGATTTAACATACATTTAGCCACTGCTTTTTAGGACCTTTCATTTCATTTCATGGTCAACAATCTTTAGATTTAGCATACATTTATCCATTGCTTTTTAGGCCTAATATGACCCCTCTGGGATTTCACATGCGCTGATAAGCACAACTAATCGCAGCTTACATCCGGGGTGCATTTACATTTCATAGCTTTTGAATTTCACTTCAATTTCATAGCCCCTTTCATTGGGCTGTACAAGATATAACAATAATTTCCATATGTAGTACAATTTTGCTTCAGGTTTTAGCCAACACAACTCAAGCAACTAGGGGGACTTCCGCAATCTAAACCACACATCGGGGAAACCGACTAGAGTGATAAAGGCATAAAATCCAACTCACCAAGGGCAAGTTTTGTTGCCAACTCAGAGCCGAGACACAAAATAAACATGGATGCAAGTCCAACACAGAGGCAGAAGCGGGGAGATCCTCCATATCACAAGTCAAGTTGTAAGTCAGGGTGAATATCAATATATGGGGAAATGACAAATGGATGGATGGAGACAAGTGAAGATGGTGCCTAAGCTAGCAGGTTAGGAAGACACTAAATGATCGTGTTCACATTCATATGAAGGTAAGGACCAACAAGTATAAAACAAGAGATTCCAAATGTCAGTAGTACAACCAATACATATAATCCATAACCAATTTCATTTCAATTTTAATACACTGCCAGATCATAATTACTTTATACCAAGTCAATGCTATCAAAATGACCTAAACAACAAGGTAATAACATCAATGCACATCGTATATATACTGTGTCATCAATCAACATCTGTAATTTGAACCAACTATAACCACTGAGAACACTGTATCCGAAATACTGAAGAACTGCACTGCAATTGTATGGAATAAAAGGCCATATCGCTCATCAAATCTGAGGTCTCAAGGCTCAGCCTTGGCATAAGGTCTACTAAATGTCTGATACAAAGATGCTCTGATGTGTGAGTGATCACAAATAATGCTGCTCATCATAGCTGATCTCACTGAATAAGTGTAAAGGCAAAGCTAAAAAATGGGCAGATATCTGCTTTGACAACACGGTAGCCCAGCTACTATGTATGTGATAATAGTTTCATTATATACTTTCTATAGTATGTGTTTGCAGATATTAACATTATTAGATCAACAATTTTGAGTGGCTTTTAAGGTTCAACTATTTAGGAGGTTAGGAATTCGAGTGCAAAGTTTGCTTACCATGGTTAAAGAAAATCTAACAAACCTTATGTTTTCCCACTCTCATGGTGTAATTAAATAGTCTTTATGGGTGCAAAAGCACCAAGAGGATGCATAAATATTGAAGTTGGCACATCAAGATCTTTGATACCTCTTGGGGCATGGTAGATCTAGGGTTAAGGACCATACCTTGTAGTGTAAGTTTCTAAATTCTATTATATATATTGATTTTTTGGGTTACACAATATTCAACTACAAACTGCTTTTTATTTGTTTTTCAATTTGTGTTAAGTTCCAAGGGTTATTTGTGTTGAAACACTATTGCAACCATTTGCAAGGGCTTTGAAATTGGGTCAACTAGATTGGTATCTCCTGCAGTAATTAAATATTTTGTATGCTGAGTGACAATTTATTTAGTAGAAGTAATTATCAAAAGTGTTTCTTGGATGCCTTATTGGTTTCCAACCATGACAATAAAAATGTGGGTAGTGTTAATTTATCCAGAGATCACTACTCCCTCTGGATGCCCTGAGAACTCAAGCGGTTTGAGTCTCTATAAATAAAAAATGCAATAATGACTTAAGATACAAACACAATAGTTCTCTTAACACTTCAACAATAAACCACAACAATCACACAACTCAGGATGTACCCTGGAAACCCCAAACGGGGAAAACCAACTATCTGTGGGGCTTTCTTCTATCTCGAGCCCATAACAAAGTAAGCAGAATGCAAATACATACAAGATACCTCAGAAGGAACAACCGAACTTGACAGGGTCAAAACGCTAGATCTGCATGCACATAGGAAATGTGCCCTAACTGTCAACTGGATCTGTCTGTAGGTAACTCTCTGTCGGTATTGTCTCTCTCACAACACTGCTATGATCTGCTTAGCCAAAGAAGAAGGCCAACTGCTAGATTTGATGAATGCGCCCCTCTCTGCATGGAAAAGTGCGCCCTCCCGCCAAGTGTGAGATGCTCGTACGGAATCAAATCTCAACAGATCTGAGCTCTGATCGTCACGGTCCTTCCTCAAACACTGAGGCAAAGATACCCCGAAAGTCTCAGTTGCTAAATCGGTCAACCGGGTGTAGAATGAACTTCTCTCTCCTCAAAGAATGCACCCTCCTTTCTCGGGAAAGTCGCCCACCTCTCAAACAGATCTAACTCTGATCAATTTTCTCAGTAAGTTTTGTAGGTGACCTCCTGCCTTCTTATAAAATCTCACTGGCTAATTAGGTTGGCCAAAAACCTAAAGTGAGTGCATGCAAAAACTCACTTTTGCATGCATCTTTTAATAACAACTGTGCATGCAAAACTTTGCATCTCCTCAGAGAACAACTTTCTTGTTTAACTTTTCAACAGGTAGATTGCCATATCTTTTTTTTTTCCCATAGAAAAATGTTGTATCCTTTTTATTTCAAGTAGAAACAATTATGGCTACATTTATTAAAATTCGGCAAAGGCAACTAAGCCACTTGAAACTTGAACATCTATAGAGAACCTAGTAAAAATCTAGTTAAAGTATGAACATTTACCCATCTGGAACAAAACATAAAGCAACTAAAACATCATAAACAACCTAGCACACTATCTATGACTTGGACTCCAACATGAAAAAAATACCATCTTGGGATAGAACCAAAACTTCCAACACTAGTTGAGGATCTGTTTAGAAGGGAGGCATGGGACCGCTTCTCCTACAACTTTTGTCATCTTCAACAACCCATATTGAGACATCACTACATTCTTTGCAAGGTTGTCCACTTCAAAGTTATTTTCTCTATATATATGAGAGTAGAATAAATTGGAGAAGTTTCTTTTCATCTTATTTGTCATCCTAATGGCATTTTGTAGAAGCAAATTTTGGTTGTTAAATCCTCCACTCAACTATTCTATTATTGGCCTTGAGTCCCCAAAGATTTGGAATTCCTCCACCTAACCTTTCCTTTGCTACTATTACTAGAATATAAACAACCCTTATTTTTGTCCACTTGTTAGTGACTTGGCCAAGACCACAGGGAAAATTAAATGTTGTGTCTTGTGAGGTAGAGGATACCCACTACACCATAGGTGGGACCATTAAAGTACTGGAGGAGATCTATCAATATTTACCTCTACCTGTCTTATTCTCCTCTGATGCATACTTTAGGGAGACCATGATATAGATACCTGTTGCCCACCGATGTGCACACCAACAGCAGAAATCTTTCGAAAGCTGTTTCCGAAGTGGGAAAGGTGTGGCCTTGGGGGCAAGCAAAGAGTCAGGTGCTGTCACCTGATCCCGACTCCTCCGTTTAGGCAAACTCCTAACGAAGCCAAGGGGGGTAGACCCTACAAAGAGTTTCCAAGGCTCTTGTGTTTTAAAATGTTTTTTGGTGTAAGATGATGATGGGTGTTTTTTAGGAGTTTTTGTGAGATTTACAATAACAATTTAAGTAGTCCAAGCATATACTTGCAAAATGATTAAAGATACACAACCACTTGATAAATGATGATTTAAATGTAAAGCATCCACAACATGATATGATTTAAACAAGTAAAGCAAATGCTCGAGATAGATAATAAGCAAATAAATACTGAGTGATAAGACCAGTGCCAAATGGAGTCAATGTTTGTGCTTGGGATGCTGAATACAAGTCTTGGGTGTGCTTGAGAACTGTTTTGCGAGTGCTCTTGGTAAATTTTAAGATGAGTTTAATTATTAATGGGAAGGGGATCTCCAAGATATACCTTGCGGTATTCGAGATATGTCCGGAAAATAGTCTAAGTGGTTCCGTACAAGGACATGTTGGCTGTCCGAAGTCTCTAGAGCGTGTTCAACACTACACCAACCAGGGATGTAGTCTAATGGTGCCCTCAAAGTCTCAGTACAGTGGTTCCAGCGTCCCCAGGCAGAATTTGTCCACTTTAGACTATTAGCGATCAACGCCGGATTTTCGTTGGTTTATATGGGAGAGTGTTTTATTATGGTTGAAGTGATTTAAATGTGGAGAATTGATAAGTCTATACTGTTTCTGAGTATCCCGCAAGTGGGTAGAGCATACGCAGTATAGTAAATGTAAATTCCAATTTTATTAGGTGTTGTGAACAAGAACCATTGTAACTCTCTGATAGAGAGCACTCTTGATCCGATAATGAACGAGATTCAAGAGATTTATTTGTGAAAAATACGATGCTAAAATGAACTGAAAATTGCGAAAAAGAAATCTACACTACCCAAGAGTCTCTTTCAAGTCTAAGACCGTACTCGGGAAAGCAAGGGGGTTAGTAAAATCAAAGCAAAAGAACTCTTCGACAGAGAGCACTCTTGATCCACCTTTCGGTGAGATTCAAGAGATTTTATTTGCTTTTTACTTAGCAATTTATATGAAATGAAAATACTTGAAACAATGAAGCAAAACTACACTAGCCAACTAAGATCTAACAATTTATTGGAAAAATGAAACTACTCTATCAAAGAAATCTAAGCTACTTGCGAAAATAAAACTAAGCTAATGCAAAAATGGACAAGAGACGATACAAGCTTCCCCCAAATGGGGGAAGTGGGGTGTGGGAGCCTTTATCTCAGTTGCTCTTTTATTAAATTTTACAATGCCTTTGGTTTATTTCTTCACTTGAAAGCACAATATCGGATGGGGGAATGAAAGAAGAGGGAAGTGCTTTCAAGGAGTTTATTTATTGCTCTTCTTGCTTGGTTTCAGCGTTTGGGCTTTTTGTTTGTTTGATCTTCTTTTGTTAACCTGTGGATAAGAGCTCTGAACAAAAGCTTATTAAGGGATTAGTGAAAATCAGAATTGAGACTAAGATCTAAAACGAAAATGAACTAAGTGTACCTAAACTAAGACTTAAGATGAAAAGATAAACTAAATGCAAGCTAAGCAAATGAAACTAGTCTTACGAAATGGAAGCTTGAAACAAATGCAAATTAAAGTCTAAGTACTACAAACTAAACTAGTATGCAAGTACTAGCAAAGATCTAAGTATTAAAAAAGGCTAAAAAAAGTAACTAGATGCAAAAATTAATGAACTAAGTACTAACTAGAAGTACTAAGCTAAAACAAACCAAGACTAAGCTACAAACACAAAAGTGCACTAAGAACTTAAACTATGAGAAGTGTAGAAGATAAAGAGGGAAACAAAAAGAGATCAAAGGCAAGGAAAACAAGATGAAGCTTAAAGGGGTAAGGAAGAAGCAAAAGAGAAGAAGATGAAGGGCGAAAAGAGGAGGAGAAAAGGGTAAGGCAAGAGTAAAAGAGGGCTGTAAACAGTGGTAAAAGAGGGCTGTAAATGGATGAAAAAGACAGCCAAAAAAGAGAGGAGAAGGGTGAAGAATGAAGGATAGAAAGCGTGCAAAAACAGAGATAAAGAGGGGCAGAAAATGGAGAAGAAAGAGGGCAGCACAAAGAGAAGCAAGGGGCTGCAAAAAGAAGACAAAAGAGGTTGCAAAACAGAGATAAAAGGGGCAGCCAATGAAGAAGTCAAGGAGAGCGAAGGCAAAGAGGAGAGAAAGCAAAAGAAACAAGGGCGAAAGGCGAACAAGGAGAAAGGGGAAGGTAAAGTCGAAAAAGGCTTGGAGAAAGATCAAGCTTTATAGATCCACAACATTAACTTAGTAACCACGTCGAACAAGTTTGAAATTTGATTTTTTAAGGGTGAATAAGAAGTAGAACCACTTAGCTCTTGAATCTTTGAAGCAATCTTGGATCTCACTTGGCAATAAGTTGTTGGATTTTTACTTGGCTCCAAGAAAGGGAGATGCAAACTAGCTCAACCCTTTACTCAGTAGAATGGAGTGATCTGCAAACAACGAACTCATACACTTGCAAAAATGGGATTAGATCATGTATTATCTACTAATTGAAATAAAAAAAACATGAGATACAACTGAATAAGACAATGCTCTTTTAGACCTCTAAGAGTAAATATGTAAATAGATAACTTGAGACTACAAATACCTATTCTTCTGTGCTTATGTAAGCCCTCTAAAGCATTGATCTATAACCACAGATTATCAAAGCAAGCGAAAAATTTGAAATTGTATCACCTCATTCACCAAAGCATATGCATCCAAGAACCACACCACATGACCCTCCAAAGCCTTTCTTTATTCAAATAATTGCATGAAAGCAACAAGCATTACAATATTTCACCAGAGGTTCTCTGCACAAATCATCCACACTGAAATGGGAGAAGAGACCCTGTATTTATACAAAAGAGAGAGAGAGCAAAGACCTAAATCGAATTAGCATAGAGCTAGGGCAAGCTAGGCGCATTCCAACCACCAAGTGAGAGAGCCAAGCTCTAATGGAGAGTTAATTGAGTCTTCAGGTAGTTGTGAATGGGTGAGGTGGCCTCCACCTAGGCAAGGCACCCACCCTTAACATTGAAATCATCTTCAAGCCAATGAAATGATGCCATCTCACAAAGTAGCCCAAGCTAATGAAGGAGGGCGCAAATCCCAAGAAGAAGTCATCAGTTGTGCTCCGATTGCTCACTGAAATCAGGTAGGTGTGATTGGAATATTCCTTTATGCCTTGTGCCATGTCATTTAGCTCTTTACTTTATTCAATTTGGCTTTTTCCTGGAGAGATTTGGATTATCTCCATTTTATTATTTTCTGATTATTTTTAATTAAATATTCCTCATTTATTAATTTTGAGAAAATATTTAATTAAGTGCAAAATAATCATTAGAAACCTAGGATAAGTGGGTTTAGGAGTTAAATGGGTACTCTGGCTTAGAAAATGAGCCTCCATTTGCCAAAATCCACCCCCAAACCACTTAATTATTACAAATTGAAAATTTTCAATTAAACCATAGGAAAAATGGCTTAATTAATTGAAAAATTTAATAATTAAAATATAAAAAATAAAAAAGTTGAGCACGTCCACTATTTTTTTTTCTTCAGACAATGCTTTAAAACACCTAGGGACCTAGGAAATGACCACAGAACACATCAATAGTGTCTAGTATTTTCATATTTTACAGTTGGATTCTAATAATCCCCTAAGGCCTAACAGCCAAATTTGGGCATTCTAACTTTGGAGGTGCAGGAGAAAAACCCATCGATTATTACTCGGCTAAAGGCAAAGCATAATCAACAAGGGAAAAAACTCCTTCGAATACCTTATTTGGTTGTCAAGTCCTAGGGAACCAAGCCACTCAGACCACCATACTAGCACACTTTATTACAAATCCCATGGGGCATGGTCATTTAAAAAAAATAAAAATTAAAAGTCTAGCCAAAATAGGCTAAGTCTGGAACATCTGAACTTCTGAACTCTGGAAATGAACATGGATCATGTTCAATAACCGGTGGCTCAATAGAAGTTCAACTATTGTACAAAATAGTTGGTAACAATAACTATCATGAATAGAGCTTGAAGTGGGGTAGACTGATCATTAGAGAATATAGCTTTGTTCCTGGCAACCAACCATTTACTCTGAAGGAATAATGTTGGGAGTGCTGGATGCTCTGCCACCTCCTTATCCATCCATTTATTTGAAATTTTTTTCACTGTATTGCCTTCCTATCTCCCTTTACCACCATTGATAGTCTTTTCTACATTGCCGCTTTTGAGAAATGGTAGTCAACGAAAAAATGATTGACACTCTTTCCATTTTCTTGGGGTAGCATACAAAAACTAGGGCCTTTCTAGGTACTTTTCTAGAGAATATCCGAAGTCAAAACTTTGTTGGAATGTACTAGTCACATGATTTTTTTCTTTCTTTATGATGGGGCTTTGATCTTCCATACATCCTTCGACCACCATCTTTTTTCCTCATTTGTCTCGAGGGAAAGGCCATTGTGTAACCCATCTTGGCTGTATAGTAATGAACAAGGGTGCGGTCCAAACTATCGCATCATCATCTTCTTTAGTCTCGAGAAGGCTTTAACAAGAGTTTGTCTTACGATATTCTATTCGTTAGCCATTCTTTGTTAGACACAATGGCTACCTCAGACTTCCATCTTTTGCTACCTCTACTGCTGTCACCGAACTTGTCCTTAGTCATCTCCTCAAAACTCCTCAAAACTAACCTCTACTACATCTCCGAAATCTTCCACAAAAAATGCACTCTTAGAACAAAAGATTTGTTCTTTATTTATACTTCTCCTTTCAATTTATTTAGGAGGTCGACATGTCATTGATTTTTCATTTTATTTTCTATTTTTGTTTCCATATTATCCTAAAATATATATATATATATATATATGTCAATTTAATTGCTTGAACACATCACCAGGGTGGGCTTGTTACCACTTTTATCCTTGCCCCTTTATATGCCCGCAAGGGCTCTTTGGAATGCCTATAGAGGCTCTTTGGAATGCCCGCAGGGGCTCCAAGATATGCCCGCAAGGGATCTTTGGAATGCCCATAGAGGCTCTTTGGAATGCCCGCAGGGGCTCCAAGATATGCCCGCAAGGGCCTCCAAACAAATGCCTGCACATGGTCTTGGGGAGGTCCACAAGGGCCCTTGAGTGATGCCCGCAAGGTCTCACACATAAATGCCTGCAATAGGGTACTAAGATGCCTGCAAGGGCTTGTAGAAATGCCCGCAAGGGCTTCTACGAATGCCCGCAACACTCCACATAGATGCCCGCAAGGCCCATTTAAAGATGCCCGCATGACCCCATAAAATGCCCGCAATGTGGCCTTGTTCATGCTTTCATGTCTTCTTCCAAAATGCCCGCAGCATGCCTCTTTTTATGCCCACATGGGCTTGTATAAATGCCCGCAGGCCTTCAACAAAAATGCTCGCAATAGGCTCTAAAAATGCCCGCAGCTGCCCATACATTGTGCCCGCAACACTTGTGATCTTTGGAATGCCCATAGAGGCTCTTTGGAATGCCCGCAGGGGCTCCAAGATATGCCCGCAAGGGCCTCCAAACAAATGCCCGCACATGGTCTTGGGGAGGCCCACAAGGGCCCTTGAGTGATGCCCACAAGGGCTCACACATAAATGCCCACAATAGGGTACTAAGATGCCTGCAAGGGCTTGTAGAAATGCCCGCAAGGGCTTCTACGAATGCCCGCAACACTCCACATAGATGCCCGCAAGACCCATTTAAAGATGCCCGCATGACCCCATAAAATGCCCACAATGTGGCCTTGTTCATGCTTTCATGTCTTCTTCCAAAATCCCACAGCATGCCTCTTTTTATGCCCACATGGGCTTGTATAAATGCCCGCATGCCTTCAACAAAAATGCTCGCAATAGGCTCTAAAAATGCCCACAGCTGCCCATACATTGTGCCCGCAACATTGTTCAATATGCCCACAGCACCTTCCTTGTCCACCTCATCATCTTTGCCATGTCATTTATCTTGATTTGTTTGCCATATCAACCATGCTTGTCATGCTTTCCATGTCATCCTGCTTACCAATCATCAATACTTGTCATCCATGCATTGCTTGTCCTCCATTGTCCTTGCCAAATCATGAACTTTTGTCAAGTCATTCACCATGTCATCCTTTGTCATTTGTCTTGTGCCATGTCTTGACTTCTTGCCATGTCATCTTTGCCTTGTCCTTGTTTGTCACCAATTTAACCTTTGTCATTAATGTATTGTCATCCATGACAATCATATTCATCATTCTTCCCTCCTAAAGCTTTGGCACTCTTGTACTTTGATGACCACATATTTCTGCGTCCTATTCATCGACATTTGCTAAGGTATGGAAACCTTTTTGGGCTAGTGTCCTTATAGAATTAGAAAGTTTGTAGACTTCTTTCTCCCCTTTATAGGTGTCCAATCCTAGCCTCACATTTTGTCCATTTTTGGTTCTACATGCCAGGAAATGACCTACCAGACGGTAAGCTGACACCAACACCTTCTAGAATATTGACCCATTAGTGCATTTTTTGATTGGATTTTAATCCATGCCTCCGAGGACAATGGGCACATGTATTTCTCCTCCATTACTTTTTGTTAATATCCACCTCTGTATTTGTCAATCTCCATAAGCCCTTGGTAGCTATTGCTTTCCTAAAAATGAAAGGAATTTTGTAACCCCTTTCCTCCACCATTTTTGGTATCGCCAAGCTCTTCCAAGAGACAATACTAGTACCTTATTTTCTTATTCCTGCCCACAAAAAATCCAAACATAGCTACTTGATCACGTTGATGACTTGAGAATAAAAGTCATTAAAATCCGTTATATAGGAATGGATTAAGAATAAATTTTACCAAAGTGTTTCTCCAAAGGATAGCTACTTGTTACACCACGTTTTGATACTCTTCTCCGTTTCATGATCTAACCACAAGAAGTTTTTGTGTCCATAGGCATTTAATTTATTTTGAACCCTAGGTATTTTTGTTAGAGTTAGCACTTTAATTCAATTTAACTAGGATCTTTAACTGAAAGAATAACAAGCACAACATAACACAATAGACACAATAGTTTTCCTCGGGGAAACCATAAAGGAGAAAACTTTGCAACTTCCTCAAAGATAGATTCGTCACTAATACAATATCATAAAATGGAGAACCCAAGATAGGAAGTCTTCTGCAGCTCTCTCTCTTCCTCCTCCAGCAAATTTGTCTTCTCTCTATTGCTTATGCGAACTTGAGTGAGTGAGTGGTGTGTCCAAATGAGAGAGCAAAGCTCTCTATTTATACTTTATGTTAGGGGTGAACTAATTCCTAATTAGGTTGGCCTCACTAACCTGAGTGGGCCGACTTGTCCTAGGAAGACTCAATAATACATTTTACATTTGACTTTACGAGATCTAATGCCCTGACTTACAATGGAGGTTTTACCTCAATGACCTTGCATGACTAAATATAATAATGACATCCCCAAACGAAGGAAAAACATCTCCGTCGGAGGAACAAGTAAAATACAAACGAATATCTTCCGAAGTTACATTTACAATAACACTCCCTCTTAACTAGGAAGGTATTCTCTGGCCACAGTCATCATCACCCTAGACACAAATTTTGGACAACGTCATCATCGTTGGATCATCTTCAATGCTGGGACATCATCATCAACACTGGATCATCATCGTCATTGCTACAACAATCCTCATTTTGTTGATCATTGATTAGTGACATCTCTCGAATCTATCTGTCATAAGAAGCTCTATAGAGCCAACCCTTTTTCATGCTAGATGTAAGCCTAGCTCTCATCTAGGTCTTCATCATCTCCACGAGCAAGCCATCAAGTAGGTACAACCCAGGACCACACATTACATTGCCACAACAATCACCTGCGTCGCCTATTATCATCTCATCGTATCCAGATCATCTCATCACACGGAGCACAGCCCATATGCACACCTCATGTCCAACAGACCACTTGCATCTCCCACCTAGTGGGTACAGCCCAGGAGCACCCCAGGTGCATTACGTCTCTCAACGGTCAGCCCGCTTCTACAGCATGGGAGCACAGCCACGAGCACCCCAGGTGCATTACATCCCAAGGACCACTTGCGTCTTCCATCATGCGAGAAGCCTAGGCGCACACAAAGTGTCTTTGTGACCGGTGGACCTCTCAACGTCTCCAACATGGGAGTACAACCTAGGAGCACCCCAGGTGCATTACGTCCCAAGGACCACCTGCTTCCTCCACCATGTGAGAACCAACTCTAGTGCATCTGCATCTTCTGGTCTCATCACTCCCTCTTTCGAGGAACCTCGATTTGGATAACACCAAGCCTCTCTCTGAAGTATTCAAACTTCACTATGGCTAACGGCTTGGTCAACACATCGGCTATTTGCTCATATGTCGCCACATATTGGAGCTTCATTGCTCGTCTTTGCACCATATCTCGGATATAGTGGTACTTGATCTCAATGTGCTTCGACTTGTCGTGGAACACCGGGTTCTCAGACAACTTCACGCAACTCTGGTTGTCACAGAAGATACAAGTCACCTCGAGCTGGAGATCAAACAAATCTGACAATAGCTTCTGAAGCCAAACAAATCTGACAGTAGCTTCCGAAGCCAAACAAATCTGACAGTAGCTTCCGAAGCCATACTGCCTCACAACTAGCTGAACAAGCTGCAACATACTCTGCTTCGACTGTACTCAGCGCCACGCATGACTGCTTCCTGCTAAACCAGGAGATCATACCAAATCCCATCCTGAAGCAGCATCCCGAAGTGCTCTTCCTATCTGTGGCACTGCCTGCCCAATCCGAATCAATATAACCATGTAGGTTAATCCTCTGATTCGCCTCATACTTGAGCCCATAGTCAACTGTACCCTTCAGGTACCTCAATATATGCTTTGCAGTAATCAGGTGAACATGTCTCGGATCCGTCAGGAATTGGCTCAGGGTGTTCACAGCAAAGCATATGTCAGGTCTCGTGTTCATCAAATACATCAATGAACTAATCATCTGACGGTTTATTGTGGCATCAAGTGTCTATGATGAAGCATCACACAGTAACTTCAAGTTCGATGCCATTGGTGTGGTCATAGCCTTGAAGTCCATCATTCTGAACTTCTTCAGAATCTCCACTGCATACTTTCCTTGACCAAGGAAGATTCCATTCGCACTCTTCTGCCACACCTCCATGCCTAAGAAATAATGCATCATCCCCAGGTCCTTCATCTCGAACTCTGCGGCAAGCCTTCTGTTTGCATCTGTAATGAGCTCATCCTCACCTGTCAGAAACAAGTCATCTACATATAGCAGAAGTATCATTGGTCTTCTGCCCTCAACCTTGAAGTAAAGGTTGGAATCCGCTTTACTCTTGGTAAAGCCTAAGCTCATCAAGAAACTGTCCATCCTGTCGTACCACGTCCTAGGTGCTTGTTTCAATCCGTACAAGGCTTTCTTTAACTTGCACACATTAGTCTGTCTGTCATGTGTCTTGAATCCCAGTGGCTGCTCCACATACACTTCCTCTTGTACTACACCATTCAAGAATGTTGTCTTGACGTCCATCTGGTGTACCTTCCATTTCATTACTGCAGCCAACGCAAGTATAGATTTGATGGAAGTGTATCTTGCTACAGGTGCAAATGTTTCGTCATAGTCTATGCCTTCTTTTTGGGAGAAGCCACGTGCCACAAATCTTGCCTTGTGTTTTTCAATGTTACCATTTGTAGCATGCTTGATCTTGTAGATCCACTTCGAAGTCACAACAGACTTCCCTTCTGGTCTCAGAACTATCTCCCAGACATCATTCTTCATAATCGATTGGTACTCCTCGATCATGGTATCTTTCCATTCCTTCTTCTCTGTTGCTTCCTCGTAGTTGGAAGGTTCTTTATTAATGATGTCACACAGCACTACCAAATAGCTGGAGTATGGTCTAGGTCTCTTGCTTTCTCTATGCATCTCATATGGAGCACCATACTTCTCTGCATATTGTATTGCCTCTCGTGCCCATGCTGGTCTTCTCTTGTGGGAGTTCTTCTCACGAGGTGGATTTACACGTTCTTGTGGTTCTGCCATGTCGTGGTCTTCATGAGCTTCTGGAATCGCTTCTTCCATCACCGAGTCTCTAATAACTATGGAAACTTCAGGTTCTTCATTTTCTTCGATAGGTATTTTTCTTGATTTGTTGTAGGCTGAATCATCGTCACTTGTTCTTCAAAACAAGTCTCTCTTGTAGGTGATGGTACACGATTTTTCGTACAAGTCAATTTAGTTGTGTGGTTAGAAACATTTCATACTTTTCAAAACAAATTCTTATGCATAAGGACATTGGTCACACAATTATGCAACTATCTTAGCCAAGGATTCAACACAACATTCATCCATATCCCGTATTCATATGGTAACTTTCTAGATGCCTTCCATCTCTACCAGAGCATTATTAAGAGTGTGCACTATTCTCAACATGTCAGCAAAGAGGTTTCATTCTAGATAAGTAGCAATAGAATGTTGTACAGTACCATAGGCCACTTACCCATCACATGTATATTAGTAGTATCAATGCAACATGCATAATACACATCTAAATCTAGGAACATAAGTATGTACACAACTGAACAATATCATTGAAGTAGTTAGATATACAAGAAACGACAATTCAAATACTTATCTTTGTTTAGTTGTTGGGTGGAGAACCTCTTGATCTTTGCTTCCTTGCAGGAACTACTGGAGTTTCTGACAGAGTGTTCTTCTTCATCATCTGATTTTGAGGTCCCGTGCCTTTCTTGCTTATGATCGGAAATGTTGAGCAAGTATTCTACACTTGTTCTTTGTGCTGGAGTAGACTCTGTGTGTTTGCATCTTAACCAATGCTGAAATGGATGAGAGGTTCTTCCATAGAGCATTGATCTTTATTTGTTTTCCGGAGCCCAACTTTATAGTAGCTTCTCCTACTCCTTTCATGTAATACTGAAAGTCATCTCTAGCTTCACCTTATTAGGTGGAACCTTCTGAATAAACCCTTGTAACTGGTTACCTTCATTACAATACATATTCTTCATCACTTGAAGAATTTTCTTTTGTTCTTTTGCTTGTGGGTTCATCGTCTTCAACAGTGTGAGCATGATGCCGCTTCTTGTGAGTCTTCTTGGTTTCTAAGACAATTTCTTGAGTAGTGTCCCTTCTCATCACATGTGTAGCATCTAATACTGGATAGATATCTTCTGGATTTTCTGTGTCTTCTGTGATGGTGGTCCTCCCTCTTGTTGTGATTTCTTCTAGTGTGAGTAGTTAGGGCTTGGTCATCATCAACTCCCATCCTCTCTTCTCTTGCTACTAGCCTAGCTTCTTCTTGTGTACATTCTTCCCATAGTCTACTGAAGGGGATTAACTTCTTCTTGGCACATATACCTTGAATGAATGAGTCCCATGATCTTGGGAGACCATTCAAGGTGGTCATAACGATCTCTCCTTCTTCTACCTTTTCTTCAATTGCTTCAAGTTGTTCCTTGATTTGAGAGACCCTTATGAAGTAGGATTGCATGGTCCATGAGTTTAGGATCTTCACATTCTTGAGCTAGTTCCTTAATGTCATCTTCCGATTGATGTTCTTCCCTTCGAATAACTTCGTCAAAGCATCGAACATCTCCTTGGGTGTTTTCAAGGATGAGACATGGGGGATAAGATGATCTTTAATGGAGTTTGCAATAATTCTCTTGGCCTTGACCAAGTTCTTCTTGTGAATAGCCTTTGCTTCATCACCCTCTGGTGCTGGAACCTCTTCATTAACATATTTGTCCAAATCATTTTCTTCAAGGACAAGAGCAATACTATACTTCTATGCTTGGAAGTTGTCAGCTCCCTCAAGCTTATCCTCAAGCTTGGTGTGGTGAGACATTTTGAATGAGAACCTCAAATGGAAATAACAAAGATTTAGGTCTTACCAATTTGAGATGCCCAACCTGGTTCTAGAGCTGGTTGGCCTAGGGTTTGACAGAGAAACCCTAATTTTCCAAAGTTGGAATCTTGAACTTCTGATTGGACAGGAGGATGCGCCTCCTTAAGGCGAGTTGTCCTATGTACTCCTTTTTCCAAATTTGTGGACAAAATTGCAAAATAATTGATGCCCTAGTTTTCTCCCGACAGTAGTGACGGGGCCAAAAATGAAAATTCTCGGTTTTGAATTCTGCTTCCACAGGAAGATGCGCCCTTGTAGAGAGAGTTGGAATAACCTCCTTTTCAAGTTGATCTGTGGAGGTAAGTGCCCGAAATAGGAAGCCCTAGTTTCTCCGGGCCCCACTGACAGGGCAAAAAATGAAACTTCTCGGAACTGAGTTCTACTTCCTCCAAAAGATGCGCCCTTCTAGGGCGAGTTAGCCTAGCCCTCTTTTTTTGATGATTTGTGGAGAGAAGACCTTAAACTAGGAAGCCCTAGTTTCCCAGTGCTGCACAATGCCTTCTTTTCAGGTTAGCTCTAATACCGTGTTAGAGTTAGCACTTTAATTCAATTTAAGTAGGATCTTTAACTGAAAGAATAACATGCACAACAAAAAACAATAAACACAATAGTTTTCATTGAGGAAACCATAAAGGAGAAAATCCCACAACTTCCTCAAAGATAGATTCGTCACTGATACAATATCACAAAATGGAAAACCCAATATAGGAAGTCTTCTGCAACTCTCTCTCTTTCTCCTCCAACGAAATTGTCTTCTCTCTCTTGCTTATGCAAACTTGAGTTGAGTGAATGGTGTGTCCAAATGAGAGAGCAAAGCTCTCTATTTATACTTTATGTTAGGGGTGACCTAATTCCTAATTAGGTCGGCCTCACTAACCTGACTTGGTCGACTTGTCCTAGGAGGACTCAATAATACATTTTACATTTGACTTTAGGGGATCTAATGCCTCGACTTACAATGGAGGTTTTACCTCAATGACCTTGCATGACTAAACATAATAATGACATCCCCGAACGAAGGAAAAACATCTCCATCGGAGGTACAAGTAAAATACAAATGAATATCTTCCGAAGTTACATTTACAATAACAATTTTAGGCAAGAGTTAGGTGAGACAGAGCTCAACAAATGAAGCCCTAGATGATGTTGCTGCTGAAACAAGTCACAATCAACAAAGAAGAGAAGGCAAACAATAGGTATATAATGCATTATTGACTGTAATTCATCAGAAGAAGACACTCAGGGAGGGTGAAGGTGAATTGGTAAAGAAGCAATCCCAAAATCTCGATATGTTGGACCTCCAAGATGCAGAGGAGGTGAGTTCAGTGAACTAGCCAAGTTCTATGTCAATGGTGGAAATGCTTACTATTCAACCAACATTGGCTCTTATACAATTGGTAAGTCAATTGTCAAATAAAAGGATGGTGATGTAAATTATACTCCATCAACCTTGTTGGATACAGTTAACTTCCAGTTGCTATTTTGAAAATATCATCTTGTAGACTGTAAACATCTTGCTTGTACTAAGCTTTTGTCTTTTTGTATCTTGACCAAGCATGTGAAATGACCATTATGGGAGAGTGTTGGAGATAATGGTCATATCTAGAACTTAGGGCTTAGATGAATAATAAATGCTCACTAATAAAGTGATGTGATAATGGGGCTTTTATTGTAGTGGTTAATAGTTAGGCATTTGGGACTTACATAAGGTACTCCTCTCTCCTACTATGTAATGAGACACTGCATCATTTAATGTGTGTAGGAATCCACTTTTTCTCATTCCAATGTGTATTTCTGTCCATTGTAATATCCGTATCTGGATATTCTCATGTTGTGATTGTGTTCGAATCACGATAAGACTATTCAAGTGAATAGTCAACCAATAGAAAATAACTCCATTTGGAAAGAATAAATAATATTGAATATATATTGATGAGAAATGATTACAATACAATTTGATGGACCATTTAAATATGGACTTATGTGCCTTTTCAATGGAAAGCTATGTTTCTATCTATTCGATTAATTACATATGAATTTTATTTAATATTTGTTTAATTACTTTTCTTTTATTATTTAATTATTTGTTTATTGATATGTTTATATATTATTTTCTTTGTTACATGTTCTTCCTCTTTAGAATGCTTTGTCCTCAAAGCATTAGTGATGAAGGTCGCATCTTTCTTTGTATATACCTTATAAAATTCGTTTATAATTTTAATATATTAAGTAAAACCATGTGCAGTTTCATAAGACCATGTGTAGTTTCATAAAACCATGTGCGGTTTCATGAATGCTATTCTTTAACTTTTTATTTTTCTAAAGATTTTTTTCCACTTTTTCTTTGTAATATTTTTTTCTTACTTCTTCTTGTTTTCTTCTTATTCGCAATGGAATAATTACTTTTTTTAATTTTTTTTATTTCCCTTTTTGTATTCTTGATTTACGGTTGTCTTTGAATTTTGCAATGGAATAATATATATTTTTGATTAACTTGATTTTCTTCAAAGTTGCGACTACATCTTCTTTGGGCCAAAAGCCTACTTTTGGACAAGGTCCTAGATTTTTGGGAAACTCAAAAAATGATGTCCAAAACCCAATGTGGATCAAAGATCCTTAATCAGAGAAGCTTTGAGAATGGTTTGTGGCCAAAGGCCGGAATCAAGCCCAAGAAGGGGCTCTGATACCAATGTAATATCCTTATCCGGATATTCTCAAGTGAATAGTCAACCAATAGAAAATAACTCCATTTGGAAAGAATAAATAATATTGAATATATATTGATGAGAGATGATTACATTACAATTTGATGGAACATTTAAATATGTCTTATGTACCTTTTCAATGGAAAGGTATGTCGCTATCTATTCGATTAATTACATATCAATTTTATTTAATATTTGTTTAATTACTTTTCTTTTATTATTTGATTATTTGTTTATTGATATGTTTATATATTATTTTCTTTGTTACATCCACACATGTGTGTATAAATTTCACAACACCAACAACTGCCAAATCATCACTCACCAATCTAATTTTGGTTACTAGCTCTTCCCCTTTAGTGCACTCTGTTTTTTTGGTAGAGTACTTCATGTAAATACATCATACAATACTTGATAATTTTAATTTTTTTTCCAGCTTATTCCATGCAAGTTTGTCACCTTTTACATTTCTGAAATGTTTTTTCGTAAACATGCTGACTGGCAATGTACTAATCAATAGGGCTTCCTTATTTCAATTTTCAAATTCACTGATTGTGTTTTTGTCTCATGGGTTTAGGTTTTTGTCTCATTTACTATTCAATATAGATTTTTAAATGAAGAAAGTTTTCCTTTAAAACTGTCTGGGCAGCATATTATTTTCCATGCAATTTCCAAGATTCTGAAAGAGAATATTGTCCTGCATTTAAAAAAAAGTCTTGTGGGTTACCTCTATTTTTCACTTTACCTTCAGTGGCTGATCTTTGGACTCCTAGTTAAATGCTACTCTTTTTGACCACTGCCCTCTGCCAACTCTTCACTACACTCCCAAACAATGTTCTGTTTTGCCACTCTCACTGAAAAATTACCATCAGTTCCATTCTCCAAAAAAGCAAATATACTATCCTCAAACTGATAATGTACAAAAACCTCTGAAACCACATTCAACCGAACTGGAAATTTTATTTTCATGACAAAAAATACCTTTGAACTTCTAAAAATTATACATATATCTCCTTTAGAGTAATCTGGTCATTCCAACATCAGACCAAGTAGGGCACAAAATGAAAAAAATCTGCATAGGCACAAGATCATCATAAAAAAATCAACAATTATTGTTCTCAACAATGCAAATTCGAGGCCTTAGCTACTGCCACTGCCCTCTTTACCACATCACTTGAACTTTTCTGAACAAATTATGGGTTTCTCTGCGGCAGAGATGGAATGCAATAGGATTCAGGTATCTTCCAAACTACATCCAGACAGCTTTTCCAATAACTAGACATGGACTTTGGTCTCTCTCTCTCCCTGTTTGGCTGCATCAATTTCCTTCCCTTGCTATGTCTTGATGTATCCTGACTTCCTTTTTTTTTGGTTCTGTTATCTGCTGACCTCTCCATGGGCTTATTCTCATGTGTGGCTGTATGTGAACTCTTCTTCAGTAAGGCACCAAAAATTACTCTTTTTTGCTTCTGTTATCTGCTGACCTCTCCAGGGGCTTATTCTCATGTGCGGCTATATGTGAACTCTTCTTCAATAAGGCACCAAAAATTACTCCTTTTCATGTAAATTTTTCCATTTTGTTTTAATTTTTGATTTTCTAGTGTTGGATGTTAGAAATTAAAAAGAAGTTTGAATCTTTTTCTCTTTAAAACAAAATTTACAAATAGAAATATTCTTACAGATTTTATTTCATAGGCCTTAGTATGCCTTGCAGTTTCAGCTCTGCTCTCTTCTTAGTAAACCAGCAAAACTTTCACCCTTTATGGTCTCCAACAGGGCTGGCCTCTTTTCTTAAGTGTCTATATTCACAGGCTCCAAAGTGTCAGTATGGCTCTAATACCATTATAAACTTATAACAATTATAACAAAGAAAGAGAGTAAGCGAAAATAATGCATGACGGGCTATACAATTCATTATGAAAGAGGTAATAAATACATCCTTCAAATATAAAGGACTTAACTCCCTAAAGGTATGGGAGTGTGTCTAATTCACAAATCACATAATTACTTTTCTACATGACTTAAGCCTAAATTACAATTTTATTTTTTACTTTTGACTTGGGCTTACTTTATTCCGTAAAGTTAATAATAGTCAATATATCTCCAATTCCAACTTATCATCATCACTTTTGGTGACACCTAGGAGATTTTAGTTAGGACAGAGATTTCAATCAATAGATGGAGATGTGTATCTTTTTGTGGCAAGTTGGAATATATGTTATGGGAGGATTTTTTAGCTTAGTTTCAGTTACAAATATGAGATTCATGTGCCATTGCTAGAACGGGAGTGCATATTAGTGTGAGTGCTGAGAATGTTGAGGCCTATAGGAGGGTGCTCATGCAAGCATAACCAGTAACTGCCTCAGCACTAGCATGAGCAACAGCAGGTATGAAGATGAAATCAGCACCAACACCTAGAATAGCATTCGAGATTTGTACGACTTAAGCAAGGACTCTCACTTTTAAAGGAGGGGCCATAATTTAGCCCTAAAATATAATAATATTCAGTAACATGCATAATGTACTATGTGCTTGTAATAAGGGTGATGATGTAATATGAGTCAATTAGTGCACATATATGTTGGTGAACTGAAGTGTTCCCAGTAGTCATATATTGTGTTACCTTATGGGTATATGAGGTGCCCTCAAAATTGATTTGTATCATCACCACTAATATGTAACACATAAGAACATTTGGTTGGTTACATTTTTTGGCATTACTTTGCACTCGTGTATTATTGAGTTATGATTGTCACATGCACACTCACCTTGTAACCAACTCTGTTTTTGTCTTTCCAAACTGTGCAACTGGGTGGAGAAAACTGCCCCTGGATGTTCTGGGCCTGTGTTAGCAACTGTGCTTTCTCAGGGAAGCTTGTCTTATGTACTGATTTTCTGGGTTTTATGAGATCCAGCTACAACCTGTTTTTCTGCCAAGATTTACTCCTGTTGTGTTGTCTGTTTCCTGTTCTGAGGCGTATCTATCCAGAGATACTTCTCTTTCGCCTTGGATGGTAGGAGGGTAGTACATCTGGCTTTAGAGGATGACAAGCCCCCCTTCATTTTTCCAGTGTTCCACCAAGTTTCCGGGATGTGGAAGTGGGAAACGTGCATTGGAACGTGTGAATACCACTCCTAAATTTTAGGGGATGTGGGGACGTTGATGTCTTTAAAATGATCAAAAATATATAAATTATATAAATACCAACATATTAGCATATAAATTCCTCATCCCATCACCATTTACATACTAAAACTTAAAAGTAAATAGTAAATACAAAATAGTAAATTCATCATTGTAAACTTGGTTGTCAATTCATCATTGATGCATGAATCATTTATCACTTGAGTATTTGAATTTCACATTTATAAATTCTAAATTTATAATACATGCACATCTTCCATTATAACTTTGAATCATAGACATAAACAGTAGATGCAAATTTAAAATATTGAAATCATAAAATTGAATCACTGACATGTCACAAACTTGTCTAAAACACCTTCAAATTTAAAGAGTCAAGAGTGATGAGTCAAAGACTCAGTCTGAGGTCATCAATGATAATATCTGCTTCTAGAGTCAAGTTAAATTGAAAACTAACAATGGACAATGAATACTGAAAATAAAAGTAGCAAAAAGAAAGTTGAAAGCATCAAAAGAGCATCAAGGAGATAGCTCCATGGGCTGGTCCTAATGCATCTGTTGCGTGAAGTCAGCAGGACCATCATTAGGAGTGTCACTATCTGAGTCAGAGTCACTCTCATGAGTGACCAATTGCACGCCAACTAAACCATGCTCCATGATTTTTTTTGTTTTTTTAAGTTATAAAAAAAATTTGAAAATTGTGTGGGGGCATCTGGGCGTCCCCCTTTTCGTGAAGGGGACACGTCCGAAGGGGGACCTCTCCGGGACGTTTCTTGTGTATTTCCCTGAGTTTCCGGAAAAAAGGTATGTGGGGAACATTTCCCAAGGGCGTGGGAAATGAGGGAGTGCTCCCCTGATCCCGGGGGACACGTCCCCGTGGAACATTGCATTTTTCTGGCGACCAGCACTTGGAGCTCCAAGGCTCTTGGTCATATAGCCTTTTCCAAAGCATTGCATTTTTCTTTGGCTTTGTCCCTTTAGAGCTTAGATCTTATAGACTTCCGTTGCTTTTTGCTTTTATAAGAGTAACCTTCCCATCCCAATATTTATTATCACTTATGTAACGAGCTGTCCTGTTGACCTACTTTTTGTCATTTATTGGACATTAATAAACTTATGTATTGAAATCTCTGGTATTTGGTTATGTTTACTATAGCTGAACTCTGTTCGTACTCTAAAATCTGTGTTGTAGGTGTCATGTTAGTTTCAGATTTTCTGTTTATTTCAGGCTTTAGATTTAAGATTTAAGATTCATTTATAACATCAGAAGTATGGTTGGTCTCTTAACAATTTCACTAAGAATCTTTGCATTAGAATTGTGTGATAAAAAATGCCTTTTTAGTTTTTCTACTACTCACAGGTATGAGACTAAGGCATAATAATAACGAATGTGGTTAGATGTCAAATTTTCCTATGAGAAATATAAAGTTACACAACAATCAAATATAAGTTGGAAAAGAGGTCATGAAATAGGATTACACCATGTTATCTTGCCATTTTTCTTCCATATCCACTATTTTGTGTTTGATAAACATGCAATGAAGGATGTCTTGATTTTTGTTCTTTGATACAAAGTAGTGCTATAAATTTGATGTAGAGAAAGAGCTAGAGAGCTTATATGAAGTGACAATAACTAGGAATAGATAAAAGAAAGTGGAGAAAAGTAGCTGTCTTTAAATGCTTCCAAGATCAAAATGTATTTCCCTTCGGAATCTAAGTTGACAGCGGATAATTAACTCCAAAATAGACGTAAGTCTTATCCATTTAGAACTACTGTCGTTTAGACAATGTTACTTAATGAAACTACTTAAATTTAAAAGATAATAATGTTTATGATGATAACATTGGAGTAAATGGTACGTGTGGTAGGAAACTGTGGATAAAATGGTGTGAGTGTTGATTTCTTATTTTTATATTTCTTTCGTTGCAATTATTTGGCTCCAAAGAAGCTCAAAATTTTTAGATGATTTAAATGCCCTTCAAAAATAAATGATGCAGATTCACATATTTCATAATGTGAGATTGAACATGATGATGGTTTAAGTAGTTCCCATGGTTTTTATTATGTAGGTGTTGTCTTTAGTAGTCACTATTGAAGTCCTGCCCTGGAATCTGCCAAGTGTTCTTGCATTTTTTGTGAATGCTAATATTTCAAAAAATAGTATATTTCTGGAGTGTAAATATTGATAATGTTATGCTTTAGACTAATTCTGAAGTGTTCTTCTCAGGTGATTATTGAGGGTTTCAAAAGTTACAAGGAGCAGGTTGCGACAGAGCCATTTAGTCCTAAGCATAATTGTGTGGGTAATGCTCTTTTGGAATCCCTTGCTTCTATATAGTATAAAATGAACATGTTGCATTGCTTCTTTACAACTTTTGGCTATTGTTTCTTTTGAAACCTTAGGACTTAGTTTACTTTGTCTGTATTTATGTTTTCTTGAATAATTGAGACCTTAGTACTCCTTGACACATTAGAAGTTGATTATTTGTAGTAGTTGTCCAAAAGCTTTCCAACATCTTCCCCTTTGCATCAGATTGACATTTTCTTAGGGCCCAGAGATTTGGGGATTTATTGGGCTCATATTGATAATTGAAATCTTTCAAACTATTAGGGTTTAGCTAATTATATGTTGCAATTGGAATGTTTGTTAAATCAATGTACTAACAGAATTTGGGGCTTATCTCCTCTATCTTGAGATTGTTTTCAAACTCATCACTTATCTTCAATAGGTATGTAAGATGCCAAAATTGTGTCTAGGAGTAACAAATATCCCTTCTTAGTTCTATGCTGTCCTTAGAGATTAATATCTTTGGATTAGCAAGATTTGAGGACCTATAGGTTTTGTAAGATCTCCCTACTCTTGTAGGTATCTTTCAATCGTTTCTCCTTTGAAAACTTCAATCCATACTTCCTCTTGTTTTCTCCCTGCTAAGAAGGACAATAATGGCATGATTAGTAGAGGTGTTTGTAGGAGCTTTGCTTGTATCTTTTGGACCACACCACCCAAGCTTCTCAACCACATGTTGGCATCCTGGGTTCCCTCTATGTCAGTGCTAGGTGTGTTCACACCAGTTATAGATCAATCCCATATTTCTGTTAAGGAAGGAAATTACATGCATTGCTCTTTGCATGACATAAAAAACTGAGGAGCATTTTATGTTTAGATTCTCAATTTGTTTATGAGATAAGAGGGAGATATTATTTTTATTTTGGAACTCTGGAGGATCTTTATTTGCCTTCTTTAGATATATTGATAAAAAAATCCCTAGCTTTGTTTCTTGGAAAGTTAGATACCTTGAAGGGTTGTTCACTTTGGAGCTCTCTTGTCACAGCTATATGAATTGCCTTTGTTCCACTCTATTATAATTTACAAGCACTAGTAGTGTGAAACGACCTGCAACTACTGCTAATATATGTATGATGACAATCATGAACATACCAGACAAACTTTTCAACCTGAGTTACTTGGCAAGTGAGCTGTGTTGTGAGAACAAGGTCAGTTATTCTTGACAATGGTCCCATTCCCGGATTCCAGTTCGCAGATGCTTCCTTCAGTCTTTTGACCTCTTTTAGAATTGACGAGTCCTTTAGTTTTAATGTTATCAGCTTTTTTTTAATGCTCCAACTCAAACACTTCCAAGTCCATTGAAGATTGCTTTCAAGGGCCCCATCTGTCCAGGTCATTCAATAACACACTCAGTGATAATTTTATGTACTTACTTCTAAGGATGAGGGGAACTAATTCTCTCCTCTTTTGCATTGTTGGATGCAATTTATCTTCATTCATTTATAGATTTTGTTTCATTACTGGTAGTTTGGCACTATTCTTTTGGCTTGGCCATCTTTACTTATTGTTGTACCGTTATCACACAACTTGTAGTTGCCCCTTTGAGATGGATCCTATTTAGGATGATAGAGGAGCTAGGCAACTAAAGGGGTGACCTTAGAGGATCATGACCCCCGGAATGGATCGGTTGTCACGCCAGTCAAGATTCTCTTTGCTTTATGCCACTTGGAACAAAGTGACAATGGGGGAGACCTAGATCTAACCTAAAAGGAAAGACCTAAAGCTAAGACATTAGATCAAACTATGGATATAGACTCTAGAGTACGTAAGGTGTATAGCTGATAATACCCCAGATCACTAAAGATAGCCACTGAATGCACAACGATTGGATTGTGAGGCTTAAAGAAGTGGAAAGACAATCCAAATGAAGAATTTCAGTGGCTAAATGGTGCTAGGTGAAAAGTGACTAAGCCACAACCCTGGGGGGTTTTGAATGGGAAAATTTGAAGATGCCCAAGATAATGAATTAGATGGAGATTAAGGCTTCCTAACACCTTGGATTAATTGCTTGAAAGAAAATATGATAGTGTGTAAGTCTGCGAGCAAAAGGGAAAAGCCACACAACAGGAAAATGATCAAAACCCTAGGAGGGCGAATTGCCTAAAGATCAATGCTTCTCTATAGGGCAGACGGAGTCCAGGAATATTACCCAGAAAGGATTTGCCAAAATTCCACGAAGTGTGACCCATAGAATTTTTATAAAATTAAAGGCGAGGGTTTTAATGTTTATTTTGCTTAGAGTGACCCTTGTATGAAAATTCAAAAAGATAAAAGCACTGAAAATACTTACTTGGCTATGATGGATGATTGCCGTAATGATGGATGATTGCCGTAATGATGAAGATTGCCTTCGCAAGATCAAATGAGTGATTTGGTGAAGCCCTTGTCCAAGAAGAATGCCCAATGATCCATTGCGTCCCTCCTTTCTTGCCAATCCAAGCAATAAGCAATTAGAATCACAAAAAAAGGCGAGTAAATACAAACGAGAAGCAACAGATAAAGAATGATTAATCTCAAGATAAAACCACTCCATGTTTAACGAAGAGGAGAGAGAGAGAGTGAGAGAATTCCTTCCTCAAATCGGCCTCCCTTCCTGCAGTAAAATATGGATCCAAACTATTCGAGAGATATTCACCAAGATCTTTCAATGCGAGCAAAATGCAATTTGAATCATCATCCCACAAATTCATTCTCAAGAGCATAAGTATTTGAACAAAATATTTTTCTCTATTAGAAGTTCCGGTGCCAAAAGTCTCAATGAATACAATGATGGGATCACCTTTCTTAAATAGGACAAGAGTGGTGTCCACTTTCTAACCAACTTTCATCTGACGGTTGAGATTATAACATCATGAACGGTGGAGATCTATTTTTACATCGATACGTGGATCACTCTCACAAAGGGGGGCGCACTTTTGCCTCTAACGCCCAAGCTAGGAGAGATACATCATAATAATGAAATAAAACATGTGGTACATGACGTGGGGCACATTAGGGGCTCAATTCACCCTAAGTGACATTACAATATAAAATCATAAGATATAACATGGTGGTACAACATGTGCCATGGTGAAGTGTGCCCCTCATGGAGGACGTCTTCCCCAGGCAAGCCCAAAAAATAAATGCTAGCCTCGACACTGAGATAAACACATGAAGAATGATCCATAGAGTCTCTAGATATCATATTAAGTCATCCATTGCCATTTCCAAGCCATAAAATAGCCAAATCGATTTCCTTTGTGTAGCCATGGTCACTTTTTATTGAATCAAAATGCTGATTTTCTTGCTATAGAATAAATATGCCATTATTTCCGTTTCCCTTGCTTGGATCAACAAACTAAGTATTCCAATGAACTCAGAGACCTCAAATCCACTAATGATGACTACTAGAACCTCATGAATCCTTCAGAATATGCATCTGGAGGCCAACACTATGTCCGACAATAAAAATATGGCCATAATAAAATAATAAACCATAATAATGTTGAATAATGGCCAATGATCAAACTGAAACATGGAATGGTGTACTGGATACATGTGAGAAATAAGCAATCTCGAACCACTGTAGTCATATCTACTCCGGGACTTGTGTTGACCAGGTCAAACTAGGTTTGACTAGGTAAAAAATGATCAAATTGATGACCGAGACCAAAAATGATCCATCTCGTCTACACCATGGGTTAAGGATGCTCTCTTATTCATATTATTATCCAACTAGAACATCAGTAACATGACAATGGTGATAAATCAATCAATCAACCAAAATAAAACAACCTGTGTTAGAGTAGAATGCTTGATCTTTCATGAAGCCCTTTAGATATGCTCACTTACAAACTTAGCCAAGTTGTTATGATGGGTGAGGTGGAACTAACTAGGCTAGGATAAAGGGAGTTGACTCTTGACTTTGACATAGTGATCTCTCTGAGATAAAGGACAAAAGGGGATCCATAGTGACATGTATATGATAGTTAAGAATAGGGGAAGGGGGTGTCTCACAAATGGAATAAGTTGATTGAGAAATGTCCCTTCAACTTTAACAAGTGTCCTATAGTTCACATCCAAGCTTGATTTAGGCTTCGTGAGGATCTTTTCTAGAACCACTGTACTAGGTGCACAGTCAACCGTAACTCTGAGGTTCTAGGGGACACTTAGAATTAGCCGTCCCTTGCTCCATCCCACATCCAAACCCTTGGGCTACGTGGGGAATAATCATTACATCAAATTCAAGGCCAACAGTCATTTAGATTTTCAATAGATGTACATCTGCTTTCATTTGGCCGATGACCCTTTGTATTTTACATGTGCTTAAAAGCACAACTAATTGTAGCTTTCATCTAGGGCACTTTGCATTTCATTTCATTAACATTTCTTTGGATATGGTAAGATATACTGATGCATGTAATGATGATAGGATCACTTGCTTCAAGTCTATCTGACACTACTTGGGCAACTAGCTAGTCTTAGCTCGTGTCACAACACCAGCGGGTACTCCTCGCCTAGAAGTGAAGCATGGGGTCAACTAGCAGGAGTCATCCACAATCAGGACCAAACATCGGGGGGAATCGACCAGAGAGGTCAAGGCTTCAGAATCCCAACTCACCTAGGGCTCAAGGCCCAACATTGACGAGTTCCTTCGGTCTAGAAGGGTCTAGGCTTCGGCAAGTCCTGTCGCACAACTCAGAGCCGAGACACAAAACAACATGGAGTCTATCACATATAGAAGTCAAGGTGGGGGAAAACTCCTCAATCTCACAAGTCAAAGTCTCAAGTCAGGATTCAAACCAAAAGATGGGAGATACTGGATGGATTGAGACAATGGACAAGTGATGCCATGCATAGCAAAGGCAGGGCTAAATCTGCATATGGTAGGCAATACTAATGAGCATATAGAAAAGCCTTGGCATTCAAGATCATGCATTTACTCTTAGTAACAAGTTCATGAAAACATTCATATATAATCACCAATGTCAGTCGCCATGTTAAGTTAAAGCTAATTAGTAATAAGATGAGCAAGACAGACAAGCAATAACACCCAAGTACAGAATGTATACCCCCATATACTTGTCTCTGCATGACTATCAACTCTGGACTGCTCATGGGGCAAAGGAAAAGAAATCAGTTGCCTGTTCTGCTCTGCCAAGTCAACCATGACCAAACCAAGTACATCTCAATGGGTCATGCAAGGCCAAGTCATGACATGAGATACTGCTGCTACTGCATAGGCTCTGAAACTGCTCAACACCGATGATCTCTGGATGAAATATGCATAAATCATGTGCGACTGGCACTGACTGGAAGAAAAATATGGTCTGTTGCATCATGGTAGCTCCAGCTACTATGTATGTGATAACTGATAACATGTACCTTTGGTACAATTTGAGTGGGCCTAACGGTTAAGAACATGTGTTTCCTCATAGGAGGTCATAGGTTCAAATCTGAAGGGAGGTAAGGTATGTACACCTTGCAGACTTCTAGCAGTCAAATTGCGGTGTGGAGGGGGTTTGTTGTCCCACAAACAAGGGGGTCTCATACACCAATTTGGTTTCTGGCTAGGCTGTGGCGTTAAAATTAGAATATTATTGTTATTATTTTCTTTCCATTTGTTGGAGGGATTGCCCCTTATTAGGTAATCCTGTTATTTGTTATTTCTGGCCGATGTATTCTAGGAGGGACTAGCTCTTTCCTCTCTTGCATTGTTAGATTTGTCATTTTCTATAGATTTTGTATCCCTGCTGCCACTACTATTGGGGACCTGGGGGATCTTTCAAAACCTTTACATATTTTTGTACTTTTTGTACTTTTTTCCTTTTGTTGGAGGAATTGTTCCCTGTTGGGTGTTCTTGTTTGGCTTAAGTCCTCTAGTCCCATAGACTTATTTCGGTCGTTGGTGGACATTATGATCTGAAACAAATCTGCTACAAACATTGGATGGTTTTTTAATGGCTCAGAATGAAGAAAACTCAGCAAAATCAGAAAATTGGCTACGGAAGCAAAGCTCGAGGCTACAAAGTCGATGACAAGGTCAGAGGATGTGGTTAACAGTGTGAAGGGCCCCACGCTTGTTCAATCCGATATTGCTTGCCACCAAAGTGCTGCATTGCCAATCATTATTATTGTGGAAGATATGCATAGAGGATCATGTGTTATGGTCCAAGTGGACTATATACCCATACTAAAAATCACAGAGATTGCCCAATCCTAACATCTTTGGCTCATGTCTATATTTATCTAACTGACTATTGAGAATGTGGGTGGCTTCAACCATAGTAGCAAGATTCGGCCATATTGGGAGTTCTTGTAAGGAAATTTGTTTGGAATTTGAAATTCGACGAATATTCGACATAGTATGGATATCATACAATAAAGTTGACTGAATACATAAATATACTTCAATTTTTATATTCTAAAAATTCACTAAATGTTAGTATTAAAATTTACTTGTTAAGATAAACGTGGAATTTCAACTAGACTAACTTCCAGCGTATGTTATCTCTTATAAATAAATATAAACTCAAATCACTTGAAAAATTTGGGCACACAAAAACTCATGAATCATTTTAAACAAATTTGTGACTATTGTTCCATGTAATCTTTTAACACACATTACTTAATCAACATTAAAAAAATACGCACATGAAGGCCATAAGCCCGTACTACTAATTACTTTATCAACATTAAAAGCCATACATACCTATTAAACTCTATTATCACGTTGTTATATCATATGTTATGTTTCAAATTTGGGAGATGTTGCAAATTATTTACAATAAAGAATTAATACTACTTCAAAATTTTGAATGACCACGTTACTTTTAAATTCAAAAATGCAATTGTTGTACTTATGAGATGTGTACTTCCGTATTTTTGTTGTACTAGAAATTTTCTTTACGTAATCTTTTCCGCATTGAATCGTATTTGTATTTGAACTCGAATATTGCTACTATGGTTTCAACCATCAACAAAACTCCCCACTCGTCAACAGCTTTTAACATACCTATACATTAGACAATTAAATATCAATTCCCTTGCTCATTACAGTAAGTTTTAACATTGGATGATTATTATGAATCTACCCCTAAAAGAGATTATACATATTTAACATAGGAAGCTTTAATGGTTGCTGTATGTCATTGAAAGATTTGAAAAATCATTTGGATCAAGTATGATAGTCTCTGAAGTTGAGGGCATTGGTGGATTTGAAAAATCATTCTGACTTGTGTATGATAGTCTCAGATGTTAGAGGCCTCTCCGGATAAAGAAAATGGTGACTTAAAAGTTAAAACATGCCCCAAGGTTGAGGTCTGGTCTGCATAAGATAGGCTTCTTTCAGCTCAGGTGTCTGATCTATGTGGTAACTATTGTTCCAAATTCCTGGGACTTGCACCTGACGTTATCCCTTTTCTTTGAGACACACCACTTCAGTGAGGAAGACATTAGCAATAATTGAACCTTGTTGGATGGCTCAATAGTCTGTCAATCTCACCAGTGAACCTTGTTGGTGGCTTGAAAACTTTATTCCAAAATTCTTCTTTATAGTTTGCTTTGCCGTAGAAATGTTTCTCCGATCTTGGACAAGGCTTCTGCATACTATGCTTGGGAACTTAGTTCTTGATGATTTATATGGATTTGAGCTATGTGGATCCTTTTAGGGATGCTACCAGATTTTTTAGATTGGAAATTTACACTCCTTTACAGGTAATATAAGTTAGCTTTTCATGAGTGCCTTAGTGTTTTAGCCTTTAGGACAGACTTACAAGCTCTCCTTATAATTGCAGCAGAAACACTTTAATGTTCTGAAGATGAGGTAGATTTTTTTTTTCTTTGTCAAACAACCTTCTATTCTTTTCTTTCAGGGTTTAGGTTGAATTCCTGTTTGAAGACTGCACTGTACTAGCGTATTCATGACTCTTGCTCTGATGCTGCATCGAGTACGTTTATGGGAGCCCAAGGTGGGCTACCTACCCATAAGACACAAATATGGCTCTCCCAAGTTAGTCATGCCTAAATACATCATTAAAGTGGAGTAATTTCCTAAGCTAATAACCTTAGCATTATAATTTATAATATAACATTGATTACATGTCACTTAATGAAGTGGCTTACTTATAACAATCATACTTTATATTTTAATGTTACACTCTTAACAGTGTTATCTTGAATTTCTGTCTCTGCTAATTGAGTTATATACCACTGGTTTGAACTTGCCAATTTTTAAATTTGTCACTGGAAAGCTATTGTTATGATAGATCAATTTTCTGGTAGGCTCATTCTTTCAGATGGTGAAAATTTCTCATTTTGTTCAGTTATGTACATTCATCAGGAATGTCTCCAAAGTTGGCTGGAATGTCCAGTTGCTTAAGTTTGTCCATTTTAAAAGAAATGTTTTTAATTCAATGGTGATTTTTTCTGCCCATTATTTTATGGTATCTAACTTGTAATACTCTTTATATCATACAGTTGGCGCCAATGGGTCAGGGAAGACAAATTTTTTTCATGGTAAATAACTGTTTCTTTCCAAAATAATAAGGAATGGAAATATCAATTTGTCTGATTATTTTCATGGCTGTAAATTTTATGATATTTTCACAAGGAACAGAACTGAACTAATGTGCATAATCTCCCTTACATGCTTGTTTGCCTTGATATTTGGGTTTTATTCCCTTATTCATTTGCTTTTCTGTCCTTGCATTATGCCTGGGAAATTGGGACCTATAGCTATACGGTTTGTTCTCAGTGACTTATTCCACAATCTCCGTGCTGAAGATAGACAAGCACTGTTACATGTAAGTCTCCTTTCTGACACTGTATATGTTATAAGTTAGCTGCAGTTATTTATTCATGGATTGATTGTTTGTGCTGGTTAATTTCATTGACAGGAAGGTGCAGGCCATCAAGTATTGTCAGCATTTGTGGAGATAGTTTTTGATAACTCCGATAATCGCATTCCAGTAAGTCTAGTACATGTGTTTCGGTTCTAGTTTTTGTTCTCCATGTCATTAAAATATGTCAGAAAAAAGACAAGTACATATACAATATACGCAAACCACAGTGCAGAAAAATATGAACTTGATTTGTCCTTTACTATGGTGGTTGTTGATAGATATAAGGGAGAGAATGTTCCATACCAAAATCCCATACAACCACTATTAATTAAACATGCCCTATCCTATAAATGATTTAAACAGAAATAAAGACATTTGACTTAAATACCTCAAATCAGTTTATTTAAAACTTAACTTCTATTACTAAATTATATTACTGTTATAATAAAATAACTCTGAACAGTGAACACCCTCCCTTAGTGTTCATATCTAGAACACATTTTTGTCCCAGAATTTAAATTTCTCTCTACCAAACATGTCAAATAGGTCTAAAGCCCACGTTTTAAATGTAGTCCAAAAATAAGCTTTTGAAGCTGTCACCGATTGCTCAAAAATGCTGACTGCATGACATGTAACTGGCATGGGTGATCCAGCATAAAACAGCTTATCAACCACCTGATCAACCATTGACTCTTTGCTTGATGAGAGTCAATGTTGGCTGAGGATTTCAGCTCATATACCACAGATGTAGAAACTCGTTTCAACTTAAAGAAGCTATCCTCTTGCACACCTAGGTACCAAATTGTTTTATAATTCACAAATGCGGCCTCTAGAGACTGTAATAATGTGTAAAGGGTGTCTTCCACTACTACACCATGTACTTCATGTCACTGATCCGCCTCCTCATGTGACTGATTCATGTTCTTGTGTGGCTGAGTGTGGTCCCTTTACAATTCATGAATAATACTGATTTACTATAGTTGAGAGTCGAGACTATTCTGGATCATTGTCATCCGAACCAGAACAGGAAAGCCAAAATTTTGAACCAGACCAGAATTGGGAAAATATCCGGAAAATAAATAGTCGTATAAAAGATATATATTGAAATTTTAATAAAAAGGTTACATATTTCTGTACATCCATGTAAATCCAAGCCTTTAGACACCAAATATGCAAAGTTTGCTCACGTTTATGGCATGTAAGGGTGAACACTGAATTTAGTGAAACGGTAGACTGCAATACATATATGAACTAAAATACATAAACATTGAGGCTCTAAATGACACCTCTGGTGTCCTGAAAAAATCATACTACAACAAATTACTACAACATATAATCAAAATCAGCTATCCACCAAAGTCATCCCACAAATAGTGCCAAATCAGCAAGTTCTCACCGAATAAATTCTCTTTTCCGCAGCTCTGAAATCTGGTGGCTTATTTTGGGTGGCAACTTGGGAATAATGTTTTGCTCACTTACAGAGTTCCATTATGCATATAGTTAGTGCAATTGCTTCCAAGGTACATTGTTTTTTACTGAACCATTTGGTGTACATTGTTGAGTAGCTAACTCAGACAATGTACCCCTTACGTTGAATCATGTGCAGTAATGAAGTGGCTAATCTCATTACGAACACTTGTTCCCTAGGCATTTTATTGTTTTTTGCATGCAAGAATTCAATTCCTATGTTTTGGTCTTACAAGTCTACAATCCCTCGACTGATGAGATGTAGAAGACCAAGGTCACACTCTTTTATTTCATATAGTCTTGAAAAGACCACAAACTGTCAAGTTTGCTGAAACTAGGAGAACACCTCAATTTCTACTTTCTCCCTATGAGGTCCTAGGAGTTTTAGACCATCACCAAACATCCTGAAATGCAGGTCTGACTTTTAAGTTCAGACAAGAACCAGTTCGAGAAAGTCTATTTCAATGTTCTATCGAAATTGGAACTAGAATAGATTTTGACCAAACCGGTTTGATGTGGATGATTTTGATGACATTATTCTGGATACATCCAACTCCTCTTTCTTCACATCTTCAAGCCTTCCACCTTCTCCTACATCGTTGTATTGTGGGAGTTCTTCTTTCTTCACATCTTCAAGCCTTCCACCTTCTCCTCCATCACTGGATTGTGGGAGCTCTTCTTTCTTCATGTCTTCAATCCTTTTCTGCTTTGCTTGACTTATTTCAACCAACAACACTGCTCATACTCCTGCATTTGTCTTTCTTGCAGGTCCATTGATTTGTCAGTGTCAAACCTGTCATCTTTAACCTGACTTAGATATAAACTCTCATTGATCATCACATCACTACTACGACAATCTCACCTATGCAAGCATCTGACAACCTATATTCTTTCCGTGTTAACATGCCCAACAAATACCAATTTTCTACATGTGGTGTCATCATAAGCTACTGAACCAAATATTTTTAAATGGTTTACTTTTGGTTTCTCACTGGTACTAGCCTCCTCACATGTGGTTTCTATCACAAATTTGTTGGAACTCCTAGTTAGCAAATATATTGCTATATTCATCGCTTCGGCTCAATATCTATTTGGAACTGACTTACCTTGCAGCATCTTCTTCATCATGTCTATGATTCTATTTGATCCAGGGGTAAAATCTGTAAAATATTTTCACGTTGTGGTTTTCAAAACATCATTATCGTGGCCCTGTTCCTTGGTCTCCAAGCTGCGATCTCTTCTAGGCTACAATCTAAGACCGCGATGAAGTATAATCTCAAATAAAACCATGATTTTGTTGAGTTGACCCCTGTCTCAATCCTATACATAAGAACATGCTAAATGTATAACTCTGGAGTGCGATTTCATTGTTGGAGTAAGATACATCCTACAGCCTTCAATACTGTCTCATTTCCTTCTGCGCCTATATATTTTCAACTCATACCAACATCATTCTTCCAGTCCTTGATTTCTTCATCGACAAAATATGAGATTTCTCAAGTTTGTAAAGATTAACAGGGGATTTCCAAAACTTTTTCACTTAACAAACACACAGAAATTGTCTTCTGTTCTTATATTGACATTCAATAGAAATTGAGGTGAGAAAAGAAGAATATTGAACAGTGATTGGGTCTGCAACTTGTAATTTTATTAATAAACCCCGAATCTCCTCTGCTGCACAATCTCTGATCTACACACACTTTTCCTCTGCGTACTACCTCTACACACACTCTTCCCATAAACGCTACAACAGTTTTATGTTTTTCGTGTAATGAGGAACACCATTTGAACCTAAAAGATAGGTTCGTATCCTCCACTATTAGAGAAACTCTAAACAAACTCTAACTGTACCTAAAAATACTCCAACCTCTCTCACCATATACTATAATAAGCAAATGTGGTTACATTACATGGGATTGAGGAAAATCAAATTCCTTCCTACGTGATCAACCCTAGAAACCTCCAGAACTATTACAAATGAAAGAGATAAAATGTATTTTAGATGATGCTCCTGCATCACTATTACTCTGATTTTCACTGTCACCTCCTGCTTCCAAACTACTATCTTACAAGGTCAACAAATATAACAAACTGTTCTCTACTACAGAAATAGAGAACATTTATCTTCCTACTAAATTTTTCTTCTACATGTGCCTTAGACTTCATAAAATCATCTAAAGCATACCAGTTTGATTTTTATGACTTGATTTACCAAAAAAATACATAAAATAATAAAATTTTAATGAAAAAACGTATTTTAACTATTCCCTGTTAGTTTTTGTACCTAGGGAAGTGTTCCCCAAGTGACATTTGCCTAAGTCACTTAGAAAGGGGGAAAAGGGTGACCCTCACATTAAAAGCACTTATTGAGACTTTATAAACTCAAAGTCACTTTTTGATAAATTTAAGTGGGTGAGTGAAATTAATAATTTATGAGAAATAAATGGAGCATTTAATTTCAACCATTGATCTAAGTCAATCTCACCCATTGGATTTAGAAAACCCTAGGGTTTGAACAAAAGGCATTGAGGGAGGCATTTCACTTCACTTTTGATGAATAGAGTGAAGAAGAGAGAAGAGAAGAGAGATAGCTGGGTGTGGCACGATTTTCGAGGCAGCCATTTTGAAGACTTCAGTTAGCATGAGATTCGAGGCACTAGTTTCAGTTTGCTGAGAGGCACAGATTTCTAGGAGATATTTTCAGAACCGTACAGCGTGTAAGTGGGCACAAGTTTCAAGGGTGGACTGGGCACAAATCCCGAGAAGGGCACAGTTTTCGAGGGTGTCTGCTGGGCACAAATCCCAAGGCAGATTCACGGTTTGCTGTAGAACAGCAGTGGGCACATCTATCGAGACAGTAGGCACAGTTTCCAAAACTCTACGGTGGGCACAAAACCCGAGGCAGCATTTACTGCTGCACAGTTTTCGAGGAAGGCACAGTTTTCTAGAAGCATTTATTGCTGCACATTTGTTGAGGATAGGCACAGATTTTGAGACTGTACTTCGGGCACATTTCCCAAGGCAGCATTTATTGCTGCACAGAATTCGAGGAGGGTGCATGCTGACTGTTTTGTACTTCCTGGCACTCATTTCTAGGTACTGTTTCAGCACAGAAATCCAAGCAGCGATTGCACAGATTTCGAGACAGCTCCTGGGGGTGAAATTTATGGTTGACTGTAAATTTCTGAACTGAATATTCTCTGAAGAAATAAAAATATCTCTCTCTCTCTTACTGGTTTTCCCCGTGGGGGTTTTTCCAGGGCACAGTTGCCAAAAATTCTGAGTCTCAAATTTTATGGTGTGTGTGTTAAAATTTAATTTCTGCCTGTTAGTATGATTTTACAGCGTGTTTAATTGTTGAAGAAAATTTTCATAAGTAGTTTCCAGCCTATGCAAAACCGGCTGGGAATGAAAACCACTGAAACATTGACATAAACCAGCAAGCTGTAAACTCAGAAAAATTTACATTCCCAACCATGGTTTCAAACTATTAGAGACATAATATGCAAATTCTGCACATGTATATACCATTGAAGGGTTAATATATCAAAAGGCACTGAGTGCAATACTTATCTGAAAGAAAATACATAATCAATCAGGCTCTAAATGGCCTCTAAAGTCCAGAAAACAACATGCTACAAGCCACTGGCCTACTACATATCACTGATCAACATGATCAATCATTAAACTCATTGAGTCATTACCATTGCGGGAAATGGGATCCTTGGCATCAGCTACACTACCATCCTCTGGATTATAGTCCTTGGACTTGTCGGATTCCTCAGGAATATCTGCAACTGCAGCAGTAGTACTAGTAGAACAATGGGCTTTACAACTAGTGCCTGCCATGCCAGGTGCTACGCCTACTCCTACTAATGGGTCTGCTTTTAGGGTTTAGGGTGATAGAAATTAGGTTTTAGGTATAATGTTTTTTAAAAGTCTATTTTTCCTGCGTACAGTGTGTCAGGGGCCTGTATGGAATGACTCGGCTGAGATGGACTGGTTTGGTACCGAACCGGCCAAGTCATTTGGATTCGGGTGAGTTGACTGAGTCAACTCTCATCTGTCTCGATTCTGCCTTCTAAACATAATGGGGACCAGTTTGGCACTGAATCGTCCGAGTAGAACCACTTGGTCATCTTGGTCTAGTGTGACTCTGAGTCAACCGCTTTTTAAAACAATGCTTCTAACAACAATCAATTGCATACCACACATCTCAAAAATCTCATGAAACAAACTTCTGCTTGGAGAAAGTCCTTCATAAAAACACAGATTTACTTTTTATTTCTGCATATCTGGATCAAACACAAACACAAACTATTCTGTACCAAGCACCAATATCCTGTGTCTCAGAATATTTAATTGCCAAAACTAAAGCCTGAACTTTCTGTAACACAGTGCTTCTAATAACAACCAACTGTGTACCACTTTCAACTTGAAAATCTCAAGAAACAAAATTCTGCCTGGAGGAAATCCTTCGTAAAAGGACAGATTTACTTCTTATTTCTTTGTATCTGCACACTTTCTGCTCTCACATTCTGCCCCATGCAACTATGGAATTTACACCATGGCTGTACTTATTTCTGTGTATCTGTACACTTTCTGCTCTCACATTCTGCCCCTTGCAACTATGGAATTTACACCATGGCTGTGGCTGCTCCTGCTGTAGGTTGGTTCAAATTTTTCCCTTCAGGTCAGCTCCTCTGCGAATTACTTCCATCCTTCTGTCTTTGTAGTTGACCTTTGTTGAACTGGGAGTGGTTAGTGTTTTTCCATTTATCTATTGTTGGGATTTTTTGAATTGGCTTTGGTTGGCCGTTCTTGAATTATGTCATCCCTTTCCTATTGCTGCAAGAAGTATCCTTTGTTTGCGCCTCAGCCTGTGCTTGCCTTGCTCAGTTCAATAGTGTCTTGTCCAAGTATCCTTTGTGCCTCAATAACTATGCACGCTTCACAAGTCTCTTCCCTTCCTGTGGCTTGTTACATATCAGAGCTGCAGCAGCGTTCCGGCAAGGCTAGACTTAGAGCAAGGGGTCCAAATGTTTTCTTGTATAGGCCAAAGTGGGATATATTGTATGGATATTTGGATTGGGGGCTGTTTACCCCCTGAATTGGTCATAGCCAGCCCCCCTGGTTTTACTCTTAGAAGTACTTGGCTTTGTGGTTTTGCTGACTGCCCCTTCGGTGTGATGATGTCTACACCATGCATGGCTCTTAGCCCATGGGTTGGTGTTCTGAGGCTTTTGGGGGTGACCCACTGGGGCACATGACCACCTTGGTTTTTATCTAGCAAAGGTGGTTTTGATTTGTAAAGGGCTGTTATCCCCTGTGTAGCACACCTCTTGCACCCACTTGGACTTATTTTCAGCATCCAGAAACCCTTACTCTAGTGCCTCTAGCCCATGACATCATCCTTCCACTTGATGATCCTACAAGCCTTGGAAGGGGGGATGTTGAGCGACAAGCATCATTTTGGGGTTAGATGGGGCATGACGTCCCCCCATTGGCTCACTACTTCATCAGTGAAGCCTTTTCCCAGCTTATTTTAGCTTATTTTTACTATTTGTCTATTTTGGGTAAAATTCCTTAATTGTGCATAATTTACCCTAAAAATATTATTATTAATAATATTTTTAGGACTTGTAGGCTCAAGATTAAATATTTGAGGATGAAATAATATAAATAGACATCCTCCTCTCATTGTAAAATTACAAGACAAGGGTTCCAATATGAGATATTTTCTTTTTCTTCTACTCTTTGAGCTCTCTTGGTGCTGCGCACTTCTCTTGGGATCGTCTTTCTTGCTTGATGGTGGATGGATGAATGATCTAGGGCTTCTTTCTTCCACATGCTATGGTTGATGCTAGACTTGTTAGAATAACACATGCACAAGTGTGACCTAAAGCTTCTTCTTTGCTCATATCTTGTTGAATGTTGGTAAGTAATGTTACTATGAGGATTGAGTGGTAGTTTTATGCTGCATTTTCTTTGAATTAGGGCCTTTTACCAATATTCTATCAACTTTGTATGAAGGAAAAGTCTTGCATAAGGGTTTCCTATTGCTTTTGGGGCCTTGGACTTCTCCATTTGCCTTAGTTAGGCTCACCTACCGAACCCTAGAGGTTGCTAGGTGTTGCCCTAGCTTGCAAGTGCTAGAGGGGCATTTAAAGAGAGGAACACTAGCCATTTATCTTTTAATGCCATAGGGATTGAGACAATAATCATATCCCCTTCTCTTGTCATCTATTTACTTTATTTTTCAGCATTTATTGTATTGTATTTTTTGCTGCAATTTTATGCATAAAATCCCTAAAAATTTGAAAAATTTCAAAAACCCTAAAAAAAGAAAATTCCTAACTCCAAAAATAGTCGTGAGTTTGTAATTCTGGTCCTCTCTACAAATTTCGCTCTAGTGGATTTATCCAAAGATATTGAAAAGCATCTTATGTATAAATTTAAAAAAACTCTAAAAATATATATTATAAAAAAAACCCTAAAAATTTGCATAAATTCAAAAACCTAAAAATATTTGGAATTTGCTAAATTTGGCCCACCCCTCAATTTCTCCCTAGTTGAATTGTCCACAGATCTTAATGGGCGTCTTAATTGAAGCCACTATCTTGGGATACATGAAAACCCTATATCTTCTAAACCCTAGGCAACATTTTCCTTCTGAGGCCTCCTAGGGCGTCGCCTTGCCCCGCTTGTCTGTCTCCCCCTGAGGGTGCACTTTTCTGAGGGTGTCCCTTGCATTTTGTGAAATTCATTGGTAAACATGAATTTGTGTTGGAGATCGTTGATATTTGTTATCTTGGACAAGTAGTTGTTTGAATTAATTCCTTAGTAGATCAAGTAGTCTTCTCAATTCATTGATTGACTCCATATAAGGCACTGATCTCTGCTATAAAGGTTGTAGATAGGTATCTGCTTGTTGGTGTTTGCAGGTATCTCAAGAGGGCCCTCCCCTGGGTTCAGGAGTTACCCAAAGTAGTTGAGAGACTGAGCTGAGGTGACATTTGGGCTTTGTTCTCTCCCATGCTTGTCATTCACTAGCATACACATCACATTGTGCTACAAATTCGGGACTGCTAGTTCAAATTGTAACATGGCTACTGCTCTGAATCCCCATGGTCATGTCGTTGCCTCGATAACTTGCACACAGATCCGTTATTTTCTTTCTGCAGCTTTTGCATTGAATGTTGTTCTCTGTTGCCTGCTTTTTCCTGAGCACATCTCCTGCAAGTAACTTGTTTGACGTATTTACCTTTGTTATATGTGTTGGAAATAATGTAACTTCGGAAGTTATTCTTATTGTATTTTATTGTACATTATTAGATTATTGTTGTACCTCCTTCGGGAGCAATTATTAATGTAATTGATCATGTAAAAGATCATGAAAGAATCAATGTAAACCTTGGGTTAGAATTACCCAAAGGAAATAAATATTAAATGTAATTTTATATTCCTCCATGACAAGTTGGCCCAGTCAGTTAGAGAAGTCGGCCCAGTTGAGGAGAAAGTCACTTTTTGATGAGTATAAATAGAGGATGCCTTCCTCTCATTTGGTCATTCACTCAACACAAGCAAGTTCGCTCTAGAGAGGAAGAAGTTCTCTATTGCAGCTAGGAGAAGACTTTTGGGTTGCTACACTTGGAGAAGTTTCTCTTTCTCTCTCTTATTCTTGTACTCTGATCTATTAACTGATTATCTCTATACGAAGGTTGCTGGGTTTTCTCCCTGTTGGGTTTCCCTGGATAAAATTCTGTGTCTATTGTTTCTGTGCTTGGTTATTCTTTTAGTGATCCTGTTTTATTATCTGCAAATAATTATACTGCTAGAATTGTATAAAATCTAACAATAGGCTCTGTGCTTTGTCTCTGCTCTAATTGCGGCTGCTACTGTCCATGAATTCAGCGCTGCTACTGCCTTCATTCTCATGCCTGTTGTGATTTTTGGTCTGGCCAAATAGTGGCCCTTCTGCTGCGTGGATCGTGGGCTCCGCGTACCAATCAACTTGCGGCTTGTTTCCTCTCTGTTTGCAGTGTTCTACAAACACCCTATATTGTGGTCATTGCCCATATCCTCTTCCTTTCTGTCCTGAATCATGTCACTGTGTTGGCTGGTGTGTGTGCCATGAGATTCCTCAGTCATGTGGATAATCTCCCCATGATCTGGTCACGCTTTCTTCATTGTTCAGAAATATTCTTGAATATGTTTTAAAGTTTTACTATAGGAACTTAATTAATATTAGATTCTTCAATAAAAAAATAAACTTTTGTCTCCTGGCTTGCCTTTGCCTATTTTGCTAGTGTTGGCTTGTGGGTGAGCAATGCCTTTGGTCAATCTCTGATCATTGCAGTCTCTAGGCCCTTCAACTGTGTTGTCCCCGACTCCTCACTGTTGCTCTGATCCCATGTCAGAAAAACCAGACATGAGATCCACAATACAAGAGAGAGATAAACATGATTTATCCTTCAATATGGTGGATGTTGATACATACAAGGGAAACAATGTCCAGTACCAAAATCTTGTACAACTCCTTATTTAATTAAACATGACCTAGCCTATTAATGAAACATTATTTAACCCTTGATATATGTAGAAATTTCACCTCTTCCCTAGAGGTTTCAAGGATTTTAACCCTGTGAATTTTCAGCCGTAAGGCTGTTCTGAAATATGATAAAACAGCAGCAACAGTGGACATATTTCAAACCCCAATCAATAATGCAATCCTAGTTGAAAGATACCAAATGTGTTGCAACAAGTTTCAGCCCTTTAGGTCAATCTTATCATGCATAAACCATATCTGAAAATCACTTTATGACAGCAGTAAATTTGGTCTATCTTCTTCAAGATCAATGGCATAACCGTGAACAATTTCAGCGTTACTTACGTCAAATGAGCAAGATATACAAGTGCTGGAACTTACCAAACTATGAAGATAGATGGCTGGTAATCAAATCTGCAATAAGACAATTTTGGACAGTTGAATGCTTCATATATATATATATATATATATATATATATATATATATATATAAGGATGAAGTTCATCTACATAGCTTAGCCTCATCTCAAGGCTAGTTTATTTCTCTAGCTCTCCAAAACCCTAGTATACCTTAACCATCTCCAATTTGTTAATCTATCACAGACTATCTAGGGGCTAATCATACACCATGTACTCCAGAGTCCAAATCTCATGAAGGACTCCCAAATATGGTGTAAACACTTGCAGTAACCTCAAAAGCTAACAACATATAGGGAAACAATGCTTGGTACCCAAACCCTTTACAATCACTTTATTAATTGAACATGACTGATGCCTTGACATTAATTTTCTGACATGCGACTTAAATACCTCAAGTCAGTTTATTACAACATAACATTATAAGGTAACTTCTAATACTAAAGTACATGACCATTACGACAGAGTGACTCCTAAGGACATTAATACTATAATTTATGTTTTACCGAAGCAGTGCTGATAGTGAAAATTTTAAATATTTACAAATTTTTTAGATGTCACAAGCGGCCTAGGAACACTGTAGTTCCTGGATATTATTGGTAGAGCCTACATTCTGGCTCATTGGGTTTTGTTTTGGTGATCTTTTATTATTTGAGTACTGATCTGGGGTCATTGGAAGACAAACTTATATGATCACACGTTAATACTAAATAGTCTAATCATTTAAATTGTCAGTTTTCATTCCAGTCAAAGCTTAACTGCATAAACTAGAGTGTTTTCTGGAGGTTATGCTATTTCTTCAGTATGAATTTGATCACCAGTTCACAATAACAGTTTAAAACATACTGGTGACATCTTTTGATGTCTGGAAGTTCCATTGGTTATCAACTCGTCATAGTTTGGAAATAGATTTTCTAATATGATTGCATGCTGTTACCAGTTCGAAAGCTGATTCTAACTACACATCAAAGTCATTGTACATATTTATTATGCTAGGTTGACAGGGAGGAGGTGCGTTTGCGAAGGACTATTGGTTTGAAAAAAGACGAGTACTTTTTGGACAAAAAACATATCACGTAGGGTGAAGGCTTTTTTTTGCCGGGCCTATTTCTGTGTATTTTAGAAAAACGTGCATCCAGTTTTCTTCCTTTGATGCTCAACTTAGAAAATGATCAAAAACAATCTGCAGGAAAACGGAGGTTATGAATCTGCTAGAAAGTGCTGGGTTTTCTCGTTCAAATCCATACTATGTTGTGCAACAGGGAAAGGTACATTTTTGAGCTTTGCTGCAGGTACCACTTTGTTTAGCTTAGACATTTTTTTGAAGGCTGACTCCTTCCCTGACTGATTTATACAGATAGCTTCCTTAACATTAATGAAAGATGCAGAACGATTGGATTTGCTCAAGGAAATAGGGGGTACCCGTGTATATGAGGAGCGACGCAAGGAAAGTTTAAAAATTATGCAGGAAACTGGTGTGTAACTTGTATGGAAATTTTCATTTTCATTGAAATAATTGAATTAGAAGACTTGGCTTCTAATCTGTTTTGTTTATGTATCCCTGTTTTTCTTAGAAAACAAGAGGAAACAAATTATTGAAGTTGTTCAGTACATTGAGGAAAGATTAAAGGAACTCGATGAAGAGAAGGAAGAACTGAAAAAATACCAGCAATTGGACAAGCAACGAAGGTCACTGGAGTATACAATTTTTGAAAAGGAATTGCAGGATGCAAAGACGAAACTAGAGGAGGTCAGTTGGGCTTCATTTTCATATATACGATTACTGGCTGTAATTGAAATCGTAATTTATAGCATATTAGCTTTCACCAATACATAGTGCTTTATGAAACCTTTGTTGAATTTCTTTAATTGAATGGTGAATTCCCTTTTCATTATGGTACAATGTCACTCTGGTACAGTGTCACTCTGGTCTTCAGGGATATTTTCCTATTTCCCTGTAACACATGGATTCATATGTTTGCATGCCTCCTTTTGGAGTATAATCCATTCTCTATTGGTTGTATCTGAGTTCTAACCATGCAATTCTGTTTGGATCTTTTTAATTATCCTTCATAGCACTGTTTGCACAAGAATATTATTAGGCTTTTCTAGTTAGCATTATTAGCTAGGTGTTTAGTTGATAACCTTGAGCTTGGATTTTCTGACTTTAGCAGTTATCGAGGAGTTTCTTTTGCAGTCCTGCATTGTATGTTGTGTCGTTGCCATTGGATGTACTTTTTAGTTCTGTTAACCTACTTTTGTGGTCATTTGTCAGACATTAATAACATTATCGTATATTATCTTGACCGAGAACCCATGGTTCAGTATGACCTCCTTATCTTTTTAGTTCCTAGAATTTAACTTGTTAACACTGAATTTAACTTGTTAACACTTTATTCATTTTATGTCTAGTGTGGAATTAAGAATTATAAACATGTAAAAAATGTTAAGCCTTTGACCTCTTAAGTGAGTCGAAATTGGCCACTTTTTGTAAATTTCCTTAAAATCCAACTAGGGCTAAATGCATGCCAAATTCATTTCTAACAAATAACCACACATGGATTGCTTCACTATGCAGCGGAAAATAAATACTGAAAGAAATATAGTAGCAATCACATCAATAGAGACAACTTAGTCTTTTTGGGTATAAACCCCCGGACAAAACCCAAGATGGGAAAAGCGGTGCAGCAGTATGAGAAATTATTTTATTAAGAAAATATGGAGTGGTACAATTCATAAATCAGATTCTGCCCTAATTGGAAAAATCGTACCACAGAAAACAGTGAGAAAAACCTGTGAATGGGCACGGATCCCAACACAGCAACTCTACTGCAGCTGTACGGCTGTACGGCCTGCTGTGCGTATTTGTACAGCCTGCTGTACGGAATCCGTATGACTGTACGGACAGTACTTCCCCTGCCTGCTGTACGGTCACCTCTGCCTTCTCCATGTCTCTTTCCTCTGCGAGACTGTGCTGCTTTCTCTGAATGGCTGCTCCTCCGTCTTCTTCGCCAAAACACTCTCTCTCACACTTCTCTTCCTCCGTCTCTGTCGGAATGTAATTGTGTGTCCTCTCCACCAATTGATCTTTCTTTTATAACTCAATGCTAAGCGAATAACCTAATCTCAGTATAGATCTAAGGTTGAGATCCTCCGGTAAGATTGGATGGCCAAGATTACATCTTGCCACCACTTAAGTATTTCACTTACACTTTATAAAAAATGTTTCATTAAGTCAATAATTAATTAGATCACTTTAATTTATTTTCCAAAGTAAACTTAGGAAAAGTAAATTAAATACATTTTTATTGGCTTCTCCAATTTAAATCTTCTGCATGCGAGGCCACATGCATACTGGAAGACCTTCCTTGTTGTCACTTTCTAACGCTCCCTCTCAACGAGGAAGGGTTTCGGTAACAACCCAAACTTGTCTCTGAACTTCACAAACTTGAGTTTGCAAAGTGCCTTGGTGAATATGTCAGCTACCTGCTCATTTGTCTGATTGTACTCCAATCAAATGGTTCCTCTCTGAACACAATCTCTGAGGAAGTGATACCGGATGTCAATGTGCTTACTCCTGTCATGAAACACTTGATTCTCAGAAAGGTTGATACCACTCTGATTGTCACAATGAACTACAGTAGTCTCTAGCTCACTCTCGAATAATCCTGAGAGTAACTTCCTCAGCCACATCCCCTCACATGCAGCCATGTTGGCTGCCATGTATTCAGCCTCTGCTGAACTCAATGCAACTGACTTTTGCTTCCTGCTGAACCAGGAGACAACCCCAGATCCAATGCTGAAGCAGCAACCTGAAGTACTCTTCTGATCCTCTAAACATCTTGCCCAGTCAGCATCTGTGAACCCTGCCAACTGTATACTCCCACTGCCCTCATAAACCAAACCATACTCCACTGTACCTCTGATGTAGCGAAGTATGTGCTTCGCAGCTGTCTAATGTGATCTTCAAGGGTTCACCATGAACTGACTCAAAGACTTGACTGCAAAGCTAATGTCTGGTCAAGTGTTGACCAGATACATAAGCGACCCGATAAGCTGCCTATACAGTGTAGGATCAAACTCCTTTGATCCCGATACATCGATCTTCCTCTAGTTGGTAACTAGAGGTATGGCCATAGGTCTACAGTCCTCCTTCCTGAATCTCTTCAAGATCTTTACTGCATACTTCCCCTTTCCAATGAAGAAGCACCCATCTCTCTGCCAAACCTCCAGACCTAGGAAGTAATGCATCAACCCAAGGTCTTTCATCTCAAACTCCATTGCAAGATTGGACTTGCAGTCCCTAATTAGCTTCTCATCTCTTGTAAGAGAGAGATCATTCACATATAAAACCAGTATGAGAGGTACCTCTCCTGCCAAGAAGTATAGGTTATGGTCTGCCTCACTCCTTTGGAACCCCATCTCTCGTAGATAGCTGTCAATCCACTCCTGGAGTACCATGCTCGAGGTCCCTGCTTGAGCCCATAAAGAGTTCTCTGCAACCTGCACACATGCGACTCTCTACTCTCCAACTCAAACCCCTTTGGCTGTTCAATATAAACCTCTTCCTCAATCACTCCTTTGAGGAAGCCTGTCTTCACGTCCATCTGATGAATGTGCCAACCCATCTTTGCTGCCAATAATAGAATAGTCCGAATAGAAGAATACCTAGCGACAGGGGCGAAGGTTTCCTCATAGTCAATACCTTCCTTTTGTGAATACCCCTTCGCCACAAAGTGTGCCTTGTACTTCTCCACACTTCCGTCTGCTGCATGCTTTACCTTGTAGATCCATCTAGATCCCACCACTTTCTTATCCTGTGGCCTCTGAACAACCTCCCATACCTGATTCTTCATGATTGAGTCATACTCCTCAACCATGGCCTCTTGCCACACATCATGTTGTGCAGTCTCCTCGAAACTAGAGGGTTCAAAGTCAATCAACTTTGTCATGAGTGCCATATAACTTAGTCTATCTGGTGGTACGCTCTGTCTAAAAGATCTCTGTGGAAGACTCACCTGTCTGGAATCTTGAACTGTGGACCTATACTACTTCGGCTGTGGCCTAGTGTCTGCTTGCTGCGGCTGATGGATATCCTGATCTTGCTGCTGCTCATCCTCCCCATCAAAGATAGGAGAATCCTGTCCACCTGACTCCCTCTGACTACCAGAGCCTATGCCCTGTGTCTGAACTTGTACCTGTGACTCCTCCAACTTGACTCCTCCTGAGTCCTCAGCTGGATGCTCCTGTGCTGGTAAGTCCGTAGATCTTCTCAAGGCTCTTTCCTCATCAAACTGGACATCCCTGCTCACAATGATCCTCTTGCGAGCTGGGATATATACTCTATAAGCCTTGGAAGTCTCACTATACCCAAATAGAAGCCCCTTCTCTCCAGAAGGATCTAGCTTCTTCCTAGTGTCAGCATGAATGTGAATAGAAAATACTCCCGAATAAGCGCAAATGGCTCACATCCGGTCTAGTACCTGTAAATAACTCCTTAGGTGTCTTCCTCCCCAATGCAGTGTGAGGACACCTATTTTGGACATATACTGCAGTCCAAAATGCCTCGACCCATAGGAATAGTGGTAATCCCTGATCAAATAACATAGCCTTGGATGCACTCACCAATGTCTTGTTCTTCCTCATCGACACCCCATTCTGTTGCGGTGTATGAGGAACAATGTGTTCCTTCTTGATCCCTTGTGATGCACAGTACTCCATGAACTCTCTGCCGGTGTACTCACTACCGTTGTTTGTCCTCAATATCCTGATCTTCTTCCCTGTTTGGTTCTCCACGAGAGTCTTGAACTCTCGGAACCGATCAAAGACCTTTGACTTGGCATTCATAAAATAGATCCAGGTTTTCCTGGAATAGTCATCAATGAATGTGACGCAGTAACTGTAACCACTGAAAGAATGGACTCTCATCGGCCCACATACATCCGAATGCACCAAGTCTAAGACTCTCTCAGACTTGTGCTCACTATGTGGGAATGGCTTCCTGATGTTCTTCCCCAACGCAAAACCCTTGCAGTGGTTGTGCTTGTTCTCCTGTACTGAAGGAACTCCAATGACTGCCTGTCTCAGATGCCTCAATGCACCATGGTGTAAGTGTGCCATCCTCCTATGCCACAACTCACAATCACTACTGTTGCTACTGACCAGAGCCTTTGCAGGCTCAAACTGTAGTCGGTAAAACCTTCCCGCTCCGAACCCCAATCATCCTGTCCAATCTCTGATCTGACCCATGTGGCCTGATATATACTTTCCTGTCCTGGAAAGTCACTAAAAAACCCTTGTCTTCTAGTGTGGAAACTGATATGAGATTCTTGGTCATCCCTGGGACATATAGCACATCGGCAAAGCTGATAGGTTTTCCAGACTCCCTCTGAAACGAAATAGTGCCAACACCCTGCGCCTGATACCGCGCATCATCTCCTAACTCAATATGGAGGTTTACTCCACCCTCCTTCAAGCTCTTGAAGAAAGACCTATGTCCTGTCATGTGACAAGATGCACCACTGTCCACATACCAGATACTGTTGTCTACGGAACTTGCCATGCAAGCTATCAAGCAAACGTCCTCATCAAAACTCTTGCTGAAATCATCCACCTCTGCAGAACCTGCCATCTGAGTGTTGTTGTTCTTCTTCTTCCTCTCTGGGAACTGGGAAGCAAAGTGTCCATGCTTGTGACAAATGAAGCACTTGACTTTTTCCATGTCCGAGTTCCTCTTGCCACCCTTCTTCTTCTTTGCCTTCCCCTTACCTTTGCTTGTTAGGGCTAGAGCCTCTTCATCCATGATCTGTGTAGCACCGTTGGATGAAACTGATCCTTGACCCGGATTGTAGCACCGCTGGATGAAGCTGATCCTTGACCCATCCGAGTCTCTTCATGTGCGAAGTCATCCCACAATCTCTTCCAGTCAGGGAGCTTCTCCCTAGCCACCAGGCCTTTAACAAAGACGTCCCATGGCTTAGAGAAGCCATTGAGAGCTATACGAACTAGCTCCTCATCCTCAATCTTAGAGCCCACTGCTCCAAGCTCATTCCTAATTTGTGTGAGCCTTGTAAGATAAGGCACCACTCCTTCACCCTTGGCCATCCTGGTACTGTGCAATCTCTCCTGCAGCACCATCTTCCGTTTTACGTTCTTGCTCTGGTAGAGACTCTCCAAAGCCTTCCACATCTCTAATGCGGTTTTCTTCCCAGACAGATGAGGGACTATATGGTCCTTCACCCCATCTAAGATGATCAACATAGCTCTGGAATCTATCTTCTTCCATCTAGCCAAATCTGCCGGATCTGTGGGAGCAAACTTCTGATCATCAATGTGCTCTTCAGCATCACTGACATTTCACTTACACTTTATAAAAAATGTTTCATTAAGTCAATAATTAATTAGATCACTTCAATTTATTTTCCAAAGTAAACTTAGGAAAAGTAAATTAAATACATTTTTATTGGCTTCACCAATTTAAATCTTCTGCACGCAAGGACACATGCATGCAGGAAGACCTTCCTTGTTGTCACTTTCGAACACTTTTTGCTATCTATCTAATTGCTTTAACCTGAAATATAACTATTGTTTCTCTTCATTGAGTGTGGAAATGATTTTCTTATTAGTCTGTTTGTCGGATCAGCTATGTTCAATATTTTCCAGATTTACTGATTGTTTCATAGTCAGCCCAGGCATGAGAATGTTTCTCAGTACAGTCGTGTGGTATTTGCTATTTTGGTTGTATAACTTGGTTTGGATCCTTTCTTTTGAAGGTTGTTTAAAGTTGTTCTGATGGAACATATATTTGACGGTGGTTCTTTTCTAGCCTTTGATTGGTGGCCAAGATATGGATCTGAAAGTTGAATCTTAAGGTTGAAATGCTAATGCTTTATTAATGTTTTTTTGAAGTTAGAGTTTGTTATGAACATTAAAATTTAATAAATGTTAAATACTTAAATAGAATTATCATTAAGATAACTACGATCACTGCAAAAAGGAACCTCCTTTCATTGTATAGCTCTCTTGTAGCCCTCGTGTATATATTTATACACTAATTTGGGTCCGTTTTGAAAATATATAATACATTCTTTAATAAATAAATATAAACTACTTTTGCCCATAAAGGTGTGTTGCCAGCTAAGTTGTACTTAGATGGACTATCAAGCGAGCGGGCAAAGTGGAACATGATACATGTTCATTTTTGGTGATTTGATATCCAGCTGGCCTTTTAAAGGCCCCCGTTTTTAACTTTTTTCCACATGTCCATGGCCCTGCGGGGTTTGTAACAAAACGTACTAGCATGGTGTTTTGTAAAAGACTTGGTTCCCTAGGACTTTTTGGCTAAGTCAGGTATTCCAAGGAGTTTTTTCACCTATCTATTATGTCTTGCATCAGTGCATAACATAATTAATTGGTTTTTCTCCTGCTCCTCCAAAGCTGGAATGCCTGGGGAGGCTGACGGGCCTTAGGGGATTATTAGAGTCTATGGGTCAATGTATATGAACATGCTAGGCGTTAATTTTGAGTCATATGGACATGTGCTAAGTCCCCCTAGGTTGTTTTTAATTTTCGGCAAGTTTAATCTTTTCGTAAATTGGGCCATTTTTTAATGGTTCAATTAAAAAAATTGTAATTGGCCTATAAGGGGCGTCTGGAGGTATTTTTTGCCTTAGGGGTGCTCGTTTTCTAACTCAGAGCACCCCCTAAACCCCTAAACCCACTCTTTCTAATGTTTGGGTGATTATTTTTCCACAAAAATCCAAAAAAGTCAAAAAACCCCAAAAAGTCATAAAAAATTGAAAAAGTGAAAAAATGACTTAATAAAAATATTAAATTTTGGGAGTGATTTATGGACTGATTTTTTCAGCTATGTTTTAGGAGTTGTAAGAGCTGATTTTGGAAAGATTCCGGGCAGCTATATTAGTGGGATTACTTCCCCATTTGAGGGGGGCATATTTCCCAAAATTGGGCCCCTTCAATCATGGAATTTGCAGCTAAGTTTATGGGCTGTCACATGGCTGATTTTTAGCTGATTTGGGGCTGATTTTGGCAGCCCATTACATGGGAGTGGGCAGCCCCATTTTCTCCACGAGTTATGCCACTCATTCCACCCATTTCTCTCCATCTTTGGCTATTTAAGCATGGCTGCCCACTCCATTTTCTCTATTTGGAGAGTGAGCAGAAATATGTTGTAAGATTATGCTATTTTGTTGATCAATAAAAAGACTTTGGAGGTCCATATGTGTGATACTTTGTGAGTGGTTTCATGGTCTCATGATGTGGAGTGATTTGTAGCAAGTTCAAATTCTGGGCATGTAATTTTCAGCCATCTACTAGCCTGCTTGAAGGATTGGTAACGATTTTGTGGGAAGGAACAATTAATCTTGTTTGTTTTAATTTGTTCTTGCATTTGTCATATTGGTTAGAGATTCAAAATTTATATGTTTCATTTGTTTATGCTCATACTATTTTGATTTCTAACCATGTGCATTTCTAGTTTGATGGTTTTTCTGTGAGTTTTGTTTGCTACAGGTTGACAGGTGTGGAAAGGGGGATAGCTTGTTTGCTCTTCACTTTTTCTTCTGTGCACATTTTGGTGGATCTCACCCTCGGTTTTCCACTTTCAAGCTTCCAAAGTCTTTGGTTTCAAGGACCATTCTGTCTCTTCTCTCTTCCTCAGCTTATAAAATCAAAATTTTCTTGATCACTGGTTACGATTAAAGAGTGATTCTTGATTTATTTTTTGATTGATATATTCTTAGGTAGATCGGATTCATTCTTAGAGTTCTAATCTAGTTGTTTAAAGCTTTATCTTCCATTAGATTAGATCTTTCATTATCTATCATTACTTAATTTTTAAACTGGTTAAAAATTGTTAAAGTCTTGAAAAGTTTGAAAGTAGTGTTAGATCTGATATAAAAGTTTATTTGGCTGTCCAAGAGCATACAATTTGCAGCTCATAAAGCTTGCAAAGACCCCAAGCAAACAAGCATTACTGCTTTGTTTCACTTGGTTAAATTTTGCAATTTTTACTTAGATTTTCACTTAGAAAATTTTGGGTTTTTTAGGAGGTGTTCCAAAGACACTCTTAAAGTGTTTTTGGGCATCTTATACTAATTATTGCTTGCTGGTTTGCAGCAAAAGACGAACAGGTAGGAGGAAGTGCTGCCGAAATTTCGAGGATCCAGGCAATCCGGAGGACAATTTTTCATATTTTTAAAAACCGGTCATTTTTTCCTCAAATTTTGTAAGCCACCAAGTCACTTTAAGTGGACTGGGGCACTTCTCTAATCATTGTAAACAACTATTAAACGAGAGCAAGTGGGCTAGCCAGCGCCCATACCCCATCCCCCCAGGGGTGGCCTGTGTCGTCTCTTTTCATGGTGTGATTTTTAGAGTAGTTGATTTCTTTTATTTTCGGCATTTAATAAAATTAATTAGGATTAAAATAAACCTTGTTGGTCCGTTCCACTGGCGGGCCACAAGTTCACTCATAACATAGTTTTTCACATTTTTTTTACAAACTCAAAACGCCCCCCTTGCTTTCCCGAAGTAGGGTTTCTGTATGAGGGCTTGCCCGAAATACGTGCCTGAAAAGAGACTCCTGGGGTTTAAAAAGATAAAATTTGGTTTCTTAAAATTTTTCTAAAAAATACCAAGGTCTTCTCCCGTATGCTCTGTGGCCGACTTGCAGCTCAGTCTGATCCAGTCGGTACACATCAGAAAGGAGGGGATGACTAGTAATAGGATCTAACACCGCCCTAATAAAAAATCCTTTTTGTGAAAATCCGGCACAACACGAATATTTTAGTGTCGTGGGGAAATTTCTCAGAGGGCTTGGGACAAAACTGGATAGTGACCTCTTGGAAACCGTTAGGCTTGCCCTCGTTGGTACAGCATCTGAACACCTCCTCGAGACTCCGATCCAGCCCAAGTCTGAGTGGGAAGCCACGCATTAAAATTCCGGACATGTTCCCCCGTACCTTGCGTATATTGGGAACCCACCTGCCATAATAAAAAGATCACCTTCACATTAATTTTAAAATAAACCAATAACACTCGCACAACATCTACTTTTTCTGCTTATGTATTTGTTTATTGACTCCATAATAAGGCACTGGTCTTGTTTAATTTTACTTCATATTATTGACTAATGTGCAGTTAAATGATGATTATTTTAAAATGGGAGTAAATGATGAATGATTGTTTTATTTGATCAATGCATATGTTGTTTATTCTTGGTTACCAAAAAAATATTTTCCTAACTCCTAGATTAGACGCCTTAGTTTCTTTTCATTTTTAGGGTCCACCCCCCTTGGCTTCGCTAGGAAAGCCTAGACGGAGGAGTCGAGTCCCAAGTGACAGCACTTGACTCTGACTTGCCCCCAAGGCCACACCAGCAGCTTGAAGACTTCTGCTGCGTTTTCCTCAGGTGTGGAACCAGGCGGCAACATTTTGGCGCCGTTGCCGGGGATAAGTTTTTTTTATTCCCGGAATACGACTTTTGAGTTTTCCCTTTTGTTTTTGCTTTGTTTGATGAATCTTTAGATTAGATTTTTTAATTTTTCATCTGGCGACTCCACTAACCTTTTTTCCTTTTATAAAAGTTCAAAGAAAAACAAAAATAGAATTCTTTGTGAGATTGTTTTATATGTATATTTTTATTCTCACATGGCGACTCCATTGAAGGGATAAAACCCTTTGTTTCTCATATAGTTTGTTGAGACTGCTTGTGTGTAGATGAGTCCATCCATTACAGTAAAATCTATAAAGACTCACCTTTTGACAACTCCACTGATTCAGTACCAGGTATATCCCATGGTCATTTCAAATGCAGGCTATTGATCTTTGAAAATGGATGATAAAGAGTCTAGTGAGCAAATTTCCGATGCACATCCTCCCATTGACTTCTCAGACATCCCTGGTTTCCCTAATTATCATGATGGTGAAGATGTATCTGATTATCTACCGGTCTTTTGGGGAGATGATGATGATGTAGAAACCCGACATGTCTTTTCTTTTCTTAAAGTTGTGGCTAACTTCAAAGTCTTATATGAAGATAACATAATGGAGATGTTTGTTAGTACATTACAGGGACCTGTTTATCAATGGTATTTTAAAGAGCTTCCAAATAAATGTATTAACTCTCTTTCGAGCCTCCTTAGAATATTTATAAGGCAATGGCATAATAAAGGAGCTAGTATGGAGCACTTGGATAGGATCCTTAGAAGGTACTTTCTCTTGTTCATACCTTGGATTGAGTATCATAAGGAAGACCCCAACTTTCCTCGTATCATCATGACAGAGAATAATAAATATTGGGAGGTGCCTCTAAGTTATATCAATCGTGTAGATCTCCCTACAACACAATCTGGCTTTAAAAAAGAGACTCAGCATGACCCTATCGAAGAGTTCCATGAAGCACCCTTAACTGAAGATTTTGTTGAAAACCATCCTCTTGTCACCATAGCTGAAAACATTGAAAATATGGAGTGTTCTCAAATCTACGATGATGATCACATGTGTGTTTCAGATTTGCCTAAAGAGGAAGCCATTATAGAAGTTGACAAAGAAATTCATGAAGGGTCTTTAATTGAAGATGTTTCAGAAGAGCTTCCTCAAATTGCCATTGAAGATTTGGGATTTCAGGATTACTTTAGTGAAGATGATGATGTTTGTACTTCAAATTCACCTAAGGAAGCAACCATTACAGAAGCCTTTAAAGAAACTTGTGATGATTTTTGTATGATTTATGATGACACTCCTCCTTTTTCTCCGCATAGTGGTGAAGTCTTGGACAACTTTATACCTTGTAATATCTTTCAAACCAAGCCTTCTGAGGATAAGTATTATGAACATGAGGATGGGCATGGCCAGGGTTGTCATGCAATAGACAAAGACTCCCCCTTCATTTACAAGGATGGGCATGATGATTGTTGGATGGATTTAGAAAAACCCATCTTTGATATATCAAGAGAGGGGAGTGTTGATTTTGAGACCTTGGGGAATCTTGACATGGAAGAAGAACATACAGATACTTCTCATGATCAATCAGAGCCATGCATAAGTATTAGTAATGAAGACTTGGATCAGCAGTATAACGAAGAGTTGGATAGGATGGAATCACTGGAATGTCAGTTTCAACCTTCATCAGCACATTCAGAGGTTCCTTATGATTTGGAGCAGCTTGGGGCTTATACTTTCACAGAAATAAACTATCAGAAGAGCCTTTCAGATCAATATGATGAGGTAGTTGGTCTGCCTTATCATTCCGAGTTTTTTCTCAGCTCTATCCAGTCATGGGTAGAAGAGGCCTGCATGAGGACTTACCATTGGGGGAAGCACTTCAAAGATCTATCATATGCCTATGATCACCAATCCAATCCTCCAATCCAGAATTATCATGCAGGTTTGCATTTTTTAAATAAGGTATCCTTGTTTTGGCTGGTAACCAAACACAAGGTGAAAAGTTTTTATATTGATAAAATGTTAAGATGGTTGCATTGGATTTATCATTTTACTTAGCATTTATTTTGTTATGCTTAGAGTAGGAAAATAAGCTCATCAAGTGAGCATTTACTTTCAACATTTCTTTTTCAATACTTTCCTTTTATGTACTCAGAATTTTTCATTAGTCAATTTTTAGTTTTTGAATAATGCAACTTATGGTTCATTGGCTTCTTATAAGAACTTGTGCTACTGAAAGGTTTTCTTGTCAAGTTGAGATGTTTTTACAGGTCATAGAAACCGGAGATTCTGGTATTCTCGTATGCTCTCCTTACTTGAAGACCAGATCGAGCACACGTCCCACAGTTGGAGCCAGATGTTGCCAGCTAAGTTGTACTTAGATGGACTATCAAGCGAGCGGGCAAAGTGGAACATGATACATGTTCATTTTTGGTGATTTGATATCCAGCTGGCCTTTTAAAGGCCCCCGTTTTTAACTTTTTTCCACATGTCCATGGCCCTGCGGGGTTTGTAACAAAACGTACTAGCATGGTGTTTTGTAAAAGACTTGGTTCCCTAGGACTTTTTGGCTAAGTCAGGTATTCCAAGGAGTTTTTTCACCTATCTATTATGTCTTGCATCAGTGCATAACATAATTAATTGGTTTTTCTCCTGCTCCTCCAAAGCTGGAATGCCTGGGGAGGCTGACGGGCCTTAGGGGATTATTAGAGTCTATGGGTCAATGTATATGAACATGCTAGGCGTTAATTTTGAGTCATATGGACATGTGCTAAGTCCCCCTAGGTTGTTTTTAATTTTCGGCAAGTTTAATCTTTTCGTAAATTGGGCCATTTTTTAATGGTTCAATTAAAAAAATTGTAATTGGCCTATAAGGGGCGTCTGGAGGTATTTTTTGCCTTAGGGGTGCTCGTTTTCTAACTCAGAGCACCCCCTAAACCCCTAAACCCACTCTTTCTAATGTTTGGGTGATTATTTTTCCACAAAAATCCAAAAAAGTCAAAAAACCCCAAAAAGTCATAAAAAATTGAAAAAGTGAAAAAATGACTTAATAAAAATATTAAATTTTGGGAGTGATTTATGGACTGATTTTTTCAGCTATGTTTTAGGAGTTGTAAGAGCTGATTTTGGAAAGATTCCGGGCAGCTATATTAGTGGGATTACTTCCCCATTTGAGGGGGGCATATTTCCCAAAATTGGGCCCCTTCAATCATGGAATTTGCAGCTAAGTTTATGGGCTGTCACATGGCTGATTTTTAGCTGATTTGGGGCTGATTTTGGCAGCCCATTACATGGGAGTGGGCAGCCCCATTTTCTCCACGAGTTATGCCACTCATTCCACCCATTTCTCTCCATCTTTGGCTATTTAAGCATGGCTGCCCACTCCATTTTCTCTAGTTGGAGAGTGAGCAGAAATATGTTGTAAGATTATGCTATTTTGTTGATCAATAAAAAGACTTTGGAGGTCCATATGTGTGATACTTTGTGAGTGGTTTCATGGTCTCATGATGTGGAGTGATTTGTAGCAAGTTCAAATTCTGGGCATGTAATTTTCAGCCATCTACTAGCCTGCTTGAAGGATTGGTAACGATTTTGTGGGAAGGAACAATTAATCTTGTTTGTTTTAATTTGTTCTTGCATTTGTCATATTGGTTAGAGATTCAAAATTTATATGTTTCATTTGTTTATGCTCATACTATTTTGATTTCTAACCATGTGCATTTCTAGTTTGATGGTTTTTCTGTGAGTTTTGTTTGCTACAGGTTGACAGGTGTGGAAAGGGGGATAGCTTGTTTGCTCTTCACTTTTTCTTCTGTGCACATTTTGGTGGATCTCACCCTCGGTTTTCCACTTTCAAGCTTCCAAAGTCTTTGGTTTCAAGGACCATTCTGTCTCTTCTCTCTTCCTCAGCTTATAAAATCAAAATTTTCTTGATCACTGGTTACGATTAAAGAGTGATTCTTGATTTATTTTTTGATTGATATATTCTTAGGTAGATCGGATTCATTCTTAGAGTTCTAATCTAGTTGTTTAAAGCTTTATCTTCCATTAGATTAGATCTTTCATTATCTATCATTACTTAATTTTTAAACTGGTTAAAAATTGTTAAAGTCTTGAAAAGTTTGAAAGTAGTGTTAGATCTGATATAAAAGTTTATTTGGCTGTCCAAGAGCATACAATTTGCAGCTCATAAAGCTTGCAAAGACCCCAAGCAAACAAGCATTACTGCTTTGTTTCACTTGGTTAAATTTTGCAATTTTTACTTAGATTTTCACTTAGAAAATTTTGGGTTTTTTAGGAGGTGTTCCAAAGACACTCTTAAAGTGTTTTTGGGCATCTTATACTAATTATTGCTTGCTGGTTTGCAGCAAAAGACGAACAGGTAGGAGGAAGTGCTGCCGAAATTTCGAGGATCCAGGCAATCCGGAGGACAATTTTTCATATTTTTAAAAACCGGTCATTTTTTCCTCAAATTTTGTAAGCCACCAAGTCACTTTAAGTGGACTGGGGCACTTCTCTAATCATTGTAAACAACTATTAAACGAGAGCAAGTGGGCTAGCCAGCGCCCATACCCCATCCCCCCAGGGGTGGCCTGTGTCGTCTCTTTTCATGGTGTGATTTTTAGAGTAGTTGATTTCTTTTATTTTCGGCATTTAATAAAATTAATTAGGATTAAAATAAACCTTGTTGGTCCGTTCCACTGGCGGGCCACAAGTTCACTCATAACATAGTTTTTCACATTTTTTTTACAAACTCAAAACGCCCCCCTTGCTTTCCCGAAGTAGGGTTTCTGTATGAGGGCTTGCCCGAAATACGTGCCTGAAAAGAGACTCCTGGGGTTTAAAAAGATAAAATTTGGTTTCTTAAAATTTTTCTAAAAAATACCAAGGTCTTCTCCCGTATGCTCTGTGGCCGACTTGCAGCTCAGTCTGATCCAGTCGGTACACATCAGAAAGGAGGGGATGACTAGTAATAGGATCTAACACCGCCCTAATAAAAAATCCTTTTTGTGAAAATCCGGCACAACACGAATATTTTAGTGTCGTGGGGAAATTTCTCAGAGGGCTTGGGACAAAACTGGATAGTGACCTCTTGGAAACCGTTAGGCTTGCCCTCGTTGGTACAGCATCTGAACACCTCCTCGAGACTCCGATCCAGCCCAAGTCTGAGTGGGAAGCCACGCATTAAAATTCCGGACATGTTCCCCCGTACCTTGCGTATATTGGGAACCCACCTGCCATAATAAAAAGATCACCTTCACATTAATTTTAAAATAAACCAATAACACTCGCACAACATCTACTTTTTCTGCTTATGTATTTGTTTATTGACTCCATAATAAGGCACTGGTCTTGTTTAATTTTACTTCATATTATTGACTAATGTGCAGTTAAATGATGATTATTTTAAAATGGGAGTAAATGATGAATGATTGTTTTATTTGATCAATGCATATGTTGTTTATTCTTGGTTACCAAAAAAATATTTTCCTAACTCCTAGATTAGACGCCTTAGTTTCTTTTCATTTTTAGGGTCCACCCCCCTTGGCTTCGCTAGGAAAGCCTAGACGGAGGAGTCGAGTCCCAAGTGACAGCACTTGACTCTGACTTGCCCCCAAGGCCACACCAGCAGCTTGAAGACTTCTGCTGCGTTTTCCTCAGGTGTGGAACCAGGCGGCAACAAGGTGCAAAGAAACACCAATAGAGTTGATATTGTAGAAAGTGAAGTAGATTCGTAAAATGTTTTCGGAACGTATACCAAAAAGAGAAGATTTACACAATTTTCAAATGGAAATATTGTTCGATAACATTTCTTAGTTTTCACTCAATTCAATAATATTTGTTGAAATGGTATTTTATTTAACAAGGACTATTTATAATTTAAAATACAACAAAAACATATACATTTCAAGTAGATATTTGTTTTCATTGTATTAATGATGGTTGAATACTCTTAATAAATGTTTGTCCATTTATTTTTTTAAATGCCGAGTAAATGAAACAACCTAGCAGCTAAAACAACTCACAAGAACAACCCCAACTCACAAATAGTATTTCACAATATAGCTATAAGTCACATATACTATATTGAAATAGAAGCGGGCTGTGGGACATTGTGCATATCACTTTGTGACCTTCTCCAAGCATCTTGGTCTATGTGGTAGGTACTTTAAACAATTCCAATTATACCCATCATTGCACCATAGACTGTATTTTAATGAGTATGTAATATAGATTGTTATGGTCTGTAGGGTCCGGCTTGGTTAGGAATTTTTTTTTTGTGTAATTAATATGTCAGAATTGTTACGTGATTTTATTAAGTGATCAATTCCCTTTTCTGAAAACTTAAAGCAGGGTGATAATATTTTACTTGTAAAGAAAGTCACATACTCCTAACCATAACCCTATTCCAAATCACATCAAACATAATAAGCTACGCATTCCATTGTACTTCGTATATTCACATGTGTTGACAATGTATGTTTAAATTGCAGTAATTCTCATTCAACTTTTAGTATAAAACAATATGAGTATAAAATATACGATGCATGATATTCCGAACACAAGATAATGTGAATACACGAGTTAACATGAATAGATCATCTATATAAATATGAATCAACCTAACAACATTGACTAATGATACGATTCTACCTATATTCATAATCAATTTATTACATCGCAAGTTAACCAATACTTAAGCCATTGATTCCGAATGGAACATTCGTAGTCAACATAAGGTTGACTTGATCTATAACTATACAATGCAAATTTATACAAAAATAATGAATAAAGTAACTCGGAGTCGCTTGACCGGTATAGATCTGAGCTTGACTCCACAACATATAATTAATTAGTTGGTCGACTTGCATGTCGATCACAAATAAGTTAGCTTGAGGTATATGGGAAGTGTCTCCACTTCCATAACCTCGCGTTGTCCTCGTCGAGGTCATAAGCATTCGCTGCCAACCTATAAATGTTTGATGGAGTAATCCAAGCATTGCATAGCACCGATCCATAGATTGTGTGCATGCATCTGCTTTTCACATGTGGCCGAGTATGAGGAGTATCAACACGCAGTCATGCTATCGATTCACAAATTGATCTATCTCTATTAAACAAAAAGCAACACATGAAATTGTTTATAGTCATATGGCATCGATCTACAGAGATCGATCCATCCAATACAAAATATAACCATAAGAAAGCATGGTATCGACGCGGCGTCGATCCAGAAGGATCGGTCTACTTAATACAAAATATAAACATACGATAATATTAAAGTCAACATGCAACATCGATCACAACGATCAATCCATGCCATGCTATCGCAAACATAAGAGATTAATGAAATTCATCTACGTGGCATCGATCACAGGGATTGATCCATCCCATATTAAATGCAACATAAGAAAACATTAAGTCATCCGAGTAGTATCGATCACAGGGATCGACCCGTTCCATGATAATTGCAAACATAATAAAATATCAAATTTATCCATGTGGCATTGATCACAGGGATCGATCCATTCCATGTTTAAATGCAATATAGTGATCTGGCGTCGATCTAAGGGATCGATCGCCTCCATTTTTCCCGAACTGTGTATAAACAATGTAAATGGCGAATGCAAGTATGTGAATCGTGAATCCAACATCGATCTAAGAGGTCGATCGCCTTCCTTTCACGAGCAGTGTATAATCAAATTAAACCATAGTGCATATGTATAGACAATGATCCGGCATCGATCGCCTTCCTTTCACGGTCTGTGTGTAATCACAATTCAAATGTTAACACAGTGATCCGACATCGATCGCTTTCCCTTCCCTCCACTTACACTTTATTAAAAATGTTTCATTAAGTCAATAATTAATTAGATCACTTCAATTTATTTTCCAAAGTAAACTTAGGAAAAGTAAATTAAATCGATCGCCTTCCTCTCACGATCTGTGGGTGATCACAAATTGCAAATGATAAAACAGTGGTCCGGCATCGATCGCCCTCCCTTCACGCTGTGTGTGTTGTCACATTAAACCATAGTGCAAGTGTTAAAATAGTGGTTCAGCGTCGATTTGAGATCGATCGCCTTCCCTTCACGTTGTTTGTGTTATCACATTAAGCCACAATGCATATGTAAACATTTACCAATATTATAACCCATGATCAGTGATCCTGCATCGATCAGGGATCGATCGCCTTCCTTTCACGATCTGTGTGTATCACATTAAACCATAATGCATATGTAAACATTTAACAATTGTATAAACCCTATCTAGTGATCCGTCATCGATAAGAGACCGATCGCCTTCCTTTCACGACTTGTGTGTAATCACATTAACTACAATGCATATGTAAACATTTACCCAAAGTGCAAGCCATATTCGGTGATCCGGCATCAATCCCAGGGATTGATTGCCTTCCTTTCTTCAAACAGTAAGCTAACATTTTAATCAAATTACAAATACGATCAAAGATTCGACATCGATCACAGGGGTCGATTGCGTTCCTTTCTTCAAACTGTAAGCAAACATTAAATCAAATCGCCAGTTTGTGTATGGCTACGGTGAACCGGCGTGGATCTACAGAGATCGACTGCCCATCGCTTCGGTGATTATACAGAGATACCATTAATTACGGTATTCTATTGTTGACCCACAGTGGTCGATCATCATTCCCTAATGAAACAAAATGCAAGCTGAAAGAAGTGTTACGACGTCTAGGTTATGGGAGAACATGGACGCCGTCAAGGTTGGGTCAACCAGCATAAAGGAAGTTTTACATGTAATACTACCCAATCGAAATTTCAGATGCCGAGCTTAACAAATGAAACAGAGTATAACGTTAACAACAAACCCACAGATTTACTAAGTTGCCTCGCCTGAGTCTGGAAATAAGATAGAGTCTAAACAAGATGTTGTGTGCATACCCAACGTGGAATCATGAGGTTCACGATTTCATTCTTTACTACGAAAAATCCAACTCAAGTTCTTTTCATTGCTAAAATTTATATATTCAACATAGTTTACAATGAATCTATAATCACATGCATTTTCATATATAATCAAATAAATAAATGATACCTGTCCGACGAGTGTTTGAGTTGGTGACGGTGGTACCGGAGCTCAAGTGCTACTCGATCCTCTCCCAAAACTTCAGAATTCACTGGCGGACACCTCGATTAACCTCCCGACCATATCGAGAGTACTCTTCTTCGTTTCGAACCCCCGAGCAATTGGGGTTGTAGAGCTCACACACACACTAGAGATCCAGAAGTGGGCTCCCCCCCAACCAAGATCTCTGGCCAAACTCACAATAGAAGCAAACCAATGTCTTACAATCATTACGGTGGCCATCCAACCATAGGGTATCCTCCCTTTTCTTCTTGCCTTCCTTAAATAGAAAATTCCTCTGCGACACATGTCGCTTCATGCAAATATGTGTAATATTTTAATTTTTCAAATATAATTAGCTCACCTAGCCATGTGTTCAATTCCTAAGAGAGTGCACCTACATTCCTAGATTTACTCAAGTTTGTCCCCCCTGATGCTTCAATCTAGTCTTTATTTTTGTGGGTGCAAGTGGAGATGTCTACATGCTAATGTTTTAGTATATTATTTGCTCCTAAACAAATATTCTTCATTATTTAAATTACAAATAATTATTTCATGTGCAAATGGCCTAAATGCAATTCTATATGCTTAGTACATAATATTATCCGTTTTCTCGTCTTGTGTATAGGCACCACTTCGTTGGGTCCATCCATCCCTCGTATTCTTTTTATCCACATGGTACCACATCGTCGGGTCCTTTCGTTAGTACTTTTTCGTTGCATCTGATTTGCGGGAATTTCATGTAGGGATTTAGTATCCGTTACCTTCAATCCTCCGTCTACACTCTATTGGAGACTAATGGCGCTGAGGAGTAAGTCTGTTCTTACTGCGTGCCCCCCAACCTCGTACATGACCAACTCCGTCATGGTCCACTTCGCACGACTTCACGCTTGCTCGAGTAAGCGGATAGGTGCTTTTTAACTTGTGCATGGAATCCGTAGGAAATCGACACCGTCGTCGTTCCTCCGTGTGATTTTATTCGTACTCTACCACCCATTTATTTCGTTTGTGAGTCCGTCGGTGAATCGTTTCACCTGTCACTGCACACATGCTCCAAAGCACACATTAGTAGCTCTGTTCTCATTCATCATAATTCACTTCATAATCCACTAATCTTTAAGCAACCATAATTTATTCATAACATCATATATTTCGTCAATTTGCTAATCATTAAGCCAACATGCATTTCTTTCGTTCACATCATATATTTCATAACATAGCTAACCGTTAAGCAACATATTCATGTATACCGATCATATATTTCCTAAAACAGCTAATCATTAAGCAATTGTACCTTTATTCATCAAATTCAGATAAAGTATCCATTTCCACAAATGCCATTCAATTCATTGTTTTTCACTCGTCAATTTGTCGTCATGCACAACATCAGGTGTTTCTCAATTATTCAAAAATATATAATCAAAGGATCATTTTATTAAAGTTTTATTCAGCCGGGTCACCTGACGAGTGCGCTAAAGGTCTACATCAGTCTAGGGGCACTACATGGTCACATATAAAACCTGTTGGTCAATATGAAATTAAAAATTAATGTTTTTTAAGGAAAGCCGAGATAGAGTGTGTTACCAACTTATTTGTACCATAGTTGGATTATCTGAAGAGCCGCCATTTGACAAACATGATAAGTGTTTGACTCCAGTGTATCAGATGATCCAGCATTTGTGACTAGCCAGTTTTGTTTTTTGAGTCGACATGACCATGGCCCCATGGGGTTTGTAATAAAGTGTGCTAGTAGGATCTGAGTGTCTCGGTTCCCCATGACTTGATTAAGCAACTAAGGCATTCCAGGGAGTTTTTTCCCTTGTCAATTATTCTTTGCTTATAGTTGAGCTATAATCGATGAGGTTTTCTCCCGCTCCTCCAAAGCTGGAATGCCCGATTTTGAAAATTTTAGCCATGGGGGGTTATTAGAGTCCAACTGATGTATATAAGCCTACTAGACACTGTTATAATAGGTGTCGGTCATGTCCTAGGTCCATAAAACCCTCAGAAAAAATTTCAAATTTTTTTTACCGGGTCCGTCGAATTTGGGTTTTTAATTATTTTTTAAATTTAATAAATTTCTCTATAGTTTAAATAGAGAAATAATAATTTGTAATATGTCAGTCATCCGGGATCCGAATTTGATGATTGAAGGCTCTAACCTTAAGCCAAAAATCATTCATGATCCCCGGTCCAATTTATCCTAAGTTTTTGGATGTCAGTTAGGCCTCATAATTAATAATTTCCCAAATAACCCAGTTACGGAGAAATTATTAATTAAAATAATAAAATTGATTATTTTGGAGATAATCCAAATCTCTCCAAAATAATCCAAATGGAATAAAATAAAAGGCTAGTTGACATGGCACCTGGCATTAAAGATGATTCCAATCAACTTCACTGAGCTTCAGTCAACCGTACAGTCAGCACAAGTCAAGTCTCTTCAAGCTAATTCGCCCTCCATGCATGCAAGCTCGATTTTGGTGATGTGGAGTAGGCATTTAATGTATTTTGGTTGGTTTGGAGTGCATTGAATGGGAGTGGGGGCGCCTTGCCTAGGTGGAGGCCACCTCCCACTCTCAACCACCATGATTGCAATCTAAAAGTTGTCAAACTCCAGTACCTACCACTTCAAATCACGCCTTCTCCAATCTAGCTCACGTCAACCTCTTTTGGAGCTCGAGTTTCACATGTGGCATTTGAATATTGGTTGGTGATTATTCCAAGAATGGGATGGGGGGCACCTTGTCTAGGTGGAGGCCACCTCCCCATCCATGTAGACTTTGAACTCAAGTTCTAGATTGGAGCTAGCACTCCAAGTTTGATTGACATGTATTTCGATTGGTTGAGATTAGTTGTTGATTGGAACTCGACTTTAGTTAGGTGGCATTTGGCTCTCTTCTCATGGTTAATTCGACTTAGGGTTTTAGTAGTTGGTTTTGCTATTTAAGAGAAGCCATTGGGGCTCTCTCTAGATGGAGTTTTTGGCATAGAAACTCTGGTGAAAATTGTAAGCTCTTGATTAATAAGATATTTTGAGACTTTGGAGGTCATTTGATTGGGTTTCTTGGCATTGTGTCTTCATCTCATATGAAGTAATATCTCTCTCACCCTACCCTTATTTGCAATTTTGATTATTATGCTTACTGAGGACTAACAATCTAGTACTTAGGGGCTTTTAATCTCTTGCTTTGAGTGTTTGTGTTTTCAGGGAATTCATCTATTGAGAGCTTTTGGCATCTAGTACCTTCACCATTCAAGTGTTCCATTTTTTCTTTAATATTTTGTTTTGCAGGGTTGCGAGCTTCTCCAAGTGTTCTTTGGCTTCTCCAACAAAGCATTCTAAAAGATTCTTTCGGTTACATGATCTACCTATCTAAACTGTGGAAATCCAAAGCCCTATTCCTATCCAAGTTTGGTTATTGTCTAGCTTGCTTTTAGTTTGTGGCTTGCTTGACCCTTTGCCTTCTCGTTTGCCTCTTCTATCCATCTTTTACCTCCTCTTCACCTAGCTCTTGTCTCCCCTAGCTTTCTTCCCTCTTTCCATTCGTCCCTCCTCTTCCTTTGGCTTTCGTCTCCCCTCTTTTTCCTCCTTTTCCTCCTCTCGTCCATCTCCATTTAGGGTCCCTTTCTCCCTTCGTTTGCCTTCCTTCTTTCCCTTTCGTCCACCTACAAAAAAGACCAAACAAAGAATAAAGCATAAGTTTTGTTAGTATTAAAGTTATTTCATAGTTTAGATCTTACATCTTGCAATAGCTTAGATCTCTTAAGTTTTTGTTAAGTAGATTCTAGTTCATGCTTTGAAAAGTAGCATTAGGGCAGCTTAGATCTCATTTTATAAATCTCAAAAGCTTGCATTGGAAAAAGTGTTTTGCATATAGATTAGATCTTAGTTTTTTTTGCACCTAGTTTCAAGTTTATTTGATTTTCATTAACATTTAATGGGTGCATTGTTGAGATTGGCTGAGCTTGTGTAGGTCTCTTGAAGGAGAAGAAAGATCAGTGAGAACAATACTTAAAGAAGAGCAAAACTTATATTCAAGGAGAAGACTTAAACCAAATCAAAGAATCAAAACCATTCTCCTTTTGTACTAGCCATCAAGGGATTTCAAGTTTTGTTTCAATAAGTTGTTTTACTTCTCTCAAAAAGACCTCTCAAGGGTTTAATTCCCAAAGGCACTTGTAATTCATTTAATAAAAAGGCTAGGTGGGATAAGGCCTCCCACACTTAGTTTCTCCTTCCCCATTTGGGGAAGTTTGTTCATGCACGATTAGATTAGTCTTATTTTCAGTTCTTAGATTAAAATCTGCTTTCTGTACTTAGATTAATTCTCTTCCAAGCCTTCGACCGGAAGTTGTATCCTTGGGATCCCATCCCAGGGGCAGGACCACATAATTTGTGGTTACTCTTCCTTCCCCGTTGGTTTCCTTGGTAGAGCTTTCAGCTAGCTGGAGGTTCTCAAGTGCAGGCAGTTCTAGTGGTTAACCTTGTTCGGAGGTTGATCCCACCTTTAGTGTAAAATTGCTTGGTAGAACACTAAATCCTTCATTTATTTCATTTTATTTTGCAAGTAGCATGCTAGCTGTGTTTCATATCTATTGAGCTACCACATGATTTTAATATTACAAAATTTCAATATCCTGTTATCACAACTGCTTCTTGTTTCATAAAACGAACAAAGCCTCTTGAACTTGGCCAAATCCAAGTCAAGAGCACTCTCTGTCGGAGAGCATTGTTAGATTTGCATTTTCCCCTTGCATTAGGCATTTTAAAGTAGGAAGTCTCTTGAACTGTGGTCTTAAGACTAAGTCAAGAGCGTTCTCTGTCGGAGGGTTGAACAAGTGCTCTTAATTTAATAAAATATTTCAACCCACATTTCCCCCTAATAAATTTACTTTTGGTTGATTGTCCAACACCCGTATGCTCTGCCAACCGGAAACGGTTGGGCTAGTACTCAGAAAGGTGGAAGATTTGTTAAGTTCATAAGTGATAACTAATAAAACTTTCACCCCCATAACCAACCAATCCGGAGTTGGGCGATAAGATAAGTTCGGTGGGTAATCTCCTAGTTGGGGGTGTCGGGGTTCCATGTTCAACCTCTAGTTTGCTGGTTAGCATTGCGCGACCTGGCTAGAGCACTGGGTGGCCCGACATGTCCTTGAACGGAGGCACTTGATACTGTCTTTCCGGACACTCTCTTGATATCCTTGGTTTTATCCTAATAATCAAGACCACTAAAATCTTCAATTTACAAAGATAATTTGCATAACGATCTCACGAACGACATTTTTTCAAGACCCACACTTTCAGCATCACAATCTTTACTTTTCTTTGACTCCATAAGGCACTGGTTATCTAAAAGCTTATATATTGATCAGGACCATTTGTCCTTGTGTTTATTTCATATTGTGAATGCTTTAGTGATATTTCAAATCTTGAATCATACTGCCATCTTGTTATCTTATCTCGCAACGTGGATTGCTTATTATCTATTGTTCATCTTTACATATTTTTGGTCTCATCACAAGAAAACTCCTAAACAACACTCATCCGCATCATCCCATACAAAAAACACTCAAACACTGGAGCCTTAGTAAAACTCTTTTTTATGGACTACCCCCCTTGGCTTCGTTAGGAGTTAGCCTAAACGAAGGAGCTGGGATTCAGGTGACAGTACCTGGCTCATTGCTTGCCCCCAAGGCCACACCTCTCTCAGTTGTAGTGAAGAGACAGCTTTCGAAAGATTTCCGCTGCTGGTGTGCAGTTTGGCGGACAACATCTTTGGCGTCGTTGCCGGGGACAAATCTTTTTGTTCCTGGACGACCTTAGTTTTTTCTAGTTTGTTTTACCTTTTTTGATAGATTCTCAATCTATCTGGCGACTTCACTGCCCCTTTTTCCTTTTTGGTAGATTTTTAGTTTGATCACTCTCAGAAATTAGACTTGGATCCACCTGGCGACTCCACTGTCAGTTAACACCTCAAGGTATTCGACTAGAAGAAACTCTCAAGGCTTGCTTAGTTTTATCCTTGAGCCTGAAAAGGTTTATAGGAGAAGACTAAACAAGCTTGCTTCTCGTAAAATCCTTGAAGAACTTAGATCTCAGTCTATTTTTGATATCCATAGTCTTTTTCAAGAAAATAACTTAGAAAATTTTGAAAACTTTGAAAACAGTAATAATTGTTTTTCCGATACGATGGGTGATTTCTATTCTCCCCTCAACATTACTCAGATAGCAGGTCAACCACATGACATTCCAGACAAAGCTATCGACAAAATCCCCATTTTTACTGGCACTGATGCCATTACTGTCGCTTATCATCTCAAGGCCTTCTCAAAATGTACAAGTGGATATGTTAGAGATCCTGCTCACAAGCATGATGATGTATACATGAAGCTTTTTGCCTTGTCCTTAGATGGGATGCTGGTGACTGGTTCATCGGCTTGTCGGTTAACTCCTTTGCCACCTTGACTGAGTTCAAAACTGCTTTCACCAACAAGTATGGTGAGAAGAAAGAGCCCCGTCATCAACTTGCTGCTCTAGCAAACATCAAAAGAAGTGAGATAGAAACCATGGAAGAGTTCAACAAGAAGTTTACTGACTTATACAATGCAATCCCTACAGATTACAAGCCAACTCCACATACTATACTGGTTTACTACATTGAAGCTTTAAGTGGAGAGATGCAGTATGAACTTAGGGATAAAGAGCCCACTACTTTGTTAGAAGCACAGACATTGGCAACTAAGATCGATAAAAACATGCAGTCCTCTGGTAAGTCAAATTTGCCTGGTTATTCAAGAGCTCAAACTCCTTTAAAAACAACTAAGCCTAAAGATAAAGATCCTCTAGCTACTCTGACAGATTCATACGAGAAAAAGATGATGGATATGTGTGAGAGGATGGAAAAAGATGAACAGAAACATGTAGTCCAAATGAAGGAAGTGCAAAATAAAATCATAAACATAGAAAGAGCACATGTCCAGCGCGTTCAGCAAATTCAGCAGACTCAGCCAATTCAAAGAAACTACCCTCCCAAAAACAACTGGCAGAAAAAAGCTCTCGACAATGAAAAGAGGCCTCCAAGTCAAATAGAGGCTGCTAACACGAATGATGTGTACATCCCATTCTGCAAAGCTAGCAAAGATTTCCACGAGGAATTCGCTTGCTATTTTGCAAGCTATGTACAAGAGCATGGTTATCCTGAGGGTGAGGGTACTAGTAATCCAACATCAAGCGAGCCTGAGTACATAAATGCCGTAGGAGATATCCGCAACGTTCCCAGAGAAAACTAGAAACATGCCGAGAAATCAAATCATGAGCTAGACAAAAATCTCTTTTGGTTTTCTAAAATTCGTTTCCATCACCTCTTTGGGTTTCTGTGAATGAGTCTATTGTGGACAAAAACCTCTTTTGGTTTTCTAAAATTCGTTTCCATCACCTCGTAATCTGTGTCCAATGATAGTGACTAAAACAATGGACATTCTGGCAGCGTTCATGCTTATGAACCCTAGTGATTGCACTGTCGGAATATCTCAAGTATGAAAAATTTGCATAATCTTCAACATAAAGGTTAGAAATTTGCATAATATTCACTCATGTTTTGAAGATCAATAAGAAGGGAAATTTTTAATAAGCCAATGTCTAAATCATAAATAAAAAGTAAATAATAAACTAAAATAATAAACCAACATTCATGTAATACAACTCAAATCAACAAAAATAAAAACAATAAGAAATAGGAAACCAAGAAAAAGAGTAAAATGAACTAGGTACAATTCTAGTTCCAACAATTGGGTTCCCTTCCTCAAACTTGTAGTAAAGGTTGGAATCCGGTTTACTCTTGGTAAAGCCCAAACTAGTCAGGAAGCTATCTATCATGCCGTACCACGTCCTGGGTGCCTGTTTCAAACCATACAAGGCCTTCTTCAATTTGCACACATGAGTCTCCCTGTCATGTGTCTCAAATCCGAGTGGCTGCTCCACATACACTTCCTCTTCCACTACACCATTCAAGAGAGTTGTCTTGACATCCATCTGGTGTACCTTCCATTTCATCATTGCAGCCAGAGCAAGTACTAATTTGATGGAAGTGTATCTGGACACAGGTGCAAATGTCTCATCATAATCTATGCCTTCCTTTTGGGAGAAGCCACATGCTATGAACCTTGCCTTGTGTTTCCCTATGCTTCCATCTACAGCATGCTTGATCTTGTAGATCCACTTGGAAGTCACAACAGACTTCCCTACTAGTCTCGGGACCACATCCCAGACATCATTCTTCATGATCGACTGGTACTCCTTGATCATGGCATCCTTCCATTCCTTCCTTTCTGCTGCTTCTTCATAGTTGGCCGGTTCCTTGTCAATGATGTCGCACAATAGGGCTAGATAACTGGAGTATGGCCTCGGTCTCATTCTCTCTTTGTGCTTTCCTTCTGGAGCGCCATATCTCTCTGCATCTTGAATTACCTATCGTACCCATGCTGGTTTCCTCTTGTGAGAATTCTTCTCATGGGGTGGATCTATAGGTTCCTGTGAGTCTTCCATCTCGTAATCTTCGTCGCTTGTTCTTCGAAACAAGTCTCTCTTGTAGGTGATGGTACACGATATTTCCTACAAGTCAAGTTCAATTGCATGATTAGAAACATCTCATAGTTTTCAGAACAAAATCTTATGCATAAAGACATAGGTCATACAATCATGCAATTATCTTAGCCAATGATTCAACACAACATTCATCCATATCTCGTATTCATACGGTAACTTCCTAGATGCCGTCCATCTCTACCAGAACATTGTTAAGAGTGTGCACTACTCCCAACATGTCAGCAAAGAGGTTTCATTCTAGATAAGTAACAATGGGATGCTGTACAATACCATAGGCCACTTACCCTTTACTTGCATATTAGTAGTATCTTGTTCATTAATGAAACTTTTCTAACATGCATGATATACATCCTAAATCTAGGAGCATAAGTATGTACATGACTGAACAATATTATTTAAGTAATCAGATATACAAGAAATGACAATTCAAATACTTATCTTTGTTTGGTTGTTGGGTGGACTCGCTCTCAATCTTTGCTTCCTTGCAGGAACTACTGGAGTGTGCTCCCTCTTGATCTTTTGCTTCCTTGACCAATGTTGAAAATGGATGAGAGATTCAACCATAGATTATTGATTTTTATTTGTTTTTCGTAGTCCAACTCTGCAGTAGCTTCTTCTACTCCTTTCATGTAATACTGAAAGTCATCTCTAGTTTCACCTTATGAGGTGGAACCTTCTGAATGAACCCATGTAATTGGTTACCTTCATTACGATACATATTCTTCATCACTTGAATATTCTTCACTTTCTTCTCTGGTTCTCATTCTTGCAGGTTCATCATCTTCCACGGTGTGAGCATGGTGTCTTTTCTTATTGGAGCCACTTCTATTTCTGGGACAATCTCTGGAGTAGTGTCCCTTCTCATCACATGTATAGGATCTAATGTTAGATAGATCTTTTCTGGATCTTCTAAAGTTCTCCCTCCGAGTTTGGTGGTGTTGTTTCTCTTTCTTACTGTGATGATGGTTGTCCCTCTTGTTGTTATTCCTCTTGGAGTGTGCTGTGAGAGCTTGATCGTCGTTTGCTCCCATCTTCTCTTCTCGAGCTATAGGTCGAGCTTCTTCTTGTTAGCATTCCTCCCACAACTTACTGAATGTGATTAACTTCCTTCTAGCACAAATCCCTTGAATGAAAGAGTCCCATGATCTAGGGAGACCATTCAAGGTGGTCATCACAATTTCTCTATTTTCTACATCTTCTTCCACAGCTTCAAGTTGCTCCTTGATTTGAGAAACACTTGTAAAATAGGACTGCATGGTCTCTGCATTTTGTATCTTCACATTCTTCAACTGGTTTCACAAGGTCATCTTCCGATTCTTTCCTTCAAATAGCTTGGTCAAGGAGTCAAACATCTCTTTAGGTGTCTTCAAGGATGGCACATGTGGGATGAGATGATCCTTAATAGAATCAGCAATGATCCTCTTGGCCTCAACCAATTTCTTCTTGTGTAAGGCTTTAGCCTCATCTCCCTTTGGAACTGGAACCTCTACATTCACATAGGTGTCCAATTTATTCTCTTCTAGGACAAACCTAATCCTATACTTCCATGCTTGGAAGTTATCAACCCCTTTAAGCTTATCCTCAAGCTTGGTGTGGTGAGACATCTTTAATGAGAATTTCAAATGCAAATAGAAAAGCTTTTAGGTCTTACCACTTTGATTTGCTGAAACTAGTTCTGGAGCTAGCTAGGGTTTGTTAGAGAAACCCTAATTTTTCAAAGTTGGAATTTGGAACTTCTGAATGGATAGATAGATGCACCTCCTCAAGGTGACTTGTACAATGTACTCACTTTCCTAAATCAGTGAACAGAAACCCAAAATATTTTATGTCCTAGTTTTCCTCTGGCAGTAGTGACTGGCCAAAAAATGAAAATTCTCGGAATTGAATTATGTTTTCACACGAAAATGCGCCTGGATGAGGTGAGTATGCTAGTACACTTGGTTTCTTAAGATTCCAAAAATTCACCCTTGAAAATTGACTTGCGAATTTCATATCTGCAATTTTTGGCTTTTTCTGGTCCAAAGTCAAATTAGGGTTTGACTTTCCCGGAGTTTTACCCAACCAAAAACTTCGATCTTGGTCTCTAAATTCGATTTTAATGAGGAGCACTTCCCTATGCTGATTGCACTCCAAAGTTCCATTTCTGTGAAAAGCCCTAATTTCCCGCAGTAGTGATAGGCCAAAAAATGAAATGCTCAGAATCATTTTCTGTTTCGACAGAAAGATGCGACTTCCTAAGGTGAGTTAGCCTAGCCTGCTTTTGCTGATGATATGTGGAGAGAAACTCAAAAAATAAGAAGCCCTAGCTTCTGCAGCTGCATAATGTCATCTTCTCAGGTTAGCTCTGATACCATGTTAGTTTTTCACAATGTAATCAATAGTTATCTAGGATCTTACTGAGAGAATATCAAGCACAACATATACACGAGAGACACAAAGATTTTCCTCGGGAAACCATAAAGAAGAAAACCCTGCAACTTCCTCAGAGATAGAATGATCACCAATACAATGTCACAAAAGTAAAACCCAAAATAGAGATGGTCTTCAACAGCTTCTATCTTCTCCACTTGTGCGAACTTCTCCTCTCTCTCACTAATGCGAAGTGAGTGTGTGTGTGAATGATCCAAATGACAGAGGCACCCTCTCTATTTATACTTTAACTTTCACTTGACCTTTTACCCAACTCGATTGGCCCCTAGTTGTACTTGACTGGGCCGACTTCTCTAGGAGAGTCTAATAACCCATTGATGACTCAACTCTGGGGTCTAATGCCCGACATATAATGGAGGGTTAACCTCAATGACTTTACATGATCCAAATACAATAATGACTTTTCCGACCGGAGGAATAAACATCTCCGTCGGAGGTAAAATGATAAAATACAAACACAACATAAAATATACAAGTGAATATCTTCCGAAGTTACAATTACATTAACAAAGGTGATATGATTAACGACCTAGACGACTTGAAGGAGTCAAAGAAGAAGAATAAACTCTTGCAGGAACAACTGTCAAAGTATGAAGAATAGGAATGATCGTGTCAGGAATCCGTTGTCGTAGAAATTCGTGAAAAATTGACCAGCTATGAAATTCAACTGAGCTGCGCACAAGCCAAGGTGGAATTACTTGAGAAAGAGAGATCTGCATTGAAAGCTTCGCTGGAAGAATTGACGCAGAAAATCAGGATGCTGATGAGTCAACTTGAGGAAAAGGATGAAGAAATATCTTGCTTAGAAGGCAAGCTGATTGATATAAAGGGAAAGAACCAAGTTTGTATTGCAAGCAACAATCCTATCTGCGCACAATCAAAAGTTGACAAGGCAGAATCTAGTGATGAAGTGCATAACAAGTTAAAATAAAGCACATCAATGCTGAACAGGATTCTGAAGGATCAGAGACCACCAAAAGACAAAACAGGTCTTGGTTATGTAAAGACACCAAAGAAGGTCTGCAACAAAGAACATTGCTCAAATCATGATAAGTCCCTCAGGTATGATGATTCCTTCGACCTTAGATCTTTTCAATTTCCTAACAAATGAAGGATCAATAGGGTGAGGTGCACAAGATGCAATCGCTTTGGTCATATTGCAAAATAATGTCAAATTGTGAGATGCTTTGCATGTGACAGTTTTGGACATAAGGCCATGTATTGTTGAAGAGCGGTGAATTATCCAAATGTAGAATTATTGCACAAAGGTAATTGCATTCAAAAGGACTGCAGTGGAAAATCTCCGGAGCAAAATCAAAACAGAAGCGCACACAACAAGGCTTGGGTAAGGAAATCTCCCCAGAAGTACGCGGAAGATGCAAATAATCCAGGTGCAGCAAGCAATTGCTGTCTCTCAGGCTAGTCCTATAAGGACTATGAGAAACCCCCTGAATTCAAAACGATGCATTTTAAGGAATTCAAGGGGATGTTAGTTAGGTGTATGGTTAGAATGTGTCTGTGGTTAAGATGACTGTTGCAAGTATTCATTATGTTCACACCTAAGTTGCACGAAACGGGGAAACGGGGATGCGTCGGAAACGTGACCCCCCAAAATTTAGGAATCGAGGAAACGTGATATATATATATTATAAATTTATAATATTATATATATATTTTATAAATTTATATAGGACATTTAAAAAATTGCAAATACATATTACAAATCAATCAATCATACATGTAACATCACAATTTATTCATGATTTCATAAAGAACTCACATTTTATTCATAAATGACTCCATAATACAAGTAGTAGTATCAAAAAACAACCTTGATAAATGAGGCTAGTACATATATATCCAAAATCAGCCTTGATAAAGGAGGCTAGTACATATATATCCAAAATCAGCCTTCATGTATGAGGCTACAAGTACAATGCTGAAATTAGTAAATAGTAAATACTGAACAATGAAGACTATAATCAATATCCTCATCCTCAGAATCCTCCGCGAAAATGGAACAAGAAGCACGTCCAGCAGTGGATTGTTGAGTGTGTTGAGTGGAAGAAGTGCCAGCTCCACCTCTGGGTTCCTCAGTATTCAGGGCAACAAGATAGAGGTTCAAGTTAGGGGATTCTGGATCCACATCCCAATCATTACAAGCCCTATTGCTATATTCTGGAGTCCTACGTGATGCGAGGTGAAGGTTGGAGTGCACAAAAACATGATCCTTAGCTTTTTGTGAACCCAACCTGTTGCGCTTCACATAATGAATAAAGCCATATGTGCTCCAATTCCTTTTTGCTAATGAAGAGATTGCAACTTGTGAAAGAACACGAGTGGCAAGGCTTTGCAAATGTACACCATTTGCTCCATGACAAATCCACCACCTAACTGGATTCATGGTGCTTCTCTCCCCCAAAGCTAATATATCTCCATAATCATTTAATCCTGCAACAAAACTAGCAAATTCTTCCTTCACCTCCCTGTGTAGATGAGCAGGAAATACTCGCATAAGGGCCTTTTTCACCCCATTAGCCACCTCTCTATCCTGATGGGGTGCCTTCCTCTTCCCATTGCTTTGAGCATTGAGCTCCTCGTCATAAAATATAGGGTTCAATGCATGTGCTAAAGTATGCAAGGGAGTGTTGAACCCATTCCACCTATCAACCATGATTTTCTGCACTAAATCAGCAAAACCAACATCAACAAACAAAAGCTGGGGAGACTCCTGTGAAATTATTTCCATAGTCTTCTCAATCATGGTGTCCATGCCATCATATACCTCTCCCATGAAAGGTTGGTCTGTGTTATCACTTCGGAGAAGCTCAAATGTTGGGCCTGTGAAGTTGAGCAAGAAATCTATCTTGCTCCACCACTCCTCGTCAAGGCACACCCTTCACACCATATATCCCCGCTCTGTATCTGCTTGTCTCCACTCAGCCCAAAGCTGACTCACCACCATAGAAACCAATGCCTGCTTTACTTCAACAAGGCGACGCAACATGATAAAGTTGGAGGCATATCGAGTCTCGACAACTTTCAACAACTCCAATTTGGAATATTCTCGAAATATTGCTTGAGATTGGTGGTGGTTGGTGATGAATTTTATAATCTTCCTTGCTTCCATTGTGAGTTCCTTTATCCATGGAACTTTACGGTCAATCTTTTCCAGGATCAGATTCAGATTATGGACAATGCAAGGTGTCCAAAAAATGTGCTCATATCTGCTCTCAACAATTAACCTTGCAACTTTGCAAAATGGTGCATTATCTGTGATAACTTGCACCACCTTATTAGCCCCTATTTGCTCAATAGCTTTAATTAAAACATTGGCAATGAACAAAGCATCTTTCACCTCCCCTGAACAATCTTCAGCTTTTAAAAACATTGCTCCTTTTGGTGAACTAGCAATGATGTTTATTAATGGCCTTTGCCTAGTATCTGTCCATCCATCAGATACTATGGTAACCCCAGAGCTAGTCCATGAAGAACGAATTGGTGCTAAGATATCCTCCACAAGCTCCTTCTCCTTTTTGAGCAAATCAATGTGGACTTTTTCATAGTTGGGACCCTTGCACCCTGCAGGAGCTGTGTTGATCTTGCCAGTAAGGAGACCGAACCACATTGAAAGGTATACCACAAGTATACATGGCCCTAGCCACTCTTGTGTTAGCTTCTTCTCTACCTTGAACATTTACTAACTTATCTATTCTGCTTTGCTGAATTGAACTAGACCCAACGATGTTTTTGGATGGTTGTGCTTGTTCTTGGCGAGCTGCTTTCCTCTTCCTTGTTTCATGCACAATCCTTGGCTCACTGTTTGGAGCTTGAACGGTTGCATTAACAAGCTGGTCATGTCTTCGCTTTACCCTATCGGCCTCATCTTGCTCATTTTGATACTTCCTTCTCTCACTTAGGTCAAGCGTTTTTGAGCAAGGTTCAACACCCTTTCCTGTTTCATGCAAAATATGCCCTTTCACTCTTGGATAGGATCCCTTATACATATTTTTGCAAAGCTTGCATCTCCATTCCCATGATCCACCACCTCCAAATCTTGCAATCTCTTTAACATGAGCCCAAAGGGGGTAGTACTCAGTCCTCTTGTTGGGCTTGGGGGATGAAGCAAGAGCTTGGTTGGATGCCATTACTGCTGCTGCTGCAAAAAAGCAGACCAACCATAAATAAAATGCATATTGGATGCATAAACCCTTAGAAAAATTAAAAACAATTAAAAAATAGTGGCATAGAAGTTGAATCAAGCATGCTTCTCACCACAAATTGCTTTTTGTAGGTGAAGCTGCTCCAAAACACCCAAAAAAACCCCAAACTGATGGCTTTAGCTGCCCAAAAAACTGACTAAACCTCTATAAAAAAATTATTGCTGAGCCTCCCTCTCAAATCTGCATTCCTCAATGCTGAAATCTGCCCTTCACAATGGTGAAATCGCCCTTGCTGAAGTGACTTCTCTTCACATCAGCAAAAAGATATAAACCCCTGCAAAAAAACAATCTCACTCCAAGAGCAATCGCTATGCCAAATTCGTGTGAGTCAAATGGGAGGGTCAACTTCACTTTATAACGTTTAGATGGCCTCTAGAACCTTCCTCAAGTGATTAATTAAATTCCAAATAAAAAAAATTGAAAAAAATGAATTCCGTAAACAAAAAGCTGCGGATCGTATGAAAACGGCTGTACGGCCACGTTTCCTGTATGGAAACGCGTTTTCGTACAGGAAACTTCGCGCGTCCGTACGGAAACGTGTTTCCGTACTGTCCCAGACGCGGAAACTCGTTTCCAAACGGAAATGATGCCGGGACGGAGGGGGGGTTGTTTCCTGCATCTTAGGTTCACACATGGTATGTGATGTCGCGGAAAAGGGGAAATTCAATTGCAGACATTGAGTGGTTTACACTACAGATGATATGTAACAGAACAGAGAGTATCAGTTTGACTTCAGTAGTACAAACACGAGAAGAGAATCTTTTCATGAAGAATCATACATTGCTGAAAGACATGAGACTATACAAATTGGAGCCTTTCCATTATACTTAAAATTGGGTATGATTACAAAATGCATGAGTTAGGACTCCATGTTGAAACCAAAATGGCGTATACAAGAAGATAGCAAATGTGGCAAATATGAAAAGGTGTTGAAGCATTCTACTGCCGCAGTTAGAGGTTAAGCTCCGTGTCTGCCGGTTTGCAAGACGAAGCTCAATCTCCATCGGTACCAATGTAGTACATTTTGAAGAAGAGCGCAGAGGAAGAAGCTGCAAGGTTGCAGACGACGATGGTTCAGCATGCTGAGGCCAAAGACGAGACAATTCATTCAATATTTGTTGCTACCGACGTTCCAAATTATCCACTCGGCGGGTCAAGAGAATCAGTTGCTCAGAATGATGGTAATTCACCTGTGACTGAGAGTATTGATGAAGTAATTGCTTTTCCTCCATTTGTTGTTTCCAGGAGCTCATATCAACTCTCAAGTGCGAATACTTAGAATGCTGAGTCTGGACGGCATGGCACACATTCTCAAGAGACATGGTTATTATGTGATAAAAGGAAGCCATTGGAAGGAAGAAGAGGAACTAGAAGAAGGATCAGATAACAATGCGATATGAAAGATTGTGCTTAGTTATTTAACAAAGTGGCTCAGTTGCATCAAAGAAAATGTATCGGGATCTCAATGGCCTTCGACTTTGGCACACTTTTGATATGTATTAACACTTTTGGTATTAATAAGATCCGTAGTACTAGTTTTGGTAATTTTTGTGATATTGCAGATTGAGGTTTCATGTTGTATTTTATAATAAATTGATTAATATAGTTCACACTTTTCCCCTTGGCTACATTTGTTGACAATCGATATCATCCGAAATATTCTCTCGACAACATTTATTGTGTAATTCAATATCCTCAGCATGTGAATAGGGTTGTTGGACTTTTAGTTGGTCACTCCACCTTGGCCCTAGACTATTGTTGGTGTTTTAATTTGGACGCTGATGCAATCTTAATTGGAAAGTTTACACAACAATATGAAAGCTAAAAATCGTGTTAATATGATGAATATTGTTTCTGTGAGAAGACAATCACATAAATAAAATACAAAAATCTTGGTCAAAAACTTCGTAAAAGCTTTGCCAAAAAGTCTTATGTTTTTTTTTCAAAATTCTAGTATACCACACACATTATAATTGGGTTTGTGAACTTTTGCCAAGATTCTGCTATCCATTGTGTAGTCCAAGTCAAAATAGTGTGTGGTAATTAGATAGCCCCAACTCTACCTATGGGCATTAACTCAAACTTAGGGTTTCTAATTGATTCCTTATGATGCTATATTGGCTTATATGAGGACACAAAATACAAAATAAACAACAGAGCCGTGCAATGGTTGTCTGATAAGGCTCTGACCTTGACGTAAATGAAATCATGGCTGACCAGAGCCAAGATATAGATATCGGTGCAGTGAAAGGAGTGCATGCATCCCATATTTGTAGAAATATATTATCAGAAGACATTCATAGAAATCATAATACATGTTTATAATGGTAAATTTGTCAGCAGTTTGCATTTTGCATGTCCGGTTTCTTTAGTAGATATAGATGCAAAGTCTTAACATTGCATGTCTTTGATATTTAAACCAAGAGATTTGGCCAAATTAATTGCACTTGCATTTATGGCAGAATGAACCTTGGAATATCATGACAAATCCCCTGGGAAAATTTATATTAATTAAAATAGAAAATAACAAATTAGGATACCTATCATGAAGGCACAAAATAGGATACCTATCATGAAGGCTTCTCCTAAAGGCCCGGGCGTGAAAACCTGATAAATAGTGCGAAGAAATTGAAGATAAATTTTCTTTTGACATTCATGAAGGGCATTTATGACTTGTTGTAGATAGAGATATTTGCAAACTTTGTATCAAATAGTCAGTGTGCAGAGCATTTTGGAACAAAATATTACCTTGGTTAGTATTATACCATAATACCATAGAATAAAAAGCAACTCAACATAATCAAAGCCTGATCTTTATCGCTAAAAATTTGTGGGCATGAGCTACACCACTAGGAAAATTTATGAAATTCATTCACAATCCAGTCCGAATAAGTTTGAACAAGTTTTACTTGTAGAACATGAAAAAAATAAGTCATCATCATAAGCGTTCGAAGTTGTGATATAGAAAACTCAAAACACCTCTTGTACATTATATTTCCTTGTAATTAGAAAGATGCCCATTTGTTTGCCTATGGAAATATTGTGGACAACAATAATATTTGTTTGTTTTTTCTTCTTGGTCACTAGCACATAATTATTTTTAGGTTATGTTCAAATTCATTGCCAAATGAATCATTTTAATAAAAATGCTAAAATAGAAAAGCCCATTTAAGGGAAGAATGTCACCTATGCAAGCATTTGTTTTTTAGACAACATACAAGAAGTTGCACTAGAAGAGCAGGAGAGAAGTGGTAGTGAGTTGAGAGGGTTAAAATAAATAAAAGGAAAATGCACTTGTTTCCAGGATATGTAAAGATGGAATGAGACATGAAACCAAGGCTAGTTTGTATAGAAGGAAAATAAAAAGTATTATTAGGTTGGTTTGCAATGATGTTGTATTTCATAGAAAAACAACAATGGGACTATTCATTGTACTAGAAACAAAAGATGTTCCGAGGCATAAAAAAGTTCTAATAGCACTTAGTTTGAGAAGATATGCTTTAGTCTAAATATAGGAAATCCAAGCAAGCATTACTAAGAGATGGGGACAATGAGATGGCCCCTGAAGAGTAGAGGGCAAGATATGGATACTGGTTTATGCCAGCAACTAAGTTTGCAAAACTTTGGTGGTGATTGAACAACTCAACCAATTTGAAATGGTCTTATTCGAAAGGGGTGCATTGCAGACTCTGCTTGAAATATGGGACGGGGAACTTGTTCTTGCATTTGATTATGCAATGAAGCAAGAGGGTTTAGGATCTCTTGGTGTGGGCTTGATCAGACTCAAGAAGGCTAGTAGCTCACACCTCCAAACCATACAAACTATGGGTGAAATGATGGAGTCCATGAGATACAATTTGGATGAGATGTTATGGAAATGGTGCATGAGGCATAGTCTCTCTAGGAGGTCTAGGGATTGATACCCCTTATTAAATTGGGGTTGGAGAGCTTGCTTCAAGCTAAACTTGGGACTTTAAACTAACCCCCCAGAGATGTGTATGATGTGGTAATCTCAAATTCCACCCGTTTGAAATAGAACTGAAAATCTGATAGTGTTCTTTAAGTAGTCGAAGATTAACTTTTAGTCGTTAAAGAAAGTAGGAGCCTGCATAACCCCTTAGGGGTTGAAGATAATAAAGGCATATCGCCTGCGAAGAGAAGAATGGAGATCAAGACGTAGTGGAGACGATCGTCAGTTGGTTGGATGCGCTCTTGCAAGAATGACTCTAATTGGTTAATGTAGATCTTGAATAAGGTTGGTGATAGGGGTGTGCATCCCTAATTAACCGCAATGGTGATTCAAAACGGGCTTGATAGGGCTTGTATGGGTCTCTTTTAAGAAGAAAATATCCTAGGGTTTGAGTGCATCATAGACTACTCCATGGGAAGACCAAAAGGCCCTGTTGCAATTTCAACATCCAGATGTGATCCTCGAAACCCTCTGCTCCTGCCAAGTCTTGTCATTTTAGGAATCTAAGATAGGCTCACCTTGGAGGAGGGGAATCTCAAATGACTACTCTGATATCTTCAATGATTGCCCATTTCCCCACATGCCATGTTGTTGCTACTTGTTCATTAGATTGCTTAAGATTCACAACTTGAGATCATGTGAGATCCTCATTCAAGAAGATCTCCCGAGGAAGGGAGAAAAGCTATTGCTTTGCCTGAAGGTTGTCTAGATAGTCCTCGTATGATTTAACTTTGGGAAAAAGAGTACAATCTGATCCAAACCAAGCTCTCTTTAGGTTGATATCAGGGAGGTCTAATGTCTTTTGAACGAAGGAGATTTTTGTTTACATGGGGTCAGGATGCAATGCTGAGGATGAAGGAAGTCCCCTTACTGTTAAATTTAGTTCCCTAGCTCTCCTTGTGCACTCTTCATAAAGTTTGCCTTGCATAACTTCTTCTAGTACGGTAAGTGGGGGGTTTTTGTCACTTCCTCGAACTATTTTTGTCCAACATTTGATTTGAGTTTCTGTTTCTTATTTGAATTGTTCTTGTATGGAGTGAATCTCTTATTGTATTCTTGAGATCAACGATTTTCACATGTAGGGAGTCATTAGTTGGTTGGAGGGAATCCCGCGTTTTGGCATCTAGGAGTTTATGTTTAAGAACAAGGATCGCAAACTTCACTTCTGAAACCCGGCTAATGAGGTTGTGAACTTCACCTTCAAATGGTCCATTCTTATGATCAATTTCTGAATTTGAATACCCTGTAACTACATGAGTAAACTCTAAACTTTCTTTTCTCATCTTTCTAAAATGGGTATTGTTGTAATGTTATTTGTATCCTCTACTTGGTTTGTTGTTTACTATTGCTTGTTGTTTTAGGTTGTTTATTATTGCTTATTGTTTTGGGTTGTTGTTCGTAGCGGTTGGAAACTATCACGACATTAATAGAGGGTTGGGTGGAACCCTTCTTTGTTCCTATGTGAGAAGCACCTCAATTGTTGTTTGTGGGTTGAAGGAAGGGGGTAGGATATGGGCTAGGGGCGTATGGGTTGGTAGAGTGTATAGGGTATTGTGTGTAGGAGGGTAGGGATGTGAGAAGGGTTGGGCATGTAGGGAATATAGGGTTGGAGTGCAGTGTAGAGTGCGGTTACGGGAGATGGAGCTGAGTGGGGGTTGAGCGAGGGAGATGTGTGGAAGGGGGTGACATGGGAGATGGGTAGAGAGAAGGGAGTGGTAAGGGAGAGTGATGGAGAGAAAGTGATGATAGAGGGTGAAGACGTGACGACAAAGGAGGAGAAAGTTGAGGTTGGATTAGTTGTACGCAAAGGTGCAGTTGAGTTCGTAGGAATCTAGGTGATCCACAAGTGACATAGAAGGGTCAACAGGCAGGGTTGTGGACAAGGCATTAGAGGGTTACGGATTAGGCACCTCATGAGCTCACCATGGATAGATAAACGACATAGAAGAATATTTCAAGTTGCAGCATACTTTGAACAATATTGGAAAATTGAGATTGCATTAGTGAACTTTGAAGGGCTTGCATATGGCTGGTACGTGTGGTGGAAAACCAATCAATCAATGGAATCGTATGCTGGGATACATTTAAGGTATATTTTTAGGAGATTGTAGGACATGGAAGACTATAATATTTTTGGAAAACCCCTTCGAATTCAACAAAAGGGTGATGTTGAAGATTACACATGAGAATGGGAGACATTAGCAACATGCATGCTAGGGTTAAACCTAGATCAACTAATTCAAATTTATGTCATAGGGATGAAGGATAATATCAAGAATGAAATCAAGATACACAAGATTACGTCCATTGACAAGGCAAGACTTATGGAAAAAAATGGAAAATCGAAGGATTGCAAATCAATACCATTCTTGCTATACATCGAATGAACGAAGTCATGCTAATCCATGCCAAGTTTCCCACTTGTCAAATGAAGAAAAATCAAGATATATTCCACTACATCAGCATGTTAACAATTAACAACGAAATTCAGAATTTGACAAAAGGCAGGAAAATGAATGTCATTAGTGGCAAGAAGTGGATACGTAGTCACTGCTGCAAACTAAAATGATTATACCATTCATGGTTCCAAAATGGGAAAGAAATAGCATTTTTGGAAGAACAATACTAAAGAGTTTGATAAACCTGTGCAAGAAAAGGAATACCAAACAAAACCTAAAACAAAGAAACAAAAATGGCTTAGATAGTACATAGAGATTTGCTTTGGAAACCCTTAATTGGGAAAACCAACCTAACTAAGAGATGCTCCTCTCTCTATATCATTGTGTTATCTTCACCATTTACAATACAATATTATGGCATTCACAACCCTAATTTGTTAACCTGGATTAGATTTCAACCCTAATTACTTAACTAGGATTAGTTTACAATGGGTTGAAAAGCCATTGCTCGAAAAAGCACAAAATGGACCAAAAACAAATCCAAAATTTTCTTTCAAGGGCTTTTCCCTTGAATTGTTTCCTCCCAACACCCCTAAGTCAAGGGGGTTCACAACCCCCCTAGAGCCCCTTTGCTCAGTGAGCCTACAAAGAGTATAACACATGTCCAAGATTATCCCACTTGTTGTATTCTTTGAAAAGAGGGTGCGAATGGAAAGCATTCATGTAATTAGCTACTAGGCGAAACAATGCATCTTAACTTTCTACACCAAGAGTACTTTTCAATATTAATAAACCTTGTCAATGAATCTACAACATTCTTCAAGGTATCAACCTTCTCCAACAATACCTACTTTGTGAACAAAACCAATACCTAAACACAATATTGCAACCCTATTGCTTCCTTACTCTCATGAGTGGTTGCCATGTACTTAGCTTCTATAGCTGACAATGCAAACACAGCCCGTCCCTTATTCATCCAATTGATTGCTTTTTGAAATAAGTTAAAAGCATAACCACTTGTAGATCTTATGCGGTCAAGATCTCCAACCCAGTCTGCATCGACAAAGAGATGTATATCTATCTCCTTGTGAGGTCCTGGTCTTACTTTGTAGCACATCACATAATTTGTAGTGCCACAAAATATCTAAGCACCTTCTTTACAACCGTCCGATGTTCCCTCCTTGGTTTATACATATACCTGCTCAAAACTTCCACTGTATGGTCAATGTTTGGTCTAGTATAGACCATAGCATACATAACACTTCTAAAAACACTAGCATAGGGAACATTGGACATGTTTTCTACCTCTCATTGATTCTTGGGATACTAATTTGCAGATAACTTTTCAGCTACAAGAAAATGGACTTTTACTGATTTAGATTCCTGCATATTAAACATTTGCAATATTGTCTCTACATATTTTCTTTGGCTCAACTTGAGTTTTATATTTGCTCGATCTATTTTAATTTCCATTCCTAAAATAAAATTTGCAGCACCAAGATTATTCATATCAAACTTAGAAAACAACCGTGCTTTGACATCCTTGATTATTTCCTTGGTGTTTCCAATCACCAACATATCATGAACATACAAGACCACATAAATAAAATAGTCATTGACTAGTTTGGAATACACCCAATGATCAACTTCGCTTCTTGAGAAGCCAAGTGCCAATATATACGAGTATCAAACTTTTAATACCACATTTGTGGTGATTGTTTAACTTATTTAGCTTGCAAATCAACTCCTTCTTTGCTTGCATTGCAAAGCCTTTTGGAAGTTTCACGTAGATTTCTTCTTCAAGATCACTATGTAGGAATGTTGTCTTTACATTCATCTGCTCTACTTCAAGATCAAAAGCAACAACAATAGACAAAAGAAATTAATAGAAGTGAATTTAGCAACATAAGCAAAATCTCACCAAAAGGAATTCCCTTCAGAGTGGGTTCCCAACGTCTTAGGGTTGAGACAATCACCAGATTGACCGATCAGATAGGATCTGCTTGGTTTGCCACCTTCGAGAGGTTGAGAAAGAGGAGCAATTCATCTTTCGTTGTCTAGTATACGTCGAGATCTACGGATGGTTCCATTGTCTTTTTAGAGAACTTCTTCTCAGGGAGCTTCAGATCCTGACTAGTTTCTTTAAATACCCTGACCAGAGATGTTTGTCCTTGTATTTGCAGCAGGCTCTTCGACTCCTCTTTCTCGTCCTCTAGTCATGTTCATCTACTAGAGAAGTCTTCAACCATCAGATTACTTTTTTTTCTTCAATGTTTGCATCTTCGAGGGGTACTAAGAGGCAGACAGATGATGGCACTTCTTTCAACTCCAAAACTATTCAGACGTGAAGGACCTCCTCCTCCCAAGTCCAACCCCAGCGACATAGCTAGTCTCGGCCTCGTACCAATAGGCAACCAATTTCTTCTAGGTCACAGAGGCATGCACATCACTCTAGGCAAAGACACATTACCTCATCTACCTCATCTTCCAACTCTTCCTCTAGACGGGGTTCTATTTTGTGCTTCCTCCAATCAACCTTAGATGTTAGGAGAGATTGTTTTGACGTAACATGACAAACATACACCATTTGTTTCATAGGCCCTAGATCTACTATCTTTGTACATCTTTCTCCTAGATTGGATCTCCATCTTTGGAGTTTGGTATCTAGGTTTTAGTCATACTTTACTTTTCTGCATTTCATTTTTGTAGGAGCTGCCTTACTGCTCCCACTTTGTATCGACATCTTGGTACCAAACAATTCCACTGAGCTACTTTTGTTGTCATTCGTTGCACATTAATAAAATTATCTTATCTTATCTGATTTGATCTTATCTACCTTGGAATATACCTTTGCTACTAAATGAGCTTTGTACTTCTCTACCTAACCTTCTGCATTCAATTTCTTAAACACCAATTTGTTGCCAATAGGTTTTCTTCTAGCTGGTAACTCAAAAAGATCCCAAGTCTCATTTTTATCCAAGTCATCCATTTCTTCAAGCTTGGCCTTCTTCCAAAGTTTACTATCCTTTGAATCCACTACCTTTCTAAATGTTTTAGGATCATCATTAGTAATAAATCGAACAAAACTAGATAAACTATCAGGCCTGGTATACCTTTTTCGTTGCCTTCTTTTTTGAATTGATCTCCTCAAGGCTGGAATTTGAGGGTCTTCCTCTTCTAGTTCATCTTCTTATGTTGAGTCAGATTCTTAACCCTACAACTCAACTCTATTGTCTTTGGTTCTTCTTCCCTTGGTTGTATTTCTTGTTTGGTAATAGCTTTAACCTCTCTTAATACAACATCCTGACCATAAACAATGTTCTTAGTTATTGGGTTCCAAAGCTTATAACCCTTTATACCATCTTTATAACCAATAAATTATAAAAATAAAATTTTCAACTTTATTATCCAACTTACTCCTATTTTCCTTTGGAACATGCACAAAAGCATCACAGCCAAAAGCTTTGAGATGTTTAAGAGAGTTTTTTTAAAACCGATCTAGGTCTCATGCGGAGTTTTGCAAACCAATGTTGATGTAGGTGATTGATTTACCTGGCCTTCTTCCAAAGTTTACTATCCTTTGAATCACTACCTCTCTAAAAGTTCTAGGATCATCATCAATAATAGATAGAACAAAACTAGATAAAAAATCACGCGTGGTATACCTTTTTGGTTATCTTCTTTTTGAATTTGAGGGTCTTCCTCTTCTAATTCATCTTCTTTAGTTGAGTTAGATTCTTAATCCTCCAACTCAACTCTATTGTCTTTGGTTCTTCTTCCCTTACTTCGACTTCTTGTTTGGTAATAGCTTTAGCCTCTCTAAATACAACATCTCGACTATAAACAATGTTCTTAGTGTTAAGCTTAGTGCAGCTGCGAGACCCATTCTCAGAGAGGATGGTACCCTAGTCAACTAACTAGTGTTCTTGGTTAAGTTAACCAGTCAGAGTAAAACGTAAGACCCTAGAAGGTACCCTAGGGCCCCCTGCTGTCTCCTGGGGTTCTTGGTCGGGGACCAAGCCGGATGATGCCATGGAAAAGTCCCTAGCATGTGGCTACGACCCCTATTTGTCTCTAGGGTATTCTGGTCTGGGACTAGGCATTTTCTTGGTCACGAGGACCAAGCAGGTCTTGCAGGTTTAGACAGAGATCTCCCGGTGCGGAACCAGGTAGATTCTTGGTCACGAGGATCAAGTAGTGCTTGTAGCTACATACCTTGTCAGTTAACCAAGTGGATCTTGGTCAATGGACCAAGATGATGATGTGTGATGTCCTCCTCTCCTAGGTCTTCGAGATGGTTGAGCTAGATGTGTTCTCAAGGGACTAGCCACCCCTTGATGGAGCCACTAGCAATTGACCTAAGGAGCAGTCTGCAGGACCACATGATCACGTCAATCTATGTGGACCCTTCCTTATACAGTGATGATGAACTTTCAAGTTGTGTATGGAACACTTGTACATTTGAGAGAGAGATGATTGGTTGTATCCCACCTTGGTTTCTCATCCTCAGTCTTTACACCATGTTTATTGGTCTTGTGGTACCTTGTCTTTGACTTGTGGTTAGTAATGTCATCTATTCACCTTGAGTTGTTTTGATTTGTACCACCTTGATGTTTTGGTCTTATGGGTAATATGGTTGATTGCCCACTTTGTGGTACACCCTTGGTCCTAAGGGTTATGGATCATGTACCCATTCTTGTTTTATGGTTTTGACTTGTACCATGTTGTTGGTCCTTGAACCCTCACCTAATGGTAACATGATCGTAGTACCCACCTAAAGTCACCCTAATTATATGTTATGTTATTTTAAGTGAGTTTATTATTTTGACCCTAATGTGTTGGTACCCACCCAAGACAATTTATTTATATTTTATATTTTGTGACTTTTATTTTGTGGTACCCTCCTAAAATTGTGGAACCTGTTATCACACAACTTGTAGTTGTCCCAAAAGGTGATCCTATCCAGGATGGTAGAGGTGTTGGACAAATAAAGAGGTGACCCAAGAGAGCCACGATTCCCAAGGATTATTGGATGTCATGTTAATCGAGACACTCTTCACTTTAGATCAAGACAAAGCATGACCAAGGGGGAGACCCTAACTAACCAATGAAGGCTAGCGAACCTACTCAAGACCTTCTAGGGAAATGTGAAAGTGAAAAGAGAGAGATCAAGATTGAGAGGATCTAGATCTAGAGAATATAAGTGGACAAATGGAGTTAGGGCTTGGTTGAGGAGGCTTATAGAAAGGACAAATGCTCAACCAAGGAATGAATATGCCACTAAAGAGGTTAAATGAATAGATCTAGATAGATCTAATGCCAATCAAGAAGACCCAAGTGAGGCCCACCCTTAAATTATGGAAAATGAGTGAAAATGGGGCCCATAAGGCAAAGTTTAAGTACGAATGGCACTAGTAGGGTGGTTAAGCAATAGATCTGAGGTTTTAATGACAACATAGCAACACCCAGATGATAGATCTGGAAAAAGCCCACTAACCCACAAGTGCGTCCTCCTCAAGAGAAGATCAATGCCATAGATTAGGGGTCAAATGGAGTCGGATTCCAGCCAAAATTTATCTTTAAGGTTCTTTAATTATTTATGAAGTGGGTTTTAAGTTTTAAGCCTAGGTAATTGCCAGATCTATCAGATCTAAAAATCAAGGGTTTTAAATGAGGGTTTGAAATGAGCAATGGGTAAAATGCATGAAAATTGATACATACCTTGTAGATCTTACCTCAAAAGCTTGCGGCCATCTTGCAAATTGATAATCTTTTCCAAGTGAGACAATAAAGAGTGAGATCCAGCCTCCCCAAGTAAAATCGCTATTCCTCCAGAGTGACCAGTGCACCCTTCCCTGCCAAAAACGATCTATAATGGGAATCGATCAGGCATGAAAATGACTATACGAAAGAAAAGATGAAACAAGTAGCATCAAATATGTCACGAAGATACAATAACGATACTGCCTGAGACAAAGGTTGATCCAAGAGAGAGATAGGGCGTTTCCCCACAATAGCGCCCTCTTCAATTCACCCTCCTCTTCTACCACAAGGCCTCCCTACAGAAAAACCGTTTGAACAAGCTAGATCCGTAATGATAACACAAAGAAAAGACTGTATATTCAACTTGCAAGAGCACCCATCAAAGCCAGAGAAGTAGATCTACAAAAATAGTATTTTTATTCCAAGAGATCAAGAGCCCAAAGGTGCCTTTACAATAGGTGGGTCTCTTCCTTAAATAGGAATGAGAGAGACCAAAACCCTAACCACTTTATGAACGAGTGGTGGAGATCAACAGATAGATACAATATAATCAACGACTATGATGTGCCGGAATAATAACACATGGATCAACTCACTAAAGGGGGTGCACACTCACTAGAGAGGCCGTAGTGGAGGTCGCACCACGTAAAAGATGACTAGGACAAGTGTAGGAGCACATGGTGGGGCTAGGAGGTATTAATGTCCTTCACTAGCATCACCCCATGGCACAATAATATAAGATATGACTCAATAACATGCGAAAGTGACCAAATGACCAAATTGTGTCCCCCCTCAATGATAGAATAATACATCAAATAACAATCCAGGGAGTGTGTGGACCCCACTGAATGCTGTAAGTTGATCTGGAAGGAGTGGGATACATCACAAATGACCTTTGAACAAACCTCATGCCAAAACCTTGCCTCAATTGCCTAAATCGATTTTCTCAATGACCTTTTTATCCCATTTTTTTCCATCGGAAAATCATTAAAATGCCTATAACTCTCTGCCTGGTGTCCCAGATACAAATTTGACTGCATCAACATGTCTGGAGATGGGGTAATATGGTAATAACAAGTCGCTAGACCCGCCATCTCCTCTATAGCGCCCTAGGAAAACTTGCTAGATCAATGCAACTGCTGGACATGCCATTTCTGCATGGCAAAACTGGAAAAAAAGTGGAAATATGACTATATCAGCACTGGGAGTGCCTGTAACTGATAACTGAGTGTCTCAATGGACTTAGAAGGTCCAAAACTACTAGAGATGAGTACCCATACACTCTATGGCAACCTGCATGATCATCTGTAGCCTCAGCCATACCCAGACAATATAAAAATAATGGTCTGGAAATAATATTAACCATAAAAAAATACATCAACCATCATATGAAATATGTGTCCACTGTATGTAATCATTAGAGGTGTATCAAAAGACCATAAACCATCATCTTATAATATCACTGGTCCAACTCATCTCAGATCCCCATGGTTGACTTGGTGAAACTAGGTTTAACCAAGTCAAGATTGATCAAAATATGACCTAGGCTAGAAAATATGATGCTGCAAGTGCAAATGGTTAAGGCATGCTCTTTTAGTCATTCTAATAGCAAGACTTAAGTACTAAGCATCATTTCATTGGTAGTTAATAGATAATTATACCAAATACAAGTTCAAATAATCATTTACTCTAAATAGAACCTCAAGAATATACTCATTTTGTAGACATGAACAATTTGCTAGCAAAGGGTGAGGGTGAAAAATGCAAGCCTAGGATAAGGGGATGACTTGACTGACTCAACACTGTGATACTTTGGATAAGGGAAAGGGAATACACACTTAAGCATATGTCGGATAATAAACACATAGGGAATGACAGTGTCTCACAAATGGAATAAGTTGTTCAGAGAAGTGCTTCTTCAACCTTGGCAAAATGTCTACAGCTCACATCCAAGCTGAAACAGCTCCGTGAGGATCTTTTCTAGAACCGCCATGGTTGGGTGCCCGACTAATTGTAACTTGAGGTTCTAGGGGACACTTATGATTAACTATCCCTTACTCCATCTCACATCACAACCCGTAGGCTTTGTGAGGAATTAATCATTACATTTAATTTTTGGCCAACAATCTTTGGATTTAACATACATTTAACCACTGCATTTTAGGACTTTATTACCCTTTTTGGATTTTGCATGTGCTTAGAAGCACAACTAATCGCAACTTGCATCCAGGGTGTTTTAACATTTCAGTTTCCATAGCCCTCTTTCATTGTGCTGAGAAGCACTATTTTATTTGTTTCCATGGGCTTGCGCAAAAGATAATATAATAGTTTCCATATGCATGTAATGATGGTAGTACAATTTGCTTCAGGTTTTAGCCAACACAACTCAAGCAGCTAGGGGGATCATCCACAATCAGGACCAAACATTGGGCCAACCGACTAGAGTGATCAAGGTATCAAATCCAACTCACCTAAGATCAGGAACCAACACCAGCGGGTAATCCTGCCCCAGAAGGATCAACAGTTCGGTAAGTCCTGTTGCCAACTCAGAGCCGAGACACAAACTAACAGGGATGCTATCCAACATAGAGGCAAAAGTGGGGAGGTCCTCCATCTCACAGGCTGAGGTGTAAGTCAGGGTGAAAACCAAAAGGGGAGAGATAACGGATGGGTGGGGAAAGTGAAGGTGATGCCTAAGCTAGCAAGCCATAAATGGTGGGAATGATCATGTCAACACTACTAAGAGGGTAAAACCAACGAGTATAAACAAGAGCTTCTTGTTCTGAGTAATAAGACCATTTAGATAATCATTTACAACCATATATATATATATATATATATATGCTGCCAGATCATGACCACTAGATACTAAGTCAAGCTACTAAGATGACCAATGCACACTATATACCTGTTGGGTCATATACCTATTCCTGCCATCTGGATCATCTATAACCACTGGATACACTGCTGCTGAAGCTCTGGGCACTGCATTGCTCTGTAAGGGATAAAAGGTCACCTCGGTCATCAAATTTGAGGTCATGAGGCTCAGTCTTTGCAGAAGGTTCACTACTGTCTGATTTGGGGCTGGTCTGATATGTGAGTGATCATAAAAGGTACTGCTCATCATTGGATGATCTCATCAAAACTGTGTAAAGGCCTCGCTCAAAAATATACAATGAACTGCTATGCAATCATGGTAGCTCGGCTACTATGGATGTGATAACATCTAGCTCTAGTTGGCACAAGTCCTTGAGAACCTCAGAAATCTCTGGTCCCCAACACTAACTACATCAATCTTCTATCCAACACCCAATTGATCTGCTTCATCTTCAAATGTAACTATTCCTACACACATGGAAGCAAAGTATATCGAGCAACATGTGAGGCATAAAAATAAAATGCTAAAATAAAATTCTAATCTAGGACAAAAATTTAAATTCATGAAAGAGAAGATTCTAATCTAACAACTAACATGTTTTACTTTTTAATTTTTATTTTATTTTATGCAGGCAAGCTTAGGAAGTAGCAAGAAAACCAAACTCAAATAACTCAGAAGGCACTCAACACTCAAAAAAATAAAGACACTAAAATCCTACTGCTCAAGTGAGCTTATTCAGTCCTACCTACACTACTCTAACCAGTCAAGCAAATGCTAAGGAAAATCATAAATCCAGTGCAACCATTTATCAAACAGATTAATGATTTTTCCTTGATGTTCTTTAATATAACAGGTCGGGATTGGATTAGAGATTGACAAATTTAGTGTTATGATTTTCCCGACTTGTTCAAAAAAAGAAAAAGGGTTTGAATGGTGCAACATGAAATCATGCCGAGGAGAGGACTGATTGATGTAAACATCCTCCATCAAAGAATTGATAGGATCACGAAATTTATGCAAGTTGATCTTCGAGATGGATGGAGGGAAAATATGTGATGAATGATTAAACTTTCCTTGACTCAACCTAATTTCTTCATCCACTTCTCTCGCATATTCAATTTTATTTGAATTATGACCATCAACAAAATAAATTGAGAACAATTCATAAATTTGCAACCTGACAAACAAGATTAACCCCAATTGTTGCTTTATAATTGAGAAAAAATGAAATTGATCTTTATAAAGCTTTTTGATTAAGCAATGAATGGGATAAACCAAAGATGTTTGGACAACAAAATAAAATGTTCCATAGTCGACCACTTGGCAACCCTTAGATTCATGACTCAGAAACCTAGAAAATTTATTCAAACAAAAGCCCAAGCAAAAGGACTCGAAAAGTCGGGTCGTTAGTACCTAAAAGAATGTAATATAAATATTAATTAAGTCACCCTAGAGAAGGCAGCCCGGTTAAGTTATTGAGGCCGACCTAATTGGGTTAAAAGTGAAGTATAAGTAGAGAGTGACTTGCTCTCTTTTGTACCATTCACTCACTCGAGCATTGCGCATTAGAGGAGAGAGGAAGTTTGCGAAGGAGGAGGAGGATTGGCTTGGCTCTAGAGTTTGGGTTTTGTCTCTCTTATTTGTGAGACTTATTTTTGGGCATTGTATTATTGGTAATCTATATTGAGGAAGTTCTTGCTGGGTTTTCTTCCCCTTGAGGGTTTCCCAAGATATATTGTTGTGTACCTTGTGATTGTGTATCTTTCAGAGATCCTTGTTATTCTGCTATTGTGAAAATGTATTAAATGCTCATGAAGTTAGAATTTAGTCTTTAGTAGCATATAATCTTGACATGGTATTAGAGCTAGCCTGAAAAGAGCCACTTTCATAGGGTAAATCTCTCTCTCTTCGAGCATAAAAATTAGGGTTTGTTACTAAAGTGGAATTTTGGAGTGAAAGTGGCATAGGGAAGTGCGCCCCTCCTAGGCGCATCTATTGGCACTAAGATCAAAGTTTTTTAGTGGGTGAATCTTCAAGAAAGTCAAACCCTAGTTTGACTTTGGACCAGAAAAACTAGCAAACCAGAAATTGCAGACCAAAATTTCGCAAGTCAAATTTCTAGTGTGAAATTATGGAATCTTCAGAAACAAAGTGTACCTGCATACTCGCCTCAGTTAAGCGCATTTTTTGGTGAGTTCAGTTTTTACTTTTGAGAAATTTTAATTTTTGGTTATTCTCCGCTCTTCGAGATAAGATGCCCCCAAGCACTAACCTTGATGACAAGCTGGAAGGGATAGAAAACTTCCGTGCTTGGAAATATAGGATTGGACTCATTCTAGAAGAGAATGATCTTTCAAAGTTTGTTAAAGAAGTTGTGCCAGAACCCGAAGAAGCTGAAGCTAAGGAAAAGCATAAGAAGGACATGATTAAAGCCAAGAGGATCATAGCAGACTCCATCAAGGATCACTTGATTCCTCAAGTGTCCTTCAAGAAAACTCCAAAAGGAGACGTTTGATGCCCTATCACGAATGTATGAATGAAGAAACATCAATTGAAAGATGAACTTGAGAACCCAAGTCAAAAGCACGAAGATGAATCAAGGTGAATCTATCCAAGATTACTTTACAAGGGTTTCTTAATTCAAAGAACAACTAGAAACAATTGGAGATAAGCTTGACGAAGATGAATTAGTGATGACTGCTCTCAATGGTCTTACTAGACCTTGGGACTCGTTTATCCAAACAATGTGTGCAAGAAAGGAATGTCTACTATTTGAAGTAGTATGGGAAGAATGTGTTCAAGAGAAAGCTAGAGTGGCAAATCGAGAAGCACTACTCAGAGAGGATGATCAAGCCCTAGCTACTCATACTAAAAGAGGAAAGGGAAAATCCCATTTCAAGAAGGAAACTCATAAGGAGTTTCATCCTCCTAAGAAGTCTCAGAAATACAAGAAGGGAAATTACAAGAAAAAGGACTTCTCTTCTTATCAATGTTTTCATTGTGATAAGATGGGACATATTGCCAAAGATTGTCCAGTAAGAAAAGAAGAATACAGGAAGAAGAGTAACAAAAGACATCATGCTCATTTAGTCGAAGAAGAAGAAGAAGAAGGAGAACCTCCCAGGAAGCAAGCAAAGGAAGAAGTAGAAGAATATGTTTTATTCTCTGCTATCTCCGGGTCCGTGACACCTGGAAATGACACAATGTTAATTCATAGTGGTGCTTCAAAGCACATGATAGGTCAAAAGAAGACTCTCTATAGTCTAGAAGAAAAGAACTCCCCTCAGAAGGTATTATTAGGAGATGATTATCGATACCCTATTAAGGGAATAGGAGAAGCCACCTACAAGCTTGATTCAGGAACCCTGATGAAGATGAAGGATGTACTATATGTACCAGGCCTAGAGAAGAACCTACTTTCTATCTCCACTTTAGATAAGAAAGGGTTTAGGGTTGCCTTTATAGATGGTTAAGTTTTCATGTGGCCCAAAGGAAAATCTATTGAAGATGTAGTTGTTATTGGAATAGAAGAAGGAGGTTTATATAAATTGAAAGGACATTCAAAAGCGACCTTGATTCATGATACTACAATTCCATGTGAACTATGGCATAGAAGGCTTGCTCACATAAGCTACAAAGCCTTACCACATGTGAGCAAGGTAGTAACATGGTTACCTGATCTAAAGATTTACCATGAAGGAATATGCAAAGGATGTGCAAAGGGAAAGAACATAAAGAATCCATTTTCGAAGAGCGACACCAAGACGGAAGGGATATTGGAACTTATTCATTCAGATGTATGCGGACCAATGCCCTCAACATCGTTAAGTGGGTATGTATATTATGTCACATTCATTGATGATTATTCTCGAAAGACTTGGGTTTACCTTTTGAAGACAAAAGATGAAGTATTCAGCAAATTCAAGGAATTCTTGATAGAGAATCTTTCAGAAAGAAAGATCAAGACACTCAGGTCAGATAATGGAGGAGAATATACCTCTAAAGAATTTGAATCCTTTTGCAAAGATTCTGGGATTAAGAGGGAGCTTACCACTCCCTACAATCCTCAACAAAATGGTGCTGTCGAAAGAAAGAATCGAACTATTATGGAAGCAATGAAGACCATGATCCATGATCAAGATCTTCCTATGCACCTATGCCCTGAATCAACAAGGACAACAATATATGTCCAAAATAGAATATCCCATAGTGCACTTGGGTTCAAAACCCCTGAAGATATGTTCACAAGAAAGAAACCATAGGTAAGTCATCTCAAGATATTTGGTTGTCCGGTTTTTGTTCATATTCCAAAAGAGAAAAGAACCAAGTTAGATCTTCCCGGAAAGAAAGGAATCTTTGTTGGATACTGTGAGGTCTCCAAGCCCTTCAGGATTTATGTACGAGGTTACCATCACATGGAGGTTAGCAAGGATGTAACATTTAATGAACATGCAGCTCTCAAGAAATCTGGAAAGTGCCAGCATGAAGAAGTATATGAAGAAGATGTAGCTCCCAAAGTTGCAAAAGTGCACCCTCTCCCGATGATGAGACTCCGGAAGATCATGATATGTTGGAGCCCCAAGAACCTCCACCCATGACTATCTTTCTCAAGAGAAAGCCAACTTGGGCTCGTGAAATTATTCAAGATGCAGAAAAGTATGGTGCTCCAGAAGGCTCCTCAAGAGAAAGCAAGAAGCCAAAGCCATTTTCCAGTTATGTGGCTTTGATGTGCGATCTTGCAGACAAAGAACCTACTTGTTTTGAAGAAGCCATTCAAAAGAAAGAATGGGTAGAAGCTATGACGGAAGAATACTAATCTATAATGAAGAATGATGTATGGGGAATAGTTCCCATACTAGAAGGTAAAAGCGTGGTATCTTCCAAATGGATATACAAGATAAAACATGCAACAGATGGAAGTATTGAAAAATGCAAAGCTAGATTTGTTGCTTGTGGATTCTCTCGAAAGGAAGGAATCAATTATGAAGAAACATTTGCACCAGTAGCAAGGTACACTTCAATTAGAACCATCATGGCACTTGCAGCCACGATGAAGTGGAAGTTACACCAGATGGATGTGAAAACAACTTTCTTGAATGGTGTCATTAAAGAAGAAGTGTACATAGAACAACCAGAAGGATTTAAGGTTGAAAACAAAGAGATGCATGTCTGCAAACTGAAGAAGGCTCTGTATGGGTTGATGTATGGGTTGAAGCAAGCTCCAAGAGCTTGGTATGGAAGAAGTGATAGTTTTCCGACGAGCATGGGCTTTACCAAGAGTAAAGCTAATCCTAACCTTTACTTCACGGTTATGGATGATGAACCTGTCATATTATTGCTATATGCGGATGACTTAGTCCTGACAGGAAATGAGAAGGAAATTTCAGAGTGCAAGAAGAAGCTCGCTGCAGAATTCAAGATGAAAGACCTTGGATTGATGCATTATTTTCTTGGTCTCGAACTATGGTAGAGCCTAGAAGGAATCTTCCTTAACCAAGGGAAGTATGCAGTAGAAATCTTGAAAAGATTTGATATGCTGGAGTGTAAAGCCATGGCCACACCCATGGATACAAATTTGAAGTTGCTATCTGATGCTTTGTTAGAATTGGTGGATATGACACTATACAGGAAGATTATTGGGCCATCGATGTATCTGACGAATACCAGTCCAGATATATGCTTTGCTGTGAACACCTTGAGTCAGTATCTGGTTGAGCCCAGACTTGTTCACCTTGTAGTTGCAAAGCATGGGATGAGCTACCTAAAACGTACAATAGATTATGGTCTCAGTTATACTAGAGATCATGACTTCAGACTGTTTGGTTATACAGATTCAGATTGGGCAGGAAGCGTCTCAGACAAAAAGAGCACTTCAGGCGGATGTTACAGTCTGGGGTCAGCCATGATCTCATGGCTAAGCAGGTAGCAATCCAGTGTTGCACCCGGCACTGCAAAAGCATAATATATTGCAGCCTGTTCTGCTAGTTGTGAAGCCATATGGATTCAAAAGTTGTTATCAAGTCTATTAGATCTAGAGTTAGATACCCCAGTGATTCTATGTGATAACCAGAGTTGTATAAAGATGATAGAGAACCCCGTGTTCCATGATAAGTCAAAGCACATAGAAAGCCGGTATTTCTACATCCTAGATATGGTGCAGAAGGGAGCTATAAATCTCCAATATGTGAGCACCGATGAGCAGGTTGCAGATGTGTTGACTAAGCCTTTGTCTTGTGTGAAGTTTGAGCATTTCCGTGACAAGCTTGGTGTAGTCCGTAAAGATTTCCCTCAAAAGAGGGAGTGGTGCAGTGGGATTGATCATCCCTAGATAGTGATCCTGTAATTTCGAAAGGAAGGATAGTCTTAAATGTTGATCCTTAGACTAGAATCCCCTAATTCCGAAAGGAAGGATTGTCTAAGATGTGAGTAGTGGACATTGATCCCGTAATTCCGAGAGGACTGATCGTCCAAGTGTGGTAGCTCCGTAAAGACTGGGTCCCGTAATTTCGAAAGGAAGGAGTGTCTGAGCATTACCAGTGTTGATGGACTAGAGTCCCGTAATTATGAAAGGAAGGACTGTCCATGATCCTGTAATTCCGAAAGGATCACCACAGTTGATGGACTAGAATCCCATAATTTCGAAAGGAAGGATTACCAGAGTTGATGGACTAGAGTCCCGTAATTCCGAAAGGAAGGTCTGTCCATGATCCTGTAATTCCGAAAGGAAGGATCACCAGAGTTGATGGACTAGAGTCCCGTATTTCCGAAAGGAAAGATTGTCCATGATTCTGTAATTCCGAAAGGAAGGATCACTAGAGTTGTTGGACTGGGTCCCGTAATTCCGAAAGGAAGGACTGTCCACGATCCCGTAATTCCGAAAGGAAAGATCAGGTGTGCTGCAGATGATGATGTTCCAGTGCTGCAGAAGATGATGTTCCGGTGCTTAAGAAGATGATGCTCGAGCACTGCAGAAGATGATGCTCTTGTACTGCGGAAGATGATGCTCCAATACTGCAGAAGATGATGTTCCAGTGCTGAAGATGATGATGCTCCAGTACTGCAGATGATGATATTCCAGTACTGTAGATGAGGATGCTCCAGTGTTGCGGATGATGATGTTCCGGCCTCGTGTTGCAGATGATATTCCAACTTCGTGCTGCAGATGATGTTCCACCCTCGTGCGACAGATGATGATACTTTAGCTATGTACTGAAGATGATGATGATGTTACAACAAGCTGTTTCAGTTATTGATATTGATGCTGTTGAAGAACTTCCAATGATTTATAGATGTACCAACCAATGTTCCAGATGATGTTGTTGATGATGCCTCTTCCTCCCTCCTTCCGATGATGTTGTGTAGAGTTACACCTGTTGTTGTTGTTGTTAGTAGATTACCCTTCTTGTTAAGGGGGAGTGTTGAATTGATGTAACTTCGAAGAATATTCTACTTGTACTTTATTATTGTAACTCCGTCGGGGATGTTTTACCTCCGTTCGGGGATGTCATTATTATATTTGGTCATGTAAAAGTCATGAGGTAAAACCTCCATTGTAAGTCGGCTCGTTAGTACCTAAAAGAATGTAATATAAATATTAATTAAGTCTCACTAGAGAAGTCGGCCCAGTTAAGTTATTGAGGCCGACATAATTAGGTTAAAAGTCAAGTGAAAAGTAAAGTATAAATAGAGAGTGACTTCCTCTCATTTGTACCATTCACTCACTCAAGCATTGCGCATTAGAGGAGAGCAGAAGTTTGCGAAGGAGGAGGAGGATTGGCTTGGCTCTAAAGTTTGGGTTTTGTCTCTCTTATTTGTGAGACTTATTTTTGGGCATTGTACTATCTGTAATCTATATTGACGAAGTTCTTGCTGGGTTTTCTTCCCCTCGTGGGTTTCCCGGGATAGATTGTTGTGTACCTTGTGATTGTGTATCTTTCAGAGATCCTTGTTATGCTGCTATTATGAAAATGTATTAAATGCTCATGAAGTTAGAATTTAGTCTTTAGTAGCATATAATCTTGACATTAACAACACTCTTGATTCCAGGAACAATCTCCAAGTTTGAAATAAGGTCAAAAGCTATTATACGAGGACAAAACTTACTGCAATTATCCAACCCCAAATATTGAACCAATTTATCCTGATTAAGGATGGAATCAGATGAGCATGGTAAAGGAACACTTAAGAATTCATCATAAGAAGTTGAACAATGATTCAAGCATCTAAATTGATTTACTAACTCATCCTCACCTTGAGATTGTTCTTTCATTGATTTGTCATTAAATTCATATGAGGATAAATGATCATTTTCACTGATTTGATCAGGGAGAAAATTAACAAGTTTATTTAGAACATCTTGATTATTTGCACAATGATCATGTGAAATCATCTCAAAAGGGCCTTGGTTCATGCCCCCATTTTCTTCTTCTTCAATAAGATGATATGGAATTGAACGATCTCTAGTGACAGAATGATTAAGGAGTTTCTCTTCAAGATGATCCTCAATAGACTCACTGATTAAAAGCTCAACCTGATAAATTTCTTCTTGATCAAGATTAGGGTTGTTTAAAAATTTATTTGAAGTTTCGTCATTCATGCAATAATTAGGGATTCGTTCTTTAAAAAGATTTTCGATAGACTCAAAAGTGGTAGACTCATCCTCAAAAGAAATTGGGCAGTAGGGGTCATCTTCGGATGTTAACAATTCAATCGTTATTTCATTCATATTATTAATTGTTTCAACAATAGGATTGGAAAGGGGAAGGTTTTGATCTTTGATATGATTTGAAGAATATATATCATCGTACTCGTTTCCCCATTCTTCTAAGAATTTATGTTCAAATATGTCATATCTAGAAATGCTATTGGCCATTAAATTCAAGAACTGGAGCTTAGCTGTTCCTTGGAAAGATGAGGCCAATAGTTTCATACTTACATCCTCATGAGTTATATATAATTCGTTAATAACTTCCCTAAAGAGGTCAAGGTGTCTTTTAGCAGATACCCATAACTTTCGTCGAATTTGGGCAACCTTTCACGGGCTTGACGAGGGATCTGATAAGGATACCCAACAATTTTTTAAAAGTCAAAAACTTTCCATCGATCGAATGTCCTTGGGCGTTCAGAAAAAGTTGTGGATGGCGATTGCTTAGAAAATTCAGGAGCTTAAATACAAATTGATGCACCCCATGGGTTCTAGATATGATAGGATCGATCACCAGCGGAGTTGCTTTTGTGGAGTCGCCAGGTAAACTATCGATCTTGTTTACCGAAAGATATGTTGTTATGATAGTGGGGAGAGATGAGTGAAATGAGATGGCTACATATGGTTTTGATGTATCCTCTCTGTTGTTATGGTTTTGATGTATCCTCACCCCCCTTTGCTGACGGTTATATATCTGATCTACTGCTGAGATCTAACCTGTATTGCTGAGACCTAATTTGAACCAGATCTGTTTACTGAGATTTTTTTATGGTCAAAGTTGTGTGCTAATGTGCTGAGATTGATTACTCGTCAGATCTACTATGCTGTGACCTTGTTGGGTTTAGTTCTTGGACTGAGTCTTGTTTGGAACTTTTGACTACCATTGACCATCCCTGTTTGACTATACTACAACCCTATCATCTCTCTCTGGTTTGTACTTACCCTCTAGTAGGGTAAACTTGTTCCAAGTGTTTGACTGGCCTCTGTGAGGGACAGTCTTTTATGAAAGTAAATTCTTCTGAGTATAAAACAGGAAGGATCCCACACTCCAGGTAAGTACCCTAACTTGCTCTTCTTATTAATTAGACTATACTACAGCCTTATCATCTCTCTCTGGTTTGTACTTACCCTCTAGCAGGTTCAACTTGTTCCATGTGTTTGACTGGCCTCTGTGAGGGACAGTCTTTTATGAAAGTAAATTCTTCTGAGTATAAAATAGGAAGGATCCCACACTCCAGGTAAGTACCCTAACTTGCTCTTCTTATTAATTAGACTTGTTATTGTTAGTCTTATACTGTTGATTACATGTTACTGAAGATTACTTTAACATGGGGACCTAATTGGTAGTGTTAAAGTTGAAAAGTTGAAAGAGATGAAAGTTATGTTTTGAATTATCTTGCTAAGTTACTGTTGTACTATTCTGCTTCACCATAAATTTGTTATATTGAATTTTGCATTAAAGTATATAAGATTTAATTTTTCTACATCAAACCTGTTATCACACCATAGTAGCAGGGCTACTATTCTTGCTTGGCAGATATCTGCACATTCCAGAGCTTCCATTATTCAAAGCTTGGCTATGATGATTGTACATTTTGAGATCACTCATGATCAGAGCAGTGTATTATTCAGACTTATGTTAGACCTTGTGTCAAGGCTGAGCCTTGAGAGTTCAGATTTGATGACCGATGTGACCCTTTATCCCATACAGTTTCAGTTCAGTGCCTAGAGATGTATTGCACCAGTGTTTCAGATGGTATATGATGATTATTCTTATGATGATGTTGTATGACCTATGGATGTATGATCATTGACTGTGGATTATTATCTTGTTATTTTAGTCATGTACACAACATTGGCTTGGTATATAATTCATGATGTGGCAAACTGTATAAAATGAACTATCTTGATAGTAATTTAAAATGGACTTTTTACTTGCACATTTAGGTTGTTTGACAAAACTCACTGGTTCACTACCTTGCATAGATATGGTCTATCTTGACACCATTTGTCTGCTAGCTTAGGCTCCATTTTCCCTTGACTCCATCCATACATGACTTTCCTTATTTGGCTTTAAACCTTGACTTGTCTTACTTGACTTTCTGCTATTAAGGACTTCCCATTTTTCTACCTCTGTCTTTGGACCGCATCCCTGTATGTTTAGTGTCTCGGCTCTGAGTTGGTGACAAAGCTTGCCTTTGGTAAGTTGGATTGTAGGCGTAAATCATTCTGGTCGGTTGTCCCGATGTTTGGCATTGGCTCGAACTCCCCCTACTCACTTGAGATGTTGTTGGCTAAAACTGAAAGCTCATGTACTACTTATGGAAACTTATATAGATTCGCCCATGGAAACTAAAAAGGGCAAGAGCGATGAACTACTAAAAATACTCCTCGAAGAGTATAAGAAAGGTCCGAAAAGCAATGGTTCTTAAATGCTATATCTAAACAATTGCTGACCTTATATGTATATGTAAACATGCCCTAGATGCAAGCTGCAATTAGTTGTGCTTATCAGCACACCTGAGATCTGAAGGGTTATGTAGGCCAAAAAGGCCATGAAATGAAACTGAATGATCCTAATGAACCTGGATCAACTTGATGTAGACATGATGCCTAAGTTGAATAAGCACTCTCTAAACAACTTACCCATTTGTGAGGCACAACCATCCCTCGTGTTATTTTTTCCAGCATAGAATTTGTAGTTTCCCCTTTCTCCCAGTCCAAAGTATCTCTAGGGACAATAGGGGTCTTGTCTTCTTCATTGTTATCCCTGAGAGCACCATAACTATTACCACCTTCATTTAAAGTACTTCCTAATATCTTGTATAAGGTTTGGATCCAAACTCCCCTAATCAACATCGTTGCTCTTGAAACCATCTTGCATGTGTCTTTATCAAATACAGTATGCACAGTTACATCATCCATCTTAGTTACAGATATCATGTTTTTGGCCAGATTTGGAATGTACAGAACCCCAGGGAGAGTTCTAATCCTTCCATCCTTGGGCAACTCCTTATCTCTTCAACGCCCTATAATCTTGGCTATCAAGTTGTCTTCTAAGAAAGCATCACCTCAATTGTACTTTTCATATTCTCAAAACCACTCCCTATGAGGAGTCATGAAATGAAGCACTTGAATCGATCAACCATACATCATTATCTGGATGTGTACCTATAGATGCGAAGTAAACATATCCTCCCTCTGTGGAGGATTTTGTTTTTATGGAAGGGACATCATCAGATCTCGAACTTTTATCAACATTCCTAGATCTTCAATCCTTCTTTTAATGCCCAATTATTGCATTTCCAAGATTTCCTTGTAGATTGTCCTGGAGATTTAGATCTACCTCTAGATTTAGGTTTGACCCTTGATGACTTCATAGATAAAACATTGTTGGTCACACCCTCCATGGATTTTCTCCTTATTTCCGCTTATAACAAAGATGCAACTACATCTTTAGAATTTAATGCAGATTGAGTGGTACCACCAATTGTTACAACCGGATTATACCAAGAGTTTGGTAATAACGTAAAAAGGTAATATGATTATCTTCTTCCTCCATTTTAATATCAATAGAGACAAGTTGAGTTACTAAAGTACCGAAGGCATTTAGATGTTTCGTGATATTCTCGACATCCTCCATCCTAAGATGATAAAACTTGTTTGCTAGGGACTTTGACAAATAGATATTCCCTAACTTTTCCCACAACTTCTTAGCAATTTCTTCTCTAGAGACATTCAACAACATTCAATGTGAGAGGTAGAGTCTAATAGTACTTATCACCTTTCTTTCCATCTTTTCCGAATCTTATTTTGACATATTAACTTGTTTTGTTCTCTATGTACAAGAATATCTTCCATCTTTAGTTTCCACAAATCGAAGGTTGGTTGTTAAAATTCTCTATTTCTGTTCATGAACTGCTTGCCATTTTCTTTACACAAGATTCAATGTGCAGTGTGTTACCTCCCAAACTAGCATGTATTATTAAATTAAAGTCCCGAAGAAGCAAATTAGCGGAGGGGAACCAAAGGGGAAAAACCAATGTCACCACACCATTCCCCTTCCAACTTGTGGTTGGCTCTTCTCGAACTCAAGGGGGGTAGTTCCCAAGATAGGATTACTAAGGCAAAAACAATGAGGAGCAAGGTGCTTTGAAGAGGTTGTCCTATCAAAACATTTGCTTTTGTAGTATAGTAATATATAATAGGTGATGGGAGGATAAGAGGACCGCTCTAAGGACCAATGCCAATCCAATCAAGGGCAAATGGAATAAAAAAGATCACCAATTAAAAGGGCCTTACTAAATTGGTCACCAAGAGAAGAGAATTGCATCCCACTAACCCTAATCTACTTCTACTTGGTTGATTGAAGATGAATTAGGGTTTACAAGGGAAGGGTCAAATGAAGTATCCACTTCCATTCAAGCTTTATTGAGTGCAACCTATAGATAAAGGTTTTAGAGCGGCACAACCTGAATTAAGGCAAAGATGCAACACATAAATCCCAAATAAATAGGACAACAAGAAGGAATAGAACTTACGTTACAACATCTTTCTCCTACTAGATAGTACTATCCTTCTAATGGTCCAAGCAAGGCATATAAATGATTTAGCAATGTAAAACACCCAACGATGATACAATCTTTCAACCATAAAGCTCCAAGAAAGATAGATGTGCTACACATGAACTAGAAGGGAACCCTTAAGACAATTTACTCCATGAAAAAGATATCTCAATTGGGCTTAAAAGAGAGAGAACCCCAAATATCCAACTATGAGTACAAATGAGGAAGAGGCTCTCATATATAGGAGAGGAACTCAACTTCCTTTACAATAAAATGATCATAAAAACCTAGATCTAACCTAGGGTGGAGTTAACAATGAATAACCTCCATTAAACCCTAACAAACTCTAACACTATCCATAATATGAGGTGGTCATGCCACATGTACAATGTCCAAGGAGGGCTTCTTCAGCAAATAGGAAAAGATAACAAATAGACATCCCAATCATAGCTTCCAAAGGCCCTCTATAAGGTAGCTCTCCAAGGAAAAGCCATAAAAAGGTGGAGCACTTCCTCAAAAGTGGAGCTCTTCATGAAAAGGCTTTGAAAGGCACACATGTCAAAAATACGATGCGACTCTTTTAATGGCAGTTTTGAATTTCTAACTTCCTTAATATTTATTGGATTTTCTATAGCCACTTTTAAAAAATATTGCAGCCACTCTGCATCTAATGGTGTTGAGATGGCAGAATTCTGGGCACTCTTTCAAAAGATAACTGCTCTCGAAGCTAGGTTGCCCCTCCATAAACGCCCCATAAAAAATGGCCTAGATGAGTGTGTAAACAACTCTCCAAAGGGTGGGTGCTCAACGAGGAAGACCAGCAAATATGTGTAGAACAATCCATAAGGAAATCCCTCCATGAGTAGTATTTCATTGAAGTAAGGAATGAATGTCCACATATCAACCAATCTAGCCTCCATGCCAACTCAACAATCCATGAAACAAGGAGACCACCAATCCATGATAGAAGCATCAAAACCAAGGAGAAAGTGTTCACAATAGCTAACAAACATCATGAAGGAGGGAATGATGACTTCTACAAGCCAAGATTGTGCCCTCATACGTGCCAAGTATGAAGAGACCAAGAGGTCGCTCAACCAAAAATGTTACCCAATAGTGTTTTGAAGCCATCAATATGCTTGGTAACAAGAACCATCCCACACTCCACATCATGTCCAAATCTACCGATGAGGGTGTATAATATCCAAAACATCATATGATACATCCCATAGCAACCACCATGATGCTCCATCCATCGAGCCATCTAGGGCATGAAATTCCAACAACTTGCAAACCCCACTGAAATTGTGACACAAATCACAAGTGGACACGCATGCGAAATGGGAGGTAACACCTCTCTCACTCAAACATAGGTTTATTGCAAACCCAAGTTACACTTACTCTTCACAGAGTGAACTAAATCTTAGCAGCAAAGGCATCAAATTGAAGTTAATAACCTGACTCTGATACCAAATGAAGAGTTTGATATACCTGTGCAAGAAAAGCAATACCAAAGAGAATCTAAAACACATGAAATAACAATGGCTCCTACACAATGCGTAGAGATATACCTTGGAAATCCTTAACAAATAAAATCAGCCTAACTGAAAGCCACTCCTCTATATCTCCTTGTATTATCTTCACTATTTACAACACAATATCATAGCATTCAAAACTGTAATATGTTAATCCAGATTATATTACAATCCTAATTTGTTATCTGGAATTAGATTACAATGGGCTGAAAAACCATTCGCCAAAAAAGCACAAAATGGATGAAAAATAGATCCAATTTTTCTTTCTAGGCCTCTGCCTCTGAACCATTGGCCCCTCGCACCACCCAAGATAGAGGGGTTCACAACCCCCCCTTGACCCCCTTTGCTCTGAGAACCTACAAAGAGTACAACATAGGTCCAATAAAGACAACTTAGAATCCAATCAGGGGGAAAACTTTGCCAAAAATATCATTAGCAGCAATCATATGCACTGAACGACATTGAAAGGAAGAATTCTTGTTACAAAAGGAAGTCACAATTCAAAGGGAAGATAAAACCCAGGTAAATAAAGGGAGTATATGAAGTATAAAAAATACGAGAGGAAAATATACCCCACTTGATCTGAGGAATTTTGATAAAACCCAGGAGAGGAAAATACAAACCAAGGATCTCGCTTGCGTCGATGATAGGAAGATTGCAACCTGGGAGCTTGAAACTCAAATAAATTATAAAAAATTAGAAATATCACAATACTGATAGAAGAACTTCAATGTATTATGCTCATGCTACAGGTAGATGTCGCTAATATTCAAAACTAAATCAAGAACCAAGATGACCATCCACAACCAAATACGGAAGTGCCAACCAAGTACAGAACTGCCAAGCAAGATGTTCCACAAAGACGAAATTATGTGTATCATCTACTTCCTATAATGCTTTGAGAACAAAGCAGATTTGACGGGGGACGACATGTTATGTACATTAAAATATAATAAATGCTATTTCCTTAAGACAGAATTATTATTAAGAATCAAGATAATGATGACCTACTCCAAAAGGCATGTCCTTAATATGTTTATTTCTACATAATTTTGCCCCCCCTTGTAAATATATCATACATTCTTCTATAGATGATATAAATTATTCAACGGAGCTCCTGTTTATACTCCGTGGCACATTGATATATGCTAGAGATCCTTTTTTTTGTGTTGTATTTTCTGATCTCTTTATCATGGTATTATCTGGGTTTACAATGACATTTTTTTTGGATCTCAGTTAGATCATTATGTAATCTATCCACATTTTTACATAGAATCTGGCAGGTTGTGTCAGCATTCAATGGGGTTCTTTATTATAAATTGTTTTTGTTGCTACTCATATTGTCATGCTGGTACTAGGAAAGGTCCGCTATCGGTGTCCAATGCTTGGAATCTTATTACTGCTAAATACACAGCTGCAGTAGGAACTAAGCAACAATTCAATCCTACTGCAGTAGTTTGCTGACTTGGTCAATGCAAACAAAACTTTCACTGGAGATTCCACTATTATATTAAGACTCCTTTCGATGCAACTATCTTTTATGGTCGTCCAGGAAACATCAATGTATAAATGCTCCCTTATACATACCATGAAATTCTGATTTTGGTCTTTGCAGATTGAAGAAGCTCGAACTAAAGTATCTGAAAAATCAACAAGCATGTATAATAGTGTTCTTGAGGCGCATGAGCGTTTTAAGACATTGGAGAAAGATCTGAAAAATTTAAGCAAGGAATCTCAAGTCATGGTGAAGGAGAAGGATGCTGCAGAGAAGCGAAAAACAGAAGCGATGAAAAGACATGCAAAAGTTGAGCTGGATGTCAGAGATTTAGAAGAGAAAATCAATGGCGAAGGACGGATGAAGGTTTGCCAATAGGCCTGTATTTAAATTTCTGAACTTTTGGTTGGTTCTGGCAAACTGAAGTATATAATATATTGCACCACTTACAGTGTTTTCTTGTCTTCATATGCATCATGAATTAGGAAGATGTAGCGAAAGAACTAAAAGGCCTTGAAAAAGAGATTCAAAAACAAAGAAGAGAACTGGAAAAGGTTAGGCCCTTGCACGAACAGCAATTGATTGAAGAAGAGGAGATAACTAGAGGGTAGGTCAATTTAGTTGCTCTCTCCCTCACCCTTGATCTGATATATAGCTATTTGAAACATGGGAATGTACCTAACATTTTTACATTCAAAACAATCTAGGAAGATATTTCAAAAAGGATATTTTAATGGAGTACCTATTAAATTTAAAGAAAAAATACAGCAATTTTTGCTTTGAAATGCAAAAGACATTATGTGTTTTGTATGGAATGGTTGTTTTAAAACCTAGCCTCTGTGCTTATCAAAGAAATTAATTCTAGATGTTACAATTAGGTGAAAAAATAGAACACTTGTAGATAAAATAAGATAATTTTATTAATGTCCAACGAATGACCACACAAGTTGGAAAATAATAATCTAGATTTGATGGTTTCCAAGGAATGTGTTTCTAAACATTCAGGGAAACCTCTTTGAAATAACATCTTGATTTAGGATCACATTGCCAAACAACTGTGTATCAATAGAAAGTGTCTATTTCATGACGTGGATGATGATATAGTGCAAAATTTGTTGAGCTTTCAGGATTATGGAACGCGAAAAGCAACTTAGTCTTTTGTACCAAAAACAAGGACGTGCAACACAATTTTCAACCAAAGCCGCCAGAGACAAGTGGTTGCAGAAAGAGATTGATGATCTACAGCGTGTACTATCATCAACTACAGCTCAGGTGTGCTCAGAATTTTCTGTGTTTCCATGACAATGGAGTCCATTTCATTACTGTTTGTTTTAAATTATTTGATGTAAACTCAATCTTCAATTATAGCTTTAACAGCCTTTCTTAGCATCCCAAAATCGTTCAGTTTGGCATTAAATGATAAATAAAATTTTGACTAGGAAATTATTGCTCTTGGGGCTTGTCATTCTATCAAGAACATACAGAGTTTTTACATAATATTACTTTATCTTAGATCCACACTTCTGTGACATGTTGGGTGATAATACAGAACATTTAATCAAAATTCAGTGAATTAGGAGCATGCTCATTTGGAAATGTCATCAGTCAACTTAGCATGGAGTTACTATTGAGAATCTTAGGAGGAACAAATAGTGAGTTTGGAGCAGACATAATAGAATTTGGGGTTGTTTGAATGATAGTAGGGGCTCATCTGGTCAAGTGATAATTTTTGAAAATTTTGATCCTTGATGGGCAGACTCCTCGTTTCAGTTTGTAAAGATATAATTCACAAAAAGAAGTTTTACAAAAATTACAGTTCCGACAAAACTGTACATTTCATGATGTTTTGTTCACATGTTTGTACCTGACATGTTTTGTTGTGCGGATATGGGTGTGTAGGGCATTTCATGTATTTGGGTTATATGATATATCTAATGATTCTCTTCAACTTGAGAAACATGAGAGTTTGTGTGGGCTCCAACTCAGTGCTACTAGTTTTTTGCAAATTCTAGACTTATCAAAGGATTGATGCTTTCAGATCGCTACATCAAGTCTCACAAGAAAATACATTCACATCCTTCCTAGGTTTACTGTTTTATCATTATGGCATCCTGTCTGCAAATCTTTTCCCGCCACTTGTATGCCCTTTTGTTCCTATCTAGCTCTCTCTTTTAACTCAATTGCAGATAATGGTTTCCCCTCTTTCTATCGACCTCCTCTGCAGGGATGCCTATTTCCAGGACCTTGCTATAACATAATGATAAGGTTAAATAGACTTCCTTGTGCCAGAAGAGCACTTGCCCGCTCCACTGGTAATGGCATGTCCATATATACCTGCAAACAAAATGACATTGATCATGATTCATAGTATTATCTTGGAGAATAATAAGGGCTGTGCGATTTTAAGTTTTGCATTATCAATGTATCACACTTCTTCCAAATCAACCATAGGGTTTGACTTTTCATTATAGCTCATTTCAAATTTAATCCAAAACAAAACACTGCGTCAAAAGGATTTTCCTTGGTTATTTATTCTTCTATCCAGTGGTCTCTCTTTCAGTAATTCTTTGCATAGTTACATGGATTTTCCTTGGTTATTTATCCTTCTATCCAGTGATTTTCCTTGGTTATTTATTCTTCTATCCAGTGATCTCACACCGGACAAGGCATTTGTCACTTCAGACAAGGCAAGTAGCCAAGTCAGGGGAGAGACCCCGCTCAACCAGTGATGGTTGTGAGACAAAATGGACAACCAAATCCCAAAAGATAAACAGATACAAACAAGAGATGAGTGTCGGAAAGACCCTAAGTTTGATGTCAGCCAAAGACTGGACACAATTGATGAAATGAGCGTAGTACGGGATGTGACCAGCTCTTAATTATGATGAAATAAATGAAGTAGATCAGCAATTAAGTGGCTGGAAATCAAATAAGGATACAAAGTAAACTAGAAGTGAAGCGATGAAGCAATTCTGCCCAAGGAAGAGGGTTAAAACAGTGACTTAGTGGACCTAGGGCGGGGACAAATTAACATTTTAAGACACTTCTAGCAGATGATAGTTTGATTTCTAATGATAAAATGACAATTTAAACTCAAATCAAAACTACCCACAACCCCAAAATGCCCTAGCTAGACAGCAAGAGAAAAACGCCCAAGGAGGGCGAAATTGCCAAATGGACCAGTGCTAGTTCTAAGGGTAAATGGAGTCGAATTAAACTGAAATCTTGGATTTAAGGATTTAACATTATTTCAGAAGCGGGTTTAAAAAAAACAAAGTTTTAACGGTGAGTTTTTAAGATTTTAATTTTTTCCTTGGTTTTTATGCAATTTCAGCTCAGCAAACTCACAGAAATCTAAATGGAGAAACAAGCATGAGAGAAGTACCTGGAACAATGATGAATGGTTGAATATTGCATGAAGACTACTTGCCAAATTCAAGTGATGAGCGACCAGCGTTTTCTCTAAGCGTTTGAGCCAGCCAAAAGACCAAGTGCGCCCTTGCTACCTACCACAAAAATAAAAAAATCAGAAATCTGAAGCAAATAGATAGTTTTCACAGCAAAATGAAAGACAAATGATTAAGAAATTGAAAGACAATGAGTAAATTCAAATCCCTTGTTAAATCCTTGAAGAAAAGAACAAGTGTGGAGCTCCCACTCCAAAAATTGCGCCCTCCTTCAATTGGTCTCTCAACCTGCAATTCGTTTCAGCTATGTATGATGGGGAAATACACTAGATAACTCAGCAATACATCAGCAAATAGATATTAGTCACAACAATGCTCATCCAAACACACAATGTCTCAAGAACTTCTCCAAGAATCTTCTCTATTCAGTCCAAGTTTTCACAAAAAAATGCCCAAGAGAGCTCCAAAATGAGTGAGTCTCTTCTCTTATAGAGAATGCTCACACTCAACCCTAATTCTCTCCAAAACCAATGGCTGAGATGAACTCTCTCAATGCCCAAATCGATGGTGGAGGATAGCTCTAGAGAGGGGGGGCGAATTGCCCTCTAACGCCCATGTGGAATGTGGGGCCATTCGTGGGGCCCAATAAACATGCTAAAAGGTTGTTGGGGGGTGTCTATGGACTGTTTTAGCCCCCCATACCACTCAGCCAAAGTTTCATTACATAAAATTTACAAAATGTGAAGTTTTGCTAAGTGAAAAATGCCCCTCTGTGGGCAAATTCGCCCCATGTGTTGAGCTAGGAAAAAATGAGGGTCCCACATCATAAATTGAGTGTCCAAACATTACAAAAATGACCTTAGGGGACCCCCTTACCTTTACCTACCTTTGCACTTACCATTTCAATAGTTACCTTTGCCAAATTTGATTTTCCATTTTTAATTTATTGCTGGTTTTATTTCTGAAGATGTATTTTGCGCTTTTGACCCACTTATATTGCCCGGATTGACGAACTATTTGTTGCAAAGCAATTGTAGACCCCAAATATAGTAGACATGGTCACTTGAACGACCCCGATCCATCAATTGGGCACTGTTTGCCCAAAATCCAAGATTTTTAATTAAAACAGGTCCTTGGTGACCCATAATAATTAAAAATCTCATCAACGCTTCAATTTTTTTTCTGATTCTAACATTTAAAGGCACATATGGGGCCCCAAGACATAATAAATGACCAAAATCGAAATCTTGATCGCAACTTTTTTTGGGGCCCATTTTTGGCCTAGTCAACCTGGTTTGACCAAGTCAAATCTGGTCAAAATGGCAATGGCTGAAAACCTATATGCAACATGAAGCGTCAAGGCTTCCTTATTTATGTCACTACATTACTCATAACATATAATGCCGATATGGTGATCAAAACAAATAAATATCTCAATAACAATAGGCCCCAGGTGAGGTGGGCCCACCACCTCCAACAAAGACTCAAAACTGCTATGCACAACTTATAGACTTGACCACTTAACTAACTTTGGGTGAGGTGGATAAACAAGGTGAATGATACGGGAAGACGAGGACCAAGACCATGTGACCCTTCGGATAAATAAGGAAGGCGAGACCCACTGACATAAGCATACCATGATAATACACAAGGAAGGGAAGTGCCTCACAAATGGGTATAGTGCAGGGAAACCACCACTGATCATCTAACATGCACCTTGCAACTCCCATCCGTGCCTTCAGAAAACTCCGTGAGGATCTTTTCTAGAGCCGCCATGACTGGGTGTCCGACAAACTGTAACTTGAGACTCTAGAGGACAATTCGCATAGCTGTCCCTTACTCCATCTCACCTCCTTGCCCCGCAGGACTAGGTGAGGAAATAACCACTACAATGCTTTGATATATATGGTTGACCTGTGTCCGTGTGTGTTCAAAAACACATTCTTGGACTTTACATTTGACTTTCATACTTAGCCTTTTTGGCTTGATTTTACATTCAGATAGCCTTTTTTCTTTTATTTACATTTCATGGCCCTTTTTGGGCTACATACATATCTCAAAAGATATAACAAGGCGCTCATACTGCAAAGTAATGGGGGCAAGTGTACATGCTTTGATGATCAATGGGGAACACCCAGTGAGTCTACACAATCCTATACTGCATTGCAACATCGGGGGCAACCGACGGGAGCAAATCCCAGGTTTGAGAATGCATCTCACACACTAAAGAGCCGAGGCACAAGAGATAGGGAATCATGGCATACTCAGAGGTCAATGGGGAAGGGGATCCTCAAGGCCACAAATCAAGGTCCAAGTCGGGAAAAACCAATCATGAGTGAGTCAGATGGGTGGAAAGAAATGACAGGTGGATCCAAGGTTAGCTGCCAAGGAGGACGAAATGACCAAGTCTATACCGATAGTGGGGTAGGGACCAGCGTGCATATACGTGAGTCTACTAAAATGGGGTGGATTGACATCACTAAGGGCCATACAGATCATAATGAAAAATCGAGATCACCACATCAAACATCATACGTCAAGTCCGTGTACTATCATAAATAAACAAGTCTAAACAACAACATGAGCAATAAACCAATAAAGTGCTATACCTGCCATACCATATACTTGCTGCTGAAGCTGAATTTGGAACTGGAACTCTGCTGAATCCAGGCAATAAGTGGCAAACTAACAATACTATGTAGTATTCTCATCACAATATGGCTAAGTAACTCTCTCAATGGGATCATGCAAAGCTCGGCAAGGAAGGGTGATCCTGTAGTCACTACTCTGCAATAGCTCTGGACCAATACAAAACAAGTTGTCCCCTCTGATATCTCTGCTCTGGGCAATCTGAAGGCAATGCATGCCCCCTCTGAAGGCATTTGATCTCTGATCTAGAAAAAAAAATGTAGTATGGTCCCCGACCACACAATCTGCAGCATGGTAGCTCCAGCTAACATGGATGTGATAACAAGCACCACTCTTAAATAGGAACAGAGTGTGTCCACTTTTTAACCAACTAGATCTAACGATTGAGATATAAAGATCATCAACGGTGAAGATTTACTTTTTTCACAATATAAATGGATCACTAATTATGAGGGTGAGTTACCTCATAATGCCCAAATATAAGATATTACATGACATTACATTAAAAATGGGTCACCTAAGGGCCACAACTTAGCCACCTAGGGACATAATATAACATTTTGACATGGTACAAGGTACACTGATAATAATCTCATATAGATTAACCTTTGACCAAGGAATAAATATGCCATATGATCCATGGAGGCAAAATACATCAAAATAAACCATCCCAAATCGTTCTTTAGCGAAGCATTTTTCCAAATTGATTCCTTGGAGCAGCAATGGTCACTTCTAATGGGTAAATTTGCCGATATTAATAGCAGAAGATAAACTTAGCTTGCCACTTGCTTTTCCTTTCCAAGATCACAAACTAAGCCATATGCACAGTGGGTAAGTGATGCTCTATTAGTCATATTATTAGCCATCTTAAAATGTAAATAACATGGCCATGGTGACAAATTAATCAACTAATAAAGATAAGATAAATTGCGCTAGAGTAAAGTACATTATCTTTTATGAAGCCCCTTTAAACATGTTCACTTACAAACTTAATCAGGTTGTTATGATGGGTGAGGTGGAAGCAACAAGGCTAGGATAAAGGGAATTGACTCTTGACTTTGATCTAGTGATCTCTCGGAGATAAAGGACAAAAGGGGTATCCACAGTGAGATGCAAAGGAGGTGTCTCACAAATGGAATAGGTTGTTTGAGAAGAGTCCCTTCAACTCTAACAAGTATCCTATAGCTCACATCCAAGCTTGATTCAGGCTCCGTGAGGATCTTTTCTAGAACCATTGCGCTAAGTGCACAGTCAACTGTAACTCTGAGGTTCTAGGGGACACTTAGAATTAACTGTCCCTTGCTCCGTCCTACATCCAAATCCTTGGGCTCCGTGGGTTATAATCATTACATCAAATTCAAGGCCAACAATCATTTAGATTTTCAATAGAAGCACATCTGCTTTTATTTGGCCAATGACCCTTCCGATTTTACGTGTGCTTATATGCACAACTAATTGCATCTTTCATCTAGGGTACTTTGCATTTCATTTAATTTGCATGTCTTTGGATATAACAAGATATACTAGTGCTTGTAGTGATGATAGGATCACTTGCTTCAAGTCTATCTGACACAACTCGGGAAACTAGCTAGTCTTAGCTCATGTCACAACACCAGTGGGTACTCCTGGCCTAGAAGTGAAGCATGGGGTCAACTAGTGGGAATCATCCACAATCAGGAGCAAACATCAGGGGCAATCGACCAGAGAGGTCAAGTCTTCAGAATCCCAAGTCACCTAGGCTGAGGACCCAACATTGACGGGTTTCTTCGGCCTAGAAAGGTCAAGGCTTCGGCAAGTTCTGTCGCACAATTCATTGCCAAGACACAAAACAACATGGAGTACATCAAATACAGAGGTCGAAGTGGGCGAAAGCTCTTCAATCTCAGAATTCATAGTCTCAAGTCAGGGTTAAAACTGAAAGATGGAAGATACTGTATGGACGAAGACAGTGAAAAGGTGATGCCATACATAGCAAGGCAAGGATAAGTCTGTATAAGGTAACAACCAGTGAGCGTAAGAAAAGGTCTTGACACTTAAGATCATACATCCACTCATAAGAACAAGTTCATAACAACAATCCATAGCATATAGTTGAAGAATTCAGTGGCAAAAACTAAAGTTGTCTTACAGAGTTTTTGTCAAACACTTTGAACCCAACTGAGGTTTGAAGAAGATTACTATGTATTTAACAAACTGAAAATGCCAATTACTGATCTTGAACAACAAACACTATCATTCAAAAAACAGGATCTCAGAAACTGGAAATGAAAAGTTGACACAGAATTTTAGGGCAATGCCCAGGGCAAAACCTCAACAGAGAAAAACCCAGAGAAAGAAATTTTATTATGAGAGGAAAAACTCAGAAATTCTACACTTAGAATCTCTCTTAGTAGTTTGTAAAGTGTTTGACGAAAGTTCTCAGTGGCTGTGTGTGAACAGAGGTCAGAACTTTCTTGTTTCTCTACAACTTCATTAGAGCATTTGTCACAAACCACCACATCTTTGCAAACAATTCTTGCTAGGTGGTATTTCAACCTTTTTATGCCCCCAGATATTTGGGTGTAGCCGAAATTGCAAATGATCTTGTGGTCATCACCGAGATTCACCCAGACACAATATTGCCATGCTGGATCAAGAGGCCTTCTAGCCTTTGCTGTAGGTGCCATGGGATCTGGATTACAAAAAAAATAAATGTTTTCAATTAGTGAACAATGATTATCATACATTTATTTCTAAATTAAGTTTTTATTTGTTTTACTTATTTAATGAATTTTTTTAAAGAAAGTGTGGTCGTACTCAGGCCACAGTCCCTGTGGCTGTGTATCTTAGCCCACATGCCTGTGTCGCTGAGATACTCAATCACATGGCATAAAAACAAAGTTAAAGTTAACTTTGTTTTTATGCCCTGTGGGCTGAGATACTCAGCCATAGGGAACAACAACAAAGTTAAAGTTAACTTCGTTTTTAATTAAGGTTTTAATTTGTTTTACTTATTTAATGATTTTTTTTAAAGAAATTGTGGCCCTACTCATCCCGGAGGACCTGTGGCTGCGTATCTTAGCCCACATGCCCTAAGGTTTTAAACTTTTTAGGATTTAAATAGTTTTGATCTTGAGAAGTGGATAAGATGTTTAACAGCAGGGTTGATCTTATAAATTCCAATAGATGAGTCAATAGTCAGACAGTCTCCTGATTTCTGTAGGTTTATTTGAATCAACGAAATTTACTCCGTTATCTTGCACTATTAAGTGGATATTTTATCTATGTTCCTCCTAGACGTAAACAAGAATTGTGAATCTTCATTTGCGCTGCATTTTTCTGCTTTTGAGTCATCTAATTTGAAATTTCAACTATAGTTTGAGATGATTATAACCATGTTCTAATAACTAACTCAATAATTTTTTCTTAATTGTTTGGTAATCTGTCCCTTTGCATAATATGTGTTTCTTGTAGGAATTGGCTGCTGTTCCATAATTGTTTTATGAATTAAATAATTTGATTTCATTTGTTTCATACTTGTTACACTATAACTTGTTTTGGCTGATTAAATTATGGAAAACAAAATGCTGAAATTGTTGCAGCTCTATGATATTCACAAGAAGCTAAGATGCCTTTGGATTTATATTGAATTTATGTTCTACTGATGTTTATTACTTGAACGTACAATACAGTTGCAAGGAGGTATTTCTTGTATGAATTGCTACTGATCGAGAATGTGTGCAAACTTTAACAGGAAGAAAAGCTCCAGGAGGAGATAGGACAACTCAATGAAGAGTTTGCCCAACAGGAGAAAAATATAGAAGTTCGCTCATCAGAATTGCAGGATCAAGAGTCACTTATTTCCAAGTGCCAGGGAGATTTTGCTACTCTTAAAATAGAGAGGGATGAACTACAAGAGACTAGAAAGTAAGTTTCTATGATTACTGTCACTTTCTATGAGTACAGTTGTTGACTGTGTTGATTTAGTGCAGTGAGTTCTTTAAGGGCTTTTTATTGGGATATGAGTACAACAGATTTAAAAGTTAAATCTAAGCATTAATTATTTCACAGGAAACTCTGGAAACAGGAGAATCAACTCACGTCCGAAATTGATAGATTAAAGTCAGAAATTGTGAAGGCAGAAAAAAGTTTGGACCATGCTGCTCCTGGTGTAAGTACCTCACTATATTGATTTGTATTTGTTGCATGATTCATAAATTGAGTTATTCTGCTTGTTAAACACTTTATCATTTAAAGAACTTTGATTGCTATTTTGAATAAATTGAAGGGCATGCATTTTCAAAGGCACCTAAAATCAGGGTTGCCAGGGTTTGGGTGGGGTGCCAATGCTAGGACAATATTTTGAAATCTGTGTGCAGGGGCATGTCACATACACAGATATACGAGATATGTACAATTTGAAATAGCTGAACTGAAAATGTAAAACAATGATATGTTCTCATGAAGGCTGTCAGTCTACATGACAACCTGACTGCTTCTGAACCTGCTCTCTGGCTTGGACAAGTATTGCACCCAGCTGCTCCTGAACTCTGGCACCAGCTTGCATCTGTGTCCTCATGTTGGCCCACACACGCCCACTCCTAATGTCGGTCTGCATATGAGCTGTTGCACTCTTCAGGCTAAGATCGTGCATCTGATGATCCAGTACACCTGCAACCTTCCAGTTTTTGTACCCCAACCTGTTGCATCATTCTCTTGTTGCGCTGACATCTAAAATTCCATTTTGTGCAGAACATCCAATTGCACCCAATTTCATGGGGTTTCTGTGTTCGCAAATCACAGATATCAAAACTTCTTAGTGTCCCAACCTTTTTCTTTGTTAGCTGAGGGTTTTTAAAGAGATGGAGGGTTGACATTAGAATGATACTTCTTCCTTGGCTAAGGGTTTCCAAGGAGATGGAGGGTTGATGCCATATTGATACGTCTTCATTAGCTAATGGTTTCTAAGGAGTTGGAGGCCTGGCTTCTTGTCACGTCCCCTCCCATCGATCCAACGCATGGAAGAGAACATGACACTAAAACTGGGCTATTTCTATTTCTCAGCCTCATCATATAGATGTACAAATTCATACAACCAGAATGGATATGTGTGCAGATGCATGATTAAAATTTGACACAGCGGAATAAAGATTTCTACTACACACATATCTATCATCCATTGATTTGTATAATCATAATAGTCTTCAAATAAAAACAATGCAGAAGTAAATCACATAGAGAGTACTTATCTAGAAATGAAGTAGTCCCGAGCAACTGGCTATGCAACTGCAACGTTCCACCCAACCATAGGCTAGTTGTGTTCATCAATCTCTCAACACAACTGCCACCCCCGAGCTGGCATGATTTCTACAAGGAAAAAGGGAACAACAGACTCACACATAGCCAAATATACACCAAAAATCAGCCAAGCCAATCCACAGTTGGGTTTATCAGGCTGCTAAGGCAGTAGAAAGGAAGAATTGCTAAGCTAGTGAGCTCAACCACAAAGCTATTGGTACCTCTACAAGATCTAGCTAGCTTGGCACCCACAATACCTACTGTGAAGAACTTGCAATAATTAATTAATTAAAAAACACGAAATAGCAGAAATAACAGAATCAGAATCACTTTTATATTGATCGCAGGCCACTTCGAGGGGGCAACCTCCTTTGAGCAAGCTCAATCCAAATAACTTCACGGTACCTTCATTGGTCTCAACACAAACTTATATACTAAGTCTAGGCGCCAATACCATGGGTCAATACCATGTGTCAATACAAACCATGGGCCAATACAAAATATGGATCAACAATTACTACGGGACGACTTACAAAGCATATGCGTCCAGCAACAATAATACAAACTATGGATCAACAAATACTATGGGACGACTTACAAAGCATATGCGTCCAACAACAATATACTAACAAAGTAAATATAAGGGTTGACATGGGTTCCTAACATCCCCTCTCCCTTAGAAAAAACTTTGTTCTCAAAGCTTTAGATGTGGAAATTGATGCAGAATGTGAAGGAGTGGTTCCCCTGTAGCATCCTTGGGTTGCATTCCAGCCCACTGACGCCTTTTGAGTTTCAGGGAGGATTGCTTGGAAGGCTGTAGACAAAGAAGGACCATATCAGTTGCGTGAAAAGTGCGCTCAGAACGGTGCTGATCGGCTTGTTGTTTCAGTCGAATTCTTGCCATGTGAAGATTGTCCTGCAGAATGAGGAGAATTTGATCGCGGTTTCAAAGAACCGAGTCAATTGCCTGAACTGGGGAGCTGCTGAGCGTGTATGGAAGAAGAATTGGCGGTGCCTGTCCATAAACTGCTTCATATGGTGTCCTTTTAGATGTGGTATTGTACCACTGGAGCGCTTCTAGGAAATCCATAGAAATAGCTGTCCACATCTGTGTAGGGATGGGCAATGGTTCGAGCAGTCCCGAAAGGAGTGTCGTTTCACCCTTGTTGACCTGGCAAGTATCACACTCAACCACCATCTGGTGAATTTTCATTTTCAGTCCCTGCCGAAAGAAGTTACATTGTTCTCGGTCATAGGTTTTGAGGAACCCAGAGTGCCCTGCCGATGAAGAAGCATGGAGTTCATAGAAGAGATAGCCCTGTTGAATAGATTGCAACCAATTTGGAACAAGCAAAGAAATAGCTGTAAGAGAAACTGAGTCATCAAATTGGCGAGACGGAGCATCTGCCACCATATTATCTTTACCCTTCTTGTAAGTGAGCGCATAGTCATAACCCATGAGTTGGATAACCCATTTCCGGTGTGCTGGTGAAGAGACCCGTTGTTCCAGAAAATGTTCCAGACTCTAGAGATCAGTCTTGATGCAGAAATAATTTCCTAATAGGGATGGTTGCCACTTCTCTACTGCATGCAAAATAACCATCATTTCTCTTGAAGGCGGCAAACCTACTGGTGCAACAAAGACACCTGCATATTTATCCAAGGAAGTAGTGGAGACCGTTGGTGGGTGCATCTGAATGGAATGGAGTTGAGCGATGACACCATGTGAATTCTTCTTAAGGATCTTTTCCAGGCGATGTGAACTGATGATGCGGAGAGACCCTAGTTGTAAGCCCATAAATTTGTGCTGTGTTCCATTGACTGAAAACTGCATCCAAAGTTCAGCAAAATCCCATAAGATGGGGCCAAGTGTGCGTAACCATTGAACACCCAAAACCACATCACATCCGCCTAAGGACAAGGCAAACATGTCAGAGCGCAGGATATAATCTTCCAGAGAGATACGCACATTGTGACACTGTCCCTTGCAAGGTAAGGTGCCCCCATTGGCAACCATGACTTCAAAGTTGGAGCAAGGATGGACAAAACAATCAACATGTTTGGCGATCCGAGGGTCAATGAAGTTATGACTGCTACCAGAATCAATGAGTATTGTAAGAGGAAGCTTCTTGAAGTAACCCCTGACCCGCATTGTTTGGGGGGTGGTGACGCAGGATAAAACATGGAGAGATATCTCTGGGTGGTCTTCCTGAGATGGGAAGTCAATAGGAGGCTCCTGAATGTCGACCTGATCATCCGGTGTATCTGGAGCTTCTTCACCAACTTCAAAGGCGGGCGAAGAATCCACATCCAAGAGATAGAGCTTTTGTTGAACACATCTATGTCCCCGAGTGATTTTTTCATCACAATTATAACAAAACCCTTTTTCTCTGCGTGCCTGCATCTCTGTTTCGGACAAATGCTTGATAGGAGTTGGTCGAGGAGTTGGTGGGATAGGAGGTCGTTGAGAACCCATATTTCGGAAGGGAACAAAAGTGGGTTTGGAGCGCTGTTGGGCGACAATCTTGTCTTCTGCCAACTTAGCCAACCCCAGGGCTTCCATCATTGTGTTGGGACAGAACATTTTGACCTTTGGGCCGATTTCATCCTTAAGACCACTGATAAAACAACTCCTGTAGAAGTCATCAGACAATCCTTCTGTGTGGTTGGCTAGTTTCTCAAATTCTGTCTGATACTCTCTCACAGTGCCAATTTGACGAAGTTTAGTGAGTGCTCCGGTGAAGTCATCAAAAGCACTAGGACAAAATCGTTACAAAAGGAGTTGGCAAAAATCTGTCCATTTTGGCTCATCATGAGCCTTGATGTACCAACGGTACCATTGAAGGGCTTCTTGTTCCAAATGAAAGGATGCAAGTGGAACTTTTTGGACATCAAAAGTATTATGTAGATTGAAATAGTGTTCTGCACGATAGATCCATCAAGTCGGATCAGTACCATTGAAGCAAGGAAATTCAAGCTTCGGACCACGAAAAGTGCTGGAAGAAGAGAACCCATTGGCTGCAGAAGATTCTTGCTGTCGGTTATTGTTCATGGCTGAATGCTGAAGATGGAGGCTGAGAAATTTTTCATCTAGATCTTGGAGTTTGGTTTGGATGGCTGCAAGTGCTTCCTCCATGGTTTTTGCTCCTGCGCGGGTGACAACCATAACCAGGGGTTTTTTTTTTTTTTTTGGGAATAGATAGAAAAACACAAACAAAAGCTTATTTATTAAAGGGAATTTTGGATTTGGGAAAAACTCGGATGGGTAATTGGGGTTTGACTAGGTTTTGGACACTTTCTGATGGACAGGGAAGCAAAAAATGGGGATTTCAGAAGCGGGGTGAAACAATGAGAAATTTTTTCAAAGAGGGACAAAGAAGCAGAAATAGGGAATGAGCATGGTGGCAAAATTTGGAGGCGAGTGGGTGAAAATTGAAGTTATGGCAAACCCTAAAAATAGACAAATGTGAGATTTCTGGCTTTGGGAAGTAGAATTTGGGATAGGGTCCTCAGGAATGAAATATGGAGAATGGGATTGCAGGGGTGTCCGAGAAGTTTCAAGGGAAACAGAGTTAAAACAACGCGGAAGGGATCGGCAACAGATGGATCTGAAACGACGCTGAATGGATAAAAAACGGCTGGATCTGAAACGACTTTCAGAATAGATCTAAAACGGCTGGATCTGAAACGAATTTCAGAATAGATCTGAAACGGCTGGATCTGAAACGACTCGGAATGGATCTGAAATGACACAGAAGTGATCGGCAAAAGTTCAGCTGAAAATAGATATGGACCCCAGGTATGTGTGGCTTCCTATCGGTTCAGGGGATTCACTCAGCCACCAATGGTGTCTGACGGCTTGCGTATTGGGGCAGTACCCCTCACTTCACGGCTCAGGTAAAACTGATAACCGCTTTGCCACAAACAACAGCTCTTGGTTTACCTCACGGGTGGGAACTAGTCAATCAAGTAGGGGTCGTTGCCCTTTTCGCTGGCAGATCCTCTCAATGGGCTAGCTACTTCGGGGTTCCTGTGGTACTCTTCACAATGAGTTTTAGGGCTTATGCCCAAGTACTTCCCACAGTTAAGCGGATAGGGATTATTCCCAGATCCGAAGCTGCGAAAAAAAAAATTTGGCAGAAATTCCACCCAACGAGCCCAAGAAAGTGCTCTGATACCAAATGTGAAGAACCTGCAATAATTAATTAATGAAAACACACGAAATAGCAGAAATAACATAACTCAGAATCACTTTTATATTGATCGCAGGCCACTTCGAGGGGGCAACCTCCTTTGAGCAAGCTCAATACAAATAACTTCACGGTACCTTCATTGGTCTCAACACAAGCTTATATACTAAGTCTAGGCACCAATACCATGGGTCAATACATGTGTCAGGACAAACCATGGGCCAATACAAAATATGGATCAACAATTACTACGGGACGACTTACAAAACATATGCGTCTAACAACAATAATACAAACTATGGATCAACAAATACTACAGGACGACTTACAAATCATATGTGTCCAACAACAATATACTAACAAAGTAAATAGAATGGTTGACATGGGTTCCTAACACCTACAGACCCAACACAAGGCAGTATTCTCTTCACTGCTACACAGTCCCTCGAGCCATACCTTCCGTTCTAGTGCTCTCAGGGTGTGCATAGAAAAATAGCCAAAGCCCTTTGATCTTCAGTAAAGTTACACTCTTCACTAGGTTTATCAAGCCAATCCTTAATCCTCTTCTACTCTTGGTTGCTTACACCTAATTCAAGCAAAATAAAGGGATACATATAACCCAAGCCAAAGTTATATTTCAAACACACATATTAACACAATTGTTGGGCATGAAGAAAAACGTTTTAATTATGGGATGCCCAAAATGAGATTGCCATGGGTTTCCAAAATCGTGGCACAACGGAAACGAATTATGGGATGGAGAAATAACCACAGGGAGGAAAACGATTTCTCCCACATCTATATGAGCATTCAGTGGGCCAAAACGGCCTCTATGGACCCCCAAATCGATTTCCCCTTCTTTCCCACTGTTCTGCAATACAAAAACGACTTCCCAGCTTTGGAAATTCAGGGAAGAACATGAGGGAAAATGCCCAGGAAGCTCAGACTGCGTGAGGGAGCAAAGACAATGGGTGAAGAATAGCTTTGGGAGCAATTTCGTGGGTGTTTTCTTGCCTTAGAAGCCAAAACATGATTTTCAAAATTGATGGCGTGCCCATACACGAAATTGGGCAGCGATACCTCCCCATTCCCCAAGCATTAACTACTTCAACCAAATCTTGCAAGAAATAAATGATTGGGTGCATAAGTCAAAATGGGTAGTTGAGGGTTTATGGGTTCTCTCATTGAAACTATTGGCTCAAGGGTTTGAATATTTTCCCTCCCTATTCCCTGTAAAAATCATGCCTCCATACTCTTGTTGCATTGCATAGCTAGTTGTGGGTATTTTATTAAAATGCATATTTACATGGTGTTGTAATTTCTATTGTGCCTGGCTAGCACGAGAACCATATGCAACGATTTTTAATTGCCGATACATACTAAGTCACCGTGTTCGCCGATTTTTAACCTTCAAAATTGAAAATCGGTGAACTTTATCAACGAGCGAATCTGTACGTTGAAATTCGCCGAATTTAATGAGACACTTCAACGCGAACACAAATTCGAATTTTACAGCGATTAAATTGGATGAAATCGTTTAAATTCACCAAAAAAAATGTGTTATATAATCGAACCCTCACCCACATCTGTTTTCTGTGTTCGACTTCGGACTTCGACTGAGGAATCTGGGTGCCGTGCCACTGGTTTAAGTTTGGACTCCGTATTCTGTGCTACACCCTCGACCGAAACTGTAAGTCTGTAGCAGTCTACAGAGATTGCTAGGAGATTTCCTGCCATTGCTATTCGCTTGCCCCTATACCGCCAGTCTGCGTATTCGCTTCGCCTTCGTCGGACGCCATCAAGTCTCGACAACAAGTTATAAGTTCAACATTGAAATATATGTTTAATCATTCATGATTAATGTGTTATGAAATATATGTTTATTCATTCATATAGTTTTTTTAAAATATAAAGTCTTATTTATAAATAAAATATTATTAAATACATCATGTTATATATAAAAAAAAATTATACACATTTATTATTATTTTTACTTTATAGTTGAAGTGTCTTGGCAATGATATTTGAATGTTTTTATTTTTATTATGTTTTTAATCATCATGTTGAATTTTATTAAAAAAATCATATATATATTTTTATTTTCAAATTTTATGTTCTCTTGGATTTAATGTCGAATTTTATCACCAAAATTTTCATTGCCGATGTTTTGTTGAACTTCAAGGTCGTCGAACTCGAACACGAATTCGAACCATGTGACTTAGGATACATAAAACGCTAAATCGGTGGCGGGGCCTTGGCCTTGAGCTCCTCATCGCGATTTTATAACGATATTTACATCATTACAATTTTAATGCAATAGGGTCAAAATCGAGAGATATTACACTTCGTTGACTAAGGGCTTCTAAAGAGATTGGAGGGATGATGTTAGGTTGATAACTCTTCGTTAGCTAAGGGTTTATAAGGAGATGGCAGGTCGATGTGAGATTGATACTTCTTCGTTAGCTAAGGGCTTATAAGGAGATGGAGGGTTCAATTCACCTCATTAGTTATTTCTAAGGATGGAGGGTTGACTTGGAATGGGTCCTTTCAAAGCCTTACTAGAATGCCCCTAATGTTCCATCCAACTAATAAGGATTTTGAAAGCTTGGAATGAACTATTGGATAGTTGTCCAAGACCATCTATCCCAAGTATTTTGCTCCCAACACTTTTGTTGATAGAGCCTTTGAAGTCCTTACTTCTTGAAATATTTATCCCTAGAGGGCTTTAGGGTCAAGGCTTCGCAGCTCAGAATTCCTATTTCCCCTATGAGACTTAGCATTATGACAAGTGACATGGAGAAGCTAGTGTTTGAGGGACTACATTTTCTTGTAAGATGACGATCTTAATTAAAGTAAACAAATAGTTCTTTTGTTTAGAATGAAAACCTTGTTGTCGAGGAGTGACTTATTCTTGAGAATGAGCATCTTGTTTCTTAAATTTTGGAGCTTAGATCACTTGTCCCTTCCCATGGCCATTGGAAAACCATTCTAGAATCCAAAGTCTTGGTCCTTAAGTCACTCACCTCTCTGATTGTAAGTGTTTAGTGACTATAGTAGGAAATATTGGAATTTAGGAAAAAAACATGCTAAAATCCTTAACCAATTGGAGGATGTAATGAACATAAAATATATATAAATGAAGATTAAATAATGCAAATCATAAAAATAATAAACCCAAGGGATAGGACTATTCACCATCGTGACCAGTCAATACATATAATTATACTGGCACATGGCATTTTATCAATCATCATATGCATGATCGTTTCAAATTGGCTTCTTTTAAATATTTAATCCCTGCTACTGTTTCCCCATGCACTTTGAATGATCCTTTTTTTTCAGGCCTGTACCAATGTCCATTTCTAGTCATTTCCCTGAAAAATATCATGAAGTCGATATTTGTTTGATACTTTGGCTTAATTTACTATCACTTAAAGATAAGGAATTGCAAAAAATTAGTTACGGCCACTTATATGTGCATTCCATGTGATATTTCCTTGGGCTTATGCGCATGCTAAAGTTTTTGTTTCTGTGTCTTTCTGTGCTAGACATTTTAAAACTAATCCTGTGCAATGAGGAATTTAGAAAACGTTTTCTTCCAGGTTAAGTTGTTAACTCTATTGTTTGGGTGGCATTATTCAGGACATAAGAAGGGGCCTTAATTCAGTCAGAAGAATTTGCAGGGATCACAGCATCCCTGGTGTGTTTGGTCCACTCTGTGAATTGCTGGATTGCGATGATAAATTTTTTACTGCTGTGGAAGTTACTGCTGGGAATAGGTAAGAGAGATTTTTCTGGTTCCTGTGGAGTTGTACAAGCTTGATGTACATCTTGGAGAAATCCTGTTATAACCTTGATTAATACATTGCTTGCCTTTTAATCTATAATGCGTGCACTCACATATAATTTATTAGGTTTTTTATTTTGTTTGAATGACTTGAAATAAATTTGCATAATAAATCGTTACATGAACTTTTTTTATGTGCTATAGTTTTATTTCTGTTTAAGTAGTAAAGCTGATACTGTTTCACTGGGATAAAATATAGTGGAAGATGATTTTTAGTATTCATTTTTTCATGTGCATGTATGTGCAGTTTGTTTCATGTTGTAGTAGAATCAGATGAGATCTCAACCAGAATAATCAGATACCTAACTGCTGAGAAAGGTGGGAGGGTGACTTTTATGCCTCTGAATCGAATCAGAGCTCCACATGTTAATTATCCGCATAATCCAGATGTTGTTCCTCTGCTGAAGAAACTGAAATTCTCGTCACGGTTTGCACCTGCTTTTGCTCAGGTCAGTTGATTTGTAATCAATGGTCCTGTACAGAGGACTTTAATAAATGGTTGTGTGTTGAAGAAAGTTGTTAGCGGGATCTACAATATATAGTGTATATAGTATATTCCATCTGTCATTTCCTCATTTCACAACCATGATTGGTTTCTCATGTTTGTAAACGTGTTCATTGTATCTGATGATATTTAAAGTCTTTTATTGAAAACTTAACTTTGGGCATGTGGGATATTGAAGGCAAGCTACATGAAAACTTAATATTAATTTGCACCATTTGATTTTTAATACCAATTGATTGCTGTCTCCCAGGTTTTTGCAAGAACGGTCATCTGTCGTGACTTGGATGTCGCTACAAAGGTTGCTCGGACTGATGGATTGGATTGTATCACAATGGAAGGTGAGGAGGGCATGTTAGATGAAAATTTATCCTTGTATGGTTGCTTTTATAATGCTTTTTAGCTTATAATGTATTTTTAACCATTTTTTCCAGGCGATCAAGTGAGCAAAAAAGGTGGCATGACAGGAGGCTTTTATGACTATAGAAGGTCAAAATTAAAACTTATGAACGTTATTAGACAGAACACGAAGGCTATAAATTCAAAGCAAGAGGAATTGGCAAACGTCAGGACTTCTATTCAAGATATCCTAACTATTGAACCTTCTGGTAGATGCATTTTTGAATCCATGTGAATTGTGCATATTTATGGATGTGCCTGCATGAATTTCTGTAATTCCTCAAAGGTACTTTTGTCATAGTCGGAGGTTACCAAGGGAAGGCAAAATCTCTTTTTAGACTGGGTCTCATCACTTTACCAAGATTGGAAGGCTGATATTGGTAGAAAGAATATTATGGAAGTTAAGTCTGAAAACAATAACCACATTTTGCTTACTTCAAAGCACTACTGTCGTAAAAATACGCATCAGGTTAGTATAGTGCATGCGACCTGGGATTAATCTTTCATTGCAGATTTAGTGCTAACATGGAAGGTAGAGTTGGATGTGGCACACTGGCAGCAAGCCAACTCTTGGGATACTGCAGAGGGGTGCATTGCACCGTGAGCACAGTTACTGGCTTCAGCCACCTAGGGTCTGATTCCGTATTCGAATCTTCGGGGAACCGCGGAATCGCTGATCCGGATCTGATTCTTCACGATTTGGTGCATTTTTGTGTGGGATCCGTATCCCTTTTCGGATCCATTTCCCTTTTCGGATCCGTTTCCTCTGCCCTGGGATTCGTTTTCGTCACACAGATTTTGAATAGTGGTGGAGTCATTTCGTGGCTTCTCTTGCTCAGTTTGAGAGTCATATGTTTTTTTCATTTGTAGTTCGTGCAGGGCTAGAGCATACACTCCATTTTTGCTCTCATCACTCCATGATGGTTTATAAATACTTGATATCGGTAATTGTTTTGTTGATGTTGGGATTAGCAACGCTACAGGAGGTGGAAGCCACAATGGAAGTTGTGGGAGGAGAACTCTGATTTTCCATTTCAATTTCAATTTCAGAGTGGGTTAGGGGAAGGAAGATGCTAATTGTTATACAAATATAAATAGAAATAGAAATTTGATGAGGAGAAGGGCTTTGGATGATCGATGTGACTGATTCAAATTTTGAGGTGGAATGAGTTTAAGTGTTTCAGCGGAGCTGAGAAATTAACAAGGAAAAGTTGGGGCTGCAGAGATATATGAACCCTTGTTTTCGTCAATGCTTGCTCACTTTGTACAACCTCTAGTAAAATAAAATGTTTACAATCTAAAACAAGAATCATTGATCATTGATGAATTGATCATGATTCATGAATCTATGATATATATGATTTTAAATGTGATTTTTTATAAAATTTTAAACTTTTAATTTTTAATTTTAATATATATATATATATATATATATATATATATATTAGGGTTAGGGTTCTGAATCCCCAATTCCTAATTTTAGGATGAGTGCCTAATCCATATCCGATTCTTCAACTGATTCCATTCGCACCCACGGTTCGTGTAACCTTGAGCGTGAGGAAAGAGCCTCCTGTTGATTCTGCAACCTTTTGTATTTGATCCAGAATATCTCAAATGAGTGAGGGGATGCCTAGGCACAGGGCTGGCTGGGCATGAGTGAGAAGAGAAAGTGTCACTAGAACTGGCCACAATCCTCTTCTATTGCTATTGAAGGACATATTCCTAACTCTCAAACTTACGATTTTGGAGAGAAGGAATCTGAAAATCTAAGAAGGGATATTTTTGTTCTTGATAAATAATAATAACAATCTGTTTTTAAGGTCATGACCTAGCCAGACACCAAATTGATGTATGAGACACCCGTGTTTTGAGGAGAAGGGGACCTGGACCCCCTCTGGAAAGCAATGAGGATGATCCCCCACCTGATGCAAGTCTAATTTCAGCGGTGGCTTAAATCAATCTCTTTAATGTTTGGTGTTATGCCTTTTTGTGCCTTGTGGCAAATGTTTTGGGGAGACTCAGCTTATATGGTGTATGGCCAAGCGGCACCATGGTTATCTTGGATGATTCAGGACGACCACTGACATGGCGCTTTTCTGTAAGAAATCTTTGTATGTAGATATTTTTTACATATAAATAGTCAGAGAAAGCATTTTTTACTATGAAAAGTAATGATTTGAGAGGGGCTTTCATTTTAGAGTGCTATATTGTAGTAGCCCATAATTTCTAGAGTTTGAGAAGTTGAAGCACTGTTTCCGATATTGTATCTCTAGATTTCCCTAGGCTATCGACCAATTCTAAATCTGCTTGTTACAATAGTGGATGTTACCCCTGATTATTATTATTGTTTTGGCTAAGTAAAACTCTTTATATTATACCCAAGCTTAGTACCCCTACAAATAGAATACAAAAGGAGGCAATCTCTTCATACCAAAGGCTTAATGCTCACCAAGAAAACCATGTCACTTCTAAAGCCTGAACAACATCATGGACTCCACAGAACTAGCTGATCAAAACAGAAAACTCATGCCAAAGGTTAAGACAAACCCAACCCAAACACAATTGTAAGGGAAAATATTGCTGTATGTGCTAGTTTTTTGGTGTGAAAGCATAGACCTGCTAACTGAGAATCAGATTATAAAGCATCCATAGTTGAACCCTACAATTCCAAGAGCTTTCTTGGTGAAACAGACCTATGGCTAGGAGTTGGTTAGCTGCTGAAACACAGCACTCAGGACCCCAGGTAAAACAATTTTCCTCAATGCGAATGTTGTAAACAGTGCCTGTTTACATTAAGTTGAACTTGACAGAAGATTTCTGTAACAAAATATTTAGTATGTATATAGATAATGATTGAATAGAAGATATGATTGATACAATGAGGGCCCGTATATATATATATATATATGTTGCACCAGTTTCCGGAAGGCGGGAACGCTGGGAACGTGGGTATGAGTGTCCGATACGGCTAGAAGTTTCCCCTAAATTTATATAGGAAACGGCGGGTTGGGAGCGGCAATAATATATATTAAAAAATATAAAAAATAATATAATTAAAAAACAAAATTAAACTTATAGCCTACTATTTAAAGATTGTATTATCTAAATCTTCTATTTAGGAGTAGTACATTAAGGAAGCCATACCTCACAATACCATTTTCAGTCTTCAATAAAATTAAAATACCATAAACTATAATATTAAAAATGCTCAAAGTAATACATAGTTCAAAATTTGGCAAAATGCCCAAGTACTACATAGTCTAAAAGTGCCCAAAGGCCAAGGCCCAAAATATATCATGAGTTACAAAGAAGATGATCATAAAGTGCGATCTTCAACAACAAGGCTATCCATATAAGCTTCAGCCTCACTAGGCATTGCACCTCCATGGTCACCACCATCATCATCATCATCACCACCAACAATAGATGCAATGTCATCTAAGGGTATACCAACCAAGCGTGCATTTGGTGGAGGATTATCCTCATCATCATCAATTTGAGCAGCATCTTCAACATCCACATCCCACCGTGCTGTAGGGCCCTCTAAATACTCAGGTAGCTTCCTGGAAGAAAGTCGAAAACTACTATGCACATAAACCAGTTTCTCCGCTCTCTTAGAAGTAAGTCTATTCCTTTTAACATAGTGGATGAAACTATAAGTAGACCAATTTCTTTCAGCTGTTGAGGAACTGGAAACTTGAGATAGCAAGCGTGAGGCAAGTTGTCGAAGCTTTGGGACTTTTCCCCCATACATTGTCCACCATCCTATGGTATTCTTTTGTGCATAAATCTTGATGTCTCGCCTTGCATCTTGAGTGAATGTAGGGGGACTTAAGGTTCCAAAATCAATAAACTGCCCAAGCAACACATTTGCTTCATGTAGGGTATACATCTTGTTTATGGCATCAAGAAATCCATGTTTTACCTCTTCATCATCAATGGGTAGAAATCTGTTTGGTCTTTCCATATACCACTTTGGATTAAGGGCATATGCAGCCATGTGAAGAGAGGTATTGAAGTTGTTCTATCTCTTCTCTATTATCTTATGGATTTCTTGGAAAAATTCCAAAGAAGGGTTTCTTTAACGAATTACATTCTTTACCTTGCCTACCATACAATCCATACATTCATATATTTCTCCAAGATTAGGGGAATCAAAATCTGCATACCTAATCAACGCCACAATTGAAGATGTAAAAGAAACAATATACTTACACTCACACCACCAATCCTCACTAAGAAGCATATCTTTTATCTTCTTTGCTTGAGTTGATTTAGACTCGGACCATGCATTCCACTCTTCTACAACAACAGTGGCTTGTAAGGGTGTATACACCTCAACCATACGCTCAAGAAGAATGAAGTATGTTGCATACCTTGTTTTTGCAGGCGTCAAAAACTGTTTCCGTGATTTCATCCTATAGATTGCCAATGAGGCATGGTGGTTGCAAATGAACATTTGTGCCTCTCTCGCCTCTAAAATGATTTTTGAAATCCATGATATTTTACCAATGTCTTTGAGAACATTGTTAATAGCATGTACGCAACAAGGAGTCCAAAATATATGCTTGTATCGGCTTTGTACCATCATTCCCGTTGCTTTCCAAACATGTGTTGCATTTGTGATTATATGTACAACATTTGAAGGACCAATCTCATCAATTGCATCCTTCAACATGTCAAACATGAAAGTAGCATCTTTAAGTTTTCCACTACAATCAATTGCTCTTAAAAAGTAGGGCCCTGTAGGAGATGTGACAATGATATTCAATAATGGCCTATGTTGATTGTCTATCCAACCGTCCATGACTATTGAACACCCTGAATAAGTCCATGATTGTTTGAGCTTCGTTGTATGCCCCTACATTCTTGTCACCCCCTTGTCTAGCAACGATGTCCTCATTTGTTGTAACCTGGGGGTGTATATCCTTGCCCAACAGCTATGATTTTTTTCACCATTTCTTTGTAAAATGGTGAACGGGTGGCATTAAATGAAATCCCATTTGCCATGAAAAAATCAGCTACAGCATCATCAGCCTCATCCCTATGCACAATATTTTAGATTTTACTAATTTGTTCAACAATAAAAGCACTGGCAGACTTGTTCCTCTTAGAAGTAGAACCCGCTTGAGGCTCAACTTGATTTAGTTGACTTTGATTCACTGAATCTTGGACATCATTGGAGGATGACAAAACCCTATGTACCTTAAAAGGACGATCATTTTCTAAGTTAGTTTCACAGACACCTGTGGCAACCATGTGAGGCTTGGTCAACTCCATTCTTTTTTCAATATTACATGTACAATCCTTAACCTCATCACCAGATATGGACAAAAGATGATGCCACACTCTAGTGTAGCTTCCCTTAAACACATGGTTGCACAACATGGACATCCATTCTTCACAACCCCCACTATTCTTTTTCTTATTTTGAGTAATTTTCTTCACAAACTTTAACAAGGGTTTCTTAGGGTTTGTTCTTTCACTTTGGCTTTGGCTTGCATTTGGACTTGGAGTAGAACTAGTGTCTTGCCCACTAGGTGGTAGTCTCCCACACTCCATGACTTCCCTGAGTAATATACAACATAGCATGTTTAATTTAAACTTAGTTTGATTGCAAATGTGCATGCTTAAAATTTAAAACAAACTCTGAAAAATTGATTATTGAAATATGAAAACTTGAAAAGTGAAAATCGTATTGCAACGTTGGATATGATTTGTCATTTAGTTATTCAAGAAGCGTTCATTTATGTATGCCAAATAAATAATTAATTAACTTAGATTTAAAATGTGAATCATAATTGTAAGTGTGAATTGTTTTAAAATTTTAATTAATATGGAATTTGAGTGAAAAACAAACTAGGCATTGGAGATTGGACATACTAGAATCATGATACATAACTTTTAATTTTATTTGTAACTGAGCTATATGTATGTCTTTGCCTCTTTGAATAAAATGAACCATTGATGGATGTATTTGCCTCAACCATTGATGTATGTATTAAATATTTGCTTCTTTGAATAGATGAACTAATAGTTATTCAAATAACCATTGATGCATGTATTTGCCTCAACCATTGATGTATGTATTTGCCTCTTTGAATAAAATGAACTAATAGTCTAATAACTAGAACTAGGAAGAAAAATTAAAAATGAAATTGATAGTATAAAAATTACAAAATTTATTTAAATAACTAAATAACATTGATATGATAAAATTTAAAAATAAATTGCGATTGCTATAAAATTCAAATTGAATTGAATCATTGATACAATTAGTTAACGTCCCCACAAAATTAAAATAAAATGTAAAAGTAAGTCTTATTGCTGGCCTAAGGATTTGTAACTGTTTTAACTTTTAAATTTTAATCCACATGAAAAAAATTCAAATTGTAAAATTTCAAAAAATAAACTTAACAAGACTCAACATTTGTCATTAACCAATAATGAATAAACAAATAAATTATAAGAAAAAGGACCATTGCATTTATGATTTAATTTAAAAATTAAAAGTTAAAAAGTTAAAAAGAAAAGAACATAGATATAAATTTATAACATAAATAAAATAATTATATATTAATTTTATACAATTATAAATTATAATGCCTAATATCAAAAGAACTTAAAAAAATTTAAAAACTATATATCATTAAAATTAAATTCACTTTTTGTTTACTAAATCATTCTACCCAGCTGTCGCTATGAAAAATTAAAAAAAGTAATTTATAAATATTAAATTTATAGCTGTCTTAAAAAATATTATAAATTATAAATTAAATATTACTTCAAGTTTAATTTAAAATTAAACTAAAATTAAACTATAGTATATAGTAATATATTATAAAATTTAATTTTTAATTTTTAAACTATATCATGTTTTAATTTTTAAACTATATACTATATTAAACTTGTAAACTATAACTAAACTAGAAACTAAAATGAATACTATATTAAACTTGTAAACTGTAACTAAACTATAAACTAGAAGTTAAAACAAAGCTAAAGTGTAACCATAATACCTGTGTAATTTGAAGTTGAACCGAGCCCCCCCCGTCAATCTTTGAGGTTGAGTCTGTCGGCTAACAAGATTGCAGGTTGCCTCTGGAGAATGCCAGCTAGTCTTCGAACGTGGATTCTGTTTTGAGGGTGCCCACCGCCCAACAATTTGAGGGAACATGCTCAACAACCCGACGACAATCGGACAAACAGAGCAGTGCTCAGCCTCAGCTCTCACTCTCTCTCACACCTCGTCTCGGCTCGGCCAATGCTCTCTCACACCTCAGCTCTGGTCGCTCGACTCTCTCACACACAGATCTAGCACAATGCTCAGCCGTCTCACTCTCCGATGCAAATAGAGCGGCCCTCTAAATCTCAGACAAAAATAGAGCGACCCTCTCACTCTCAGACACAACAGTCTACAGATCACGAGCACTCATACACAAACATGGCGTGAAATTAACAACGACGGGGGCTCTATTTATAAAAATATTCTATGCTTTAGCGTCCAAATTAGGCTTTATGTTTTGGCGGGGGAGATTAGGACTTGGTGGGAGTGATTTCAGCAAATTCACGCGCCAAATATTGGGCCCCACGCGTTTCAGAACGGTTGGGCGTTCCTGCTCGACGAGGAGCATGTGGGAGTTCCTGGGAAAACGGGGAGCGTGTGCAAGCTCCCAAAAGTCGGAACTCCGAATTTCAAGTTTCCAAGCTCTCGAATTTTCCAGTCCGAAGCTCCCAAAAAGTTCTGAAGCTCCTGGAACCGTTCCTATTGATTCCAAAATGTTTTGTACCTATTCCTAAGCTCCCTGGAATGCAGGAATTTCTGGAACGAGTTTCCTAAAGTCTGGGAGCGGTTCCCGTGCAACATATATATATATATATATATCCCTAAAAGGGCACCTCAGTGACTCTTCATGAAGTGTTGCGACCCTTATTAATAATAACAATAAATATTATTAATTATTATTATTTATTATGATATTTAATTTATGTTACATTGCCTTTCCCTTTCAAAATGCTTTGTCCTCAAAGTAGTTGAATAAGTCCTGCAGCTTTCCGAGGATTATGAGGTAGCTTAATAGAGCTCTACTTGGTCTTTTAATTATTTTCAAAGAAGAAGCTTCTGAAGAGTGTCGGGTTCTGATTACTTCATATATATAGTTTTCAGTTCATATATGTTTGCTTTCAGTTAGTTTCGATTTTAGTACTGTAAGCCTTAAGAGGGGTGTTAGGATAGAAGGCTTACATGTAATGAAAGTCACTTTATGAGTTAGTTATGTTTTTGTAGATTTCGTGTAAAGAAAATACATCCCACATTCACAAGTGGAAAAGATTTACTCCATGAGTAACCAGATAAGGAGGTGAACTCCTATGTAGTAATTGCACCAATTACTGATAATATCATATTGTGTTATTTGTGTGTCTCTCCCATGTGTTTATATGGCTTTTGTAATACATGTGCCATTGTGATGACATCCAAAATCTTCTTTCCTTAACTAACATCTCTCTGGATTTTTGAAATCATGTTAGGACTTTGTTCTTCACATTGAGAAAAAAGCTAATTGAACTCTTGAAATTATCTCCATAAGTAGGTTGTTGTCCTCACTAACTAATGAGGGAGTATAGGCCATAAGTGCATCTTGGTACTCTTCTTGATCAATTTTCTCTTTAGAAAGTGGAGATTTAAAAAAGGATTTTGCTTCTCTTCTAATTCTCATTTGTTCCTCGTAGAGTTTTCCATCCAAGACTAAGAAGGATTTAATTCTATGGACTTATATATGGGCAACAATTGATTTATGAAAGAATTTAGTATTCCTGTCATCTTCCTTCAGCTAAGTTACTTAAGATTTTTCCTCCAAATTATCTTCTATTGTTTATAAACTAGCCAAGTTTGTCAAAGATGAGCCTTTCCTACATGAGAAGGTCCTTTAACAACCCTTATTTGATTACAACTCCTTCATTATTTGTTATAACCTAAGTCATTTGATAGGAGGACATGAGACACGAAGGACACGAAAATACAAGTGTCTGACACGGAACCGGTGACCCTCAGAATCAGGACATGAAGGACACGTTTTATATACATATATATATATATTTTTAAAATATATTAAATTTTAAAAATATAAACATATAGATCCAACCATTTTTAGAAACTAGAACATTTACATATATTCAATAGAAATTAGAATCATAACACATTAATGATTACACATTTGTCATTCACAAATCATAATGAGACACATAGATGCATTGAAATTTGATAGGCATTGGGCAATAGCTCAAGATGTCAGAACCATATTTCTCATTAAGTCATCAAAATCAAAATGTATTACATAGATGTCGGAATGCCACTGGACATTGGCAAATGCCAAATAGACTAAAGTCTAATAGTAAATACAAAAAGAGGTGGATCAAGATGGAAGAATCTCATATGTCAATAGTCTTCCTCCATGCCTGAATCAACAAACTCATCACTGCCCTGATCCTCCTCCTCCTCCTCCTCCTCTATGCCCATCTGACGATCTGCATCTGCTGTTGTGGAGGATGACCCCTCCATATGATCACCATCATCAAAAGTGACAGGCTCTAGCACTGGATCATTAAGATCCATGTTGGCTAATGCCAACTTAGTACTGCTGTCCAAACCCACATCATCAGGAAAGACATCCCACATCTTTGTCTTTCCCTTCACCCACTCCACCCTCTTCCTATAAATAAGACGAAGGTTGGAGTGCACATACACCATCCTCTCTGCTCTGGACTGCTCAAGCCTGCTCTTCTTCACACTGTACAAGTTCCCATATGTGCTCCAATTCCTCTCACAACAAGAGGATGATGTAACTTGAGAGATGACCCTCAAGGCTAACTTCTGTAGAATAGGGCATGTTGCCCCATGAGTTGCCCACCAAACATAGGGTTTCTTAACCACCATGTCTCTAAGCACCTCATAGCCTCGAAATCTCCCAGTGCCAGTGGAAAAATCTACAAAGCCCTCCTCCACCTCCTCAAGTAGGTCTCTATCCTGAAATAGCCGTCTAAGTGCTATCTTCCTCCCATGTGCAATCTCTCCATCCATGTGAGGAGGGACTCTGTGTGAGGGCTCTGGTCCACCAGTGAGCCAATCCTAAGTGTAGAACTTGGGGTTCAAGGAGTGGGCCAGGCAATGCAAAGGGTTGTAATTCTTATCCCTCCTGGACATAAGAATATCCTTAATCATGGACCATAAGTTCTCTACCGATGTCCCATACTCAGGACACTCATTCTCCATGACAATGGACCTCATGGACTCAATCATGGAATCCCACCTCTCATAAACATCTTGCTAGGATGGGCTGGTCCGTGTCTACAAACCGCAACAAAGAAATGATTGGCCTCATGATCTTAATGCTAAGATCTACCCTATCCCACCAACCATCATCTAACACCGTGTCCTTCACCTTTTGTGAAGCAACCTGATCCATCTTTCTCCAAAAAGACCAAAACTCTGAAATCATCATGGACCCAAGAGCGGTTTTGACCTCCCTCAACCTCTTGAGCATGATGAATGAGGAAGCAAATCGAGTATCTGCAATCTTCAACAATGAAAGCTGTGTGTACTCTTTGTAGATGGGGAGGGCATTTGTGTGGTTTTGTACAAAGTTACGGATATGGCATGCATTCTCAATAAGGTTGCCAATCCATGTCACATCTGAAGCAATGGATTTCAGTGCTAAATTCAAGAAATGGACAATGCAAGGTGTCCAAAAAACCTGTAAGAGGAATAAATGACTCTACAACACTATCAACTCAAATGAGTCAAAGACACCTAGATAAATCATGGATCTTGTGATAAATTCAAACAATGAGCAAATTAGAAATGAAAGGTGTCCAAAATGAACATACCTGTGGATATTTAGCTTCCACAATCATGCCAACAACCTTGCAAACAGGTGCATTGTCCGTGATGATTTGTACACAAGAATCAACACCTACTTCTTCAATGGTTTTGATGAATAACTCACCCATATATTGTGCATCCTTGTATTTCCCAAGAGCATCCACCGCTTTCAAGAACAACGGTCCATTTTGGGAAGATACCATGAAATTGATGAGTGTATGGCGTGTTGGATCCGTCCATCCATCAGAAACAATACTCACACCGGATGAGGGCCATGTTGATCTAATTGGCTCAAGAATTTTATCTGCCTCCTTCTTTGCTTTAACCAACAATGTGGTTCTAAGCTTCTTTGAACCAGGAGGCATATAACCACTTGGAGCTTGTTCCATGAGACTTCGACACATCTCAATAAAAAATGGTGATCGTGCAACATTGAATGAGATGAAGTTGAGGTAGAAATAGAATGCAATGGTAAGGTCCACCTCTTCTCGTGCCTCTTGTCGGAAAATCCTATCCATTGGACCACTTGGAGATTGCCTCTTTCTTGTTTGATAAGTATCCCCACTCCCTTATATGCTAGGTGGAAATGGAGGCTTGGTGCTAGAGGATTTCCTCAAGAATGGAAGAGGATCCTCATCTTTTTTCTTGCTTGCTGTTGCCACCTTCCCTAAGCCAACATGATCCTTTCTTTCCATATCCCTCCTTTGGGTAACACTCACCACTTTGCATGAAGAAATCTCATAAGAAAGAAGGGCCAACAAATGGCCCTTAACACGGTAATATGTGCTCTTGAACTCATTCTTGCAAAAATTGCATCTCCAAGACAGATTGCTTCCCCCACCAAGCTTTGCCCCAGGCCCATCTTTCCTTGTCACATACTTCCACAAAGGGTATTTTTTTTCTTGGGCTTGTTGTCTTGCTAAAACAGGGTTAAATGGAGCATGAGCTCCACTAGCAGTAGATGGAGCACTTGAAGGAGGAGGAGAACCGCTTGTGCTTGGAGGAATAGGATGGGAGGCACTAGATGGTGCATTTCTCCCTTTCCTTTGCCCCTTAGCTCCTGCCCTAGCTGATTGAGACATTCCCTCTCTTGTTTGATGGTTGAGCTTGCAATCCTCTCCACAAATCCACCCCCGATGCACTTGGATTGCCTTGGAAGGCCTTCAAATCTCCTTCACCTGCACATAAAACCCACTCTCAAGCTTTTCCTCACTTGCAAATGACAAAAAAGTGTAAATATACTAGATCCAGAGTTCACTACTCCCTCTGGATCGCGCTGAGATCTCAAGTGGTATGAGTCTCTAAATCAATATATGCTCATAAAGAAATAAACTCAAACAACTAGATCTGCATTTACCAACTGAACATAAATGCAATCAACCACATAAACAACAGATGTACCCTGGAACCCTTGCGGGAAAAACCAGCTAACTATGGGGCTATCTTCTCTCTCGAGCCCAGAGCATATAGATGTATAAATGACAGTACAATACAGAATTACCTCAGCCGGTAACTCAATCCTTCTGAACAGGACAAACTTCAAATTTGCATGCATCCAGCTGATGCATGCACTGAAGAAGTAAGCCCTAACTGCCAAACTGGATCTGAGTGCTCTGACGGTGCCTCTGACTGATCTACCCTCTCTAGACCTCTCTGCTCTGATCTGCTCGCTTTGAAGACTGACCTTTGATGAAATTGGCCTCCTCTGCATGCACAAGTGCGCCCTCCCCTCTGGATGTCAAATGGTCGTACTGGTTCGGATCTCAACAGATCTGAGCTCCGATCGTCCCTAACCTTCCTCCAATGCTGAGGCAAGGCTATCCTGGAAGTCTCAGACTCCGAATCGGTCAATCCAGCTCACAACGAGCTTCTCCTTCCTCAGGTAAAATGTCCTCCTCCAAGAGAACTCGGCCTCCTCCAATCTAATCAAAAATCACACTGTGGAGCTCTCTCAGCTCACAGTAATGGGTGTCTAGTCTCACTGGAAGATGCCGATTTGAAGGAAGCTCACGTGTGAGTCAAAGAGAGAGTAGTGATGTTTCCAAACCTCGTGATGAGCTGTGATTGGTTGTTGTGAAATAGAAAGCATACCAAATCATATTTGGTGTGCCACCTCAATATGATGTAGCCGACCCCACTAAATTTCATCCTCAAACAAAAAACAAAGGGTTGCCGAATGGAGATAATGCCCACGTGAAGGAAATGGCGAGTGGCATGATGTTTCCTTGTTGCGTTGGAAGGGCTGCGATTGGAAGCTTTTAACTAGCAGCTAAACCATGTAGGTTTTGCCACCTCATGACGTAGTTGCCCCCACCACTTAGCTTAACAACCATCAAACCGTACGGACGTGGGGAAGATGGCCCACGTGAAGGTGGGGGTGAACACGAGATTCTTCACATCCCATTGGAGTTAACGCGTGGAAGCTATGATTGGAGCTTCAAAATGGAAAGTAAATGCGTGGTTGTGCCACCTCCCAATGAGGTATGCACCCACCGTTTGACTTATCATCCACTCACTACGAACATGGTCGTGGAGATGACCCACGTGAGAGTTGTTTCACTTAGCATGACAAAATAGGATTTTGCCCAATCTTTAAAAAAATCAAATTCCAACATAAGGCTTAACCTTTGGAGATAGTTGCTTAGCTTAAGTGAATAAATACCATGTCATTTGGCATGTGCCAAATGCATTTTTTAAATATTTTAATTTTTTGGTAATGGTGCATTTTGTTGCATTTTTGGCATTTAAAGTGCCACTTTGTAGCTCTGATGGGCAAAACTGCTCCACGGGGTGCCTTGGTCGCCCAAAACATAGGAAAACCGGGTACCAGGGTAAAGAGGATGCTCTGAGCTTGAAAATGAGCATCCCTGCGTCAAATTCCGATTCCGGATCGCACATTTATCACCATTTGAAATTTTTTAATTAAACCATTAAAAATGCGAAAAAAATATTTTTCTCAGAATTGACTGAAACTTCAGGGGGACCTAGTACATGACCAAACGATATTTTTCTAGCGTCTAGCATGTTTATACATGTTACAAAATGGGCTCTAATAATCCCCTAAGGCCTAACCACCGCTTTGGGCATTCCAGCTTTGGAGGTGCAGGAGAAAAAGTAAAACTCACCGATTATACTCTGCTAAAGGCAAAGCATAATCGACAAGGGAAAAAACTCCTTGGAATACCTTCTTTGGTTTTCAAGTCCTAGGGAACCGAGTCACTCAAAGACCACCATGCTAGCACGCTTATTACAAACCCCGTGGGGCACAATCATGCACTACAAAAATTACAAAAAGGGGGCCCTGAACAGGCCAAACTTGGAACTTCTGAACTCTGAGAAAGCACAAGTAATTGTACAATACTGGCGGCTCACTGAATTCCAACTAAAGTGCAACTTTAGGTGGTAACAGGACCTCTTACACCTTACAATAGACACTTATTGCAACTTGTTGAGTCTCATGAGATAGTGATCTTTAATGGCCCTTCTTGCTACTTAAGATCTAACAGGTTTGCTTGTTTTCCTCATAGTTGGGATGCTAGTGTCGTGGATTATGTCCTTGCCAACCAAGCCATTCTTTTCTACATTTGTCGGTTTTTAGTTGCTCAATCCCTCTTGTCGATCGTGCTCCTCTCTCATTCCCTCTCTAGGTTGACCCTCCCCAACTTACCCCACCTCACATCGTTATCTCCTTTGATGATGGGGACCTAGACGCCTACTCTCGGCTTTTCCAGCTAGTCCATCACCTTTTGCTTTTTATCCCTCAAGTATGCCTCCTCTAATTATGCCCTTCTCTCAAGCTCTCAACTCTTATCTGCATGTCATCATACTTACTAGCTCAAAATTTGGATCAAGTCCTATGAATAATTGGTTTGATGAGGAGTGCAAAGTGCATCACCACCAGCTTTGCCACACCTTAGATAATCTATTCTTTTATCTCCATTGTTGGACTTCTTACTAGTACCTCTTACATCTCAAGAAACATTTTTTCATCTCTCTAAGAAGAGGTGAATTACGTGAGTCACTTCGATGCTCCCTCGAAACGCTTTGAGGCACCCTCGTCCCCCACCATTTTATTCTACCCACCAATCTTAACCCCCATGCCATGTTCATCCAAATGACCACCCTTTTTTATGAACTTGGGTAGCCTCCCGTCCTCTTTCCCCACATCCTCTTGATACTTGTCCTTCTAGATTGATATTCAATAAATAGATGAGAAGGGTTTCCAGGTAAAATTCTTCAAATGTTGTGTAATCCTTTGATTGATTATCTTTTGTTGATTTGTCTAGCCATGTTGTATGGTCCAGTTTCCCATAGTCCTAGTCCCAACACACTATTCACTAGATCATAATTTGGGCTCTAGTGTGAATCCAAATAATTTTTTAATGATCATGGCGGGCCTCACATTCTCCAAACTCGATGCAACTGCTCTTCGCCTACATTTATTAGTAGAGCATGGGAAGAGCCATTCGAGGGTAGAGGAAAGGGAGGTTTCAAGCCAAAGTACCATACCATGGATAATCTTCTCACACTATGTGCCATCATTGAGGAGGTGAGACATCACTCTTCAAAGGTATTCATTTGTTTTGTAGACTTCTAGAAGGCCTTTGACTTGGCTCTAAGGGAGGCACTATTTAGAGGCTTAGAAACATTGGTATTTCAGAGACACTAATTATTTCTATTATGTGTCTCTATGATTTTTTGCTTGGTTTCCTTTGCACTTCACAGAGAGTTGCAAAGTTTATTAGGAGCACCATTCAAGTGAAGTAAGGGTGCCTTCTCTCACCCACATTATTTGGGATTTATGTTGTTGAGTTGGAGTCTTTTCTACATGGGCACATATAACTCAGAGAGGGATGACTTCTCAATGATGTTTTGGTTTCCAACCTCTTATTTGTAGACAATGTGGTTCTCTTGTCCTCCACAAAGAGGGTTGGCAAAGGCAATTGGATGCCTTGCGAGTTTATATGGTCTTTGACAATTAGCAATCAACCTAGGTAAAAGCAGGGTTATGATATTCAACAATTCGAAGAATTTTCTTATAGACTATCACTTTTATTTTACAGGGGAGGAAATTGAGATCACCCAATCCTAAACATATTTGGAATCGATTTTCAGGGCCAAAATTTGGTATGAGCAAGGTTTTCCAGCATCAGATAAACAAGAGATATGCCTTTTTCCCTCTTGTCAAGAGAGAGTGTTTCTAGAATCACATTTTGGATAACGTCCAAGATAAATTTGTTGGAAGCCAGGCCCTTGGTCCTTTTTGGCTTGGAGGTCCGAGGACCTAGTTTGTTGGAGTTAGATTGGGTTGAGACAAAGCTAGTCCAAACACTCATGCTTCGCCACAACATAAGAAGCGAGAGGACAATTCCTGAAAGCATTATTGGGGCAGAGTTTGAGGCCTACCCTTTCAAGATTGAATCTATTTTTGGATTTGTGTTTCCTCTTCAACATTTTTCGAGTTTGTAGATTTGATTGTCAACCAAGCTAGGGACACACTTCTCTTGATTACTACTTCTTTGAAGTCATAGCCTTAGCTAGTTTGTTAGTTTTCATATATTACACATCCACTACAGTTTGTGGGCTTCTCTATGAACCACCTTCCTCAATTTCAATACTCTTTTGATTCCACTAGTAATCTCTTTCCAACTGATCAGATGCTAAATAAGATTAACCAAGAGGAAATCTAGAGGTCACATGGATTGCGCCACCAGGGGAGTTTAATCATAAGATGGCTTTCTAGGATCTATATAGAGTACTAGCCCCGTGGGGTATCTCAGTTGGTTGGAGCCTTCGTGACCAAGCCATTACGAGGCTGAGGTCGAGGGTTTAATTCTCTAAGTACTCCGGGGTTAGGCACCCAAGTTTGGTGTTGGGGATAGGCTCCGATATAGCCTAACAAGGTGAGGCCCCTTCAGGTGGTCCCCTTGGATTTCTTCTGTGGATGTAGCGATCCGATGGGCGTGAACCACATTAAAAAAAGAGAATCTATATAGAGTACTTTATGGAATTGGGGAATTGGCTCATTGTTTGTCCTCGTACACTTAGAAATTGGGTTCATGCACTTAGAATCTCCTTGGAATAGTTCAAAGTTGGCTCCATCGACTTTGGGTTAAACTTGAGCATCACATTCTTGGGTGGATAGGGCTTGCCATCTCTGCCATCTACAGGTGGTTGAGATGGAGGAACATTTCATCTTCTAATGTTCCATTTACTATGAGATTTGCGGTTAGTTATATTGTCTCTTCGTGGAGTCCCAAAACACCCTTTCCTTTTTTTCAGCATCTAGACCAACGATGCTTGGCCTTATATACCAAGGAGGCCCTTGGATTCAAATCCCGCTCCTTTTGTCCATCCCTCAATCAGACACCAGTAGGTTGATCACTGCTTTTATTTTTGGTGCTTCCAGAGGAAAAGGGTACCAAGAGATCGACAAACGACGATATTAGCTCAATATCCAAACACATCAAACCTTGTGGAGCCATTCAACAGTTTCCAGTGAGATATCTGCGAAGTTGTCACCTCAGATCTAGGGTCAGTTCACTCATCACCAACAAACATATAGCTTCCTCCAAAGCTTAGCGACGAGGTGTGCAATACATGTGGCTAGACATGCCATGACCCAACTCTTCTTGTCAGTGATCTTTTAGGAGTTTCCTTTCTTCCACCTCATATGTTACGAGAGACATAGATATTGAGAGTGCATTTCTGGTGGGAGATCACCCTACTCCTCTTGTACAATGGAAAACAACAACACTGGGATCCGTTGAGGCCTCCTCTAGGGTTTCATAATGCGTGGCAATCTCTTCTTGGCCTTAGGGTTGTGTATTCTCATTAGTGAGATGATTCCTGTATTGGCATTGCAGTTTTATATGCGTAGGCCTCAGACCTTAGATCTTAGATCAGACCTGATTTCATCTGGGTTTAATAGGAGTTGCCCTTGCGTTCCTATTTCGTATTGACATAGATGGAGTTAGAAGTCCCATTGACCTTTTATGGTCATTTGTTGGACATATAAACTTATATTATCTTTTCTACTTTGTCTTTGATGTGAAGGTGAGAGCTCCACTTGTTTTAAAATTTGAAAGGAGAAACTTTGGGTATTGAATCTACTACCCAAATTGGCAAATAATTGGCCAATTATTAGACCTTGGACTCTTAAGAATTTTGAATTTAAGGATGAAGTTATCTGACAACCATAATAAATATGCCAAAAATTTGTCAATCGTTTACCCAATGTGATTCTTCCCCACCGTTCAATTAGACCAAATGAAGGTAGCCTCTATAGGAATTGGATTCTAAAGATGGTTGGTTTAAACAAAATCCACAAACTCTGGGTTGACCAAACAGCGTCTTGAACCTTCTTTTTCCTTCGAATGTCCAAGCGTTGCATTGCAGTAACCCTCCAAGCACGCATTTTTCTTCCTCTTAAACTGATTGGAGTACATGTATCCAGAATAGGATGGAGGGAATAGTAGACATTTGTATAGAGAAAAGATATATTAGCCACTTACTTGTAGACTCCACATTGAACCTTGAATTTTGAACTTTAAATGGGATGGCTACTCACCTTTGAAAGATCCTTTTGTATTACATGCCTCTCTATTGATCTTCTAAACTACCTTGGAGTGCATCAAGGTGTGATATGATAAATAGCAGTTTGGAGGATTTCTAGTACGAAGAGCCACATTAGCATTCTAGTTGTTGATAAGTTGCACAACTTAGAGGCACGCTAAAGTCATTTTCTTCGACATACTTGGTCCAGATAATTTTTTATTTTGGGACAAGTGCTTGGTTTCCAATTGATTGTTAAAGCAGGGTGTTAGCTTTAGCTCATTATAATGGTTATATGTTAATGTAATAATATAGTTTAATAAGTTTAAGTTATTTTTTGTTTAATAAAATAAAATGAACTTAAGCTAATAAGGTTGCATGTCATAATAATATTAAGCCTAAGTTGCCAGGAAACTTGGGTATGAGGACAGGGATGGGTGCGGGGACGGGGACACCACTTTTTGAAACAGGGAACTTGGCTACGTTGGGGGTACTCTCTCTCTCTCTCTCTCTCTCTCTCTTATATATATATATATATATATATATATATAAAATCGACACCCATTTTTTACCAATATTTTAAAAACTAGTCGAGTTCGAACCGGAACTGGCTGGTTTGATCGGCCAAGGGGCGTGGATGTTCAAACCGACAAACAACTCGGACCGGGGTTCGGTTTGGTAACGAATCGGTCGGCTCGATGTTTGAACTATTCGGTTCTTTACCAAACCGGCTGACAGGGACACCACCTTTTGAAACAGGGGACTTGGGTACATTGGGGGTACTCTCTCTCTCTCTCTCTCTCTCTCTCTCTCTCTCTTATATATATATTTAAAACCGGCACCCATTTTTTAACAACATTTTTAAAACCAGTCGAGTTGGCACCGGAACCGGTCGGTTTGATCGGCCAAGGGGCGTGGATGTTCAAACCGACATATCTATCTATCTATCTATCTATATTTAAAATCGAAACCCATTTTTTACCAACGTTTTTAAAACCAGTCGAGTTGGAACCGGAACCGGAACCGGCGGTTTGATCGACCAAGGGGCGTGGATGTTCAAACCGGCAAACAACTCGGACCGAGGTCCGGTTTGGTAACGAATCGGTCGGCTCGATGCTTGAACTATTCGGTTCGTTACCAAACTGGCTGAGTCCGTGAAAAACCAGTCGGCTAACTCCTCTTTCACGTCCGCGGGCCCCGGACAGGAAAAACACCATTTTATATTTTTTTTAAAAATAAAAATCACAATACCTAACCCTAATTCGCCTCTAAACAAATATAAATATGTGCCCCACATCCTAATTCACTCACACTTCAAAGTTTCAAGTTTCCATTTGTCTCATTGCTGTCGCCAAGAGTCATTTTCGTTGTGTTTTGTGACCCTTACATGTTTTATGGATTTATATATATGAGTGGACTTTACATATTATGTATCTAATGGTTTGAAATATAGCTTGGAATGTTAAATATAATTTTTATGATTAAAATTGTATTTTTTTTGTATTTTTTAATAGTCTGGTTCATTGAAATCAAACCGCTCCGATTCATTACCGGTTTTGGTTCCAGTCCGAGTTGACCCCCCACCAGTTCGATTCCTTGTTCCGAGTTTTAAAACATATATATATATATAAAGCCCGATGGGTTAGCTCAAGTGATTGAGAGCTATGAGTTGTAAGCAAAATGTCTCGGGGTCAAATCCCTGGGTGGTTATGCATTGATATGTAAGGGACGCACTTGATGTCCCCACCTGGTTAGGCTCTGTAATCAAAGTCGGCGGGGTGAGGCTTCTTCGGGTGGGCCCCCTGTGAAGTTTTCCCGTGGACGTAGCAACTCCTCTCTGAGATTGTCAACCACATTGAATATATATATGAAATTTAAATCATATTCACTATACATATATATTCATGTTCATCCATATGAATCCAAACCATTAGACATAAATATGCAAAGTTTCTCATGTATATAACAAGGGTGCATACAACTAAAAAAACATCAAGTGCAATCCATATCAGACCCAAAATACAAAAAGAAAGTGGCTAAATGGCCTATAGAGTCCAAAAAACTTCATGCTACAACAAATAATTACCTAAGTTGCCAGGAAACGTGGGTACGGGGACGGCTACTGGTACAGGGATGGGGACGGGGACGCCACTTTTTGAAACAAGGTACTTGGGTACGTCGGGGCTATTGTATATATATATATATTAAAATTTATAAAAATAAAACTTGTCACAGTCACATCATACATGTATATTTGATATTTCTAAATTCAATGATTCATGTGAACATTCACATTGAAAATTTGAAACATAAAATAATAAATTTGATAAATCATATGACATAGACTCATGGTAGATATCAAGTGGAAGACTGGAAGATTGAATGGCATTTCCAGACATGAAAAAGAAAGTTCAAAACCATAAACATTGAAGAATGAACAAGATAACCGATTTGGCTTCCTCAAGCCATGTCATCAGCGTCCTTAGGATCAATGTCATCAGCATCACTAAGGTCCTCTGTCAGCAAGCTCTCTAGATAGGCATCGTTGGAGTAGTGAGCACAGAGCACTAGCAGTGAGAAATGGAGTGTCGTGCAGGTTTAGGTAAGGGGTAAGTGCCCACATAACATGTGTTTCAGTGTTTTAATTTTTAATTTTTAAAATTTTGAACTTTAAACATTGCATATCGACCCCCCTCGACCGGCGAGCTAAGGTAAATTTCCCAATGACCGTACCTCCTGCGTACCCAAACATGCGGTACGGTGTACCAAAATCCATGCAAGTACCCTGTTTTCATAAGTGAAGTACCCGGTACGCGAGGTTGAATTTGGGTACGACTGGGTACGGTTGGGAACGTACCATTGAAGTACCCAAGTACCTGGTACGGGTTCGTGTACCCGACCTCCCGGTACGGGTACCCATGCAACATAGATAATTACATATCAAAATCCTTGCCTATATTGGGATCCTATTCATCAATAACACCCTGTGCTCCCTCCTCTAGGCTCTAGCCCTTGCCTCTACCTTGAATCTCGAAGTTGATCCTTCAAGGACATTAGTCAACACACTATAGTTTTGATGAAACTTCCTAATCCAAGTGTTAAAATAAGGTAGAAAAAGCTTCCCATGATTAATAAGGGATTTTGCTTGAGTGAAGGGTACACTTTTGCTATGTTGCACAAGTATCTGGAATGTGGGTACGTTGGGTAAGTGGGTACGAGTATCTGGTACAGCTAGAAGCTTTTCCCAAATTTGTAGGAAACGTAGGGTTGGGAACAACAATAATATATATTAATTTTTAAAATATATTTAAAAAAAGTAAAGAAATAAAAATAAAAATAAAAATTAAAAAAAATCATAATTGATTAATTTCATAGCTTAAACTATTTTAACCTCTAAAGCCTCTATGATATTGCATGCTTTTAAATTTGCTCACTCTAGGTCCACATTATACAAAAATTGGGTTTGTGCGACCTGAAGTAAACCCTAACTATGCATGACTCTAGTGCCATGGTATGTTTTCTAAATTACTAAATTTGACCTGCAACTTTATCCTATTGTATGAGCTTTTAAAGGAATATTGCATATATCTTCCGAATGGAAAATATCCATCGCCCTAAATAAAGGGTGAACTTGAACTGCTCCTTAAGAGTTTACATCCATGGCTACAAGATGATCATTAAATCACTTATACAGTTTACATATAAAAAATGGAATTCAAGATGATCATTAAATCACTTGAACTGCTCCTCTGTCCGATAGGATTATCTTAATATTGCTTATACAGTTTACATAACAATAATGGAATCCAACGCTATCCGTCAACGTCCATCCCTGTTCCGTCTAAAAGTTTTGCCAAAAGTGCTATTTTTGCATTACATGTACAATTTTACAAATCGCATAAGGATCCGTCCCAAAATAGCTGTGCTCGGGGTATGCTTCTGTTTCAATTCTCTTCATGCTTCATATACGTTGCCAGTATTGGTACATCTGTTTCGCTTCTCACTAGCATCTGATCCTGGAGAACTTACAACAGAGTGGTGAAGTGATTCTATCTCTGACCCTTGCTGAATTCCTCCACCTCGATTAATCCTAGATGGATAGCCAAGGCCTTTTTTGAGAGGAGGTCTGCTTCAGAATTCATTTCTCTATAGATATGTTTGAAAGATACTGATTCAAAGAAGCTTAGTTCATGTTGGATCTCTCTCAGAAGGTGCTGCAATTGAGGAGAGTGAATATGTGATTCACCCTTGGCCCAGTCTATGACCATTTTAGAATCTCCAAAAAGCTGTAATCTCTTCACGCTTTTTCTTTGTGCGATTATGAGCACCACCCATAGAGCTGTCAATTCCGCCTTACTATTGGTAGCTCTTCTTGGTGCATATTTGATGCATAATTTGAGATCTTCAGTGCATATATATATATATATATATATATATATATATATATATATATATATATATATATGTTGCATGGGTACCCGTACTGGGGGGTCGGGTACATGAACTTGTATCGGGTACGCGTACCGAGATGGTACGTTCCCAACCGTACCCAGCCATACTCAAATTCAACCTCGCGTACTGGGTACTTCACTTATGAAAACAGGGTACTTGCATGGATTTCGGTACGCCGTACCACATGTTTGGGTACGAGGGAGGTACTATCATTGGGAAATTTACCTTAGCTCGCCGGTCGAGGGGGGTCGATTTGCAATGTTTGAAGTTTAAATTTTAAAAATTAAAACATTGAAACACATGTTATGTAGGCACTTACCCCTTACCTAAACCTGCACGACACTCCATTTCTCACTGCTATTGCTCTATGCTCACTACTCTAGTGATGCCTATCTAGAGAGCTTGCTGACAGAGGACCTTAGTGATGCTGATGACATTGATCCCGAGGACGTTGATGACATGGCTTGAGGAAGCCAAATCAACTATCTTGTTCATTGTTCAATGTTTACTGTTTTGAACTTTCTTTTTCATGTCTGGAGATGCCATTCAATCTTCTAGTCTTCCACTTGATATCTACTATGAGTCTATGTCATATGATTTATCAAATTTATTATTTTATGTTTCAAATTTTCAATGTGAATGTTCATATGAATCATTGAATTTAGAAATATCAAATAACATTTATGATGTGACTGTGACAAGTTTTATTTTTATAAATTTTAATATATATATATACAGTACCCCCGACGTACCCAAGTAGCCTGTTTCAAAAAGTGGCGTCCCCGTACCAGTAGCCGTCCCCGTACCCACGTTTCGTGGCAACTTAGATATATATTATTATATATATATATATATATTGTGTGTGTGTGTGAAGCACCAATAGCTTTGTAATTGTAAATCATAAGATTCAGTTTTTTTCTAATTCCTTGTTCCAACTCCATCACTATTATTGCTCCTAAGAGTGCTTAGGTTTTGGGTGCCTCTGCATTTTTTTTGTGGTAACTACTACTTTGTTCTCATGTGAATGAACTTGATTGTTTCAAGTTCAACTAACATCAAACTTTCAAAGTCTTCGGTATTTTGAGTTTGATGTGGTTTATGATACTAAATTGCTATATCAATCAATATGAATAACGTAAGCTAACTATAAACATTTGAGACATGAATTGAACTTTTAAAGTTGTTCAATACGTTAGTATTGTAGAAAGATCCATGTTTATTCACTCAAGTACACTTGCAGCTCATATTTTGAGTGTGAATGGATCTAAACATTTAAGAGGTGTGAGCCCTCTTAATTTATATAACCTTGAATTTTTTTAAAATGGGATTATTGATAGATTCAATTGATTTTTTTATTGTTGGTAATTTCTTGGCACAATAAACAACAATTATTCAATTGATTTTCTACACTTTTCTTATGATTTTGGGATCCACATGGTCAGGCACTTGTAGAAGCTCCCTGACTCTTTAGGAGCTTTTGGAAGCTCCTAAACAAACAGGGAGCTTCTACAAGCTCCCAATGAAAAGGGAGCAGCTAAAGCAAGTTCCCAAAAAGCTCCTAGAGAAGCTTCCAACAAAAAGGGGATGTTTCAAACCAGCTCCCAAGCTCTTAGGAGCAGTGTAACGCTGGGTACGGGTTGCCAAAATCCTAGGAGCGGTACCCGTGTAACTATGTATTTTTGTTAAAGACATGACAAAGGAGTTCAACAATAAGCACCGCTAACATCAAGGTACATAGAGAGGTCGATGTGCTTGATTAAATGTCAATCCCATACCATAATACATGATAGAATCCAGTAGAAATGTTGCAATCCTAAAATACTGAAAACTGTTAAGTCTATTGAATTTTGAATGCGATCTGAAATTCTACCTTCTGCATATGGAGTCCAATGAGGTTTGAACCACTCAAACATCTTGAAACAATTAATGGTAATGTTAAAAATTTAAGTAAAAGTGGCATTAAAGTCACTTTTATTGTAAGAATTTAATATTACAGACCTTAATGTCACTTGTACAAAACTGGCTGGGCTCATACCAAACTGGCCCACAGGCATCCCCAAAATAGGGGTAGCCCATACGAAACTGGTCCTTGGGCATCCCCAGGCGTCCCCAAAACAGGGGTACCCCATCCCCTCTGCAACCAATGTCCCCTGAATCCGTGACAAAAGTCTCGGGTACTTAGGCCAAGTTTTGGGTACGGCAGGGTATGTGGGTACGAGGTATCTGGTACATGGGTACGGGTATCATGTACAGGTACGTGTACCCTACCCCCGGGTACGGGTACCCATGCTACTTAGTTTTAACTTTTAAGTTTATGTTATCTTAATTAAATAAGGTGGTTGTACAGGAATTGGTGTACTGGACATTGTCTCCCTCACCTTTGTGGATTGAGTTGACTTTATTGAATAACATCAAGTAATCTCTATCTTTTCTTTCTGCTTTGTCTCCACATGATTCTGCTATTATATATGTGCATTATGTGGCGCGGGAAATATTCAACTGTTAGAGCTCAATATCCAGGTGAGTTATGGCTGGTGAAAGCTTAACCAATCACATGAATACTTCAGCAAGGAATGTATACCAACTGTGAAGGGTCTTTTAGAAAGCTTCGAAGAGCATTAATAGTGGTCCTTATTAGTAGTTTGACACACATTGAGTGGAAAAAATAATGGTGTGGTTTACTGTAATGCTTTGGACGGTGAGAGCATTAGGCAAAGCACAGAATGAAAGAAAGATTAGACTAATATCCTTTGGTAGAAAAAAATGGTTAATGGAAGTATGTACTATGAATGTATGTCATAGCATTTGATTTTTGTAGGCAGGCATTGAGGGGAAAATCAACCCAGAATTTTTAATAATAATACACAATCAGTATGGCTGAAATGCAGTTTGAAAATGTGAATTAAAAAAATATCCCTTTCCAAATCTATGGTTAGGTATTTAGTATTGCTATAACACACTCTTGCTACTTCCCTACTAAATTTACGTTGGCTGATTTTCTCCCTTAGGTATAACGAATGAAGGGAAAATAATTTGTTCAGTCTTGGGTTATTGTCCTTACCTTTTGAAATATGGGCAATTTTCATTGGGATTTTGCTTCTTGTCCTGTGTTCTGATGATACAAGGGCCATATGCTTTACCATGCAAATATTTGGAAACATTGTCAAATTGTTGTATATCTGGGAAGTGGGCAGTATATGTTTGTTCCTTTACTTTTCTTACAGATAGACCAGAGGATTACAACAATTGTCAGTGAACAGCAGAAGATGGATGCAAAACGGGGTCATCATAAATCTGAGTTGGAGCAACTTAAGCATGATATTGCTAATGCCACAAAGCAGCGGATGTCTATATCTAAGGCTCTTGAAAAGAAGGTACCTGATGAATATTGAATCCAACTTTGCTTTTTTGTTTTATTAATTTGTGTTATGATGCATTTATAATTCTTGGAGTAGTCACAATCAATGTTGAAAAAGTCGGCATCGGCAAAAAGTCGGCAAGGGTCCCGAATACAACTTCTCGGCAACATCAGGAAAAAATGGGCAAAAGTCGGCAAACATTAAAAAATACAAAATACATCAGATAAACACATTGGAACATAAATATGGAGAAAGCGCTGATATATAGATGTAGTGGACGCAAATAACTCAGGAGCGGTTTGATTTCAATGACTCTTAGACTGCTAAAAAATACATAAAATTTTACAATTTTAATGAAAAACATATATATTAAAGATTCCAAATTTCCAAGCTATGATTCCAAACCATTAGAGACAAAATATTATCAAAATGGCACCAAGTGCAATACATATCTAAATTAAAATTGAAAAAACACAATCATCAAAATCATTGTCTATGTTGGGATCCTATTCATCAATAACACCATGTTCCCCCACCTCTAGGCTCTAGCCCTTGCCTCTACCTCTAATCTCGAAGTTGATCCTCCAAGGACGTCAATTAACACCCTACAATTTTGATGAAACTTCTTAATCCAACCGTTAAAATAAGGTAGAAAGAGCTTCCCATGCTTAATAAGTGATTTTGCTTGACTAAAGGGTACATTTTTTATTAAGGTCATGACAAAGGAATTCAATCAACTTCAACAATCAGGCATCGACACCACCAACATCAAGGTACATAGAGAGTTTGATGTGCTTCATTCAATTCCAATCCCTTACCCACATACATGATAGAATCTCGTGGAAATGTTGCAATCCTGAAATCCTGAAAACCATTAAATCTGTTGAATTCTGAATGGGATCTAAAATTCTACTTTTTGCATATGAAGTCCGATGAGGTTGGAACCACTCTCAAACATCCTGAAACAATTAATGATAATGTTAAAAATTTAAGTAAAAGGATGGAAAATGAAAGATGAAGAGAATGTTGCCCGCACGGGTGTGGCTCATTGGTGTTTCGCTTGATATGAAGTCACATGTTGTAAAGAGAGGTCACGAGTTCAAATAACACTCGGCTTTACCCGTGTCCCATGCCTGCGGGGTGTGTGGGGCACCTAGGGTTATAGTGGTAGTGGGGATTGATCCCTGGGCCCCGTGTCACGCGAGTACCAGCCCAGTCTCCAATTGCTGATTCCCCTAGTAAAAAATAAAAATAAAGAAAAGATAAAGAGAATGTCACTTTTTGCATTACCATTTAGTATTGTTGACATCAATGTCACTTGTACAAAACTCATCAATTTTTTTTTTTTAAAACCCGAGTTTTTAAAACTGTGAAAAAGCCTCCTTGGCGATTTTTTCCATTATGGCACGCTAATTACCAAAAAGTCCCGATTTTTTAGAAAAAGTCGCGCAATATTCAAATTTTAAAAATTGTGATTTTTCCTTGCCGAAAAATCGGCTAGAGGAAAAAATTGAGATTTTGTCGCTTTTTTCCAAAAAATCGGCAACTTTTTCAACACTGGTCACAATAAATCTTATGAGCAAGAGTTTGAGTTTTTCATATGTAATGGTATTAATTATGAACAATTACCTTATTTTTTCATATATAAAGTTACATTGACTAATTGTTGTGGTTTTGCAGAAAAAGTTGCTTGCAAATGCTCATAATCAAATTGATCAGCTTAGAGCAGGCATGGCGATGAAACGAGCAGAAATGGGTACTGAACTCATTGATCAGTTGACCCCTGAAGAGAAGGCTCTACTTTCCCAATTAAATCCTGAGATTACACAGTTCAAAGAGAAACGTATTTTGTGCAAGAGAAATAGAATTGAGGCATGTTCTTCGAGAAAAATGTTTTATGGCAGCTAAAACTTTCAGATTTTAACTAAATCAATGATATAGTATGGTGTTATAAAGTTTACATTTGTTTTCTCCAGACTGAGACAAGGAAGAGTGAACTCGAGACGAATCTATCAACGAATCTTGTCAGACGACAACAAGAGTTAGAAGCACAGCTTGTGTCTGCTGATTCAGAATCTTTGTCTGCTGAGCTTGAGCTTAAATTGCAGGAGCTAAGAGATGCAAAGGCATCTGTTGATGAAGCTGCCCAGCAGCTAAAAGGCAAGCATATTCTGTTTAATTCTTTATTACTTTTAAATATCCCATTAAGATTGCTATCAAATTGCTTATATATTTTTTGTTTGTACAGCAATTACAGACCAAATAGAAAATTACACGAAACAAATAAGAGATATGAAGAATGCAAAAGATGAATTGAAGGTAAGACTGGCCAAATTTTTGTGATTGCTTTCGCATGATTTTTAAATTTTTTCTGTAGTATAATCCATTTTTCTTCGTTGGTGTCAGGCATTGGAAGACAACTATGAGCGCACACTTCAGGATGAAGCAAAAGACCTTGAACAACTTCTAAATAAGCGAAACCTTCTTCAGGCAAAACGAGAAGATTACATGAAGAAAATTCGAGAATTGGGTTCACTGCCATCAGATGCATTTGAAAAGTCAGTCTCTTTTTTTTGTACATATAATGATCAAGGTTTTGCATGCCAGTTATATTCATTGTCCCATTCTAAATCATGTAAATGTATCTGCCACTTAATTCATACAAATTGAACAATTCATATTCAATGGCTCTCCTTTGCTTGATTGCATATAGACATTTTTTTAAAATTCATATAATTTACAGTAGAGAAAAGCGAAAAGCCTTGCCTTTAACAAGATTGGTTCACAGCTACATTCACCCCATCTTTATCCTGGAAACACAGTGGGTCTGTGTAACGTGGATCATTGTTTCGTATCTCAAAACAAAGGGGATTCAACTTTGACACAGTACTGAAACGTTTTAGTATCCTATCAGGAAATTTGAAGCACCATTTCAGAAAAGAGAAAAGGGACTTGGGTGTTTCTGGTAGATTTTGAAACATTTTAGGAAATAGAGGAAACAGATCTCTACAAGTCTGAAACATATGTAGAAAATCGTGAAGTGTTTCAAGCAAATTGTGAAACGTTTCAGGCCTCCAGTGCACATTTTGAGCCACCAAAACCAGTTTTTATGAATTTTGAGTTGGACTTCCAAACCCTAAAATGACCCCTAAAACTTTAAAATAAATGGCTATGAGTTTTTGAAATGTTGGTGAGAGAAGTTGGCACCAGGCTTACTTGAGAGTTTGATTGGTTGCAGTCTTCATTGCTTGAGGGTTTAAGTTCTAGGGTGTTGAATGTAGTAAGACATGCAAGAAACAGGCGAAACACTGGTTATAATAATGTTAGGATGCAAGTGGAAAAGAAGAAATTCAAGCAAGTAATGAGGAAGAAGTGGTGTTTAATGTTGGCTGAAGCTGAAGAATGGAATCAGTATATTCCACAATTTGGAGATGAAGTTGCATATTCAAGACAGGTAATATCACATTGTCAGATCTGTTGCTCCCTCAGACTCCTTGGTTTTGGATGTATGTGCATTTTGGCTTGGAGCATTTGACTCCTTCCAACCTAAGGTGCATGATATGGGGAAACGGGTACAAGTTTCTGAAACAGGAATGCGCTGTTAACATCACCCCTAAAAAATTTGGAAATGGGGACACATGATATATATATATATATATATATATAATATGCTATTTTATAAATAGCACATTATATTGTAACGTTGAAGGAAAGGCATTATGAATAAATGAGAAAGAACATTTGAATGACAAACATAAATAACAAGCAATGTTCCACCAATACTTATATCGGGATCGTCATGGTTAGTAACTTAGTATCACCCTCTACTTCCAAATCTAATCTATGCTTTTACCTTGATCCTCCAAGGACATCAGTCAACACCATCCAATTTTGATGTAACTACCTAACCCAAGCCTTAAAATATGGTAGAAAAATATTAACATGCCTAATCAATGATTTTGGCTTGAGTGGGGTAATTTTTGATAGGGCCATGACAGAGGAGTTCAACAATTAATGCCACCAACATCGGAGTACATAAAGGACTTGGTGCTCTTAATTAAATGCCAATCCTATACCCTCATACACGATAGAATCCAATGAAAATGTTGCAATCATGCCAATCCTGAAGTCCTGAAAACTGTTAAGTCTACTGAATTTTGAATGGATTATAAAATTCTACTTTCTCCGTATGAAGTCCGATGAGTTTGGAACCACTCTCAAACATCTTGAAACAATTATATTAATGGTAATGTTAAAACTTAAAAATTGAAGTAAAAGTTATTTTACTCGAAGAATTTAACATTACCATTAATTATCTGCATTTTTGGCCAACCCTAGTAAAAAACCAATTCAAAATAGGCAGAGTTAGTGTTGGAAACACATCGTATGGATTTGGGTACAGCCTGGAAACGTGTTTCCAGGTTTTGGTATGGAAAAGCAAAATTAATCTCAATAATCAGTAAACATTAATAGCCACCATATCATATATATTAAAAAAAGGTTTTATTTAAAACATACTTTCCTATACTATCACATCTACTACCAAATTGATGTAAATATTAAATAACATTAATTTATCTTTTATTAATTATTTAAAATATAATTATATAATTACTTTTTAAATATAATAACATGTACGTAATGGTATTATGAACTAAAAACATAAACTATAAATAATTAATGTTTCTTTTAAATATATCTCTGGCTGCAATGGGCTATGCCTGGAAGAGCAGACATACCATGATACAATCTACCTCTTCTGGAATGCCATGTCCTTTGCAATTCAAAGGCGACTGCCATATCTGTATTCCGTCCCAACGTCCAATCTGTCAAAGTGTGTAGATCCAGCAGAAGATTCCGAACGTACTACATTAAACTGAATAACTGAAAATTGCTTGTTCGAACCACCATTACCGTCTTTCAAATAATTCGTTAATTTTTTTCTTCCAGTAATGGTTTGGTAGTTCGGATAATATCATAATATTCTCACATTTTCATTTTCATTTTCATTTATTCCAACATGAGATAAATATAGCTTTCAATTATATTGTATTTTTTAAGAAAACTGCATAAATGAGGAGGAATTTACCTTTAAGAAAAATAGCTTCATGCCACAGCACAGAGATAGGCCTCTTCTAAAGAGACATTTATATTAAAAAATATGTGCATTAACATTAAGCAATATTTTATCATATTGAGCATGGAGAGTATGACACAGCCTGGCTATCGAGAAAACATGAATACCCAATATACACATACTGGGCTATTGATAAGGAATTTATAATTGTATTGACCCTACAGTCTTCAAAAACTTAACGGATAATTGAAATGATAAAATCATAAGCGAAATCTTACATTGTTCTGCAAAAATTCATATCTAGAACTTAAAAGTGTATGCAATTATTGTTTTGTATATAGCAATACGATTCTCAACATATATCCAAGGAAAATTGAATTCAGATCTGGAAGTGCATGCAATTATTGTTTTGTATAGAGCAATACGATTCTCAACATATAGCCAAGGAAAATTGAATTCAGATCTGGAAGTGTATGCAATTTTCGAAGTGTATAGCAATGCCATTCCTCCATATTTATTATCCCAAATTTAGTAAGCCTTTCATTTACCTTTCATTATTACATTCAACCCTATATCATTTATTGTGCATGTGCACAAGATTCTCGGAGCCCAGTCCATTATATTGAGATGCAGTTCTCTTGTATGCAAAGAATACAACACATGTCCAACAATTCCAAGACAGGTTACCAACTTACCAGTCTGGAAGCCTTTTTTTAATCCTATGATGACAGAAATTGCCAAGACTGTCTTAGGTCAGTGTCTAAGAACCAGCAGAAAGTTTTTACAAAGAGAGGTGAAAGTTCATTGTCATCATCAATATCTGCATCCTGAAGGCTGTGTTGGTTGTGGAGCCTGATCTTTCAATCTCATAGATGATGATTCAGCCGTGTTTGTACCCCAGGTTTGGTTATGATCCCGGCACGCGTAACAGGGGTTGTTTTTGCGAATAGTTTACAGGCCCATGGTTTTGGGTAACCATGGTATTTTCTTATTGTATTTCCCCTTTATAAGAAAGACATTGTAATACGGCTAGGGTTTATGTATTAGGTATTATGCATTGTAAAGATCTCTGAAATCGTGAAAGAGAGACTGTGAGACAGTGAAGAGGAAGTGCAGCGGATGTGCTGCAGGTTGTATCCCTTCGTTTGTTGGATGGTATAATAATAAGGACTGGCAATTTCAGTGTGGACTTAGCCCATCTTGGGTGAACCACGATATATTAGTGTCCCTCTTGTAATGTGTTTGTGTAATTTGTATTTGCATCTTGTTTATTGTTATTGCTCTGCGATCCTATTTTTCTAACAATCTGGTATACTACGCTTTCTAGATATGCAGCCTATCATATCTGCCTTTCGTGAACCTTACAAGTTATCTCTTCTTTGAATGCTCACCTAATTGTCTAGAGTCTAGACCAAGTTTTCATGCCAGATTACTTATTATGGATATTATTTCAGGGTTCTTAAATAGTTCTTCCCACAAACCATGATAATAAAAACTTTTCATTAGCCAAGTGCAAATGGTTCTTGTGAACCAACATATGCTTTCCCATTTTATGACAGAAATAGATGGACAAGAATGAAATATTACTGAGGGGAGAATTGAAATGTTTCAGCATCGCAGTGTTACTCCATTCTAATAAATCAGCTTGAAATGTATCACAAAATGATAAGAATCTTAGAAATATTAAATGTGTTAAGTTTATGTTGTGTTACCAGATCCATCGACCATAGGGGAGGGATCCACAAATCCCTGGATTGGATTTGCCTAGATCAGTTTAATATCGGTTTCATGAGATGACAAAACATGTCACTAACTTCTAAAACAGATCTCAAGGATCATCTGTAGATCCCCTGCAATTTTGGGTTTTCCTAAATATGAAAATAAAAAGATTTTCCTGCCACTTTGTATTTGTCGAACTTTGGTCTTTGTGCCCACTCATAGTTCGACAGTAAGTCATGGGTTTGAAAAATCAAGGGTTATGTTGCCGCCTAATACACACTTGGGTGGGGATGCGGCAGGAAACCTTCAAGCCGCTCGGTGTGTCCTTGGGGGCAAGTCAGAGTCAAGTGTTGTCACCTGATTACTCGACTACTCCGTCTAGGCTTACTCCTAGCGAAGCCAAGGGGGGTGGTCCCTAGACTCCCTACAAAAATAATCTAAGGCTTTTAAACTATGAAAACAAATATAAGCTATTCTAGGAGTTAAAGTGATGGAATGGAAAAATGTTACAACAAAGAGACAATTGCAATTAGATTTAATTACCACAACACATGATATAGATAAACTCTCAACATTTTATGATTGAATTTAAACATTTGTAATGAATAATGACCAGTGTCGAGAATATGAATGCGATTGATGTTGTGTTGTGTCGTGAAAGTATTGCAAGGGCTTGTTATATATTTTAAATTATTAGTGGGTATTATGGGAGTGGGTAAATTCTTGGTTTAACCCAAAAGAAGTGTGACCTCTTGAACTGAGTGCTATAGCGGCTTAACCAAGTGTCCAACAAGACGAGGATGAACCTGCTTAAAGTAGCCTTCTGACTCTATGGTGTACACCCACACAACCTCCCAAGTTCGCAAAGTTATACTCGCTTGTATTTTCCCACTAAAGCTAGTTACTCTACGTCCTTTTTTGATTGAGCCAATCTGTTCAGTCTAAGTTGCAGCGGTCAAGAGCATACTTCAGATTTCGAGTGTTGGTTTATTTTATTAAAAAATGTTTTGTGGATTGTTAAAACTACACTACACCCCAGGAGTCTCTTTTCCACACACCACAGAATGGTGCAGTACTTCGAGAAAGCAAGGGGATAAATTTTAGGATTTATTTTAAGAACAATTGTATTGTTGAAAACACATTAGCATAAAAGGTAAAATGATCGAAAAATGGCCATTGGAGGACATTGTGTGCTTGAGCGTTGTTGTTTAATTACTAAAGTTAAATGAAACTAATCTAGACAAAGAAAACTAAAAAAAATCGAAAAAACAAAAAACGACGCGAATCCCCTGGGGGGATGGGGGCAGGCGCTGGAATAGCCTGTTGAGCTTCCTTATTTTGATTACAATTATGACCTTTGAAGAATTACTGCTTTCCCTTTATCATAAGGGAACAAGACAGTTTACAATAATGATAGAAAGTGAAGATGCTTGAAGGGGGTTCTCCAAGTAGTCCTGGAAGCTCCAAATCCAAAGTTTTATTAGTTTTTATTGTTCAAACCTGGTAAGCATGCAAAACAGACCAGCAAGCTTAGTTTATCATATAAAATGGCCAAAAACACTTTAATAGTGCTTTTGGAAATACTACAAAATTGCCAAACAAAGACTAGTTTAACTAGTGAATGAAAACTACTTTCTGGATGACCTCGGAAGCCTCTAAAACAAAATTCAATTGAAATTTAATTACAAAACTGATATACATGCAAAAAACACCAATGAGTTGTTTTTGTCATAAAATGACAAAAAATACTTAGAAAGTGATTTGGCCACTCATACAAAATATGCCCAAAAACAAATCTATAAAAACAGCCTAAAATAAATGAAATAAATAACTAAGAAATGCAAGCTAGAAAGCTTGCCTTTTTAGGATCTTTACTTGTCTCTTTAAGAGATGGCAAGTAAATGTCTAGGTACTTAAATTGCTTGGTAAAAGACTTTGTAAAATGAAATGCTCTATTCTACTTTGGATCTACTGCAAAAATTGCCAAAGTAGAGATGGAGCTTTGTTCGAAAGTTCTGGAAGATGGGTAAGCTAACATGCTTGTTACTTCCTCGAGCGTAGGTTACCTGCAAAAGATCTCACAACACTTGTAAAAGGAGATTAACAATACTTGTGTATGCAAGTAAAAAGAATAACCAAAAGATACAAGTTCAAACAAGAATCTATATATCTCTATTAATCCTTCTACCATTCAACAACAACAAATAATCTATAAAGTATTACCTAATGTTCTTCTTGAAACTAATTTCTCTTCAAAGACAGATCTATCTCAACAATATACAAAACATATGAAATCAATATAGATTACCTTGTATACAAAGCTTGGTACATCAAGCCTCCACATAACACATCAGGACTAGCCTCCAAAGCCTTCTTTTATTACTCAATACTTCAAAAAAATATTACAAAATAGAGGAGCAGAAGTTCCACCTTCAAATCAGAAAAGAGGTGAACAATGCTCTCTTTAAATAGCAAAATACATGCAGAAAGGGCGCACTGATCAAGGAGAGGGTGCATTCTTTGATTGAGGAGTTAACCTGGAGCTCAGAGAGATGAGCTTAGAGTGGAAGGCAAGTTAAACTAATGAGGGATGCGCCACCTCTCAAGAGGTAGGTGCACCATCTTCCTTGGAACATCACCTCCAAACACGAGTTGCCACTTAAGAAAGTCGCCCCATGCAAGAGGAGGGTGAATTCCTTCACTAAAAGCTAATTGGATCTTGAATGAATAGATTGGAATCATCTGTTTCGAAGCTCAGTTAGTCACCAGTTGACTGTACAATTTCTTTAATTCATCTCCAGACCAACTTCGAACACTTTCCATGGATTTAGGAACTTGTCCTTTCTTTATTAAATATGTCTTTTTGACATTTATTCTGTCTCTTTTGGAGTTTCTGAGTAAATATCAATTTATGAGATAAATACTTATTCAAAACTTAGGAAAAGTGGGTCTATGGGTTAAATGGGTGCTCTAGCTTAAAAAACGAGCATCCATTTATCAAAATCCACCCACAAACCACTTAATTATTACATTTTGAATTTTTTCAATTAGACCATAGGAAAAATGGTTTAATTAATTGAAAAAATTATTTTTTTAATAAAACCAAAAAAATGGTCCACGCTCGCAAATTTGTTTTTTTTAAAAGTTAATTTTAACCACCTAGGGACCTAGTACATGACCATATGACTCTATATTAGTTTCTAGCACATTTATATATGTTAGAAAATGGACTTTAATAACCCCCCAAGGCCTAACCGCCAATTTGGGCATTTTAGCTTTAGAGGTGTAGGAGAAAAACTCATGAATTATACTCGGCTAAAGGCAAAGCATAATTGAAAAAGGAAAAAATTCCTTGGAATACCTTCTTTGGTTGTCAAGTCCTAGGGAACCGAGTCACTCAAAGACCACCATGCTAACACACTTTATTACAAACCCCGTGGGACATTTTCATGCATTACAAAAAATAAAAGGGAGGCCCTGAAAAGGCCTGATTTGGAACTTCTGAACTCTGAAAAGCACAAGTATTTGTGCAAACTTTGGCGGCTCTCTGGAAGTCCAACTTAGGGAAACTCAAGAGGTAACATCTGGCTCCAACTGTGGGACGTGTGCTCGATCTAGTCTTCAGGCAAGGAGAGGATACGAGAACACCAGAATCTCCGGTTTTTATGACCTATAAAATCATCTCAACCTGACAAGAAAACCCTTCAGTAGCACAAGTGTTTGCAAGAAATCAATGAACAATAAGTTGCTTTATTTAAAAACTAACTAATGAAAAAAAATCTTATAAAAGGAAAATATTGAAAAATGCATAAAGTAAATGCTCACTTTGAGGAGCTTATTTTCCTATTCTAAGCATAACATAAAAAAATGTTAATTAAAATGATAAATCCAATGCAACCACCTCAACATTTCATCAATATAAAAAATTCCACCTTGTGTTTGGTTACCAGCCAAAACAAGGACACCTTATTCACGAAATGCAAACCTGCAAAAATATTGAGGATGGGAGGGTTGGATGGGAGATCATAACCATGCATAATATCATCAAACTATTTCCTCGTCTAGCAGGGCCTCTTGCAGGATGTTTCTATCCAAGATTGGATAGGATTGATGTACAAATCTGTAGGATGGAGTAGATCAACCACACCACCATACTTCCTTAGAAGGCTTATTGGATGAAAAACCGTTGTAGTAGCATAAGCCTCAGGCCGCTCCAAATCATAAGAGAACTTTGAATGTGAAGATGAAGGTTGAGACTGATATTCCACTGACGACATCTTATCTAACTCTTCAATGTACTGCCTCTCCGGGTCTTCATTACTGATACTCATGCATGGTTCATACTGATCATATGAAAAAGATCATGCTCATTTTCCATGTAAAGATTTCCCAAGGTCTCAAAATCCATGAACACCTCATAAACAAGCTTTTCAATAAAACTATCAAGAGACTCTGACTCAAAATTTATTTCCTCAGATATGTCATATATGTGGTTTTCAATCATGCATGTTACCAACTATTTTGTACCATAGTTGGACTTCTTGTGAACCGCTAGTTTCATGAACATGTTTAGTGTTCAGAAGTTCAGAAGACTTTTTCAGGGCCATTTTGTCCCCTTTTGTAATAATTCCAGACCCCCATGGGGGAATTGTAATAAGTTGGTCTAAGCATGATTATTTTGTAAAAGACTTGGCTTACCTTAGGTTTGGCTATCAGGGGGATACTCTAGAGTGCTTTTTCCTTAGGAATTATGCGTTGCGCTTCAATGGCGTATAATTCCTGAGCATTTCACTCATACCTCCAAAGCTGAAGTATTCTCATGGTGATTGAACCTAGGGAGGTTATTAAATTCTATGTGTCTGTATTTTTTACATGCTAGCCATCTAAATTGAGTCGTATGGACATGCACTAGGTCCCTTAGGAGTTTGGTTTCATTCCAGTAAAAATAATTTTTTCCGTAAAATTAGACCATATTTTAATGGTTTAAATGGAAAATTTCAAAATGTAATAAAAGCCTGGTCTGGAGACGAAATTTGGCGTGGGGATGCTCGTTTTGACGCTCATAGCATCCTCTTTAACCTAGGACCCACTTTCCCTGAGTTTCAGGCGACTAGGTGGTCATTCGTGGCATTTTTTCCTAAAGGTGCTACAAAATGGCATTTAAATGTTAAAATGCCACAAAATGCACTAAGTGACAAAAGTAAAAAAAGTCAAAAAATGATTAAAAAACATTGGGAAAGGGGTGGCATTTGTTTTATAGTGATGTACGACCCCATTATTGGATAAAGCACATGTGAATAACCAAATTTTGGATAGCGTGGGTGTATGGTTTAAAGGGATGCGCCATCCTTCACTCACGTGGGCGGATTTTCCTTGCGCATAAGAGTTCGTAGTATGGAGGGGGCGGTGGTTACAAGGTGAGAGGGGCGCCCCTCTCATGAGGTGGCAGCCACCTCATCACATCCCACCAACTCCAGGCTCCAAGCTTTCAATCAAACCACGAATCACTCCCCTAATTGTGAGAGTTGCCCTCCATGGAGCCATGTGCACTCTCTTCACCTCTTCTCTATTTAAACGAGGTCTTGCTCCATCATTTGGGATGGATGCAAGGAACCTCGGTTGTATTGTGTGTAATGCGTTTGCTATTTGGCAAGTTGTTTATGAATAAATTGAGACTTTGGAGGTCCATATGGTGCAAATGTCATGATTGAGAAAGCTTGTTCCATATCGAGGTGATATTTGTCTATGCTTTACTTCTGCAATTCTTAATTCATTGATCTATTCTAGCTTAGAAGATTATTGTTAATCCATTGAATAAGCATTTGTAGTCTCAATTTGTTTGTTTATATTGTGTATTTGAAGTCAATGAGTAGCCGAAAGTAGTCAATTATACTCGGGCTCTTCAAAATTCTTTTGTCATAATATACTAGGTTTGATCATGGGTTGTTTGTAGTTGTGTTGTGTTGCAGATCACCAAAAGCGAAGGAGGTTGTTACGCTCATCTGCATTTTCTTCCTCTTAGCAACCATTTTAAGACTAATATTCTTTTGTCCTACAGGATCCTCCTCATTCCCAAAAGATTCAAGATTCGACAGTCACTCTTCTTCCATCTTTCAAATTTTAGAACTCTTTTTCTCCATTTTTCCTTGTTTTGTTTTGCAAGCAAGTTAGATCTATAAAATTTCATTTTTTAAATCTGATTTGTCATGCAAAAATAGTGGATCTAAGAAGTGTTAAAAGTTATATTTCAAAGCTTTAGATCTAGTTCCAAATCGTCAATATTTGAAGTATTAGTTTCCTATCATTATCAAATATTGTATTGTAATCTTCATGTACTTTTGACTAACAAATACTAACCTTTTAACAAACTTTTTGTTCGTTGATTTCTTGTTGTTTTACAGAAAAAAAAAAAAAAGCGAAGGAAGGAAAGCTAAAACTTAAGGCATAAATACAAAAATTTCCCTTTTCTTCATCCCTTTGCTATCCCTTTGCCTTCTTAGGCCTAAAAGTCTCTTGAATCACGTTGCATAAGTGGATCAAGAGTGCTTTCTATCGGAGGGTTAATTTGTTGTAAAAAAATCATTAATAAAAAGCAAGTGGGATTATGGCTCCCACACCCTTCTTCCCCCATTTGGGGGAAGCCTATAACTTTTACTTTGCTTTTTACCTGCATTCAAACTAAAGTAGCATGCTAGGATAGTTTTCTTTTCTTAAAAAAATTGATTTATGCTTCTTGTTTAGATTCAAATTTTTTCATACTAAAAAGAATTACTAATCCCCTTGCTCTCCCGAGTATGGTCTTCGGACCTGAAAGAGACTCTTGGGTGGATAATTAGAAAACTTGTCTCTTTTCATTTCAGTATTTTATTTCTTCAACAAGGTAGTGTTCATAAAATCTCTTGAATCACGCTCTTAAAGCGGATCAAGAGGGCTCTCTGTCGGAGAGCCAATCTTAAAATTTATTAACTTAAAAAATCTCTTGAATCTCCTTCTAAATCGGATCAAGAATGCTCTCTATCAAAGAGTCAATCTTAATGAATATTTTTGCAAACACCGCGTATGCTCTACCCATCGCAAGCTGGTCTGAGCTTTGGGATATCAAAAGCGGTTGTTTTGCACTTCATAATTTTTTACATTTAATTAATACTCATTAATAAAATCAAGTCCCGTGAAAACCAACGAAAATCCGGCGTTGCCTCGTGATCGAAAGTGGGGAAATTCTGGCTAAGGAAGCGAGAACCACTGGGAGGCGACCTCAGAGCACCACTTAGACTACATCTTTGTTGGTGTAGTGTTGAACACCGCTCTTGAGACTCCGTCCCAGCCCACACGTTCTTGTACGGAGCCCACCTAGATCACATTCCGGACATATTTCCTGTACCGCAAGTTATATCGGAAATCCCCCCTTCCCACAATAATTCAACTTCATCTTTCAAATCACATAATAAAATAAACCAAGAGATATTTGCACAATGGTTCTCTTAGCAAAATTTTACGAACAGTGACTCCATTTGGAACTACTCTTTGAGTAACAACAGTATTTTCAAAATCTTTGCTTTTTATCTGTCTTGAGTTATTATTGTTTATCATATCATACTGTGGATGGATTTTTTATTCAAATTGGCAAAACTGTTGTTGTCTTTCAATTTTATGATGTGGATGTATAATTGTGAACAATATGTGGTTTAAATCTTTCATCATTTTGAAACAACTCCTAAAAAACAATCTTCCCATCACCATTTTAACTTAAACTTTAAAGAGCCTTAGAAACTCTTTTTTAGGGTCTACCCCCCTTGGCTTCGTTAGGAGCTTGCCTAAACGGAGGAGTCGGGATTAGGTGACAACACCTGACTCTTTGCTTGCCCCCAAGGCCACACCGAGCAACTTCAAAAGATTTCTACTGCGCTTCCCCCAGGTGTGCAATCTCGGCGACAACAATGCCTTCAAAAGATTTTGGATCATCAGGTTCTTCTTCAGACAAGGCATAGATAGGGTTCTCCATAAATGTCCAATTATCATCATTAACATCTATGTCTGTCATGAGGGATTCTTCATCACTTATATCATACTTCAAACTATGTCTGTCCTCTTCATGCTCATGATCCTCCTCTTCAGAAAAAAGGTCATAAGGAAGTACGCCTTCCAAATCATCATCATTATATACATTACACACCTCCTTATTTTCAATAAGGGCCTCTGTAATAGTTTCTTCTGGAGGTGGATTAGGAGTACAAATGCGCTCATCATCACTGGAGTAGTCTTGAAAAAATTCCCATTCTGTAGCATCTTCTGTTGAGGTGACATGAGGAGGGTCTTCAATAATATCTTCCATGGATGATTCCTCATGGACCTCCTCTTTAGAGTCATGATGTGCTCTAGGGAGGAAAACACGATTTTCTTTGATAAGTTGTCTAATTTTCCTTTCAGTGAGATAACTTAGAGGCATCTTCATATATTTAGTCCCATCAACCATGATGATATTGTTGAAATTTTGTCAAGTTAGGGTTTTGTACAGAAAAATAACAATTCAACATATTCTAATGCAGAAAATACATTTAATAAACATTTACAAATATCGAATATTAAATAGTGCAGTAGTAAAAACTATCATAACATAAATTTCATGTCTTTAGCAGTCTCAGGTCACTGTGTTAAAGTATTTTTAACACTACCCGTTAGGTCACTGTGCTAAGTTAATCTTCAGCAGCAATTAACGTAGAATAACTAATTTTAACCACATAATAATAAACGAGAAGATACTTACTTGTGTGTGGGACCCTTCCTATAAAATACTCAGAAGAATTACTTACTTTCAGTAAACACTGTGACTCAGAGAGGCCAGTCAAATCTGGAAACTATCAGACCCTACAAGAGGGTAGTATAAACCAGAGAGAGAGAGATGACAGGTTGAGATGCAGTCAAATAGTCAAAGACAGTCAAGAACACAGTGACAATCTTAATCAAGTCTCAGCATAATAGATCTGAATCAAAGACAAGTCTTAGCACATAGATCAGTCCACAAACAAGACTCAGCACAAGGGTTTGACCATAAGTAAAATCTTAGCACTTAGATCTGGTCAGAGGCAAGGTTCAGCATAAAGATCAAGTCTCAGTAATATGGATATGTTAAAAACAAATCTCAGCAATAGATCTGCTAGAAGAGCAAGGCACAGTATATAAACATGGTCTGATTACTACAGATCTGTCCACCAACACTCATGGCTTCCACAGACATGCACACAGCAGAGTAGGACAAAACCCAGGGCCTTACGGCCTCCACAAAAAATGCAATCAGCAGATAGATCGCACCCTAGACAAATCACAAACTAGTAGATCAGACCAAAAAATGCCTCACGGCCTCCACCAATGATCTCTCAGCATGTAGATCGGATCCCAAGCAGACTTCAAACAGCAGATCGGATCCCAGTCAAGTCACAAACAGCAGATCGGACCTCTCTCAGAGTTACAAACAGCAGGTCAAACCTTAAACAGCAGATCGAACCTCTCTCAGAGTTATGGCAAACTTTGGTTACCTCAAAAAATCGTGGTATGCAAAATCAGATCAGTCAACCTCATGTCAAGTACATAGGGAGGTCATAAATCAGATCACAGCCCAGTCATAATAATATTAGCAACCTTACAGAAGACCCTAGCAGTTAGACAAATCAGATCTGGAATGAAGGTAATCTCCAGCAGCAGATGGACGGCCTACAGAGGTGAGTAAGCAGCAGCAAGAAAGAACCTTAAAACCCTTGACGTCAAGGAGCAGAGAAGCTAGAGTTGAGATATAGATATATATATTCAATTGATAAACAATAGACCTTTATTTATAGGATAATAGGATTATTAAAATAATCCTTTAAATTAGGATTCCTTAGAATTAGGAAAGATTAAAAGTTAAAAGTTAAAATAATAAAAAATTAGGATCTCATTAAATTAGGGAAAGGCCACTTTAAAATAAAATAAAAGATAAATAAATAAAAGATAAAAATAAATAAAAATAATAAAAGATAAAAATAAATAAAAATAATAAAAGATAAAAATAAAAATAAATAAAAGAACCTCAGAAAGTGGTCAAACATCTAAAGTACCTATAAGATAAAAAACAACAAGGGTGGTATAAATAAAAGGTGGGTCAATGACCCTATTTACCACAACTCAAAGACAGGGTACCACAACACTAAAAGACCAAAAGTAAATCACCCAAGGTGGAAAGGTACAACCAGTCATCTCTCTCTCAAATGTACAAATGTTCCATATAACCTAAAAGTTCATCATCATTGTATAAGGAAGGGTCCACACAGATGATGTGATCATGTGATCCTCTCAACTGCTCCTTAGGTCAAATGTTAGTGGCTTCCACAAGGGGTGGCCAGTCCCTTGAGAAGACCAACCAACTCATCCATCTCGAAGACCTAGGAGAAGAGGACATCACACATCATAATCTTGGTAACTGACCAAGTGCCTCCATTCTCAAGGAATGGCTTCTCAGCCCAAGCTTGAGCCTCAGTCGTAGACTGGGACATGTTGATCAACCATCTGGTCCATGACCAGGTTCTCCGTTCTCCCAGAGAATGATCCTCAGCCTCAAGCTGAGCATTCAGTCCTAGACTGAATGTTGATCAACCATCTGCAGGACCGAGGAAGTCTCTGTCTCAACCTGCAGGATCTGCTTGGTCCTCATGACCAAGAAACCGTCTGGTTCTAGACCAGAATACCCTAGAGACAAATAGGGGCCCTAGCCACATGCTAGGGACTTTGCCATGGCATCAACCTGCTTGGTCCTCGACCAAGAACCCCAGGAGACAACTGGGGGCCCTAGGGTACCTTCTAGGGTCTTACTCATTACTCTGCCTGGTTAACTTGACCAGGAACCCTAGTTAACTGACCAGGGTACCATTCTCTCTGAGAATGGGTCTCGCAGCTGCACTAAAAATTAACAGATATGAGGTATTTCAAGGTTTATAACAGAATTTTCAGTCAAGAGTTCTCCATGAACCTCATATTGAGGAGGATCTTCAACAACATCCTCACTCAAGGGGCCTTCATGAACTTCTTCAAGAGGATCACTTGGGATAGGTTGCTCAGTAGTGGAAATCATGGGCTTATTTGGCCTTGCCAAATTTTTTAGGTATGTGAAATCCCTTTCCATGACACTTACCATATCGCCCTCACCATCATACCACCTCTGGAAAAACATAGCAAAGAAATTTGCTAGGGAGGTAATGCATCCATCGAGGAGATCAGAATACCACTCCATGCATCTTCTTCCATGGATTTAGCAAACATCAGCATCTTATTATCCTCATGACAAATATTGAGATCACCCAACAAAGAAAGAAAAGATATGATGTGCAATACGGGTGAATCACCATTTCCATAAAAGATCGAAGTCTCAACATATCCATCAACTGGGAGATCTGGATCAGAGTTAGGAAAACCCGGGATGTATGAGAAGTCGATGTTGAATTAATGTAACTTCGAAGAATATTCTACTTGTATTAGTCCTCCTTCGGGAGATGCCTTTAATGTAAAAGGTCATGTAAAAGTCATGAGGTAAAACCTTCGTTGTAAGTCGGGTCAAAAGTACCCAAAAGAGTTTATTATTATTATTATTTTTAGTCTCCCTAGAGAGGTCTGGCCAGTCAAGTTAGAGAGGCCGACCTAGTTAGGTTAAATGGTCAAGTAAAAAGTAAAGTATAAATAGAGAGTGTCTTCCTCTCATTTGTACCATTCACTCACTCAAGCATTCCGCACTAGAGGAGAGAGGAAGATTGCGAAGGAGGAGCGTTTTACTTGGCTCTAGAGTTTGGGTTTTGTCTCTCTTCTTTGTGAGACTTATTTTGGGCATTGTACTTTGGTAATCTATATTCAGGAAGTTCTTGTTGGGTTTTCTTCCCCTTGAAGCTTTCCCAGGATAAATTGTTGTGTACCTTGTGATTGTGTATCTTTCAGAGATCCTCTTTATGTTGCTATTGTGAAAATGTATTAAATACTCATGAAGTTAGAATTTAGTCTTTAGTAGCATATAATCTTAACATGGTATCAGAGCTAGACTGAAAAGAGCAACTTTCACTAGGGTAAATCTCTCTCTTTCGTCGGGCATGAAAATTAGGGTTTCTTACTAAAGTGGAAGTTTTACGTGCAAGTGGCATAGGGAAGTGTGCCCCTCCTAGGCGCATCTGTTGGCACCAAGATCGAAGTTTTTCAGTGGCTAAATCTTCCAGAAAGTCAACCCTAGTTTGATTTTGAACCAGAAAAACGAGAAAACCAGAAACTGCAGTCCAGAATTTCACAAGTCTAGTTTCAGGGGTGAAATTTTGGATTCTTCAGAAACAGACTGTACCAGCATACTCGCCTCAGTCACGTGCGTCTTTTGGACTCATTCTAGAAGAGAATGATCTTGCAAAGTTTGTTAAACAAGTCGTGCCAGAACCCGAAGAAACTGAAGCAAAGGAAAAGCATAAGAAGGACATGATTAGAGCCAAGAGGATCATAGTAGACTCCATCAAAGATCACCTGATTCCTCAAGTGTCCTCCAATAAAACTCCAAAGGAGATGTTTGATGCCCTATCAAAAATGTATGAAGGAAGAAACATTAATCGAAAGATGAATTTGAGAACCTAACTCAAAAGTACAAAGATGAATCAAGGTGAATCTATCCAAGAATACTTTACAAAGGTTTCTCAATTCAAAGAACAACTAGAAGCAATTGGATACATCCTTGACAAAGAAGAATTAGTGATGACCGTTCTCAATGGTCTTACTAGACCTTGGGATTCTTTTATCCAGACAATGTGTGCAAGAAAGGAAAGTTTACAATTTGAAGTTGTATGGGAAGAATGTGTTCAAGAGGAAGCTAGAGTGGCAAATCGAGAAGCACTACTCAGAGATGATGATCAAGCTCTAGCTACTCATACTAAAAGAGGAAAGGGAAAATCTCATTACAAGAAGGAAACCGATAAGGAGTTTCATCCTCCTAAGAAGTTTCAGAAGTACAAGAAGGGAAATTACAAGCAAAAAGACTTCTCTTCTTATCAATGTTATCATTGTGATAAGATGGGACATATTGCCAAAGATTGTCCAGTAAGAAAAGAAGAGTAACAAAAGACATCATGCTCATTTAGTCGAAGAAGAAGAAGAACCTCCCAGGAAGGTAGCAAAGGAAGAAGTAGAAGAATATGTTTTATTCTCCGCTCTCTCCAGGTTTGGGACACCTAGAAATGACACATGACTAATTGATAGTGGTGCTTCAAAGCACATGATAGGTCAGAAAAAGACTCTCTCCAGTCTAGAAGAAAAGAACTCCCCTTAGAAGGTATCACTATGAGATGATTATCAATACCCCATTAAGGGAATAGGAGAAGCCACCTACAAGCTTGATTGAGGAACCCCGATGAAGATGAAAGATGTACTATATGTACCAGACCTAAAGAAGAACCTACTTTCTATCTCAACTTTAAATAAGAAAGGGTTTAGGGTTGCCTTTATAGATGGTGAAGTTCTCATGTGGCCTAGAGGAAATCTATAGAAGCTGCAGTTGTTATTGGAATAGAAGAAGGAGGCTTATATAAACTAAAAGGATATTCAGAAGCAGCTTTGATTCATGATACTACAAGTCCATGTGAACTATGGCATAGAAGGTTTGCTCACATAAGCTACAAAGCCTTACCACATGTGAGCAAGGTAGTAATAGGGTTACCTGATCTGAAGATTGATCATGAGGGAATATGTAAAGGATGTGTAAAAGGAAAGAACTTAAAGAATCCATTTCCGAAGAGCGACACCAAGAGAGAAGGGATATTGGAACTTATTCACTCAAATGTATGTGGTCCAATGCCTTCAACATCTTTAAGTGGGTATGTATATTATGTCACATTCATTGATGAATTTTCTCGAAAGACTTGGATTTACCTTTTGAAATCAAAAGATGAAGTATTCAGGAAAATTCAAGGAATAGAATTTTTCAAAAAGAAAAATCAAGACACTCAGGTTAGATAATGGAGGAGAATATACCTCAAAAGAATTTGAAGTCTTTTGCAAGATGTTGGGATTAAGAGGGAGCTTACCACTCCCTATAATCCTCAATAAAATGGTGTTGCTAAAAGAAAGAATTGAACTATTATGGAAGCAGTGAAGACTATGATCCATGATCAAGATCTTTCCATGCACATATGGGATGAAGCAGCAAGGGCAGCAGTAAATGTCCAAAATAGAATATCCCCATAGTGCACTTGGGTTCAAAACTCTCGAAGAGATGTTCACGGGAAAGAAATCAAAGGTAAGTCATCTCAAGATATTTGGTTGTCCAGTGTTTGTTCATATTCCAAAAGAGAAAAGAACCAAGTTAGATCCTTCCGGAAAGAAAGGAATCTTTGTTGGATATTGTGAGGTCTCCAAGGCTTTTAGAATTTATATATTAGGCTATCATCACATGGAGATTAGCAGGGATGTAACATTTGATGAAGATGCAGCTCTCAAGATATCTGGAAAGTGCCAGCATGAAGAAGTATATGAAGAAGATGTAGCTCCCATAGTTGCAGAAGTTGCACCTTCTCCCGATGATGAAACTCCGGAAGATCATGATATGTTGGAGACCCAAGAACCTCCACCCATGACTATCTCTCGCAAGAGAAAGCCAGCTTGGGCTCGTGAAATTATTCAAGATGCAGAGAATTATGGGGCTCCAGAAGGCTCCTCGAGAGAAAGCAAGAAGCCAAAGCCATTTTCCAGTTATGTGGCTTTGATGTGTGATCTTGTAGACAAAGAGCCTACTTGTTTTGAAGAAGCCATTCAAAAGAAGGAATGGGTAGAAGCTATGACGGAAGAATACCAATCCATAATGAAGAATGATGTATGGGACATAGTTCCCAAACCATAAGGTAAAAGCGTGGTATCTTCCAAATGGATATACAAGATAAAACATGCAGTTGATGGAAGTATTGAAAAATGCAAAGCTAGATTTGTGGCTCGTGGATTCTCTCAAAAGGAAGGAATTGATTATGAAGAAACATTTGCACCTGTAGCAAGGTGCACTTCCATTAGAACCATCATGGCACTTGTAGCCACGATGAAGTGGAAGTTACACCAGATGGATGTGAAAACAACTTTCCTGAATGGTGTCATTGAAGAAGAAGTGTGCATAGAACAGCCACACGGATTTGAGGTTGAAAACAAAGAGACGCATGTTTGCAGACTGAAGAAGGCTCTGTATGGGTTGAAGCAAGCTCCAAGAGCTTGGTATGGAAGAATTGATAGTTTTCTGACGAGCTTGGGATTTACCAAAAGTAAAGTTGATCCTAACCTTTACTTCAAGGTTATGGATGATGAACTTGTCATATTATTGCTATATGTGGATGACTTATTCCTGACAGGTAATGAAAAGCAAATTTCAAAGTGCAAGAAGAAGCTCGCTGCAAAATTTGAGATGAAAGACCTTGGCTTGATGCATTATTTTCTAGGTCTTGAAGTATGGCATAGCCCAGAAGGAATCTACCTTAACCAAGGGAAGTATGCAGTAGAAATCCTGAAAAGGTTTGATATGTTGGAATGTAAAGCCATGGCCACACCCATGGATACAAATTTGAAGTTGTTGTCTGATGCTTCGTCCGAATTAGTGGATACGACACTATACAGGCAGATTATTGGGTCATTGATGTATCTGACGATTACCAAGCTAGATATATGCTTTGTTGTGAACACCTTGAGTCAGTATCTGGTTGAGCCTAGACGTGCTCACCTTATAGCTGCAAAGCATGTGATGAGGTACCTAAAAGGTACGATAGACTATGGTCTCAGTTATACTAGATATCATGACTTCAAACTGTATGGTTATACAGATTCAGATTGGGCAAGAAGTGTCTCAGACAGAAAGAGCACTTCAGGTGGATGTTACAGTCTGGGGTCAGCCATGATTTCATGGCTAAGCAAGAAGCAGTCCAGTGTTGCTTTAGGCATTGCAGAAGCAAAATATATTGCAACCTGTTCTGCCATTTATGAAGCCATATGGCTTCGGAAGTTGTTATCAGGTCTATTTGATCTGGAGTTAGATACCACAGTGATTCTATGTGATAACCAGAGTTGTATAAAGATGATAGAGAACCCCGTGTTCCATGATAAGTCGAAGCACATAGAAATCCGGTATTTCTACATCCATGATATGGTGCAGAAGGGAGCTATAAAGTTCCAATATGTGAGCATTGATGAGTAGGTTGCAGATGTGTTGACTAAGCCTCTGTCTGGTGTGAGAGCACTTCCGTGACAAGCTTGGTGTAGTTCGTAAGGACTTCCCTCGAAAGGGGGAGTAGTGTTGATGATACTATGGTGGTGCAATTGGGATTGATCATCCTTAGACAATGATCTCGTAATTCCGAAAGGAATGATAGTCTTAAATGTTGATCCTTAGACTAAAATCCCGTAATTTTGAAAGGAAGTATTGTCTAAGATGTGAGTAGTGGACAATGATCTCGTAATTCTGAAAGGAAGGATCGTCCAAGTGTACTGTAGTGGTAGCTTCGTAAAGACTGGGTTCAGTAATTCTGAAAGGAAGGATTGTCTGAGCATCACCAGTGTTGATGGACTAGAGTCTCGTAATTCCGAAAGGAAGGATTGTCCATGATCACGTAATTCCGAAAGGAAGGATCACCAGAGTTGATGGACTAGAGTCCCGTAATTCCGAAAGGAAAGACTGTCCTTGATCCTGTAATTTCGAAAGGAAGGATCACCAGAGTTGATGGACTGGGTCCTGTAATTCTGAAAGGAAGGACTTTCCATTATCCCATAATTCTAAAAGGAAGGATCACTCGTGTTGAACTCAATCTCGTAATTCCGAAAGGAAGGATCATGTGTGATGTAGATGATGATGTTCCAGTGCTACAGAAGATGATGTTCTAGCACTGTAGATGATGATGTTCCAATGTTGCAGAAGATGATGTTCCAGCACTGTAGATGATGATGTTCCATTGTTGCAGAAGGTGTTCCAGCATTACAGATGATGATGATCCAGTGCTACAGATGATGATGTTCCAGCTCCGTGTTGCAAATGTTGATGATGTTACAGCAAGTTGTTCCAGTTGCTGATATTGATGTTGTTGAAGAACTTCCAATGATTTATAGATGTACCAACCAATGTTCCAAATGATGTTGTTGACGATGCCTCCTCCTCCCTCCTTCTGATGATGTTGTGTAGAGCTAGGCATGTTGTTGTTGTCAGTAGAATACCCTTCTTGTCAAGGGGGAGTGTTTAATTAATGTAACTTCGAAGAATATTCTACTTGTATTATTTCTCCTTCAGGAGATGACTTTAATGTAAAAGGTCATGTAAAATTCATGAGGTAAAACCTATGCTGTAAGTCGGGTCAATAGTACCCAAAAGAGATTATTATTATTATTTTGAGTCTCCCTAGAGAGGTCGGCCCAGTCAAGTTAGATAGGTCCACCTAGTTAGGTTAATTGTCAAGTAAAAAGTAAAGTATAAATAAAGAGTTTCTTCCTCTCATTTGTACCATTCACTCACTCAAGCATTGCGCACTAGAGGAGAGAGGAAGATTGCGAAGGAAGAGGATTGTACTTGGCTCTAGAGTTTGGGTTGTGTCTCTCTTCTTTGTGAGACTTATTTTTGGGCATTGTACTTTGGTAATCTATATTGAGGAATTTCTTGCTGGGTTTTCTTCCCCTTGAGGCTTTCCCAGGATAAATTGTTGTGTACCTTGTGATTGTGTATCTTTCAGAGATCCTCTTTATGCTTCTATTGTGAAAATGTATTAAATACTCATAAAGTTAGAATTTAGTCTTTAGTAGCATATAATCTTAACAGTCGATGGGAGGAAATGCACTGGAAACCGGAACACCATACTCTCTTTATCATCCATGTCAAAAATTTAGTAGCACATCTCTGAATTAACCACGAAGTACAGCTTGCATTTGAACCAGGTGAGCGTGAGCTTATCTACACACAACCAGTCTCAACAAATTTATGAGATACAAGGGTTTTATCCTTTCAATGGAGTTGCCATGTGAGAAAAATATGCATTAAGAACTCTCACAAAATTTATTATTTTTGTTTTACTTTGATTTTTTATATATATAAAAAAAGGTTAGTGGAGTCGCCAGATGAAAGAATAAAGGTCTACTCTAAACATTCATGAAACAAAGCAAAAACCAAAACGAGAAAACAAAAAGTCGTGACCCGAGAATAGAAATTTTTATCCCTGGCAACGGTGCCAAAATGTTGCAACCTAATACACACCTGGGGGGGGACGCGGCAAGAAACCTTCAAGCCGCTCGGTGTGTCCTTGGGGGCAAGTCACAATCAAGTGTTGTCACCTGATTACTCGACTCCTTCGTATAGGCTTACTCCTAGCAAAGCCAAGGGGGGTGGTCCCTACAAAAATAATCTAAGGCTTTTAAACTATGAAAACAAATAAAAGTTATTCTAGGAGTTAAAGTGATAGGAATGGGAAAATGTTACAACAAAGAGACAATTGCAATTAGATTTAATTACCACAACACATGATATAGATAAAATCTCAACATTTTATGATTGAATTTAAACATTTGTAACGAATAATGACCAGTGTCGAGAATATGAATGCGATTGATGTTGTGTTGTGTCGTGAAAGTATTGCAAAGGCTTGTTGTATATTTTAAATTATTAGTGGGTATTATGGGAGTGGGTAAATTCTTGGTTTGGCCGAAGGAGATTAACAATACATGTGTATGCAAGCAAAAAGAATAACCAAAAGATATAAGTTCAAACAAGAATCTATATATCCCTATTAATCCTTCTCCCATTCAACTACAACAAGTAATCTATAAAGTATTACCTGATGGTTGTTCTTGAAAATAATTTCTCTTCAAAGACAGATCTATCTCAACAATATACAAAACATATGAAATCAATAAAGATTACCTCGTATACAAAGCTTGGTACATCAAGCCTCCACAGAACACATCAGGACTATTGTCCGCCGAGATGCACACCAGCATCAGAAATCTTTTGAAAGTTGTTCCCTCACTACAAGTGGGGAAGGTGTGGCCTTGGGGGCAAGCAATGAGTCAGGTACTGTCACCTGAATCCCAGCTCCTCCGTTTAGGCAAACTCCTAACGAAGCCAAGGGGAGTTGTCCCTAACAAAGAGTTTTTCTATGGTTCCATGTTTTAAGTGTTTTTTGTGTATGGTGATGCGAATGGGTGTTTTTTGTGTATGGTGATGCGAATGGGTGTTTTTTTAGGAGTTTTTTGAATGATTACAAATTTATAATAATGAAATAAAATAACCACAAGATAAATGCAAGATCACAAGATTGAAAGTACAACCACTTGATAATTTAAAGCAAGACAACCATATGATACTGAAATATAAGACAGATAACAAATAATCAATTAAAAGGACCAGTGCCTTATGGAGTAAAAAAAAATGAAGTGCTTGGGTTGCTTGATACAAGAGTTCAGAAAGTGGTAATGTTTGTGAGATCGTGTTTGCAATTGTTCTTGGTTTATTTTATTGTAAATTTTATGTAATCTTGTTTTAGGTGTCTGTGGAAATCTAGCCGGAAATACTTTTAGTGGCTCCGTTCGAAGACATGACGAACTTGCTTGGCTCACAAGCTAGGTGTTCAGAGAATTTAACCAGTGAGTGTCCAGGTTGGGTAGCTCGGCGCCCCCACTTGGAATTTGCCCACTACCTAAGTATTTATCGAAACAACGTCGGTTCGTTGGTTATGGGGTGAAAATTTTATTATGTTTGAATCTTGCAAGATTAATCAATCCAATACCGTTTCTGAGTGCTCCAGCTTTTAGGGCTAGTCAGAGCATATTCCGGCAAGGAAACAACGAATAAATTCAAATTTTATTACGGGAGTGTGAGTTGCGAATTTTAGTTAGAGCACAAGATGAACCTATCTAACAGAGAGTGCTCTTGACTTGTCTTATGACAGAGGTTCAAGAGACTTTAACTAATATATATGCTAAAATGTAGTAAAAGTGCAATGCTATGCTCTCCGACAAAGAGTGCTCTTGACTTGTCTTATGACAAGTTCAAGAGTCTTTGGTTCCTTTTTAAAGAAATAAACAAATTGAAGCAAGGAACACAATGATAGCTCAAATAAAATAAAATATGATTTGACAACTAGTATTCTCAGGCAAAAATTAACATAAGCAATTGAATCTAAGCTAGCAATATAATGAGAAATGGAACTATACTAACAATTAATAAATGAGATCTACTCTAATACTTGAAGAAAATCTAAGCTAAGAACACAAAAGAAAGCACAAGACACTCTTCCCCAAATGGGGAAGAAACACAAATTGTGGGAGGCTTTATCCCACTTAGCCTTATTTCATTAATCAACTACAAATTTTGAGGACTTTCAACCTTGGAACAAGAGATGAAGAAAGTAGAAGTATGTTTTAATAGCTCTTAAGAGTTTTACAACAAAAAGGAGAATGTTTGTGTCATGGTTTCAAAGCTTTGTTTCAAATCTCCTCTTGGTTTTGCAATCCTCCTCTTCTCAGTTTTGATGATCTCTTCTTCTTCTTCTTCAACTCCTCTTCTTGAGTTTGCTTTTCTTCAAACCTACAACACAACACAAATCAAACTTCAAGCACCCTTTAGCATTAGTCAAACAAAATTAAATCTAAGATCCAAACTAGATGCAAGCTAGAAATTGAAATACAATGCAAGTCTAATATTTAAAATAAGATATAAAAATGCAAATGCAAACTAATAATGAACTAAATGCAAGATCTAACTATCAAAGGAAGTGCAAGCTAGAATGAAACTAAGATCTAACTATTACAAGTTCTTTTTGAGGTTTTAGAGTTTTTTAGAGTGGAGTTGGGAGCATGCAAAAGAGGCAAACGAAAGGAGGCAAGGGTAGAAGGTAAAGGAAGAAAACGAGAAGGAAGTGAGAGCAAAAACGAAAGCTGAAGAGAGGTTGAGATGGGAGGAAGAAGGAGAAGCTAAGGGAGAGGACGAGAGCAAGGCTAGGAAGGGATTTGAAAGGGAAGACGAAAGGATGAAAGGGAAGAAGAACTAGGGTAAGACAAAGCTAGGATAGAAAGCCTAAAGAAGGGGGACGAAAGGAGGAGGCAAAAGTTTGAAGGAGACTAAAACGAGAGGGTAAAAGGCTAAAAAGGAGTGATAGGAGGGAGAAAAAAGAAGAGGGACGAATGGAGAGAAGATGAAAAAGAGAAAATGAAAGGAGGGCAAGCCAAAAACTCAAGGAAGAAGGGGGTTTAGGGCTACCAAGGTAACCAAGTAACCGAGTTTTGAAAGCAAATTTTAGGATGGAGAACAAGAACAAGAACTTCTTTGGGCCTTCTCAAGATGAAAAATTGTCCTTATGTAGATCCTGCAATCACAATTTGAGTTAGATCAATCTTGAAGATGGAGCATGGGCTTGAAGCAGCTGAACTCTTGCCCCTCTCCACTTTAGTAACACCTAATCAAGAAACAAACCTCAACAAGCAAGTGAGAATGGAAAAAGAAATGCTAGTATGCTCAAAACAATTAGATCTAAATCAACATTTCATACAACTGAATACTAATGTCCATCTAGATATTAATCATTTAAGCATAATTAACCAACTTAACAACTGTAAATGGCTAATCTATTGTGCTTCAAGAGCCTTCACAAGCTATCAATCTTTAAACCAAATAACAAGTGCAAAAGATGAGAGATGGGTTAGAGAAGATGTCACCTCAACAAGAGATGAAATCACATCCACATGTAAGAGCTCATGGACCTCCAAAGTCGAAAATTTTATTATCAAATCAAAGCAAAGGCTAATACAATTTCCTCAGAGTAATCTTACTCAAAATTACCCATCATAAGAGAGTGAAAGGCACCTCTCTTTATACAAACTACAAGAGCTCAATACCCTAAGTCAAATTAGCAATCAAGAGAGCCAAATGGTATAAACATGGAGTCGAATTCCTCATCAAATCCAAGCTTGGAGAGATAACTCAATAAACAACTCGTGTTGAGTAAATGAGAGTGGGGAGGTGGCCTCCACCTTGGAAAGGCGCCCCCCACTCCTCCATAGGAAGTATCACCAACCCAATGCGTGACTGCCATCTCGTGAATGCGTGAGCCTATCTAGAGGTAAGCTCGGAGTGCAATGGGAAACAAACTCGAGTTTGAATGAGTTAATGCTACGGTGATGTGGCCCCTAATTTAGGAGGAGCCTACCATTCAATAAATGCAACATACCAATCCACTTAAACAATGCCACATGCCCAAACGAATGTCAAAAGCGTGAAGGTGATTCACGTGAGGGAGGCTCACGCTAGTATATGCCCACGTCATCCCCTAAACTCATGTGTTATCCAAACTCTAAACGTAGCATATGCTTTATTATTCACATGGTAGCCCACCACACAAAGTTTGGAACCATTCGCATGGGGAGGGAGTTCCTCACGTGAAGTAGGAATCCGTACACCTCTAAATTTAATCCAATTTTCAACCCTTTGACCTTTATAACATATGCTTTTCTCTTCTAAGGTAGTCGTATACCTCTTATAAATCATCCTCAACCCTTTCCAAACATTAAAATAATGAATTTTAACATATTTGGATATTTTGGCCATGGTGCATTTTCTCCCTTTTCTGGCAATTAAATGCCAAAATGTAGCATCTTTAGCGAAAACTGGCCCAGAGGCGATGTAACTGCCCGGAAACTAAGAAAAGAGGGCGCTAGGGTAAAGAGGATGCTCTGAGCATCAAAACGAGCCTCCCCACTCCAAATTCCACCTCCAGATGAGGTTTTTATCACAACTTGAAAAATTCCATTTAAACCATTAAAAAATGGTCTAAATTACGAAAAAAATTATTTTTGTCGGAATCCAACAAAATTCCTAGGGGATCTAGTGCATGTTCATACGACTCAATCGAGATGGCTAACATGTAAAAAATCCTAGACACAAGACTAATAAAGGTTTTGACCACCATGGAAAATACTCCAGCTTTGGAGGTTTGAGTGAAAAACTCAGGGATTATACGCCACTGATGAGTAGCGCATAATTCCTAAGGAAAAAACACTCTAGAGTATCCCGCAAATGGTTAAACTTAAGGATAGTCGAGTCTTTTATAAAAGGACCCCGTTTAGACCAACTTTTTACAAATTCCCCATGGGGGGTATGAACATGCAGTTATTACAAATGGGGCAAAATTGCCCTGAAAATGACTTCTGAACTTCTGAACACTGATGATGAACATGAATTATGTTCAATAAACTGGCGGCTCACAAGAAATTCAGCTATTGTACAAAATAGCTAGTAACAAGGACTAGCCTCCAAAGCCTGCTTTTATTACTCAATACTTAAAAAAAAATGTTACAAAATGGAGGAGCAGAGGTTCCACCTTCAAATCAGAAAAGAGGTGAACAATGCTCTCTTTAATAGCAAAATACATGCAGAGAGGGTGCACTGATCAAGGAGAGGGCGCATTCTTTGATTGAGGAGTTAACCTGGAGCTCGGAGAGGTGAGCTTAGAGTGGAAGGCGAGTTAAACTAATGAGGGATGCGCCACCTCCCAAGAGGTAGGCACACCATCTTCCTTGGAACCATCACCTTCGAACATGAGTTGCCACATAAGAAAGTCGCCCCATGCAAGATGAGAGCGAATTCCTTCACTGAAAGCGAACTGGATCTTGATTGAATAGATTGGAATCATCTGTTTCGGAGCTCAGTTAGTCACCAGTTGACTGTACAATGTCTTGAATTCATCTCCAGACCAACTCCGAACACTTTCCATGGATTTAGGAACTTGTCCTTTCTTTATTAAATATGTCTGTTTGACATTTACTTTGTTTTTCTTGGAGTTTCTGAGTAAATATCAATTTCTGTGATAAATACTTAAAACTTAAGAAAAGTGGGTTTATGGGTTAAATGGGTGCTCTGGCTTAGAAAACGAGCATCCATTTATTAAAATCCACCCACAAACCACTTAATTATTACATTTTGAATTTTTTCAATTAAACCTTAGGAAAAATGTTTTAATTAATTGAAAAAATTAATTTTTTAGTAAAACCAAAAAAATGGTTCATGGCTGCGAAAATATTTTTTTTTTTTAAAGTTGATTTTAACCACCTAGGGACCTAGTACATGACCATATGACTCTATATTAGTATCTAGCATTTTTATATATGTTAGAAAATGAACTCTAATAACCCCCCAAGGCCTAACCGCCAATTTGGGCATTCTAGCTTTAGAGGTGTAGGAGAAAAACTCATCAATTATACTCGGCTAAAGGCAAATCATAATTGACAAGGGAAAAAACTCCTTGGAATACCTTCTTTGGTTGTCAAGTCCTAGGGAACCGAGCCACTCAAAGGCCACCATGCTAGCACACTTTATTACAAACCCTATGGGGCATGGTCATGCATTACAAAAAATAAAGGGGAGGCCCTGAAAAAGCCTAATTTGGAACTTCTGAACTCTTAAAAGCACAAGTATTTGTGCAAACTTTGGCGGCTCTCTGGAAGTCCAACTGAGTGCAACTCAGGAGGTTACAAGTTCCACCTTGAAATTCATCACCTGTAGCTCAACTGTAAGTTATTGGTTTTGCCTTGAAATTCAAATTGTAGCCCACAACTGTCAATGTAGGAGTCTAATGTGTTGAATTAGAAGGCATAACTATTTTCTTTTGACCTACCACGTGCCTACAAAAACATACAAATCCAACATCTCTAATGCGCATGTAGTTATAGAAGTAATTTATACACGGGTCGAGATCAAAGGAGGGGTGTACAGTTATAGTTGGAGCCCATGGAGGGTCAGGGGTGAAGATTTTAAATTTATTCCGTATAACAAAACATTGACAATGGACTTTATAACTTATAGATTATATATATATATAAATAATAACTTCAATTATAAATTTATATATACATATTTATAAGATATATAAATATGTAAATTTATATACACTAATAACATTATTTTAATATTTATAATAACTGTAATATATTAAAAGGTTATATATACGGTTATTAAAGTGTATGTATATATAAATTAAATCTTATAAACTTATACCTTCAAGTTATGTTTTATATTTGTATTTATATTAAATTCAATAGTAAGGAAACGGATTCATGGCCCCAGACCTAGACGACTCTAGCAGGATCGGAGCTCTGTCCCTTTAAGTACCATTGGTGGATTATTTCAAGTGGTCAAGTTTTGTCTACATGTAATGATGCAACTGCACGTCAAGGTCTTGAGATTATATCAAGAAGAGATTAGGCCAGTAACCCCCAGTATTGTAGGGCTTTTCATGCTTTGGAATATATATATATATATATACACATTAGGGTTATTCGTTAATGGCTGATCGACCTTGATCAATTCGCCTTCTGAAACAAGAAGTTCCGGTCCCGTAGGTACAATGTCAACCACTTGCCCACTGTCTGATGTATTATCGATAGTTATCTCATATCCACCCTTTTCTTTACGTAAAATTTTGCTCACTCTTCCTGTTGCCGAAGCACTGTAGACCGTATTGTTGCTCTTACTCCCGTCGGGATAAATTTGTCCTCTTCCTCTATTACCACCCAAATATTTGGGATATTTAAGGAAGTGAGCTTCTTTATCAGTAACAGGATCTGGTGAAAGGATGGGGAACACAAGTTCACTATATTTTTGACCAGGAACAGGACCTATTACAATAATGTTTTTTTGATTGGGACGATAGTTCTGAAAATAAAGATTACCCATCTTTTGTCTAATCTCAGGAGAAATACGATCCGGAGGGGCTAATTCAAAGCCATCGGGTAAAATTAGAACAGCTCCTACATTTAAAGCCCCTTTCTTACCATTAGCAAGAACTTGTTTCATTTGCGTATCATAGGGGATCTTAACAACTGCTTCAAATACGGTATTGGGATGCACGGATTGTGGAACCTCAATATCTACAGGTTTTTTGGCCAAGTGACAATTGGCACATACAATATGTCCAGTTGCTTCTCGAGGATTTTCATAACCCTGCTGTGCAAAAATGGGATATGCATTCAAAATGGATGTCCGAGTGATGATATGTATCATGACTAGGACGGAAATTAACCGAGTCATCTTTTTCGTCCAGTCACAAGTATTTCTATTTTGCATGGTTCAATTATTGGTTCCAAATCATTTTTCGGGTGAGAGTAGGTAGCTATCATAGTTACCTGTCAAAAATTCTGCTACTATATTGATTGAACCAAACCTAAAAGTAAGAAATCGGAAGTCTCGCACCAGGAGAAGAATGAGGGGGAGGAATAGCTAATTCCTGAACACAGAAAACACTTTATTCTTCTGTTTCAATTGTTTCGGTCGGAGAAAAAAACCTATTCTTTATTCATTCATCGAATGATAAATTACTACAAGTGAAGGAGATATACAATTGAAACGACGGAAGATCCAATATTTCAGAATCGTATCTAAGATGACTGGAAAAGTTGAAACAAGAACAGATATTATTTGTTCGTTATGAGCAAATCCATAATTTTCGAAGATCGAATCGATCACCAGTTCCCAACCATGGGGCGAATGAAACCCAATAAATAGATCAGTTACTAAAAGGATGATAAAAGCTTTCATTGTATCGCTCAGACTATAGAATAATTCTTGGATCGAAGAATTTAGAATGGCAAGTTTATTCCTACCCAGAATGAGATAAGCACTTATAAGAACAAAACCTATTAGATTTGTTAATAAATGTGAGATTATCTGGATACAATCTTCATTGTACATTTCAACCAATTGGATCGTTTCTTCGTGAAGCTCTATAGGAAGATCTTGTGAATATGTTCCCAAAGAATCTTCCAACATTTTTTCTAATAGGAATAGATCTTCTATTTTCTCAAATCTTTCCATAGCACTTTCTTCCTGGAGATAATCATAAATTTTATAAGATTGACCAGTATTCCACCAATCTGTGATCCAAGGCTCCAAACCTTTCCGTAATAAAATAGGAATTATCCAAGGCAGTACTACTAAACATGCGAGATATCGTAGGGAAGCTAATGCTTTATATTTTCCCACTTCCAATTCATGAATCGCTAACGAACCTGATTCACTCGTCAGTTCTATCCGAAATCTAGACAAAGTACGAGTGATAGAATGAGGTATGGGACTCATAGATTGATCTATTGCGTAATTGTTTTACCTCAAGAAAAAATATCCTCGGAGAAAAAGTAAAAGGTTCACTCCAAATGAGTGAGACGGAGCATAAGGAGATCGTTCCCAGATATCCGATCATTCCAGATCGTCTCTATCTGGACCAATTATCTATTCATTTTTTCCATTCTATCTGACTCTTTTTTAGAAGAATCACTTGAAGTAACATAAGTCTTATTCATTGCCAAGATCCTTTGAATCCTGATAACTGGATTCAAAGGATCTTTTACAAATCTTTCCCCAGTTATCTCCAAAGATGACAAATGCTCTTGAAAATGAGATAACGACGAAATCATATAAGAATAATTTGGATTGTGAAGAAGAATCGAGATGAAAGGAAAAAATATTCTAGTTTTAGGGAAACCGGACCACTAGATCTAATAATTGTTCTTTTTGATACATCATATCCATCTACTGGCTCTATAAGCTCGCCCTCCCTAGGATAGGAAATGATATGGTGTGTTCGAGAACTACCAAAAGAATCTCGGTCTGATTCATTCCATAAGTATCATTTAGTAGGAATTAACTGCATGATCTTTTTCTCGGACAAATACCAACTAGTTCTATCGTAACTTATTGCTCTTCCTATATTTCCTCTTCCTATACTATTTAATAAAAATCTTATATTGTTCATAAAGATCCTATATCGTTCCATTTACATACAATAATATTTCAATATTTAATTCAATTTATATGAAATACAATATTGAAATTTCCTGATTGGATATTAATTAATGTTCCTTGATTTGATCCATATTCAAATGTCTCGACATTTTAATGTATTTCGAGGATAAAGAACCCCCCGGTTCATTTCAAAACCCGATACACGCAAGAAACGGGCTGGTTCAACAGCTTTCTGTTCGATCTCCCTTAGGTTCAAATTATCACCAGTACGAGTTAAGGGAATGTCTTGTCGGCCCTTTATTTCCATATAAAGAACATGACAAGGGGAAATACCTTCTTGAACTTCCGTTTTGATCATCTAAATATCCTTCATAAGAAATCGTGGGAAAATACGACGATTTATTCCGGGAAATCCCCAACGAAAAAGACATACAATTCCTTTTCTTTTATCAAACTTATTATAGCCACTACCCACATTGAACAAAATTGTGCACCACAGATAAGAGCTAATGAACAGAGACTTGCAATACCATGAAAACACATTACAATTCCTTGTGGAAAAAAGAGTATTTGCTGAGATGACAATAGGGGTATCAGGTTCTCACCAAAATAACTCGAAATACCGACCAGGAAAAATCCTAGTGAACCCAGAAAGAGGATACAAGCCCAAAAGAAATTACTTCATTTTCGAGACCCTGTTATAGGTTCTATCCAGAGCCATTTGGATCGACGATTCATAAAAAATTGTATTCAATTCCATCCTATTGAAGTTGAGGGAATAGCCAACTTTTTTATCCTTTGGTTCCCAAACTCTTATGAACTAGCTATCCATATACATAGATAACATTTCCGTAAAGTCAACCAAGTATATCTTCTTGTCCATTCTTACCATCCATTTAAAAAAGGTCCTTCCTTAATTTATCAATTTGAGAAACAACACTGGATCAGTTCAGTATCAATATCTACAGGAAGAGATATATATACCATATAAAAGATATAATCGACAATATTAACATATTGATCAATACCTATCTATTGAAACATGCGTATATCCGATATGTATATGGATATGAATAGATATCCAAATTATCTATATATAAAATAGAATGGTAAAATCTATCCATATTCATATATGAATATGTCGAAATACATATGGATATTTATACCTATTTTGTGTCTATAAGAGTTCTATCTTATATCATCTGAAATAGATATGGATACCCTATTTGTTCCGCAATTGAAAGATCCAAACCCATTTCTTACATCGGATTTTATAAAATTCATAAAATCTCGTCTTTCTGAATATACAGATGAGAAAGAACCATTGTAATTGCCGGAAGTAATAAGCCGACTAAAGGAACTAAAATAGAGGGTAGGTGAGGAATTAGCATCGAACGAGTACCTTACTTAATCAATTAAATTTTTATAAATATTACAAGGAATTATTATAAGATCAAATAAGTGATGGGACCAAATGAGCGGTCCTATTCGTCCTTCTTCATAGAATACATGTACGCAAATATTGTTCTTTTCCCCATCTCTTCCAAAAATTCTGAAAAAGCATTTCAAGTTGGATCCAAAATTGTTTTTGAATAAGATCCCGAGTTCAACAATGAGGATCTTATCTATTACAATATATATACAGATATATTACAACACTTATTCATACTATATAATAAAATAGTGGAATAACAAGAATCCTGACCAAAATTTCTCTGATTTCGGAAAGCGGAAAATTGGCTATATTGATTGGTAGTATTGGATTGAGGATCATAAATTGTTGGTAAAAAAGGGGTGAAAAGCAATTCTCTTAGAGAAATCATTCTTTCTTTCGCCGCAATAAGAAACTATATCACTATCACTTCCGTTACAAGGAACTCGATTTGATCTTTTTTCCTTATAAGGAAAAAACTCAACATTCATTTCTTTCACGAGGAAGACCGTAAAGCTTAAATAGTTCACTCAGAACACCTTTTAAGAGATTACGTGGAACAATCGGATCAAATAAACCATGACCAAATAAATGCTCAGTCACCTGAAAATCTTCAATCACTTTCTGACCTAATGTCTGTTCGATTACTCTTTTACCTGCAAATGCAATGTACGCTTTAGGTTCGGCAATAATGATATCTCCCAACATGCCAAAACCAGCAGTCACTCCACCGGTTGTCGGAGACGTCAGAATCGATAAATATAACAACTTTTTATCCTTCTGATGAATATATAACGCAAAAGCTATTTTAGCCATTTGCATTAAACTAAAACTTCCTTCTTGCATGCGTGCTCCTCCGGAAGCACACACCATAATGACTGGAAGAGATTCCTCGGTAGCACGCTCGATCGGACGGGTTATTTTCTCACCTACTACAGAGCCCATACTACTTCCCATGAACTTAAAATCCATAACTCCGAGTGCGATAGGAATACCATTTAATTTACCTATGCTTGTTTGAATAGCATCAATCAAACCTGTCTCTATTTGACAGGAAGTTATATGATCCTTTTAAGGTTCATCCTCAGAATTAAGAGGATCAAAATTAGAAGGTTCATCCTCAGAATGAAATTGAAGAACATCTAGAGTGTACAAGTCTTCATCCATAGGACGCCAAGTGCCACGATCAATTATAAGTTCTATTCTATCTGAACTATTCATTTGCAGATAATATCCACATTCTTCACAAATACTTTTATTCTCTCTCAAGAATCTGATATAGAGCAAGCTCTCGCAATTATTGCATTGAACCCATAATCTATTAATTTTAACGTAATCAATACTTAGATTCTTGTTCTTATCCATCTCATTGACGTCCTTACTATCCCCTTCGACCGAATCTTTTAGTAATCCAGTTATTTTACGCCTGTCTTCGAACCACTCCCTTATAGACTTAGAGTTTTCCATATAAAGGTAAAGATTGTTACTTTTCCTATCTTATTTTGTATGAGGAGAAGTCGTATAAATACAATGATTAAAATAATTAATGAATAGTGGAATGAATCATTGATAAATCATCTCCATTCATTATTGATTAGGAATCCGAAATATCGATCTGGGATTATGATAGAACCCTTTATTCTGTTATAAAGAAAAATTCCCTCCTATACCGCGATGAAAAGGAATTTTCATCCTAAATATAAAATCTTTTGGGCTAGAAGGGATTTGAACCCTTGACTTCATGGTCCGGAACCATGAGCTCTGATCCACTGAGCTACCAACCCTATCGAATGATCCATAAGATCAATGGAAAGGATGAATAGGATTCGTTATCGAATGCTTCACCCCAAAAAATTTGAATTGACTCACTCTGTTTGAGATATTTGACCTCGGAAATTTCTATATATCAATATCTATTATAGATATTGATATATAGAAATCCCAGATATTAATATCTGAAATCGCAGATCTCCGTTCACGATTTGGCCTAATCTTTGTGGTAGTGGTAAAAGATTGGGCCGAGTCTGATTGGTAGAACGAAAGTCACTGGATTACAAGTAATCAATCGTATCAAATTCAAATTTGATCTCCTTCCATACTTCACAAGCAGCAGCTAGTTCAGGACTCCATTTAGTAGCTTCACGGATCACTTCATTACCTTCACGAGCAAGATCATGTCCTTCATTACGAGCTTGTACACAAGCTTCTAGAGCAACCCGATTAGCTACTGCACCAGGCGCATTTCCCCAAGGGTGCCCCAAAGTTCCCCCACCAAACTGTAGTACGGAATCATCCCCAAAGATCTCGGTCAGAGCAGGCATATGCCAAATGGGAATACCTCCTGAAGCTACGGGCAGAACACCTGGCATAGATACCCAGTCTTGAGTGAAGTAAATACCACGACTTCGATCTTTTTCATTAAATCATCACGCGTAGATCAACAAACCCTAAAGTGACTTCTCGTTCCCCTTCAAGTTTACCTGCCACAGTACCGGAGTGAATATGATCTCCACCGGACATACACAATGCTTTAGCCAGTACACGGAAATGTATGCCATGATTTCTTTGTCTGTCAATAACTGCATGCATCACACAGTGAATGTGAAGAAGTAGGCCGTTGTCTCGGCAATAATGAGCCAAAGAAGTATTTGCAGTAAAACCTCCCGTCAGATAGTCATGCATAACGATAGGAACTCCCAATTCTCTTGCAAATACTGCCCTTTTTATCATTTCTTCACATGTACCTGCAGTAGCATTCAAGTAATGTCCCTTAATTTGACCCGGCTTATATATATATATATATATATATATTGTTTGTACCTGCTGTTTTTCTGCCTTTTCTGGATCCTGGCATTTCAAAAATCTGATGGATCTGGATCCGAATCCTGGTAACTTAGAGTTTATGCCTTTAGTTTTGCATATTTGTGTATGATGTTTTCTTTATTTATTGTTAAGTCCTTGCCATTCTTGTGTTCATGTCATTCTTCCTTTTCATTCAAATCTAAATACTGTTTTTTTAATGTGGATTTGATAAGCACAGATACAAGCGCAAGAATCTTAAAGAATTGCACAAAATGCTTCACAAATGCAATGAGCAGCTTAAAAAGTTCAGTCATGTCAACAAGAAAGCATTGGATCAATATGTCAATTTTACAGAACAAAGAGAGGAGTTACATAAAAGACAAGCAGAACTTGATGCTGGTGATGAGGTGTGATAGTTTGTTCAAGCTAATGTTACTTGTTTCCTTCCTTCTGTTGACAATATAAATTAGAGACGAGATTTATTCTTGCATATTTAATATATATAATGTTATTTAAACAAGCCAGAAGATCAAAGCCAAATGGTTATCTTTGCAGTTGATTGACTTGTGAATTATAACAGAAAATCAGAGAATTAATTTCAGTCTTGGACCAACGTAAGGATGAATCCATTGAGAGGACATTTAAAGGTGTGGCAAAGAACTTTAGGGAAGCATTTTCAGAGCTTGTACAAGGTGGGCACGGTTCTCTCGTAATGATGAAGAAAAAGAAGGTACATGAGTTTGCTCTTGTTTGCAAAAAGAGGTTTTTGACAGGATAACTTGATTGTAATCTCGGCTTCTTTTTTTGGATTACAACGATGCTTGAATTTTTAATGTATCAAAGTACATATCAACAGATTGTGGTGTCTATTTGTGAGTGAAAATATTGTGGTGTCTATTTCTTCACTTGTGTGTGCTGTAATGATCAGTTGAATGTGTCTTTATTTTCATTTCATTTAGTTTTGTGTGGTTAGGGTGTATTCTGGGTGTGTGCAAACTTTTTGATTCCATGTACATACCATGGATGATGATTCTAGGATTTACTACTTCTGGACAAATATTCTCAAGTAACTCAACCACACATCAAAATGCAAACCAGTGTTATCAGGAGTCGCTGGACTGGTCCAGACCCTTCAACCCCCAAACCAGGGTCCTGAACTGGCCAGTTCGGACTGGTTCCCATTGTGAACTGGTCTGTATGACCAGCAGAAGTTCTGGTAGGGGAGGAACAAAAAAATAAGGGAAAAGAAGAAATCCCACCCTGGCCCACAAAATCTTAAAACAGAGTTATAGAATGACCCCCTCCTCCTATTTCCTAACACCTCTCTCATTGTGCATTTGTGAGCATTTGGAGATTGCATAGCTGTGATGTCAAGATGTGATTTGGTTTGGATATGTATATATATAGCTGTGATGTCAAGATGTGATTTGGTTTGGATATATATATATATATATATATATATATATATATATGTCCGGTTTTTCATATTTTATGTGTTTTCTAGTAGGCTGATTCATAAACCTGGTTTGCTGGCCAGTTCAGGTTCAGTTCTGATCTGACCCTAGGCTGATTCTGGTTCTTGTAATTTTGATGCTTCCTTTCTAACACTTGGATATTGTTGACATTGAGGGCATTTTAATGGTTTAAAACAAGCGTTTTGAGTATGTATTGCTTTTTGCAGGCTGGTGAGGTTGATGATGATGATCATGATGATGATGGATATCGAGATTCAGATCCTGATGCAAGGGTAGAGAAGTACATAGGTGTTAAAGTGAGGGTAAGGTTACTGCCAACCTAAGAAGAATACGCAATCAGGTCATTGATCTTTTTTGTTCTTTTAACTTGTGTGAATATGCCTGTTTTCTCAAAAACTTGAGCTTCTGAAGGTTTCATTTACGGGGCAAGGTGAGACACAATCAATGAAGCAACTCTCTGGTGGCCAGAAAACGGTTGTAGCATTGACACTGATCTTTGCAATTCAGCGCTGTGATCCTGCTCCATTTTATCTTTTTGATGAAATAGATGCAGCACTTGATCCACAGTACAGAACAGCTGTTGGTAGTATCCTGCTTTGTACTTCAAAGCCTTTTACCTTCTTCCTATGACCTTTTTTTGGTATGCATTCATACTTAGGTGTATATAGTTTGTCTGTTGCACTGGCCAGATATTAAGTGAAGTGTTTGCTTGCTTTGTAAAACTAAATCAGTAGTAGTTTTTCATTGCATTGGTATAAAATCTCGTGGATTTTGTCCTTGACGATTATTTGAAGATATGATTAAGCGCCAGGCGGACACTGCAAACACACAGTTTATAACGACCACTTTCAGGCCAGAGCTCGCGAAAGTTGCAGATAAGATTTATGGTGTAATGCACAAAAACAGAGTCAGTCGTGTTGATGTCATAACAAAAGAAGATGCACTCTACTTCATTGAGCAGGATCAGAGCCACCAACGCGAGTAATACTAATAATAATATCTGGCGTTTTTGTACAAAGGCCTGTATATTCTTCTAGTGAGTACATATATAACTGTTTGGAGTTATGATATTCTATGTACTAATAGGTTAAGGACAAAAGGGCAAAGAAGCTTTTGTTGAAGATTCTTATCCCATGTACACTACATGCTCATGATTGAGTGAAGTACAGATTCAATTAAAACTTTCCCTCAAGATTGACTGGTATTATTTTGAGACAAGCAAGAAAGAGCATATGGGACACCATAAGCCTAGCATCTTCTTCCTGTCGAAAAGGCATTGCCAGGAAAACTTTAATGTAGATACTACTATGTTACGTTTGAGTGAATTGCAGACTTACATATAAGATTTAGCCATTTAATATCATGCTCAAATAGACACTCTAGAAAGATTCGGATTATCTTGCAATCGGTACCAAAACAGACAGGTTGGCTCTTCTTGCGTATGTTATGAAGGGAAACTAATGCTTCTGTTTCTTCCAAGTAATTTATTATTTTATGATGCATCTTTCGTGAGCAAGAATGAAAAATAAAATGCATTGTCCTCTTTAAAACAAAAAGCACTGATATTGATTGCATTCTCTAGTGCTTGTGGAATATGCATTGTTGACCTTAATTATTTTAGGATGTTATTAGAACAGAATTGAAGCCGGTAAGGTCAATATAGCATGTTATTGGACTAGAATTATAGTTCTTCCCAGACTATCACAATGCTTTATATGCTTGAGTAGCAATATTGAAAGCAATTTTGAGTTAATCTTATTTGACTGCAATTCATGACACATCCAAGTATTTTTCCTTTTCTATTTTATGCATGGATATTGTATCAAGGGTAGATAATTGCGAATAAGATCAGTTCCAATTGGTTTTTGTTTGGATGGTATTGATTGCATTATCACTGAGGGTTTATTGTTATATTTTCGACCCTATAATTTGTTTTCCAAAAATGCATTGGTGAGTGGATTGGTTTGTTGGACTTCTGGAACTGCTCTGTTTATACTTTATTGTTAACCACTTAAATCCTTTGTGGTATTGGGGGGTAAACCCTAAACCTAATTATTGGTGAGGCTCTACATTTTTGGCTCGGGACCATTTTCAGATTAGTCTCGCTTTTGCATTGTATCCATGGTTTCGATGACTCGCTTCCGGTAGAATTCGCTACCCATATCTTGCTTTTTGCTCCTCTAGGACATTGTCCTCAAACAGATGTACAAGAGGTTCACCACTGCTGGTTTTCAAAGGTCTCAAGTCTTCTTCGATTAGTTAGCATTTTGATAGACTGCCTCCCTCCTTTCAGGTATTCTTTGGTGCTCACAAACATCTCTTGTTGAACATGAGATGAAAATGATTATTAGAGATGACATATATGAGCAGTATGTCTAGGTTGCTCTGGGCAACCCAACAGGGAGGTTGAAGCCCAAGATGTTTCTACACAATGCACTTCTTGGAGCTGAGAAATGGGCACATCATCCACCCCCCTTACACATTGTGACACTGGATGCATGCACTTAGGATCTCCCAGGGCTAGTTTCATGTGGGTTCTCATATGATTCGTGTAGAGGCTGAGCATCAATGTGCTTAACCCTGCTTATGAGGGAGTCACTAGAGCTTTGGTCTTCCACACATGGGCCTCCTCACTCAGACACTACTCAGAGGATCCCATCTTTTCTCACGGTGTTCCCATTAGACAAGGGTACCCATGTGCAAGTAGACAATAGTGTCATTTTTCTATTGTCTGTTTGGAGTTGCCAATTCAGATCTTGGGACAAGGCTCATCCTTCCATTGGGCAGCCTTCCAGTGCCAGATAGCAACAACAGCCCCTTCCTTTTAGTCAATGAGACATTCAGGGGATTGGTTCTTCCAGATCTTTTGAACAGTCTTTTATCACGAGTTTTTTTTCCTCGGCCTTGGATGCTAGGAACAATAAACTTTTAGAGGTAGATGACCCACACCACAGGGTCCCATCTTCTTCTAGTGATAGGTTCAGGGGGCATTGATCTCCTTGTGCCCTCCTCTGAGGTATTCTCTCTAGAGAGTTTTGGTTGTGGCCTTGGACCCGTGGTGGTTCTTACTTTGTAATGTTTTCAGTAGTGCTTTCTTTCCAAGCTCATAGGATTTACGTCTTTATATTAGATCTGATGTTGAGTCTTACAGGAATGGCCCTTGCGTTCCAACATTATTATGATACTTTTCTACCAAGCAACCCCATTGACCTATGGTCCTCTTGTTGGACATTAATAAAATTATCTTATCTAGGTCCATATATGCACAATTTACACAACGCAATGTGCTCTTTCTGCTATTTGGGATTTTCTTTCGAGATGTGCTTCATTGATTGAAGGTGTATTTTAACACCACTATTTCACTAGGTTTCCAACATGGGCTCTTCCAAAAATTAGAGCCGAGTTGCAAGAGGAGTAAAACTATGTCTTGTCTTGTGCAGATGTTGATGGTTAAAGAAGCTCTGTGGCGTTATATTATTGAACAAATCGCGTGTGCTAGGGCGACTTACCTTGCTAAGCGTAGTACTCATTTGAGAGTAGATTTGTCTTAAAAACGATTCGTTGTAACCAGATTCAACACACTGTATGCATGGAAGCTTTAACAATTGTGCTCAGTAAAGTATAGATCGAGCCTGTGTGAGCTACCGAAGGGATGAGAAGTGCCATCGCCAGCATGTATGAAGAATCGTAGTGGGAAGGGAAGAGAAATTTGAAGAGATTAAAGGACGTCGTTGTTGTGAACAGACTCGAAGAGAAGCTGGCTGTCGCCAACAAACTGTCAGATCTGAGCCGTGTCGCATTGCAGTCAAGTTTTGGGCTCGATTATAGAGCGTGGCGACCTCCTTGGACAGAGCCTCGTCTCGTCTTTCAAGGATATGAGCAGTGGTGAATAAAATCTGTACTATTTTATTATAATACTTGAAGTTGATATTGGAGAAGCCACGGTTCCATTCTTGCAGCAGTTATTTTATTTTATAATTGCATATTTCGTTGATATCTTGGCCATGTTCGGAGATTATTAGATACTTTTATACATTTGGAGTTTGGAGGGATCTTTAAACAATTTAAAGAAAGTTGCCGGGGTAATGAATTTGCCCACTAGTCTTTGTTTATAACTCAGTATTTTATCAAGGGGCAACATTGGTTTATTCCCTAAGGCATTTAGTGTTTTGAATAAGGGAGCTACAAGACCCAAAATAACCTTAGATTTACAAATTCACAATAAATGGGTCAAATAAATAATAATAATAAAGAAAATAAGGTGGCATTGGATCATGAGTGCACATAAGAGGTTGTGGGACCCCCATGTGGCAAGATTCCCCACTGCACTTGGCATCATTCTCTCACCAATTTGAGTCCAAGGTGGAGGATAATGTACTTGGGGGAGATGAAGAGGCAATATTCATGTCAAGAATCTAGGAAGGTCGAATTGGAGTGGAAGAGTAACTCCCAAGGAAGAGGAAGAGGCGTTGTGACACTTATAGCTAGATTCCACGGCACCTATGACAAATATGACGAATTCAGACCTAATTGTAGACCTATAACACATCTGACATATCATGGCTAAAACTAGCCACCAAGAGAGCGCATAGAGGGAGTTATGGTCAGCCAAGATTCCCTATTCGAATTGGGGGAAAGAAGAATGCAAGGAAGAAGTGGACAAGTTTCTCATGAGAAAATCTATCACTAATTCGAGTTGAGTGAAGTCTCTTGGAGGGAATTCGACCTCATGAGTCCATATGAGGTTAATAAAAGAGGAGGATGACAAAGGAGATCAACTTTTGGATCATTATTTATTTGCACTCTTGGAGAGCTTAGCTTGTCCTTGCACGGTGGATGTCCATCCTCCCTGCCTTAGAACCAATTTCGAAGGTAAAAGATCCATGTCCAAGTTAGTTGGACGAGAGGCCATTCAGGGTTTTCAACAAAGCTTAATGGAGATGTTTTGGTGTAGGTTTGAGTCCCCTTTCAGTTCGAGTTCATCTTCTACCTTCTTTCTCCACTGTCTCTCTCTCAATGCTCTCTCAATGTCCATGTTCAAGTGTGATGGTGCACTCATAGCTACATAAAGTTTGTGGAGAATGATATTTTGACTCTGTGGTTATGTTTTTTGATGTATATCACTATAATGAATTGCATATGGGAGCCACAACTCGAAATACCATACATTTCATGTAATATTTCCAAGCAAACTCAAGATTCAAGATAGTTTCCTTCATATTTTCACATGGTGTTTTTGGAGTGAATTTGTATTTGTTTGACATCAAACTTTTTTTTAGTTTTTGCTTATGTTTCGAGCTGCATATGAAGTACTATTTATGACCTAAATGTTATGTGCGGGCCCTTTAAGTTTTGCTTAAAGATTGTGCAACAAAGATTATGTCCATTGTTAACCATTTTCTCACAATTTCTATGTCTCACAACCTATTGTTTTATGGGAGTTATAGCAGACCCTAAAACCTGAGTTAATGTTGCAATTTAGTTTCCCTTGAGATCCTCTATCAGAGCCAAGTCTCAATTCCAAAAATAGGGAAGGTCGTACAATGTTTGGGAAGCCAAAAAGTTACTAGACTAGTGGGGTTTTCAACCATCGAATTCACCTAGTATTTTTCCCCTTCCTTCCTCCTTGAGAATTGCAAGCCCTGAATGTTTATAATGAATGTCTAAGCATCTTAGAGCTGCATTAGGATGTCTTAAGACCTCTCAAGCCCTTCCCTACAGAATTCAAAAGCATTTGGGTTTCACTAGTCCAAGGTTCAAAAATTGGCCAAAATGGAGTAATTTCTCAAATTAGGGATATTAACCACTTATACTATGAAACGAGAACTCGACACAGTTCTCGTTTTTCTCTCTCCTAATTTTAGTAGCTATTTTTACCTTCGTTTCAAAAAGCGTTGATGCCAGTATCACACATTTTCATTTTGAGGCATTTTATTGGGCCTTTGAATTATCTTTGTTGTAAAATATATTTAATTTCTATTTTCAAGTGTGTTTTTAGAAATTTAACAAAATAACATACATTTATAAGTAATTTATAATAAAAAACATATACATTTTGCAATTGTTTCTAGAAAATAAGACATTTTTATGGACAAAATAAGACATTTTTATTGACAAAATTATAAAACATTTCAGAAAATAAAGACATTTAAAACCATTTTCAATTAATTTTTAGAGATTTTTTCTTTAAAAACGATACTATTTCATATTATTTTCCTAAAAGTGACGATTCACATAAATTCAAGAAAAAATATACCATATATTTGTAAAAAACATATTAAAAATATTATATGTAGAAATTTTATTTCTAAAATAAAGTCTGAAAGTCAAAACATTACTAATATATCTTATCAAAAAATTGCCAAATTTAAAATTTTCTTCAAGACATGAAACTAATCAACACTTTAAGTTATTAGGTACTTTTAGTCTCTTGTAATATTTATTGGAATGAGCATAGCTGACACATACATCTATCTTCACAGATTTTTGTATTACTTTGTGGTTTACAGTTTTTTACTATTTCATCCATTAATAGAATTTGGGTTTTTTTATATTACTATGTTCTTTGCAATATCTTCTTTTGTATATTTCCATTTTATCTTTCTTCCTTCATTCTATGAAAAAACTAGATCAAACATCTCTTCCCTATTCCATTGATTTTTATGAACATGATACATTATAAACAGGGAAAATATATTTAATCAATTGGAACAAAGATGTCTAAGTGTTAAGACTCCATAGGAGCCCAAATATTTGTATTTTATCAATATTAAAAAGAAAATATATGATTATAGCAAGTGACTATAATCGCAATCACATTAGAGAAAACAAATAATTGATAGAAACACACAAAGCCTAGTTTGTGGCTTAAAAATTTAGACATGGAATATATCTATATATCTATGTAGAAAAGTTGAACACCACAATATATCTATATATCGTGGCTTGGAAATTTAGACATGGAATATATCTATATATCTATGTCTGCTTAGGGCACTCATTTTGAATTACCCGGCCATGTGTGGAATTGGTACTTTGATTATTAAAGACAATTGTTCGAAAATTATCTATTGTGATACCATGCTATGACGATGATCAGTTATTATGTTATTTTGATATTGAGAAATGATTTCGATGACAATCAAATGTTTATATGATATTGTGAAATGATTTCAATGATGATTAAATGTTTATTTGAAATTATGAAATTGTTTCTATGATGATCGAATATTTATGAATAATATGAAAGTATGAAATGGACATAATTATGTTATGGATAGCATGTACTCTGATGGGTCATCAAGTGTGACAAGAAAGATAGGTACATGTGATGCAATGATCACATCGATAATGTATGGATTCCAGGCTAACTTAGGTATCACCAGAAGGTGATGTTATCCTAATATATATATTTGCATTAATATTTTTCTTTAAAATATTTGATGTGCATGATGTTTAACGTGCAAATGTTATATTACGATTACCAATCGGTCCACATCAGGTAATGAGGCTGAATTGAAATATGATGTAAGACTAGCATTTTCCATGCAACCAGTTGGGAAAGAGAAAGAGAGGCTCTTTCTCATTATATGAGTGCTTGCATGAGGGTAGGCTGTGCATTCGATCACTCGCGAGGAATTTACTGGAGGGTGCACAATCAGGACACAACCTTATTCTCTAAGAACCAGTAGTCCCTAAATAGGGTCAAATGGACTAAGTTAATGAGGTCTCAGTCATCGTATCAAGTCCCCACCATGGGGGGGATATTTGAATGGAATAAGTGGAGAATGGCACCCTTGATATCCCTATCGCAATGAGAATGTGAAAATTAATTAAAAATATTAAGCGGGTGAATATTTGAAGGGCATGCACAAAGCATAGAACCCTTGATATTCCCGTCGCAAATAGAAAACAAAGCATTAAATTAAATTATTAATGGGGGGAATAAAGAGTATTTCTAAAAAGATTTAGAAAAGGGTTCCAATGAATTATTTTATGAAAAAAAATACTTGATTAGTTAATTTAATTATGAAATTTGTGAATAAAGAAATGTGAGTAAATAATAATTATTTAACTCAAACTTGGAAAATATTGAAGAAGTCTTGAATGAATAAATCATGGAAACTAAACTAAAAATAATCTCAACTAAAAATAAAACAATTAGAAAAGTTGAAAGAAGTGAATTAGGGGGTGAGTAATAAAATAAAAGAAAGAAAATAATTTACAAAAGATGCATGGTGATGCATGGAGTTTTCAAAAATTTATAAAGAGATAGAAAGAGCATGAGGCTCTTATATCTTTTTACCCTAGTGTTGGAAAGCAGAGGTTCTACTACACTTTTACAGTGTTTGTTGGAGGGTGTGGTTCACATCGATAAGAGAGGTTGGGAGTTTCATAGCACCAGTCTACATATCAAGTCTTTTGATAACTTTTTATTCATTCATCCTTGCTGCAGCTTGAGGGTCCCAAGGAAAGAAGAGTACTCATTGGGTATAGTAGGGTGGTTCTGGTGGGATATTGTCAATTGGAAATCAGTTTGCAGGCATGCAGAGGGATTTCAATGTCTATGGGGTTTTGACATCATTTGTGGATTTCGACACTGTGTGTCACATTCAGGTCAGTATCATTTTATTTAAATACGTGAATTTCTCCAAGAGCACGTAATATTTATTTGATTAGATGTGTGGGATTCAATTCCTAAAAATTTAACGTAGTGTAAAAGGAATGGTTTCTTTTAATGTGTTGAAATTATTTCTAGAAAAATATATATTGCTTCCATTAAATATCCATTTGGGTGGAAATCAATTTGAAAGAACTATTTTGCCACTTATTTGAAAAGAAAATTTGTTTTTATTTATCTATTTATTGGGACGATTGTCGATTGGAATGGCCATTATATTTATTTCAATCTTGCACCATTTGAAACTTCAAATCGTTGATGTTGTTGTAGATTTTCTTGTTTTAAGTCATTAAAGATTGTCATATAATTATATTTTCAATTCAATCGTTTAAAATTATGCTTTTAGTGTTCAAACCTGGCACTGGTTTTTAGTTAGACAATGAGTAGATCATATATGCCCTGCCAAGAATGGTTACTTTATGGATATATAAATGAATCTATACTCATGTCTGCTTGCTTGTTGGTAACATCTACTGGGGCATAAAATATCCTTAAAGGAATCCGCTGATTAAAACTTATAGGTTATAGATCTTATGTTCGAATAAGGTTGTAGTCATAATATCGTGGTTGATTGACAGGTTGTATACCTCAGTGTGAGATTGTGACTATTATAGTAAACTCTTGTGAGGAGCCACTCACTTGGGCGGCCCTTGGGCGCCCAAGTGAGTGGAGCCAATGCCTAGGGGTAATCAAAATGATATCACAAAGCTCGAAATTAATCGATATCACAAAGCTCAAAATTTATTCATAAATAATTAAATAATCTAAGTGCTATATAAAATTTAGGCTTTTATTCAAAGGGTTGAAAAATCTGTGGGGCTTGCTACATCATAAAGAATGATCCAAAAAATCAGATCAATGCATTGCATGTGATTATTATAATTATTAAGAATGCAATTGTTGTTTATTAATCATGGAAATTGGAAAATGTAGTTTAAGTGCGCGCTTCAAGAAATTTATAAATTTATAACTATCGTGATGATTGATGAATAATCTTCATTGGGAAGAACATACATCAAGTTTCCTTCACAATAGAACCCTTTTAACCCCAACTATTCCCATTTGAATCTAGTTATCGAATTTTCGAATCTTTTAGTCCAATACAGACGAATTTAGTAACTATGCTATCTCTTGCCAATGTATTCTTAGATGATACATTCAATATTAGTTGGAAAAATCTATATTTCAATTAAACACGGAAAAGGGATCTTGCTCGGAGCAATTGTCCACACAACAGATTCCACTCCCTTGGATCAACAATAAATAACAAATGAATACCAGATCGGAACAAAAACCTTTGGCTGAACGAAAACCATCAACGAGAAGAAATTATAAAATAGCTATTAATACAAATAATTAATAAGATATAATAATTTTTTTATTATATATTAAAACAGAAGCTTTAAAAAATCAATAAAAGAACGTCATGTTCACATTAGAAAAATATAAAATAAAAATAAGGTATAATATTTAAACAAATAGATTGATGATGTAGATATTTGAATAACTGAACTGATGACAAGATGTGCAACTCAATAAACTGATCACAAGATGTACAATTCAATAAGCAATTCGAGTTGAATATCTTGCATATATCACAAAGCTCCCGCTCCCTTGGGCGCCCAAGTGAGCGGGAAGAAGTTAGACGCGATTACAAATTTAAAAAGCATTTTTGTTTTGGAATTAAAACTCATATTAACATTCACTCGCATGGAGTTTGTATCCAAAAACTATGTTCTGCCGCAAGGGCTTCAAAAGTTACATACATACTTCCTCTAGCTGGTCGTTTTGCCATCCTTCTACCTCAATGATGCCAGGAGGTACAACAAGTGCCATTTTAGAAAACGAATATGCTTCCATGTTTAATTCTCTATAAACATGAGCAAAAGAAACTTGTTCAAAGGAGGTGATGAACTCTTTAATTGATAGAAGCAGATGTAGGAGGTGGGGAGCGTTGATCCGAATTTTACCATTTGCCCAAACTATTACTATCTTTAAGTCCCCAAATAGTTGAATAGGATGCATAATATGAAAGATATATATGAGAATTTTGTTAACTAATATTTTTTAAAAAGTCAATTTAGGATGCATCAAATATTTTTACAATGACTAAATCAATGTTGTTTTAAGTTAAATATTTTTTAAAGTAATTTTATGACCTAATTATATATATATATATATATTTGCTTAAATCAAATCTATTCTACATCTATAAGTGGAAATGATTTGCTCCATGATAGTCTAATATAAGGCGGTGAACTCTTATGTAATAATTGCATCAGTGATTCATAATGCCATATTGTGTTATTGTGTATATATTTCTCATGTGTCTATTTATCTTTTTTGATATGGTATTAGAGAGAGTGTGGTTGTAGGACTAGTCGTGTAGGAAATAGATTTTTTTTTTTCTTTTTTCTTCAAAAGATAAGCATGCTCTTCTCTTGCATTGAACAATGATCTAGATAATCAAAAGGGCTTGATAGAAAGAGTAGATTATCACAAAATGTTGTCAAGGAGTTACCATGCGGTATTGAAGGGAAGGAGTTGTGTAGTCAAGATAGTGGCCATTGAATGTTAACGAGTGTTTTGAAAGGATCACAAGGGGCAGAAAAATGATTACAACTAAGATATTGTTATGGTAGTCTCTATTCCTATAGTTGAAGATTTTTCAATGATTTTCTACTAGTTAAATTTATGTTCAACAATTTTTTTTGTAGTTTTTATTAGTATTTTTCAATTGGAAGATATAGCGTTTCATCATTTAGTATATATAGGGTATTAATATATGTTTCATTTTTAAACTTGTAATGTCGGAAACAATACTTTTGATTAACTATAAAATTTAGTATTTTAACTTTTTTTAATTGATAATTTTCTTGTCATTTCAAATCTTATATTTAAAATTTGTAAAAATATAAAATGAGTTTTAACCTCTAAAGAAGTTTTAAACTATAAATAAATTTTTGAATATTTATATGAATTATTTGTTCTTGTATGGTCTAATATATTATTTCATTATGAATCGCATCATAATTTCTTTGGTTTTTATTTGTTAGAGTAGTGAAATTATTTATGATTTTTTTGTTTGTTTGTTTAATATGCAAGTTTCAAAAAAGTTGTAATTTATCTCTTGAAGAAAAAAAAAAATCCAATTTAGGGGTTGATTTTAAAGTTTTTGTAAACAAGAGTATGGGATGTTTAGGCCATGGCTCCATTTTTTAACAACAACAAAAAATTCGTGTATACTGGCATCAACACTTTTCTATTTGGGGGGTGTTTTTGGTGTTTTTTTTTGCAAAAATCAACGTTTTTATGTCTAGAGTTCTCGTTCATAGTATAAAGTTCTCGTTTCATAGTATAAGTGGTTTATTACACACTACGTTAGAAAGTTTTGTTTTTAAAAATCATTTTGAACTTGTTGAAATCTTGACAATTTGCATAAATGGGCTAGATGAATTCAATGAAATTTGTCAAGATCCCATATTTGACTATTGTGTTAAGAAGAATTGCTTGGTTCTTTGGAAGAAGAGGTTAAATGTCTCCTCAATAGTGTATTTATGATGGTGTTGCTTCTCAAGGTGTTTTTAATGATACCTTGGATGATATTGCTAGTAGTAATATTTGTATTAATAAGGACAATATTTATGTCACTCGCTATAATGATCTAGTATATCTTGAATTTGAGGAACATACTAGAGGTATTTGGTCTTGATTATTGTGGTAGATGGGATATGCTAGTGGTGGACTTGAGAGGATTGGACAATGTTTAGTTGCTCTAATAGAACCTAAGATGAGACCCTTGAGAACATGGGGCTTGGATATGATGAGACTCCATTGCCAATGGAGTTCATTCTACCATTGTTTTGTAAGAAGGTTATTTTTTACTCATATATGTCTTTTTTGTTGCTAAAAGTCATTCCACTGAGATGCAAAGAGCACAACCTACACCCATTAATGATTTGGTTGATGATAACATGGTTGAGTTGGATATAGATGACAACCATGTTGATTTGTGATGACATGTACACCTTTGGTTGAGTAAGAATGGCATCTTACACCTTTATTTCAATGGGAACATAACTCCTTACGATATCCACACCTGCATCATAGAGATAAGAGTTTATCCAAGAGTTGAAACTTTTTGTATGGTGGTAGTGAAATATTTGTAGAATCATAAGAGGCAACATTTCATACCAATGTCAACTACCAAGACTAATTGTGGTTGCACTAATGATTGGTCATGGGAGCATTTGATTCACCAATCTTTTTTATTCATGTTGATTGATTGATTGATTGATTGATTGATTCACTACAATCACAATCTCTGTTGGATTCTCTTTTAGTATTGTGAGCATGTTTTGTATGAAGTATAGTTTTTATTGGAGTCCTAGTATTTGGGCCTTATCCATTGTTGTGAGCCCTTTAGCCATGATTAAGGGGAAATGTTGTTGAGCTTGTTGGGATGTATAAACCCAACTTGAGGTTATTGAGAAACCATCAATGGTTTCCATTAGTTTACAAAAATTGATAGAGTTGTTTGATTGAGATGTGAGGGGAAGTCGAAGTGGGAAAAGGCCTAGGGATTGTTCAAGTCATAATGGAGAGGAATTGCTTTTCGATATATCTTGAGAAGTTGAAAGGGATTTGAAGCAAACAAATTGTGTTTACAATTTTGTATTATTTTGTATTGCTTTATAATTGACTGTGGTTGATGCTCTTGTTGCATGATTTGGGAGCAATTCTGATTGTAGGTTTCATGGTTGAGATTTCTAGGTTTATAGCACTATGATTTTGGAGTCTCAATATTTTTTGGGAACCATGTTCTAATCATTTATGCATAGGTCCTCGTTGCTCCACTTATGTGTGTGGGGATGTTTTGGATGTTCAAGTTCTCAAGGATTCTTTATTGTAAGCCTCATTGTGCAAGTTTGCTTTACTAGGTCATTCTGAAGAGGATTTGGTGGTGTTGTGTAGGTAACTATTCTATTATACCTTGTCTTGGTCATGGATTTTGGTTGTCAATGTTCCTAGCCCAGTTGTGTTAAAGGGGGGTGATGGGAGACATGATATCTTTAGAATTGTTCCAAGGCAAGTCACAGTAATGTTGTATGTTGCATGAAGTCGTCATTAAGGGGTGGTGTTGATATAATGAAACCTTCGTATATCCTCTAAGTTGTGTTCAAGGGAGGATGTGAGAATATTTAATGTAAACCCAACTTGAGGGGTTTATTCGATGTTTGGGACTGTTTCATTTATAATTATCCACTTTAGTGGTTATTGTTATCCCATCCTTTGGGTCTTAGGTGTAATCCCTAAACTTATTTATTGGTGAGACTTTAGCCTCATTTGATACACACAATGCATTGTGCTCTTTGGGATCTTCTTACAAAGATGTGATTCATTGTTTAAAGGTATTTTTGAACATCAATATTTTACTTAGTTACCACCACAAATACATCTAGGAACCCTTACACAATACATCAACTAAAATGACCAAGACACCCATTGAAACGACTACAACATTTTACAATCTAAAACCTCACAGGAATTTAATTGTATTTTAGAGGTTTTATGTAAAAGGATCTATTTTGAAAATGTAGGATAAAGTTTCAAACACTTATGGGTGGGGTGTTTAGTAACATAACTTTCTTCATCTTGAAAAAACTATCTATGTAATAAATTTCCATTGTCTCATTAAAACATAAATCAAGAATGTCACCATTTGTAATTGGGAAAATTATGATGTTTCCCTTGTGTTCAAAATTGTAGTGGCGCTTCAAATTCCTCTTTAGGATGTGTTATTTCCTCTATTGCTTTTGTAATGCATTGTTTATTGTTTTCCTTGATTTAATTCATCCCATCAAGATAATTGCAAATTAATTTGGCATGATTCGGGTTAAAGTTAATATTTTTTTTCAAAGCAAAATTTAATCGAAGTTACATTGATTGAGCTCAATCATTGTTAGAGTATGATGAAAGTTACACATTTTAACTAAGTATAATTGAAAGTCATATCAATTTTTTTTCAAGCATGAAGGTTAAGAGTTTTGAAGCCCAAAAATCATTTCACGGTAGAACCGTTAATCAACGTGAAAATTGTTCATATGTGCATTGCATTTTTTAAATATCATGGTCTTTGGAAGTTAAAGTTTGAACAATGGATCAATGGAAATACATAGAACCTAAAGAAGTGTTGAATTTAGAAATTATATCCAATGTTTTTATAATTAGATTTTCTAGCTAAGCCCTAAGGGTTAGCTCATGTGGTCATGAGCTAGATGTGAGATCTCTCCTCCGCAAGTTGGTGAGGTCATGAGTTTGACTCTCTTGATCCCCTTAGGGCTAGGCTTAGTAATCAAAGTCGACAATTTTCCTCGTTGACCATCCATGTATCATGGGGAAAGTATTTAGAGGATTTTCCGCAAGGTCTCTCCTTGGAATTTTTATTATTTATTTTCTAGCTCTTAATTTTTATGTCTAAAGTTAGTTATAATAATTATATTGTTTTCAATTATGAATTTTATTTGTTGGTTCTTTCTTTTTGGATAATGCAAATGGGATAATTTGGGCATACCAAACAGATAAATTGGAACATTAAACTTTTGACATATGTTAAAAGTATTTGTCATTGATCTAGGGTAGAGGTATAACCATACAAAAAGGGTGTGTTTGTGTAGATATTACCTTGCCAAGTGGTAGTGTAGATTTTGTTACCTTGCCACCCATCCTATTTTGATGCCAAATCAACTTTAAAAAAACTTTTTGATTTTTCAAATTAAGAAAATCTACGAGCACTATTTATGCATTCAAATTCTCAAATAAAATTTTGTCAAGCACACTTGGTAAATTTTTCCACCCTTATCAGGATTGTATCAATGCAATTCATTTAGTGCATTGTATTGTGTCATCGTATATGCATTTGTTATGTCCATGCAAATTGCAAGCTTGAAATTGTTTTATAGAGTGCCAATTTCATCTTGAACTTCTCCTTCTTCCATGATTGTTAATGAAAGCCCACATTAGTGGTACCATTAGTATATTATGGTACAATTGCTTGACCTTTAAGGATTTGTGATTATTTAGATAGAGCCTTGGTTATTGATCCAAATTGGATCAATATATCATTTGTCATATATTTTGATTTTTTCTAGGTGGAATGATTGGATGAATTGGTTTGTAAGGCCCATTTGAAGGGTAGGTCTTACTTTGCATATTTGGGGACCAAAATCTTTCGAGGCCCATTTGAGGGCTCAAACGATTTTTTTCGAGGGTTAAAAATTTGCAACCATAGTTATCAACCCTACGATGTTGATCTACACTTTGAGGCCTTTCCAACAGTGCAAAAATTGCTACAATTGGACTTTGTATGGGGAAGTTATACCTCTCGCAAGTTGACCACCATGGTATTGAGTCGATTCCATGTCAACTATCATTACCAACATATGTGGAGTTAGTTACATGTGGACTTTTAAGAACATTCTAGAGGGTCCAAAACTCTAACTCTAATCAGGAGTTGAGGCACGTACAAACCTTAAAACTAAACCCAAAATCGTTGTTGGGTTATGTTAAATATCAGATCATTAGGAGAAGAAGGGGTTCCATCTGGATGATGTTATTCTATTGTTCCATCTGGATGATGAGGTAACTCCATAGTGAGTACCACGTTCTTTGTATTTGCATTGCATAATGGAGAAGAAAAGAGCAAGGCATAGTCCTCACTTCTAGCTATGTTTTCTCCCATAGTGGGTTTTCCCAAGGTATATCTTGTGTTATTTGTATGGACGTGTTATTTTGCTCTAGTTTATTTTTGGTTCCATTTTATTTATCATTATGTGGAATTGATCTAAGACAATGAATTAAGTTGTAAGATCCATTGTGGCGAATTGTTCCAATGGAATATACATGATAGCTTACAAATCATATTGATATTAGAGCAATTTTCTTTTGGGTTTTGTGGGAAATTGCAAGGTTTAGGAGTTGAGAGAATAAAGAAAAAGTATTCAAACCCTAGCCATGGCATATGAGTCTGGTGAATAATCAGGGGGTGATATGAATAGCGATTTATAAAGCTGGAAATACAAGTCATTGATATTTTGTGCAATATGTCAATCCTCATGGCGGCTTTGGAGAGAAAGTATGGACCTTTTGGTGATTTTGGAGGCTTTAACTTAAATATCGGATTAGAGGGGAAATCGGGTGACAAAGGCGACCCAAAAATGGAGCCGAGGAAAGAGCTCGAGAAAGAGCATCCAAGTCCCAGTGTCATTGACACTTCCCGACCGTTATTTAAGATGGAAGCGAAAGTGGATATTAAGCCCCACCAAGATGTGATCGATACTTAAAAGTTGAATCATTGAGTAGTGATTTACAAAGCTGGAACTACAAATCATTGATATTCCACATAATATGTCAATCCTCGTGACGGATTTGGAGAGAAAGTTTGAACCTTTTGGTGATTTTGGAGGCTCTAACTCAGAGATCGGATTAGAGGGGAAACCGAGTGACAAAGGCGACCCAGGAAAGGAGCCGAGGAAAGAGCTCAAGAAAGAGCATCCAAGTTCCAGCGTCATTAACACTTCCCAATCGTTATTTAAGATGGAAGCGAAAGTGGATATCAAGCCCCACCAAGATGGGATCGATACTTTTAAGTTGAATCATTGATTTCAACAATTAGAGGTCCATTTTAGTATCCACAACATAGATGAGGAGCAGAATATTTCATTTGCTCGATTGAAATTAGAGGGCCATGCATTAACTTGGTGGGAAAGCCACATGGAGGCACTTAGGATGGAGGGTGATCTGCTAGTAACTAAGTGAGGGGATTTCAAAACCCTCATAAAGTTCTAATTCTACCCTATCTGGTATGTAGAGGACCAATGGATCCGTTGGAATTACATCAGGAAAATGCAAGGGTAGAGTGTGCAACAATACAACACTAATTTTAGGAATATGCCTATTATGTTGGGTATCTCACCTAGGAATCTAGATGTACTCTTCAAGTATTTGGGGGTTTACACAGTCACTTAGGAAAGCAAGTGATGTTCTTCAAGCCCAAGACAATTGAAGAGGATTTTCTGCAAGCATAGTCCCTAGAGAATATAGGCCACAAAAAAGGACATCCAAGTGGTTCTAAACAGAAAGAGAACCAAGACACTCCCAAGGAGGGGAAGAAGAAGTGGGAAAAAAAAAGATAAGAAGACTACAACCACAACATATTAGTGCAAGGATCTGAAAAATCACTATAATCATTGTAACATCGATGTTCACACAAAAGAAAAGTGTCAGAAACTACATCCAGAGTTGAACCGCAAGAAGGATGCCAAGAAGAACCTTCTAGCTACATATTCGAGAAAATGGGTAGAGAGCAGTTCAAATGTGGATGAGAAGATTGTCTGCACTTCAATGCAAAAGGAGGTGAATCTGAGTAGCCTTCATCACAAGGAAGAGGAGATGACAAAAGTCTTCCATATCAAGATCCAAATTAAGAAGACCAAGGTAGATGCTCTATTCGATTCCAGTTCACAGGCCAATCTCATAGCAAATGATCTTGTCAGGAAGCTTGGGGTGGAGGTTCATGATACATAGATCAAGGTCAAGAAACAATGTAAGATAAAATTTGTTGTAAGTGCAGATTTTATTGATGAAGTGGAGCTACATGTACTACCCCTTGATGTGTGTGGTGTAGTGTTTAGAAGCCTCTACATGTATATGAGGGATGCAATCTTCATGAGGAGAGCAAACCGGTACCGCATGATCAAGGATGAGGAGTCGTTCATCATCAATGCACATAAAGATAAATCAAAGATATCACTGGTAAGTGCCAACCAAGCCAAAAATTTGATTAGCGCAAGTATGAAATGTGCTTGATTTTCTTACGAGAATATTAGTTAGGTGATGAATCCATAAGAGTAAAGGCATCCCTAGAGGGTTGTATTAGAGAGAGAAAACATTAGTGGAAGGAGTTGCTACAAACATACAAATGAGTGTTCCATGATCCTAAAGGGATATCACTTAAGAGGGAAGTGTAACATGAGATACAGTTGTTGACTGACTTCCCATTATCAAATATTGGGTTGTATAGACAATTTATTTTGGAAACAGATAAAGTGAAGTAGTTTCTAGAGCAAGGGGTGATTCAACCAAGCACCTCACCTTGTGGGGCACCTATCATCATAGCTTTGAACAAGATTACACTTAAGAATCAGTACCCTCTTCCCAGAATTGATGATTTCTTAGACCAATTGCAACTTGCCAAGTACTTCACCAAGTTGGATCTCAAGTCGAGATACCACCAGGTACATGTTAAAGAATACGACATCTAGAAGATTGTCTTCAAGGCAAGGCAAGGTTTGTATGAATGGTTGGTTATGCCTTTTGGCTTATGTAATGCACAAACTACATTTATGAGATTGATGAATGATTTTTTGTGCCCATATTTAGATTCGTTTGTTATAATGTATTTGGTTGATATACTAGTTTATAGCTCTAGCTGGGAGGAGCACATTTCACATCTCAAGCAGGTGTTTGAGACTTTGAAAAAACACCAGTTGTTGGCTAATCTCTAGAAATGTGAGTTTGCTCAATAGGTCATTGGTGTATTTGGGGTATGTGATCACTGGAGGGGAACTCAAGATAAACCCTACAAAGATGGAGGCCTTTATAAGCCAGTTCCTACTAATGTCACTGAAGTTGGGAGCTTTGTTGGGGTGGCGTAGTACTTATGAAAGTTTATCACTTCCTTTTTACTGGTGGCCACACCACTCCATGTCATAACAACAAGAGGTAAGAGTTTCCAATGGGGAAAGAATCAGCAAAAATCTTTCAATGAGTTAAAACAAAATATTAGTCAAGCATTAGTTCTCACATTACCTAACTTGCATAAGCCTTTCGAAGTGGAAACATATACAAGTGGATATGCCATGGGAGTAGTTTTGATGCAAGGAGGCAAGTCAGTACGTTATCATTTTGAAATGTTTCATGGGGGAATTCCTATACTACCCTACCTATGATAAAGAACTATATGCCATGGTTCAAGCTGTTAAGAAGTGGAAGCACTATCTAATGGGCAAGGAAACCATTATCCACACATATCACCAACCATTGTAGTTTTTGCATGCCTAGAGTAAGTTGCAACAAACTAGACATTACAAGTAGATGGGGTTTTTGCAACAGTTTCATCTAGTCATCAAGTATAAGAATGGAAACATTAATAATTTGGAAGACATGCTTTCAAGGCCACCCACATCCAAGATTATAGCTTTGGGGACTCTTATACACATGGAACTTTCTACCCATGATGCCTACAAATAAGGATACTTAGAAGATGAAGGTGTTGATGTATTTGTAACTTTGGAATGTATTTCATTTGTATCTTGTATATTGTATTCATATGACATTGTACTTCCGACGGAGAGGTTTCATTCCTCTGATCGGGAAGGTCATCATTGTATATTTTAAGGTTATTAGACTCCCCTAGTGGGGTCGGCCCAGAGTTAAGCTATAGTGGGTTATTAGACTCTCCTAGGTGAGGTCGGCCCAGTTAGGGTAAAAGGCAAGTGGAAGACAAGTATAAATAGAGAGGAGCAACTCTCTATTTATTCATTCATTCATTCACTCATTCTCTCAAGTGAGTAGTGCGCACAAGTGGAGGAGGAGAAGCTGCTAGGAGACTATCTCTTGTTATTGGGGTTTTGTATCATTGCTCATTCTATCTCTGAGGAAGTTGCAGGGTTTTCTCCTTTATGGTTTCCCCGGTGAAATGCTTTGTGTCTATTGTCTCTTGTGATTGATTGATATGTTGTACATGTTGTTCTCTCAGTTAAGATCCTAGATCATATTGAATTAATGATGAAAAACTAACATGGTATCAGAGCTGACTTGAGAAGAAGATATTGTGCAGCTGTAGAAGCTAGGGCTTCTTAATGTTTGGGTTTCTCTCCACGGATCTTCAGCAAAAGGACGCTAGGCTAAAGAAGGGATTTACATAGCAAAACCTAGTAATCTTGGCACTTTCTCTATAAATCCATTTATGCGAAGGTTCAAGATCTAAAATTTTGAAAGGCCGAAGATAACATGTCCCTGTACCTTGTGTCTGAATTTCAACATCTTATTCGTTGTACTTTGTGATTTATGATCCGTACAAATTAGGGTTTCTGCCTCTTCCATATTTCAGTCCTAACCAGTTGACCTGGGGAAAAAGGTCACATCTTGGGCTAGGAAGCTCCAAATGAAATTCTGTAAAAAGTGTCAGTAAGGGCACGGACTGTAGTTGCACAGGTCCAATTTTCAGAGGTCGAAGTTGAATCAGTGACACGTGGCACTCCATACAAGTTCGTTATACTGCTTCATCCCATAAACAGGTCACGTTGCGACACTTTCCATATATCTCTCTCGGAGAATCCATTAAAGCTCAAACCTGTGGGGTTGGAAAGATAACAGAATAGGCTACCACAGGCCGAAGTTTTAGACCCTGAGGATATGAAATTTCTGAGTTACACCAGAAACAATAAGGTCATTTCTACGGGAGCAAATTCTTGGAATTTACACACCAGCTTGCTCATCCGGCTTTCAGCATTCAAGTGGTAAGACCTATAAGCTTTTCTATTTCCATTTGAGTTTCTCATTAAGATGTCTCACCACACCAAGCTTGAGGATAAGCTTGAACGGGATGATAAATTCCGAGCATGGAAGTATAGGATTGGGTTAATCCTAGAAGAGAATGAATTGGACACCTGCATAAGTGAAAAAGTTCCAATTCCATAGGGAGATGAGGCTAAGGCCCTTCATAAGAAGAACTTGGTCAAGGCTAAGAGAATCATTGCAGATTCTATCAAAGACCATCTCATACCACATGTGTCTTCCCTAAAGACACCCAAGGAGATGTTTGATTCCTTGACCAAACGGTTTGAAGGAAAGAATATAAATCGGAAGATGACATTGCAGAACCAATTGAAGAGTGTGAAGATCCAAAATGGAGAGACCATCCAATCCTACTTTACTAAGGTCTCTCAAATCAAAGAGCAACTTGAAGCGGTGGATGAAGTAGTGGAGAATGGAGAAATTGTGATGACCACTTTGAATGGCCTACCTAGGTCATGGGACTCCTTCATTCAAGGAATTTGTGCAAGAAATAAATTGAGTTCTTTCAATAGACTGTGGGAGGAATGCTCACAAGAAGAAGCTAGACTTGTGGCCCGAGAAGAAAAGATGGGAAGTGAAGACCAAGCCCTCACAGCACACCCCAAGGGAAGTAAGTTCAAGAAGGAGGGATCTCATTTCAAAAGATCTTCTCACCATCATCAAAGGGAGAACACTAAGAAATATCACTCTCACATTAGATGTTACACATGTGATGAAAAGGGACATTATGCCTCAGATTGTACCAGGAATAAGAAAGGCCTCAAAAACAACAGCAAGAAGAGATATCATGCTCATGCTGCAGAGGATGATGAACCTCCTAAGAAGAAGACTAGGGAAGAAAGTGAAGACTCTTCAAGTGACGAAGAATATGTTCTAATCTCTGCTCTCACAGGTACTATTACACATGGGTGTAATGATTGGCTTATTGATAGTGGGGCTTCCAAACACATGACGGGTTTTAAGGAATCTTGCATGGACCTATCTGAACATGAGTCACCTCATAAGGTAAAACTTGGGGATGACTATCAATACCCTATAAAAGGGAGTGGTGAAGCCTCTTACAAGTTAGACTCTAGGAAGTCTTTGAAGATGAAGGAAGTTCTATATGTACTTGGACTCAAGAAGAATCTTCTCTCCATATCATCTTTAGATGCAAAGGGGATGAGAGTTGCATTTGTGGATGGCCAAGTACTCATGTGGCCAAAAGGCAAGACCATAGATGATGCAGTAGTGATTGGAGAGCAAAAGGGAGGATTGTACAAATTGAAGGGACAACCTGAACATGCCATGGTACATGAATCCATGGAGCCAAGTGAACTTTGGCACAAAAGGCTTGCACATGTGCACTATAGAGCACTACCAATTGCAAGAAAAGCAGTAGAAGGTCTTCCTGAAATCCAGTCAAAGCATGAAGGTGTTTGCAGAGGATGTGCAAAAGGAAAGAACACAAAGAAGGAATTTCCAAGCAATGAAAGCAAGGCAAAAGGAATCTTGGAAATCATCCACTTCGATGTATGCGGTCCGATGTCATCCAGTTCTCTGAGTGGTATTCAACAAATTCAAGGAATTCAAAGCCTTGATAGAAAACCTCATTGAAAAGAAGTTCAAAGACATAAATGATATCATAAAGGAAGCAAAGATCAAGAGGGAGCACACTCCAGTAGTTCCTGTAAGGAAGCAAATATTGAGAGGGAGTCCACCCAACAACCAAACAAAGATAAGTATTTGAATTGTCATTTATTGTATATATGATTACTTAAATGATGTTGTTCAGTCATGTACATACTTATGTTCCTAGATTTAGGATGTATATTATGCATTTTAGAAAAGTTGCTTTAATGAACAAGATACTACTAATATAGTAATGGGTAAGTGTCTTATGGTACTGTACAACAATCCATTGCTACTTACATAGATTGAAACCTCTTTGCTGACATGTTGGGAGTAGTGCACACTCTTAACAATGTTCTGGTGGAGATGGAAGGCATCTAGAAAGTTACCATATGAATACGGGATATGGATGAATGTTGTATTGAAGCATTGGCTAAGATAATTGCATGACTGTATGACATATGTCCTTATGTGTAAGATTTTGTTCTGAAAACTATGAGAAGTTTCTAATCATGCAATTGAATTTGACTTGTAGGAAAGATCATGTACAATCACTACAAAACAAGGAAAATGACAATTGTTCCGAAGAACAAGCGACGAAGTTCAAGAAAAACTACCTATTGAATATATTAGAGAATCTGAAGTTCCCAGGATCAGGGATGCAATAATAGAAGGATGCCATGATTGAGGAGTACCAGTCGATCATGAAGAATGATGTCTAGGATGCGGTCCTGAGATCAGTAGGGAAGTCTGTTGTGACTTCCAAGTGGATCTACAAGATCAAGCATGCTGCAGATGGTAGCATAGAGAAATACAAGGCAAGGTTTGTAGATCGTGGGTTCTCCCAGAAAGAAGGGATAGATTATGAAGAAAATTTTGCACCTATATCCAGATACACTTCCATCATAACAGTACTTGCTCTGGCTGCAGTGATGAAGTGGAAGATACACCAAATGGATGTCAAGACAGCTTTCTTGAATAGTATAGTCGAAGAGGAAGTGTATGTGGAGCAGCCACTCGGATTTGAGACACGTGACAGGGAGTCATATGTGTGTAGATTGAAGAAAGCCTTGTACGATTTGAAACAAGAACCCAAGACTCGGTACGACAGGATAGACAACTTCCTGTCTAGTTTGGGCTTTACTAAGAGTAAAGTGGATTCCAACCTTTACTACAAGGTTGAGGAAGGAAATCCGGTGATACTCCTACTATATGTAGATCACCTGTTTGTGACAGGTCATATTGGGTTGATTGTTGATACGAAGAGGAAGCTTGCTACCGAGTTCGAGATGAAGGACTTTGGTATGATGCACTATTTTCTAGGCATGGAGGTGTGGCAGAGTGCAGATGGAATCTTCCTTGGACAAGGGAAGTATGCAGTAGAGATCCTGAAGCGGTTCGGGATGATGGACTACAAGGCCATGGCCACACCTATGGAATCGAACCCAAATCTATTGAGTGATGCTTCATCAGAGTCAGTTGATTCCATGATGTATCGTCAGATGATTGGGTCCTTGATGTACCTGACAAACACGAGACCAGATATTTGCTTTGCAGTGAACCCATTGAGCCAGTTCCTGATGGATCCTAGACATGTTCACCTGATTGTTGTAAAGCATACTCTGAGGTACCTGAAGGGTAGGGTTGATTATGGGCTCAAGTATGATGCGAATCAAAAGATTAACCTGGAGGGTTATGTTGATTCGGATTGCGCAAGAAGTGCTGCAGATAGGAAGAGCACTTCAAGGTGATGCTTCAGTATGGGATCAGGTGCGATCTCTTGGTTTAGTAGGAAGCAGTCCTGCGTAGAATTGAGTACAGCCGAAGCAGAGTATGTCGCAGCTTGTTCGGCCAATTGTGAGGTAGTATGGCTAAGGAAGCTATTATCTGATTTATTTGATCTCCAGTTGGATGCTACTTGTATCTTCTGTGACAACCAGAGTTGTGTGAAGTTGTCTGAGAATCCAGTGTTCCATGACAAGTCGAAGCACATCGAGATCAAGTATCACTATATCAGGGATATGGTGCAGAGAGGAGCAGTGAAGCTCCTATATGTTGTGACGGACGAGCAGATAGCAGATGTGTTGACCAAACCACTGGCCAGGATGAAGTTCGAGTACTTCAGAGAGAGGCTTGGTGTTCTTCAGATTGAATATACTTCCAGGAGGAAGTGATGGGACACATATGTAGGAGCCCTTCCAAGCATGGTGGTAGGAGGATCCTCCCATGCCTGTGGATGTAAGTGTTATGTGCTGAGCATCAGGACGATGCTCCGGCTGATGTTCTATATGATGATGATCAGTATGATCATGAGCATCAGCATGATGCTTTGTGCGGCAATGATCAGTATGATCATGAGTATCAGGATGATACTCCGTGGCCTTGGATATGGTGCAGGCTGTGCAGTGGCATATAATAGGTCCCTGGGAGATCCTATAGGTTGAGCAGGAAGCTCGTAATCAGTCCTAGGATTCTCTTTCGAGGTTTTTCTAGATAGCATGTAATGTGTCCCTAGGAGATCCTATAGGTTGAGCAGTAAGCTCGTAATCAGTCCTAGGATGCTCTTTCGAGGTTTTGCTTGTTCGCATATAATGTGTCCCTGGGAGATCCTATAGGTTTAGCAGTAAGTTCATAATCAGTTCTAGGATGCTCTTTTGAGGTTTTGCAAAGTCTGCATATAATGTGTCCCTGGGAGATCCTATAGGTTGAGCAGTAAGCTTGTAATCAGTCCTAGGATGCTCTTTCGAGGTTTTGCAGATGCACGTAATCATCCCTGAGATTCACCAGATAGGCTGCTCGCAGAGATGATGAAGACCTACATGGAGGCTAGGCCTACATCCAGCATGAAAAAGGTTGGCTCTATAGAACTTCCTATGACGAGTAGATTGGAGATTGATGATTGAGATAGCAGCAGTGACGATGATCCAGTGACAATGAAGACTTGTGCTAAAGAACTGCGTCGAGAAATACCTTCCTAGTTAAGAGGGAGTGTTGATGTATTTGTAACTTCGGAATGTATTTCACTTGTATCTTGTATATTGTATTCATATGACATTGTACTTCCGACGGAGAGGTTTCATTCCTCCGATCGGGAAGGTCATCATTGTATATGTTAGGGTTATTAGACTCCCCTAGTGGGGTCAGCCCAGAGTTAAGCTATAGTGGGTTATTAGACTCTCCTAGGTGAGGTCATCCCAGTTAGAGTAAAAGGCAAGTGGAAGACAAGTATAAATAGAGAGGAGAACCTCTCTATTTATTCATTCATTCATTCACTCATTCTCTCAAGTGAGTAGTGCGCACAAGTGGAGGCGGAGAAGCTGCTAGGAGACTATCTCTTATTATTGGGGTTTTGTATCATTGCTCATTCTATCTCTGGGGAAGTTGCGGGGTTTTCTCCTTTATGGTTTCCCCGGTGAAATGATTTGTGTCTATTGTCTCTTGTGATTGATTGATATGCTGTACATGTTTTTCTCTCAGTTAAGATCCTAGATCATATTGAATTAATGATGAAAAACTAACAGAAGACCTCAAGGAGGTGTTTCAACAGCTACAGGGCCAATTTCATGTAGAAGAAGGTGACAATAAGGATGACTATCATTTACAGAATGGGTTACTCTACAAACTAAACAAGCTTTGTGTTCTTAAAGGTGAAAGATTTCAACTTATCAGAGAGGCGCACACCTCCAAAGTTGTAGGGTATTTTGGTGTTGGGAAGATAGTTGCTAACTTACAAAGGTATTTGTATTGGTCCATAATGAAAGAAGTTGTAGCACAATATATTAGAGGATGCATATTTTGTTGTACCATCAAGCCCAATAATAGAAAGCAAGGTCTATATCAACCACTAGGAAGGGACATGACTATTTATTTGTGGTAGTTGATGTTAGAAAATTATAACTCTGGAGGTCTCCTTTGTGGTTTTTTATGTGCTTTTCATAAAGGTGCCTAAGTCATTGTACCTAGTGTTATTTTATTTATATAAAGTGAGTGATGTAAATAAAATAAAGTGTTTTGTACTTTGTATTTCTAAGTTGTGGGACCCATTACATTTAATGTGCATTTAAATCAATAAAGTGTATTTATGAGGTGCATTAAATAATAGCCCTTAGATTAAACTAATCTTAGCCTTAGATCTAATTGGTTAGCTTAGTTAGGGTTAGAGTGGGTCAAGTTGAAATATAAATACATACCTAGGGAAAGGAGAAAGCACACTTGAAGGAGAAAGAGAGAGAGACCAAGTCTGAGGAAGACTTCAGAAGCTATAGGGCATATTTCATCAGGCAAACTAGTGCACAGATTTCAAGGAAGCCTTCAACATTTTGATTGGATTGTACAATGCATTAAATGCTTCCATACATGCAGAAGATTTGAGGCATGTTGCAGGCACAAAAATCGAGGCAAGTACAGTTTTTAAATAGCACGATTGCATAGAAAATTTGTTGCAACAGGCACAGATTTCAAGGTCTGACAGCATTCGTACAGCAGGGCATGAATCCCAAGGTCTGCATGTTTTTTTAGTATGCACACATCCCAAGGTCAATTTGATAGGCACATGTGAGCAGTCTAGCACGTTTTCCAATGCAGGGATAAAAGGATAAGTGATTATGTTGAAAATCATGTTTGAGTTGATGGTTGTAGCTGAGATTTTATTTGTAAATTTTTGAGTTTTTCCCTCTGAATAAAGCTTATTTCTTTCTAGGGTTTTCCCAAGATGGGTTTTTCCCTGGTGAAGTTGACCTAAATCACTGTGTTTATTTCTTATGCTTAGTATTTGTTTAATTGGAATTGCTTGGCATATGTGTTTTAACTTCTAAGTTTATAAGCTTAAAACCATTGGAATGCTAAGTCTTTGACAAAATACATAATCAGATTTTTTATTATTTTTGTCAAAATTTCTTCATGGTTTAAGAGCCTATGGGATCAAGGCAGTAGGCAGAAAGTTTAGACAGTGATTTCAGAGTTAGGCGGAACATTTGTGGCAGTCTTTTAGTTATCTTTGGATTTCTTGCTGGTTGTGAGCAGGGGTTGATTGTCATAATGAGCATCAGGTATGAGGACAGGTTGGACGGGGTGTCCAACTACTTGCCATGGAAGGTAAGGATAACTGTTGTCCTCAAAGAACGTAAGATTTGGAAATTTTCCAACACCAATGGGACCAAACCCACTGACAAAGATGAGCTTGAAGAGCATGAGATGCTTGAAGCTAGGGCTCATAGGGTGATATTATATGGGTTTAGAGATCATTTGATCCCTCATTTTCCTGAGAAGAAGACAACCAAAGATATGTGGGACACCTTAAACCAGTTCTTTGAAGCCAAGAATTAAAACCGCAAAATGGCACTTAGGGACAAATTGCATAATGTTAAAATGGAAAAAGATGAAAATGTGACTTCCTACCTAACTCGTGTTTCTTAGGTGAAAGATGAGTTGGTTGTTGTAGGAGAGATAGTCCCATATTCAGAGTTAGTGGGGATAGCCCTGAAGGGATTCACTAAAAACTGGGATATGTTTGTCAAGTGCATTGTGGGAAGGGAGAAGCTACCTAGCTGGAGTAGGTTGTGGGATTATTTTACCCAAGAGGAGATCCGGGAGGGATCTCAAGATGGTCAGACCAGTGTTGACATAGAGGAGAACGTTGCAGTCACCACCAAAGCCAAGAACAAGAAGAAGGACTTGAGCAAAGTATGATGTTTCTCATGCAACCAGTTTGGACACTATGCATCAAACTGTTCGCAAAAGAAAGAGAAGAAGACGGATACAACAACATCTGCAGTGGAGGAGTATGTTGCTCAGTTTGAGCAGGAGTTCTCATTAGCATCCTTCGATTCCAACGTGGGCAGTTCGAGTTTTCATGATTTATATATAGTCGATAGTGGGTCAACTAGGCACATGACAGGCAGGTATGGAATATTTCAGAGCATTGTTGAGATAGGACCTGGACATTTCGTGGAGACTGATATAGGTGGTCCTCAGGCAGCAGCGCGGGGAGTTAGAACAGTGCGGTTCCAACTGGAGTTTGATGAGTTTATGGAGGTAGATGATGTCATGTTTGTTCCATCGATTAGAGTTAGTAAACTCTCAGTATCATCCCTGGAGGATGATGGATTGATGGATATGGACTGTTTGTGAAATCTGGACATTTATTTCTGTACTGTGTGGGAAATTCAGTTTGCACAATCATTCTACTTGGAGACAGGAGGGACAGACTCTATGTGTTGCAGGGGAAAGTTGTATATCTAGGGTCTGGTGGTTGGTTGTCTGAGTATGAGTCTGAGGATGAGGCAGCAGTTGTAGGTGTTTAGTTGATGCTTCAAGATGAAGAGAGTGGGTCTTTTCAGAGTACTGGAAGGAGGCTCAACCAGTACGCAGTTGATGAGAAGGTACAGGAATCAAGAGCAGATTCTCAGAGTTCGGAGTGGTCTTCAGACACTTGTCTCCGGGCCAAATTCCAAAGCAGGAGGGAGCTACATCAGGGAACAGGGACCCAGGTGGAGGAGGTACATATGCTGTCAAGAGGACCTCCCTCTTTAGGAGAGAGTGTTAGAAAATTATAACTCTTGAGGTCTCCTTTGTGGTTTTTGATGTGCTTTTCATAAAGGGTACTAAGTCATTGTACCTAGTGTTATTTTATTTATGTAAAGTGAGTGATGTAAACAAAATAAAGTGTTTTGTACTTTATATTTCTAAGTTGTGAGACCCATTACATTTAATGTGCATTTAAATCAATAAAGTGTATTTATGAGGTGCATTAAATAATAGCCCTTAGATTAAACTAATTTTAGCCTTAGATCTTATTGGTTAAGTTAGTTAGGGTTAGAGTGGGTCAAGTGGAAATATAAATACATACCTAGGGAAAGGAGAAAGAACACTTGAAGGAGAAAGAGAGAGTCCAAGTCTAAGGAAGACTTCAGAAGCTTTTAGGGAAAATTTCATCAAGCAAACCAGAATCTTCAGAAATCTGATTGGACTGTACAGTGCATTAAATGTTGACATACATGCACTGAATTTGAGGCAATTAGAAGGTACAGAAATTGAGGCAAGTGCAGCTGTTAAATAGCACAATTTCCTAGAAAAATTGTTGCAACAGGCACATATTTCAAGGTATGGAAGCATTCGTACAGCAGAGCACGAATCCCAAGGTATGCACATTTTTTGAGTCTACACACATCCTAAGGTTAGTCTAACAAGTACATGTGAGAAGTCTAGAAATTTTTCCAATGCAAGGATGAAAAGGTAAGTGATTTCTATTGAAAATTATGTCTGAGTTGATGGTTGTAGCAGAGATTTTATTTGTAAATTTATGAGTATTTCCCTCTAAATAAAGCTCATCTCTTTCTAGGGTTTTCCCAAGATGGGTTTTTCCCTGGTCAAGTTGACCTAAATCACTATGTTTATTTCTTATACTCAGTATTTGTTTAAGTGGAAGTGCTTGGCATGTGTGTTTTAACTTCTAAGTTTATAAGCTTAAAACCACTGGAATGCTAAGTGTTTGATAAAATACATAATCAATTTTTTTTTACTTTTTTTGTCAAAAATTCTTCAGTTGACATATTCATATGTGCATTCATATGCCTTGTAAAAAGGCCATCGAAAGACAAGAAGTGACACACGAGTTCTTTGAGCGAGGCTGGGTGCAGTTTGGGATACCAATGAGCATCATCTCATATAGGGATACCATATTTCTTAGTGCCTTTGGACTACACTTTGGGAGAATATTGACGCTAAGTTGAAGAGATCTACAACATTCCATCCATAGATAGATGGGGAAAAAAAAATAGTCAACCAGAATTTGATGCATTTGAGGGGTTACAATCAAAAGCATCAATAGACTTGGGATGAAAATATGATCTATATTCCACACTCTTATAATAGAGTCATCCACACTTCCATTAATAGGTCCCTTTTTAAAACTTGTTTTTGATATTACCACCTTCACCTCTAGATGTTGTATATGGATAGGGAGGGGGAGTCAGGGAAGACGACATAGGTGAAGCGTTAAGAGATGAAAAATCCATTGACAACATTAGGAAAATCCATTTGCAAGTACTAGAGACATTGAAGAAATCACAGGAAAACTACATGGCCATACATGAACAACATAGGGTTGAGAAATCATTCAAAGTTTAGGATCATAGACTTTGGTTACATTTGAACAAGGAAAGACTACAAGGTCCTAGTAAGAAGATCAAGGCTCTATTGCATGGCCCTTTTTGAGGTATTGGAGAAGGTGGGAGATAGCGCCTACAAACTCAATATGCCCCCATATATGCACATTTATTAAGTAGTGAATGTGGAAATTTTGAAACTCTATGAGCCTTCCATGTTAGATCAGGAGGAGGAGCAGGTCCTACCTACCATAGAGGGCTTAGTACTTGATGCCCAAGCAAAGTTGGCAGAAGACATAGTTTTACAAAAGTACAGTACTACTGGATAGGGGCAGCATGACCTTTAGTAGATTGGGTTAAAATGAGAACTTCCAAGCAAGGCTAAATGGTACTCCAAGGAGAAGGTAGAGGAAAATTTTCCTCACCTAATTTCGTAAAATATTTTGGGGACCAAAATCCTCCCAAACTAGGGAGGTATGAATCAAATTTGATCAATATATAATTTGTAATTTATTTTGGTGCTTATGGGTGGAACAATTGTATAAATGGCTTGTAGGGCCTATTTTAGGGGTAGGTCTTACTTTGTAGATTTGGGGTCCAGAACCTTTCAAGAACCGTTTAAGGGCTTAAACGATGTTGTTTGGGGTTAAAAGTTTGCAAGCATAGCTCTGAGTCCCTCAGCATTGTTCCGGATTCCGAGTCCTTTTTAATGGTGCAAAAATTGCCTCAATTGGAGTCTATATGAGGAAGTTATGTCTCTTGCAAGTTTACCTATCCAATTGACCACCATGGCACCAAGTGTATTCCACATCAACTCTCATTACCCACACATGTGGAGCTAGTCACGTGTGGACTTTCAAGAACACTCTAGAGGGTCCAAAACCCTAACCCTGATCGATAGTTGAGGCATGTACAAACCCTAAAACTAACCCTAGATGGTTATCGAGCTATGTTTAGTATTGGTCTGTTCCGAGGAGAAGGGTTCCATAATGATGATATTATTGTATTGTTCCATAACTAAGCAACAGTAAGGGAGTGGATATTAGATTATAACAGAGGAAGTAGGATATCTTTTAGTAGTTGTGCAGGCCACAGTGTTGGAGGTAAATCCATAGTGAATACCACTTTCTTTGTATTTGCATTGCATATTAGAGGAGAAAAGCAAGGCCTAGTCCTCACTTTTGGCTAGGGTTTTCCCATAGTGGGTTTTCCTAGGGTATATCTTGTGTTATTTGTGTGGACGTGTTGTTTTTCTCTAGTTATTTTCCTTTTAGTTCTAATTTATTTATCATTCTATGGAATTCAATTGACACAGTGAATCAAGTTGTAAGGTCCATTGTGACAAATTGTTCTAGTGGAATATCCACTCCAGTTTACGGATCAATTGTGTACAAAGAGTGTCACTTATATTTATTATTCTAAGTTGACATGTACTAGATTTCAATTACCCTTCTTTCTATCCTTTTGTAACTATGGCCTTATGCTTCTTCAAAGCACTTGATTATGATCTTGTTGGGTTGCTTTTATGATGGTTCCCTTGGAAAATGTAGTAATGGAACACATTTTTCTTTTGCAAATATCATATTCCTTGAAGGTTGGTGAATTGCTCTATGTACTTGTCCACCCACTTCCAAGCATCATTACAAAGTTTTTATCCATATTCTATGTTTCAAATATTTGTAGAGCATTTCCTTAGTTGATGTAGCTTTTTGCTAATTCCCCTATTTGAAATCCTCAAGTGGTTTCTCATCCTTAGAGGACACCATATACATCACATCATATCGTGAGGACATGCCCTTCAAAACTTGAATCCATGTACTAGGTGGGTTTGAAGAATGAAATCATTTAGTTGTTGGGCATGTGTTATATTATTTGCATGTGGATTGTGTCACCTTACGATATCTCTATGTCTATTCTTTTGTTGTATATGTCGAACGTGCATGTGGAATGGGGAAGGAGGGCAGGGGGGCTCGTTACCCCACCTACTTCATGGAGTGGATTTTGGTGAGAGGTGATGCCTCAAACTGTAGGGTTTTGGGAAACACCCCAAAATTCTTTTTTGAGCTATTTTTTCAAAAACTATGTAATTAATCATGGTTAAGCAATTGGGGTCTCGTTCTATGACACGTCCCCTCCTGTCGATCCGATGCAAGGAAGGGAACATGGCTATTATTACAGGGCTTATTTGGGAAACTCAGCCCCATTCATCAATAACAAATTTATGATAAATAAAAACTCATGTGTGCAGATTCATACTCAAATAAACATAGCGGAAATAAAAATCATCCACACACAAGTGCATCATGCATTCAACATGTAATCATAACAGTCATCATTAATTAAAACATTGCAGAATTAAAAACACATAGATAATACTTATCTTTAAGATGAAACTGTCCAGGCAACTGGCTATGTGAGAGAAACATTCCACCCAACCATAGGTCTCTGTCCAGCCTATATTCTTTCAGCTGAGAGACCACCCCCAATCTGGGCTGTGTATCCACTAAGGAGGAACTAAACGGGCTCACTCACAGCCATGGTTTCACACACACAATCATGCTAGGCCAACACACATTTGGGTTTATCAATCATGCAAGAGACAAGGGGAATATGCTAAGCCAGTGAGCTCAACCACAGAGCTACAAGAATCTCAAGCTAAACTCAAACAACCTTGGCACCCACAATACCTACCACACCCAACACAAGGAAGGTACCCTTCTCTGCTACACAGTCCCTCAGGAGCCCCTTCCCTCCAGTGCTCTTCAGGGTGGGCATAGAAAGGTCCAAGCTTCTAAATCCTTGAGATTCTAGCCTTCATTATATTTATCAAGCAATCCCAACCTCTATTCTATCTTCTGCTCTGTTATTCACGCTTGGATTTTCTCAATACTATGGCCAAATGACTATGTCCCGTAATTGGATTTATGGAATATCAAATCTGGGTTTTCCTATGTATTTCGGGGTATCTAACACTCTCAAATTCGCCCCAAGGTTCAGGTCTATGGATCCCCCATTGGATTTCAATGTCCACGCAATTTTCTAGGCATTTTTGGCACTTCAAAACTTGGTTAAATTCAGAGTTGCGATTTCTGGTTTTTCTCACTGTTGGACATGTGTAATGGATGAAAACTGATGCTTGGATGTTCAACAATGGAATGGGAATGAGGAAGGACGAATTCCCATGAGGTAGAGTGACTTGTGGGTCAAGAAAACAGAACCCATACCTGCCATACGAATTTCGGTGCTACCCATGCTCCATTGAAGCCATGGACTGATTTCTTCAACCACTTCCTTGCAACAGAATTAAATGTCAGCAAATAAAGTCAAATGGGTTCTCAAGATTACATTTGGAAACATATGGTTTAACCCCACAACCCCCTCACCACTCCCTAGTGGAATACACATGGCCCCCTCTTATTAGTTGCTTCCATAGCCAGTTTTTTTGTATTTTATTGCAATATTAATATTTACATCATTTTACAATGTTCCATGGCTTAATAGCATATGGATATCATAATATCAAATACTTTCCTTTTTTAAATAAAATATGAGCATCCACTATCGGGGCCTTGGCCTTGAGCTCCACGCTAGGAAAACATACATCGCATGTATAAAATATTTACATTAAAAGCCAATATATCCCAAGGGTCAAAATGGGGGTATTACATTCTAATTTGGGTTAATGTATTGGTTTTGGATGTTGCATAATACCTAAATATTGTATTGTGAATGGTCAAGAAAAACACAATGAGAAAGATAGAGTTGTGGCTTTGATTTTTGCCAGTTTTTCTCAGTTAAGGATTTCCTAAGTAAATTTCTATGTACTATATGTATGCCATTGTTTAATCTTTGTTTTGCTTAAAAATCAATATGCATGGTTTCACTTCACAAGTTTAAAACTTACAAGACATTGTATACATTACATAATATTGTGATGACATGTCCTTCAAAACTTGAATCATGGTACTAGGTAAATTTGAACAATGAAATCGAGTCTAATATGGAAATAGGGATAGTTCAAAATTGTAGTGATTGATCATATTGAAAAAAAAATTAGGACCATGGTTCTATACTTTCTATGTGGATTTGATAAATCAAAAATAAAATCTCTCGCATTGATATGTGTAATGTCAACAATTTAGTAAGTAATTAATGGTCCCTAATGTCCTATAGAACATAGGCAAAATGGAGTATGCTTAGTGACCTTGTGGAACTTACCATCGCAAGCGGTTTTGTTGTTCTCCATTTAAGGTTTTCTCCTTCAATTGTATTTCCTCATGTCTACTCAAATTGGTGGAAAAATATAATTTGTGCTAATAATTTATTTCTATGATCAATCTAAAGAAAAAGAAAGAGAACACTTGTGATAGATCCGACACCTTTGATATAAACTAGTGGTTTAGCATTGCTATTCAAAATTGATTTTAGACAAAACTATTGTATTGTTGTCCAAGTTGATAGTCTTATGGCTATGAGCTACCTTCATTCAATAATAGTTAGTTTATAATATGTACCTATAGCGCCAATTATGTGTTGCAATGGAACATTTATAATAATTTACAAAGCATCCCTTGTAATTGTTGCTTTTGAAGAGGACATTGCTTCTTTGAAATGACTGTAACCATGGAAAGTGGGTAGCATTTCATAATTGACCAAAGACAAATAATAGGATATATGCAATTTCTTCATTAGTAATCACCTAGTAAAATCCTGAGAATTTCCATAATCTAAGAACCTTCATGTTTTGAATCCCCTCCCATTGGGTTGTAGACACCTTTGGTTTGTGTATGCCAATGGATGGGTTGTTCTCACTTAGCTAGCTCTCTCTTTGATGATGTGTACCTTAAAGCTCTCCAATGTCAACTACCCAAATTACATCCTCCTTTATTCTAGTTTGAGGCCCTATGGGGATAAACTACCTCATTGACAACACTAGGTTCGTCCAACATTGTTTAGAGGCATGCACCACTTAGGTGCCAAGTTGGGACACATTGAGGGGTTATAGGAGAATCAAGATTTCCCAAGAGAATCATTGTTATAGGACCCCTACTTAAAGATGCATTGCTAACTTATTTCCTTCCATTGAAATTTCTTTGATATTGGATGTGAGGAGTGCTCCCACCTCTTCCTCTTCCTCTTCCTCAACCCCAACCATGATCAAGCATAAGAAATTTCCACCTAGGATTCCCCCCTAGGGCCCTATTAGTCCAAAGCCACTTTCCAAAGGGTATTAATTGGCATATACTTACCGTTGACATTTGCATTGGCATTAATTCATAAGAGGAGCAAGGCTAAGCCCCTCTTCATTGTGCTCATGGCAATTGCTTCTTTGTTTAGGCTATGTCTCTTTATTGTTTGTCCTTCATTTTATAGGGTTTTCCTGCCAGGGAAAACCTACTTGTTTTTTTAATTTAACTTTTTATTCCACCTGTATATTTTTTTCATTCACTACATCTCAATTTTTTTTTGGGGGGGGGTGTGGGTGGTGGCAATCTTTTGCACACTCTTTTTTTTGCCTATAATTGTTAGTATTAGTCACTAGTCTCTTGGACCTATTTTGGTCTTTAGTGGACTTTTATATTAATCTCTTGGACCTATTTCGGTCTTTAGTGGTATTTTATATTAATTTCAATTTTATTTGATATCGATATGTTTGTAGATTGGAAATTGTTTGTCAAACCAAACTTCTGCAAGTATCTAGTTAGTATTAGAGGCATGAGAGTCAAATTGTTTTCTTTTTCTAAGAAAAAAAATTATATTTGATATTTTTAAGATGAAATCGAAATATGCATTGTCTTGCATGTCAATTGTGTGAAGTGACCACTATACTATCTTCAAAAATAGTACAATAACTACTTATTATAGTCTTCCATACAAAAAGAACATGCCCATTGTGAGACATCATATCTTCCAAAAAATCAACATCGTTTTATTGTCCAAAACACAAATTGTCTAAGATTGACTTTTCTATTCTTTTTGGAATACTTAAATTAAACAAAAATAAGAAAAAAGACTTCAATGTCTTTGATATAAGACAAAATCCTCTCTGAACAATTACTCATTCAAATTCCCTTCCTGCAAAGAAAGATCTTATTTAGATAGGAGATTTGGTCTTGTATTGAATTCCATGAAAATGTGATTAAATGAAACTTTTTCAAACTTTTGTTTTACCTCCAACACCTTGATCTGCAACTACTTTCAAAAGAGTCCACATGGCATAAAATTGAACTAATTATTTGTCCCTTGTCCTGCTCCATATTTCAAAGAAAAATAATGAGAATTATTAACCAAGAGAATTTACCAAGCCCCACACATCACTGGAGTTCCTTAATAGGCTCTGTAAAATAAAACCCAAGCTATGGAGAAATCAATGGCAGGCTCCATCAAGATCCTGGTGGATTTATTCTTTGGTTGTTTCATTGCCCTCTTTCCCTAGAGATATTTATTTCCTTGAAATATCCTAATGCAGGAGCATCGGGGCCTAGGAAGAATAGGCGAAGTTGATCGACAGAAGAAGGTCGAATAAGGGGATTCCCGACAACCACTGGTGCGAGAAGACTAGCAGTCGAGGCCAAGAAGTCGAGCAAGAAGTTGTCGAAGTATGGTCGACAGAAGCGAAAGTTGACGGAGTTGGAATTCAATGAAAGGCAGAATAACAACATCGACGAAAGCGGAAAAGGCCAATATAGGAGGATGGGGAAGACGGAAGCCATGGAGACTAAGTGAAGTCGACGACCGTCGATGAAGTAAAGAATGGTTGACGTGTCGAACTGCGGACCAGTCGAAAGTGGATAGTGACAAGACCAAAAACTGTAGCGAATTCAAGAAGCACAGACGTCGAGAAGTGTAGAAGTCGAGGAAACATACCTACATCCATTGTGTGTAGTTGAGGAGGTTAATGATATTTAAGAAGGTGGTTGGGACTAGACCATGTGTCACCACAGGAGAAGGTTGTGCAGGCACACACAGAGGATGCTAAAAACTTCAAGATCAGTGATGGTGCAACGGACAGAGTAAGGGCACCTCAGGGAAACCAGACAGGGTCAACTCGGGAATGACAACAGTGCAGAGTAGAAAACCGGTGTGAAGGCTTAGAATGAGGGATCGCACAAAGATCGCACAGACAGAGGCTGGGTCTGACTTGATTATTATTTTTCATGTAATTTTGTAAATGATACAAGTAATAGAATCTAACTTCTTGGCATTTCTAGTTCACATCTTTTGTTTGTGAGCATGTATGTGTAAGTTATGTGATTCCGATAAGCGAGAAAGGTCCAACTGACCTGCCTTGCGTCAGTTGGTATCAGAGCGCAAAGAGTCTGCGTGTGCGTGAATAGCTCCAGCTGCGGTTGGGTAGAGTGTTGCACATGTGGTGAAATTCTGGTTGCGATTGGACGAGTGGAGATTTTCAGCTGCGGTTGAAAGAGTAAGCACAAGCTCAACAATGGCACAAAGAGGTGTAAATGTCTGTGGTGTAGGACAAAGAGCGCGAGGAGGCGCAAGAGGAGTCATAGTAGATTGTGAAATGTTCAACGAGTGCATGCGAAGAATGAGAAGTTTGACCAATGAGGTCGCAGCAATCAAAGAAGCACAGAGACGTGGATGCATTCCCGATGCACTTGACCATAGTGACGAAGAAGTCAAGGAAGTGGATGCTCAGGAAGCAGCAGAAGAAGAACCAAAATATAGATTCATCAAGCTATTGACAGAAATGAGGGGTAAAGCAAAAATGGATGTACCTTCCTACTCAGGAAGTTTGGATCTAGAAGACTTGATAGACTGGATCAGATATATGGAGAAATACTTCGACATAGAGTAGCTAGAGGATCCCAATAGGGTTAAAAATGCCTGTCTAAAGTTGAAGGGTCATGCCTCGTTGTGGTGGGACAATGTACAGGATAACAGAGTCAAGAAATGCAAGTAGAATATTAAGTCTTGGGACAGAATGGTTGCCAAGTTGAAGGGGAATTTCTTGCCAAATGACTATGTGATTTCCTTGTTCAAGAAGTTGCAGAACTTTCGACAGAAAGAGATGACCGTGAAAGAATACACGGAATATTTTTACAAACTGTCGATTAGATCTAGTCAAACCGATGAAGGTGAAGAAGGGGTCGCAAGATATGTAAATGGTTTGAAGTATGCCATATAGGACGAGTTGAGCCTGTCGAAGTTCAGGATGGTTGGTGAAGCCTTTTGGCTAGACTTGAAGGTGGAGGAAAAGCTGTCGAGAAAAACAGCATCGACCAGAGGAAATATGACTAGTCGAGGTGCGAAGATTGCTCCCACAAAAGGACAAAGTAGTGGGACCAGGATAGAAGTTGTCGAAGATAACCAACACACAGAAGGGATAGTGGCCAAAGAAAAGGAACAAGAAAACCGACGGGATGGTCGAGAGACCCGCGGCCGGGGTGCGTTTGGTCGAAGTGGTCCAGTGGAGAGATGAGGTGCTGACAGACTGGCTATAGTCTGTTATAAGTGTCGAGGAGTGGGACACAAATATTATGAATGCCCAAAGAATTTACACGTGGAAGATGAGTCGAAACCCACACGTCGACGAGATGAGAAGGGCGACGAGAAAATGGGTTCGACATCCGACAGTGGCGAAGATGACAAAGAAAAAAATCAAAACTTGACGACCAGGAGGACGTTGGTCGAGAACGACCAATGAGAAGAGAAGGAGTTGGCATAGCGAAAGGCTATTTTCTGAACCAAACTGTTGATCGCCAACAGATACTGCAAGACCATTGTTAATGGTGGTAGTACAAAAAACCTAGTGTCGACGGAGGTCATCGACAAGTTGGGTTTGAAGTGTCAACAAAATCCAAATCCATACAAGATATCCTAGTTACAGAAAGGGCATCATGTGAAGGTAACCATACAGTGCATGATCAACTTTAAGGTTGGGAAACTTGAAGATAGTGTATTGTGCGACGTAATCCCAATGGACTCTTTCCACTTGTTGTTAGGAAGACCATGGCAATATGATCAAAATATGATCTATGATGGTCGAGCCAACACAGTCGCGGTGTGGAAAAATGGCACGCGGAGAATGTCGAAGCCAAAGGAGGAGGACAATGTCGACTACAAGGAGGGCAAGATCAACTATTGGGAGAAGAGAGTGTTGATGTGCTCAGCGAAGGAATTCCTGGAAGAGGAAGAGAAACAGTTGGGATGTTTCGACATCATTCCGAAGGGACCAAGTGTCGAACGGTCGAAGATGGAAAAAATTCCAGTCGAAGTCGAAAGGATGTTGGATCAGTTCAAGAGCATCTTGGTCGAAGAGACATCGATGAGATTGCCACCGACGAGAAGCATATCCCATTAGATTGACTTGATTCCAAGGTTGAGTTTTCCAAACAAGGGACCACAAAGAATGACTTCGACGGAGAGTGAGGAACTCAATCGACAAGTCCAAGAGTTGTTGGACAAAGGGTTTATCAAAGAAAGTATGAGCCCGTGTGCTGTGCCAATTGTACTAGCGCTAAAGAAAGGAGGAGAATGGAGGATGTGCACAGACTCCAAAGCTATCAATAAGATCACGATAAAGTACAGATTTCCATTTTTGATAATGGGCGACTTGATCGATTGCTTGAGTGGATCTAGATATTTCACCAAGATCGACATGAAGAGTGGATACCACTAGATCAGAGTCAAAGAAGGCGACGAATGGAAGACAGCCTTCAAGATGAAGGAAGGATTGTATGAGTGGTTAGTCATGCCCTTTGGATTGACTAATGCACCCAGTATGTTCATGAGGCTGATGAACGAGGTACTGAAGCTATTTTTGGAAAATTTTGTCATATAGTACCTCGATGACATTTTGATATTCAGTCGAACCATGACAGAACATTTGGAACACATTCAACAAGTGTTGCAGAAGCTACAAGAAGAGAATTTGATGGTGAACCTGCAGAAATGCTTCTTCATGAAGGAAGAACCAGTGTACTTGGGATTCGTAATCTCGATTAAAGGGTTGGTGATGGACCCAAAAAAGGTAAAGGCTATATTGGAGTAGCCAAAACCGACGATCACGACAGAAGTGCGGAGTTTTCATGGACTTTCCAGTTTTTACAGGAAGTTCATAGGAGGATTTAGTCGGATATGTGCACCGTTGACAGTGTGCATGAAGAAAGGGGAGTTCAAGTGGACAGGAGATTCCCAGAAATCCTTCGACAAGTTGAAGTAGAAGGTGACAGAGAGCCCAGTACTAGCTCTCCTAGATTTCGACAAAGTTTTCCAAGTCGACTACGACGCGAGCGGAATGGCAATTGGTGCAGTGTTGAGCCAAGAGGGCCGACCAATTGCATTCTTCAACGAAAATTTGGATGAAGCGAAGCGGAAATATTCAGCGTACGATCAGGAGTTTTATGCTATTGTAAAAGCATTGAAGAAGTGAAGGCATTATTTGATTCCCAAGGAGTTTGTGTTATATACAGACCACCAACCATTGAGGTACTTGAACACTCAGTCGAAGTTGAATCAGCGACACATGAAGTGGGTGGAATTCTTGCAAGGATATACCTTCATGTTGCGAAATAAGCTGGGCAAGTCGAATGAGGTTGCTGACGCACTGAGTGGAAGAGTTGCATTGTTGAACACGACAACAGTTCAGGCGACGGGAATGGAGTCGGTGAAGACAGAGTATGAGACTGGTGAGGATTTTGCGGAAGCATGGAAGGTTAGTCACGAACCATGGAGTACCAACAGAACTCCATGCTTGGATTATTTTATCCAATATGGATACCTACTCAAGGGACAACAATTATGTATTCCCATGGGATCAGTAAGAGAAAACCTAATCCGAGAACTGCATAGTGGAGGATTAGCAGGTAATTTGGGCATCGAGAAGACCAAGGCGTTGGTCGAGGAGAAGTACTATTGTCTAGGGATGGGGACAGATGTGGTAAGCGGGTCCGACAATGCAGAATTTTCCAATTGGAAAAAGGTCGAAGTCAGAACACGGGGTTGTATGCACCATTCCGAGTGCCAAATGTCCCATGGGAGCACCTAAGCATGGATTTTGTGCTACCATTATCGAAGACACGGCAAGGTGATGAATCAATCTTTGTGGTAGTCAACAGATTTTTGAAGATGGCACACTTTATTCTATGTCGGAAGATGAGTGATGCCACAAGCATTGTTGTATTATTTTTCAAGGAGATAGTCAAATTACATGGGTTGCCGAAGAATATAACGTCGGATAGAGATACCAAGTTTATGGGTCATTTCTGGAGAACCCTATGGAAGAAGCTGGAAACAAAGTTGTAGTTTAGCTCGGCATATAATCTGTAGACTGATGGACAGACCAAGGTAGTAAACAGAAGTTTGGGAAACCTTCTGAGATGTTTGATGGAAAACGAACCCAAGCAGTGGGAGAACGTGTTGATGCAAGCAGAATTCAAATACAACAATTATGTGAATCGGTTGACAGGTATGAGTCCATTCCATATTGTTCAAGGTCGAATCCCACATGGTGTAGTGGATTTGGTTGAAGTACTAGCGAAAACTAGAAAGAGTGCAGATGCATAGACATTTGCAGAGCACATGAAGGAAGTACATGAAAAGGTACGTAAACGGATTGAAAAGAGTAATGAATCATACAAGTTAAGACTCGACAGGAAGCAAAGGCTACATTCTTTCAGCGAAGGAGACTTAGTCTATGCACACTTAAGGAAAGGAAAGGTTCCCGACAGGAACATACAATAAACTGAAGCTGAAAAAGGTTAGACCATGTAAGATTCTGAAGAAGATTTCGAACAATGCTTATGTGCTAGAGCTGTCGAAAGAGTTGAACATTTCTCCTATGTTCAACGTATCAGATCTGTACAAGTACGAAGAAGGTTCGACAAGCTACAGCTTAGAAGTGTCGAATATCTACTGGGCAAGACAGATTCCAGATCGGCAGAAGGAAGAGATCGCCAAAGTGATGGATGAGCACGAAGTCGGATGCACAGGGAGTTTGCAGAAGAAAGAATACTTAGTCTGATAGAAGAACGACGAGCTGGAAGAAGCGACATGGATATTCAAGGAGGAATACAGAAGACTGACGGAGCAGTCGAGTTCTTTTTCACCTAGGGATACCGATGCAGGGGCATCGGGGCTTAGGCAGAATAGTCGAAGTTGATCGAAAGAAGAAGGCCAACCAGGGGGATTTCCGACGACCATTGGTGTGATAATACTAGAAGTCGAGGCCATGCAGTTGAGCAAGAAGATGTCGAAGTATGGTCGACAAAAGCGAAAGTCGACATAGTCAGAAGTCGACGAAAGGCAGAGTAGTGACATCGACGGAAGCGACAAAGGCCAACCAAGGAAGATGGGGAGGACGGCAGCTGTGGAGACTAAGTGAAGTCGACAAGGTTAAGTCGACGACCGATGAAGTAAAGAATGGTCGACGTGACGAAGTGCAGACCAGTCGGGAGTGGATAGCGACAAGACCGACAACTGTAGTGAAGTCGAGAGGCACAGAGGTCGATAAGTGTAGAAGTCGAGGCAACATACCTACAGCCGGTGTGGGTAGTTGAGGAGGTTAATGATAGTTAAGAAGGTGGTTGGGACCAGACCAGGTGTCACCAAAGGAGAAGGTTGTGCAGGCACGCACAGAGGACGCATACAACTGCAGGATCTGTAGGATCAGTGATGGTGCAGTGGATAGAGTAAGGGCGCCTCGGGGAATCCAGACAAGTTCGACCTCGGGAACAACAACATAGCAGAGTAGAAAACTGGTGCGAAGGCTCATAACGAGGGATCGCACAGACAGAGGCTGAGGCCGACTTGATTATTAATTTGCATGTAATTGTGTAAATGATACAAGTAATAGAAGCCAACTTCTTGGCATTTCCAGTTCACATCTTTTGTTTATGAGCATGTGTGTGTAATCTGTGTGATTATAATAAGCGAGAAAGGTCTGACCGACCTGCATTGCACCATATCCTCTTGTTCCTAGCTAATCATAATCCCCACAAAACAAAACAAAGGTAGCTTTTATGACCTTATCCAGATTTATCTAAAGTCCAATCCTCAAAACTTTCAACAAAAGAATTTATATTATAGTGATTATTCCCTTTTGAAATCAACAGATGTTCCTTCCAAACAAAATTTGAGAACAAGCAATGCAAAAAGATATGGTCAATGGATTCATTATCATCCTTACAAAGTATGCACAAGATAGGGTTGTTTTAGTGTCTTTTTTGTCCTTGTCCCATGTTAGAGCTTTGTTAGCCAAAGCTACCCACAAGAAGATTATTGTTTTTTGCAGTTTTCTAACTTCCACAATAACTTCCACCACCAAACCCTTTCCATGCTTACCTCTTCTTCAATCCTGGAAGCACACCCAAGATTTGTTATGAGAACTCCAACATCTTTATTCTTTAACCATTTTAACTCGTCATCTTGGTCCTGTTGAAATATTGTAACTTCTAAGAATATTCTATTTGTACTTTATTATCCGAAGATGTTTCATTCCTCCGTCGGGACATTATTTTATATCCAGAGATGTTTATTCCTCCGTTAGGATGTTATAACTAGGGTTATTAGACTTCCGTAGTGGGGTCGGCCCTGATTTAAGTTATTAGGGGTTATTAGACTCTCCTAGGAGAAGTCGGCCCAATTAGGGTTAAAAGTCAAGTGAAGTAAAGTATAAATAGAGGAGGTGTGTTCCTCATTTAACACACACTCACTCACTTGTGATTTGCGCATAGGAGAGAGAGTGAGATCTACGAAGGAGGAGAAGGAGATCTTGTTTGGGGAGTACATCTTTGTAATTTTTGGTCATCTATATTGAGCAAGCTTTGCTAGGTTTTATACCCCATGAGGGTTTCCTAGGATAAATATGTGTCTATCTTGTGATTGTGTTTCTTTCAGTGATCCTTATTATGCTCTTGTTGTGAATTGTATGTTCAATTTAACATGGTATCATAGCTAGCCTAAATAGGACATATTTCTCAAGGTGAAAAATATCTCTCTCCTCCTCCAGTGAAAAATTAGGGTTTCTGCAAAAGTTGGAATTTTTGGAATCTAATTGCATGGCTGGATACTCCTCCTCAAAAGTGAATTTTTGAGCCCTAGATCGAAGTTTTTGAGTGGGTAGAACCCCGGGATAAGTCAAACCCTAGTTTGACTTATGGACCAGAAACTCCAGAAAACCATAAAACTGCGAACCAAAATTCTACTGCAGGTCCGAATTTCGCAGGTCAAGTTTGAAGGGTGAAAAATTGAAGTTTTCATAAACCAAGTACACTGGTCAATTCAATTCAGCCAAGCACATCTCCTAGTAAGGTCTGTTTTGCATTTTGAGAATTTTCAATTTTTTGTGACCTCCTGGATAAGATGGCCCCAAGCACTAAGCTTGAGGATAAGCTAGAAGGCATAGAGAATTTTCGGGCATGGAAATATAGGATTGGTCTCATTCTTGAAGAGAATGACCTTGCCCAATACATCAAAGATGAAGTTGCAGAACCTGCAGAAGATGAAGCTAAAGAGAAGTACAAGAAGGACATGATTAGGGCAAAGAGAATCATTGTTGATTCTATCAAAGACCACGTGATCCCTCAAGTGTCATCAAAGAAGACCCCAAAATAAATGTATGATTCCCTAGCCAAAATTTATGAAGGGAGGAACATCAACAGGAAGATGAACTTGAGAGCTCAATTAAAGAGAACCAAGATGAGTCAAGGAGAATCTATTCAAGATTACTTCACAAGGGTCTCCCAGTTCAAGGAACAACTAGAAACCATTGGAGACACCCTTAATGAAGATGAACTAGTCATGACTGCTCTCAATGGTCTCTCTAGACCTTGGGATTCATTCATCTAGACCATGTGTGCCAGAAAGGAGAGCGTGAAGTTTGATATTGTATGGGAGGATTGCATTCAAGAAGAGGCTAGAGTAGCCAATAGAGAAGCCTTATTCAAAGAAGATAATCAAGCATTAGCCACCCATACCAAAAGAAGGAGTCAATCCAACTTCAAGAAGGAAAGCCACAAGGAGTCTCAACCTCCCCAAAGGTTTAAAAAGAAAAGAAGAACCAATCCAGAAAGAGACCACTCTTCATTCCAATGCTTATATTGTCACAAAATATGACACATTGCTAGAAATTGTCCATCGAAGAGAAGAGAACACAAGAAGGGCTTTCACCACAAAATACATCAAGCACATCTAGCAGAAGATGATAGTGAAGAAGAAGAGGATGAAGAACCTCCCAGGAAGCAAGCAAAGGAAGAAATCGAAGAATATGTCCTGTGACAGTGGTGCTTCAAAGCACATGACAGAACAGAAGAAGACTCTCTCCAATTTAGAAGAAAAGGAGTCCCCTCACGAGCTCTCTAGGAGAATAGGAGAAGCAACATACAAGATTGATTCAAAAACTGTGGTGATTATCAGAAGACTAGGATCAAAAAGTAGATCCTACCAAACAAACAAAGATAAGTATTTGAATTGTCACTTTTGTTTAAATGATAGTATCCAGTTGTATACACATTTATTTAGATGTGTATTAGTATGTTTGCAGTGTTATGCATGTGATGGGTAAGTAGCCTATGGTGCTATACAACATTCCATTGCTACTTATCTAGAGTGAAACCTCTTTTCTAACATATTGGGAGTAGTGTACGCTCTTAATAATGTCTTGGTAGAGATGGAAGGCATCTAGAAAGTTACCACATGAATGTGGGATATGGATGAATGTTGTAGCATTGGCTAAGATAGTATGACTTATGTTTTTATGCATTTAATAATTTGGAAACTATGAGATGTTTCTAACCATACTATTGAATTTGACTTGTAGGAAGTATCGTACAACGATCACCTACAAATAAAGAATGATGAGACTTGTTCCATAGAACAAGTGACAATGGTTCAACTATTCAAGACTCCAGAAGAAATGTTCCCAGGGAAGAAGCCTGAGGGAATATTTGTTGGGTATTGTGAAGCATCCAAAGCATTCAAAATATACATCCCAGGATTCCATCACATGGAAATTAGTAGAGATGTAACATTTGATGAAGAAGCTTCTCTCAAAATATCTAGAAAGAGCCAGTGTGAAGAAGTATATGAAGAAGATATACCTCCTAGAAATACAGAAGTTGTTTCCTTTCCTGAAGAAGAAACACCAAAAGACCATGATATGATAGAACCTCAAGAACCCCCACCTATGAACATATCACGGAAGAGAAAGCCGGCATGGGAAAGAGAAATTATACAAGAAGCAGAAAGATATGGAGCTCTAGAAGGCTCCACTAGAGCAATCAAGAAACCAAATCCATTCTCCAGTTATGTGGCTTTGATGTGTGATCTTGTAGATCAAGAACCTACCAGTTATGAAGAAGCAGTTCATAAGAAAGAATGGGTAGAGGCAATGACAGAGGAGTAGCAATCGATAATGAAGAATGATGTTTTGGATGTAGTTCCCAAACCAAAAGACAAGAGTGTGGTATCCTCCAAATGGATATACAAGATAAAGCATGCTACAGATGGTAGCATTGAAAAGTATAAGGCAAGGTTTGTGGCCACAGAATTCTCTCAGAAAGAGGGAATTGAGTATGAAGAAACATTTGCACCAGTTACAAGGTACACTTCCATTAGAACCATCATGGCACTTGCATCCATGATGAAGTGGAGATTACACCAGATGGATGTGAAGACAGCCTTCCTGAATGGTGTAATTGAGGAAGAAGTGTACATAGAACACCACAAGGATTTGAGGTTGAAGATAGAAAAACTCACGTATGCAAGTTGAAGAAAGCTCTGTACGAATTGAAACAAGCTCCTAGAGCTTGGTATGGGAGAATTGATAGCTTCTTAACAAGCTTGGGATTTACCAAAAGTAAAGTTGATCCTAACCTTTACCTTAAGGTTATGGATGATGAACCTGTCATACTATTACTGTATGTGGATGATCTATTTCTGTCAGGAAATGAGAAATAGATCATGGAAAGCAAGAAGAAGCTAGCTACAGAATTTGAGATGAAAGATCTCGTATTGATGCATTACTTCCTAGGTCTAGAAGTATGGCAAGGCCCAGAAGGAATCTTTCTCAACCAAGGAATGTATGTTGTGGAAAACTTGAAAATATTTGATATGTTGGAATGTAAAGCCATGGCCACTCCCATGGATACCAACTTGAAGTTGTTAGCTGATGAATCATCATAATTAGTGGATGTGACTCAGTATAGACAGATTATAGGGTCGTTGATGTATCTGACAAATACCAGGCCAGATATATGCTTTGTTGTGAACACCCTGAGTCAGTATCTAGTTGAGCCTAGACGTGTTCACTTGATAGCTGCAAAGCATGTGATGAGGAACCTAAAAGGTACGATAGACTTTGGTCTATATTATATTGGAGATCGTGACTTCAGATTATATGGTTATACAGATGCAGATTGGGCTGGAAGTGTCTCAGACAGAAAGAGCACATCGGGTGGATGTTATTTTCTGGGATCTGCTATGATCTCATGGTTTAGTAGGAAGTAGTCCAGTGTGGCTCTCATCACAGCTGAAGCGGAATATATAGCAGCTTGCTCTGCTAGTTGTGAAGCCATATGGCTTCGAAAGTTATTATCAGTACTATTTGACTTAGAGATGGACTCAACTGTGATACTGTGTGACAACCAGAGTTGTATCAAGATGACAGAGAATCCAGTGTTCCATGATAATTCAAAGCACATAGAGATCAGGTATTTCTATATACGGGATATGGTGTAGAAAGGAGCTATAAATATCGAGTATGTGAGCATTGATGAACAAGTTGTTGATGTATTGACCAAACCTCTGTCTCGAGTAAAGTTTGAGTATTTTCGAAACAAACTTGGTGTAGTTCAGAAGGACCCTCCTCGAAAGGGGGAGTGATATGGTCGATGATGATATTTGGATCGACGATGAGGTCGATGATGAGGATACTTGTATCGATGATGAGGATACCTGTTCTGACGATGAGGTTGATGATGAGGATACCTGTCTCGACGATGACGTCGATGATACCAACGACGAGGTTGATGATACCGACGATGAGGTCGATGATGAGGATAACTGTCTCGACGATGAGGTCGATGATACCGACAATGAGGTTGATGATACAGACGATGAGGTCGATGAGTGGTCCTTAGACTTGGTCTAAGTTAACAAGTGGATTTTATCATCCCTGGACTTTAGTCCTGTTGTGGCCACAACAAATCCCATGCTTAGTTGAAGCACGGGAACCCCATTTTTGAATAAACACAAAGGTATTTTGGTGAGTGTACTATGTAAATATGAGAATTTGGGTTTTCACTTGTTTAGATCTCTCACCCATACTTTTTTCCTGCGTGTTTCCCTCTTTCTGGATGATCTCTAACTGTCTGGTTTGTCAAAATCCTCAGATTTTGAGTATTTTACCCTTTTCTTCAATCAACCCGAAACACGACAGTTAGGAGACCCGAAACTCGCAACCCGACAATTTCGGGTTGCGGGGTGTTTTTTTTGCAGTTTTGGAATTTGATCAACCCGCAACCCGACGGTTGCAGGTTGCGGGTTCGTCTTGTAATAATCTTGGGAAACTATCATCCCGAAACCCGAAAAACCCGCAATTGCGGCTTTCAGCTTTCGGGCTTTGTCTTTTTGTTTATTTTCTTGCGCGTTCCCGAAACCCGAAACCCGCAACCTGCAACTGTCAGGTTGGGACTTACGGGAAGTTGTTTTCGGTTTACGAATATGTCATTCCTGAAACCCGCAACCCGCAAGTGTCGGGTTGCGGCTTTCGGGAACACGTTTCTCATTTTTCGATTGTGATTATTCCCGAAACCCGCAATTGCGGCTTTCGGCTTTCGAGAATTCTTTTCCACCTTTTCCATTTGCGTGACCCCGCAACCCGCAACTGTCGGGTTGCGGCTTTCGGGATCCCTTAATAAATTTTGTGAATAAAACTTTCACGCGACCCCGCATCCTGCTTCGGTTAATCTCGCCCGTTCATTTATTATGATCGCACGGCTATCTTTAATCCGGTGAATTCAATAAATAGGGTTTTTCCTTTTTTATTTTTACCATTTTACTTTTGAGGAATTACTCCGTTGCACTGTTGTCTTTATCGTGGATTGCGTATCAGGTGTCGTTTTTCCATTTGTTTGCTATTTCGGGTAAGCTTACTGTCATCCTTACACTACTAATCTGTAATTTTGTTATTTTTGGATTGATTTTGATTTTAATTTTCTTATTGATTAGAAATTGCAAGTTCTTTTGCCATGTTGAGAGGTACATGTTATAAAACGCCACTCAAAGATCCCCTACCCAAAGACCCTAATTTTGGTTTTCTATCCGACACCAGTGAGCGAGTCACTGAGACATACCAGATGGATTAGTCGAAAATATACGCCATTTTTTATAATGACGACCTTTCTCATATTGAGAACGATAGACCAGTGTACGAGAGAATTAGGGCTTCCCAAATTCATGTTATTGTTGCGCGCCCTGCTATCCTTCCTTGCACGGATCCTGTAAAATGGATAATTGAGAATGCCAGTGTTAAAGACTGTTGTTTTAACGATATCATGGGGTGCCAATTAACACATTTTCACCCGAAGGCTTTTGTCTGAGCTTTTGCTCCGAAACCACATGTGCAGACCCTCTCCCCCAATTTTATATAGTCGTCCAAAACCTGCTTCAACTTTAATGAGATGATTAGGTCATGGATGCTTAAGCCGAACGCCTTTGTGCCTAAGGCTTACAACCTTTATCCCATCGTCTGGTTTAAGGAACCCTACTCTTTACTGGCAGCCATGCTCTGCAGGCTTTTTGGTCTACCAAATTGTTCTCTTTTCAAAGCAGAATGGGCACCTACAGCACATAATGTGCTAGTCACAGGTGAGTCTTTCCCATGGGCCTCTATCCTGTCGGCTAAATTAAAGAATGCCATTCATGAATATCAAAAGGCTCCAGCTCATAAGAAACCACCCTTTTTCCTATCTACATATGTCCTTGATGTTTTTTTCTCATAGTTCCAGTACCCTAACTTGGGTTGGAATTGGACCCCTTCAGACCCTCCTGTACACATTTATCATTCAGCACTGTGGGAAGAGAATTTTGCACCCTTGTTATATGAAATTTGTGACCACTTCATGGGTACCATCTATTTCAAGATCTTCAGGAAACAACCACCTGCATTCTCAGAAGATGCTAATACTTTCATCAATACCATGGGTGATTGGTATGTAGGTGAGTATTTTTCATACATCAGGATTTGGGGAAGTGACACAATGCACCTGCTTCCCAGGATTGTCCCGGACAACATGGTAATACAGGAGGTTTCTTTTCAAACTGTCACTGATGGCATGTATAAGAAACTCACAGGAACCATGAAGAAAGGTTGGCCTAAGTTTTCTCTCAATATTGGTCAGCTGGTTATCCCAACTTCAACTTGGGCTGTAGTTCTTGGTGACCAGATAGCTGCCTTGAGATTAGGTACTGCCCTGAAAAGGAAACAAAGGAAACATGATCCCAAGAAGTTCCTGGATGCACACCTCAAGCAAATACACATGAAAATAGATTATGCACATGAGTTAGTTCCAGATGACTTCATATACCAAGGGGTGGACACATTCTCACAGGTTCTAGCTAAGGAAAAAGACTTACAAGAACATCAAGACATTTTAAAGTACTAGAATGAATTTAAGGCTAGAATTCTGAGTTACAAGGCCATGCAGCTAAATCTCATTGAACAAGCAAAAAGGGACTTAGAAGAGAAAGAGGCTCAGAAGGCCAATGCTCCTCTCATGCTTAAATCCTCTCATGGGAACAAAGGTAAAGCTCCTCTAGGGGAACCCTCTCGAGAGAAAGCTGGTGAAGAAGCTAAAATGATGCTACAGTCAGCTCGTGAATCCTAGCAGCAGATGGCACAATTGACATCGATGTTAAAGACTCAATTGCTAGAACCTCCAAAGCTTGCAGTCAACATTCAGCTACCAATTGCATCAAATGTTCAAATCACTACTGAATAAACTCAAGAAGATGATGATCTGGTCATAACTCAGGCTAGCCCTGCTAAGAGGCAGAAATTCCTGCCTTCCTCATCATAGGTTCCTACAATTGACATAATAGACTGTGATGAAGAAGTTGTCCCACCTCCTCCAGTACCAGTAACAGAAGAAGTCATTGAAGATCCTAAGACTGTCACTGAATTGTTGGATAGTATTGATATGGATCAGTCCTTCCCTGAGCAATCAGTGTTGGAATTTAATGCTGCTCCTGACATTGCATCATCAGCATTTACGCTGCCATCTGTCCAACCAGCCTCTACTGTGCCTTTACACCCTCAATGACACTACTATCCCATCACCCAAAAACTCAATCCCTTTATCAATTCCATTGTCTATTGTTGCAGAAGTTCAGCATTCGGATACCCTTCTGCAGTCACCCATAGTTAATTTATCAACAGACACTACTGATGTATCTTCTAAGATTTCCTCACCATCTTCACCCACCAAAGTTCATAGTCAACTTCCACTCCCAAAAGCTAATGATGACACTCAGGTTCCATTATCTGAAGCCTTTGTTTCAATTCCTTCTCCAGATAGAGTTTTGTCAGTTCCTCAAGCCATCACTACACCTTCAGTCACTACGCAAGTCACCATACTTATTCCTACCCCTATTGTCATCCAAACACCCTCACTAATCTCAATAGTTACTGTCACTTCTACTTCTACACAATCAATTGTTGAATACACAGATGAAGATGGAGTTCCCCTTGGGAATTATTTCTATAGCAAGGATGATAAGGCAGTGATGAAAAGGACCAGGAAAAGGGATCAAGGTCAAGGTGGTTTGGATGCACCTAAACCAGTTCAAGTAATATGGGCTCCCAGGACCAATAATCCAAGAATTGAAGCAATTCAAGCAGCAGCAGCCTTAGGAGCCTTTTCCAGTGCTAATTGGGATTCGGTCCAGGGTTTGGATAAGGAAGTTTACCTCAGGGATGAAGAGATCAAAAACCTGAAAGAAGAATTGGCTGAAGCTAAAAAAAAACATTCTACTGATGTGGCTAACCTCGGGAACACTTGGGCAAGTAAGTTGCAAGACCTAGAGAAAAAGAATGCCACTCTTCTCACTGAACTCAGTCTCTCACAATCTCAGCATTCCATTGACGTTGAAAAAATAGCTTCCTTGGAAAAGCAAGTTGAGGATGCAACTGCAAGTGCAGCCTCCTCAAGTTTTCTCAAGTTTACACCCTGTGATTTTAAGAATCTGGCCCTCAAGGTTAATCAGGATCATCATAAACTGTTGGAGAAAGTTTACATTGCTTTGGATGAAATCAGGGAAAATTTCATTGATTTTTCCAAGATGTCCTCCACCCTTGAAAAACAAAAGGAGAAGAGACTTCAAGCTTTTAAGGCTCAGGAGGAAATCAGTGAATGGCAGGGGCATATTAAGAATGTGCCAAAAGATATCCCAATCCTCAACAGTTTCCAGATTAAGAAGATCAAAGGTTCTCTAAATACTTGGCTTGATTATAATGAAACAGCTGAAGAGATTATCAGTAAATCAAAAGATATCTGCACCAGGCAATGGTATGTAGTTGACAATATTATGCATGCTCTAGATTTACCATTAATGACCCCTATCCTAGAAGCTTTGCCGCCAAAATGCAGACTTGAAGAGCTTGAGAGCAGGTGTGAGGAGTTTGCACAGAGAATTTGGGATCTTGAACAAGTCGGCATCGAAGATATGGATCGCTTGGTTAGAGAACCGGTCGTCATGGAAGGCAAGATTTATATGTATCTTCGCACTTGGCACAAGCTGGCGAAGCATGACATCGAGAATAATGTGTGCAATGTTCAGCTAGCTTTGGAATCTGTCAGTTTCTCAAATATAGATGAGTTGTTAGACATATATGAGAAATGGAAGGATTTCTTGGATCTATAGTTTGATCTAATTTTGTAATCCCTATTTTTGGGGAATCTTTATTTTTCTATTCTGCTGTAATTTCCTATTTAAGAAGGAGGACCTCTCGTAGTTAGGGGTTGGTAATTTTGGATTTGTAATTCAGCAGAAGACTGGACTGGAGATACTCTGTTAAGCAGAGATTTTTGTATTTTATGTACAAGACCTCTTCATATAGTAAAGTTATCTTTTAATCTATCTTTTGTTATTCCTCAAATTTCTTTGAGAATTTCTGATTTATGCTTCGAATCGTCATCTGTTATGTATCTGATCTTTTGCTAAACATCTGTTAATGCACAAATCTGTTGTATTGATTTCTCTATATGACTGGTTTATGTTTCAAAGTATTTTATTGACTTTTTTCAATGCAAGTACTTCCATATTTTATTTCTGCAAATGATTCGGTGCATATAAATTTATATAATCATTGTTAATTTTTAAATTAGCAGAGTGATTATAGACTGGATCTTGAATGAGCTTGAATACTTGAAATATTGTCATTTAATTTTCATTAACTGATAATAATTTAAGTTAACGAGTAATACAACTAAATACATTTCTGTTGAAGTTGTTCAATGACTTGTTTGATCATATCTCAAGACCAATCTACACATAAACAAGCTTTCATTTTAGAATAGGACTAACTTAGACTAGTTTCCTCTTCTAGAATAGGTTAGCTTAGCTTAGCATCACCATATCCACATTTTGGTTTTCATAGACTAGAAAACTGATCTAATAGATCAACTCACCAACTCTTAGAGTGCCAGCGGAGGCCGAATATCCGTGGAGGATCACCACACCAAACAGGTTGGGGATAGAATTTCCCTTGCACAGGGTCTTTCGAAGCCTTTCAACTTGGGTTTTCTTCCTCTGTTGAGTGTCTTGGAACATTCCAGCACCTTTTGCATCTAACCTGCACAACCGAGGCATCAACAAATGGCACTAGAAGGAGGGCCTGAAGTGCAACATGCCTAAACAAGCCACTAAGAAACCTCCTCCAGCAAATACTTCAACGGTTCAAACTCGAAGCCAGTCGAGGGCTTCAACATCTGAACAACCAACAGAGTCACAACCCACGGTGACCCCTGCTACACCTGCTCAACAAATTGTTGTACCTGTTGTATCTGTAGAAAAACAGGAAAACAGAGGGAATATCTTTATTGTATCACCTACCAGAGGGACCCTCTCACTAGAGCAGATATTGAAAACATCAGCCGATAGGGTCACTAGGGAAGAACAAAGACGTGTTGATCAATGAGGACACGGTCTTGCAGCGATCAATTTAGAAAATTTTCTACAGGCCAATAGTCAGGAACCTCAGCAAGACACAGTTTCACAGATCAATGATCCAATCATCCAACAGACAACTGATCAAAATATTGAACATCAGCAAACAGTTAATCCACAACCTGAAAATCAAGAACTGGTTGGTCAATCAATTTCCCCTTAATACAACCTTAGTCAACTTTTTCAGGAAACACAAGATCAACCAAAATTTGGAACTGGTGGACCACCACCATCTCCTCCTTCATCCCCATCCTCTTCCTCAGATAGTGAACATTCGTCAAGCTCTTCGTCAGAAGAAGAAGAAGAAGAACCACCGATGGCTGCAGAAGGCCAAAACAAACCATGGCTCGACCAAGACGCAGTATGGGTACTTGGAGACCAACATAGACTACCCAAGAACCCTGATAAGTGGTTACCCAAGTTTAACCCAGATGACAAATCACCTGCGCTAGATCATGTTAAAACCTTCATGCAGGCTATTAGGCTTAGAAGTGTCATTCATGAGGATGTGGTCTGCAAACTCTTTCCTTATACTTTTGAAGGAAAGGCAGCTACATGGTATTTTGCCTTGCCACCAAGGTTTATTGTTTCTTGGGATGAATTTGAGAAATTATTCGTCCAAAAGTTTGGAGATGACAAAACACCACAGGATCTTGTTTTGGAATTATCCTCCATGAAAATCAAAGGGAAAGAAAGGGTTAAAGATTTCAACCAAAGGTTCTCATACTTAAAGAATAGGATTCCTATCAACCTTCTTCCTGCTGAAGAATTGTTGATAGCCTACTATGAAAAAGGCCTACTTGCTTCGATTTCAATGTGGGTGAAACGAGCACAAAAGGGAACTTTGCTAGAAGTGTTTGCTGAAGCAATACAAGTTGAGAAGGAAATTTTTTGTCTCGAGGAGAATCCGGAAATCTCAGAAGAATAGCCTTCAACTTACAGTAAAAGGAATGATAGTGTTCCTAAACCCACTGCACAAAACAAGGATCCATTTGACATAACTAACATGAAAAATCTCATCCAGAAAATGTCAAACGAGATGGTAGATTTGAAAAGAACTAACAATGAAAATCAAAACCAGAATAGAGGTTTTGTGAGACCACCTTTCAGGATACCTTATCAACCTCCACTGAATCCACCACCTCCTAATCCAACAGAAGGCCTCACGAATGAAGAAATTTATTCTATTTTTAGAGCCCTAGCAGTAGAATCTCAAAACACCCCTGAAGTCCCCAATGATCAAACTGCTCCAGACCCACAATTACCTGAGGAAGAAGAAGATGAGCATGAGGATCCACAAATCAACATTGTAAGTTACTTTTCAGAGCTTCCTATGTGTGAAGAAGAAGGAGAACCTGATACTGTGTTTAATGTCCAACATCCTTATAACACAAGGTCTAAACCTCAACCCCCTCAGGAACCTTCATCCTCCACACCAGTTCCTAATAAAGGCAAGACTGTCCCTCACAAGGATACAGTCATCCCTGAGATGGAGTACAATTTAGTTGAAGATCTTAAAAGAGTGAAGGCAAACATCTCTTTGTTTGAATTATTAAAAATCCCCTCAATGAGGGATACTTTACCCAAAATCATGGTGGTCTTACAGCCAAGAGAATCGCAGAATAATAACCTTGACTCTTTCACTAAACCAGATGATCAAAAGTCTGGTAGCAGAAGGACACCTCCTTTTCTACTTACCTTTGAGTTTTTCAACCAAAACATACATAACTGCATGATAGACTCTGGTGCCTCATCAAATGTGATGCCTCTTTCTGTCTGCAGAAAGTTGAACGCCACATGGGAACCTTTCCCTACTCAGATAGTACAACTTGACAGATCAAAAGTCAGAGTAGTAGGAAGGCTCAGAAATGTCTTAATTACATTATCAGCTGATCCTCGAATCCATCAAACAATTGATATAGTCATTGCTGATATCCCAGAAGCATATGGTATGTGGCTTAGTAGAGATTGGTCAGAAAAGCTAAAAGGTTATTTTGCTACTGATTGGTCCCATTTGTGGTTACCCTACATTGGTCAGCCAAACAAGATCAAGATAACTAGGGAGCCTTTCATGAAATAGACAATCACAGACTTGAATGACTCAAGTGAGCCTGTGGGTTATTTCAACACGCACATCGAACACTTTACCTTTGATACCTTTTTCGGGAATTTATCAGCTGATGTTTCACCACAGGAGAATGCACAAAACTAATCTCAGGTAACTCATCTCACTTCTGTGCCATTCTCAGGAGACATTGTAAATAATGTTTTCAATGTAAATACGAATTTTAGATTAGATCCCATTGCTTGGACATTTTTTTTTGACAGCTCTAAATCTAAGGATGGAGCTAGTGCAAGATGTGTTCTCATAGATCCAAAAGGGACAAAAACTATGATTGCATGCAGATTAGAGTTTGATTGTACTAACAATGTGGCTGAGTATGAGGCCCTAATACAGGGACTGAAAAAGGCTATTGACTTGAAAGTACAGGTCATCCATTGCTTTGGAGATTCAGAAATTATTGTGAAACAGGTGAGGAATAAGATACACTGCTTGTCCCCCCGCCTGTTGAATTATCAAAAATTGGTAAGAGATCTTACCAGCCCCTTTATTGCATTCAATATTAATTTAGTCCCTAGGTCTCAGAACTTCGATGCTGACTTGTTGGCAAATACAGCTTCCTGATTGATTCCACCAGAGGGCCTATCTCCTCAAACATTCTCAATAGAACTGATGTATAGGCCTTCCATACTAGATAATGTGACAAACTGGAAGGTATTCGATGATGATCAGCAGATACTTGATTTTCTGACAAACCAGGACACATTCCAGGATATGGCTATAGACGAGGATGAACATGAAAAGTCTCTCTCTGATTCCTCGAATGTCATCCCAAAGTCTGTGATCAATTTGGAGAGGTTCTACGATTTGCAAGAAAAATTTAGACACAAAACCAATTGTAAAACACAGAGCTCTTCACTTAATTACGAGCAAGTCAATTTAGGGACCGAGCAAGAACCCCGTTTTATCAATTTAGGAATTGATTGCACCCCAGAAGAAAGGCAAGCTATCATTAAACTGTGTAAAGAATATAAATATGTCTTCGCCTGGACCTATGACGAATTGAAAACGTTTGACACTAGCGTCATCTACCATAATATACCTATGAAGTCAGAAGTTAAACCATATCAACAGAAACTGCGGAAAATGCATCCCAGTTTAGAGCCTTCTGTGAAAAAAGAACTGGAAAAGCTACTCACAGGCCGAATTATTTTTCCGGTGAGGCATACACAGTGGATAGCCAATTTGGTGCCTGTACGCAAGAAAAGTGGTGAAATCCGATTGTGTGTCGATTTCAGGAATTTGAACCGGGCCTTAGAAAAAGATAACTACCCTGTTCCACCCATGGAACAGATTCTCCAAAAGGTAGCAGGGTCATAAATGTTTTCTCTCCTAGATGGCTTTTCAGGGTACAACCAGGTTATGGTTGCCCCAAATGACCAATTAAAGACAGCTTTCAGAACCCCTTGGGGCACCTTCGCCTACAGGCGAATGCCTTTCGGTTTAATTAATGCAGGAGCCACTTTCCAGAGAGCCATGGATATAGCTTTCCGAGGTTTATTGCATAATTCTATCGTGGTTTATTTAGATGATATTACCATATTTTCAAAAAAACGACATGAACACATATTTGCTCTGAAGCAGGTTTTCGAACATTGCAGGAAATTTGGCATTTCCTTGAACCCCAAGAAATCCATTTTCGCAGTCACAGAAGGGAAGCTATTGGGCATCATTGTTTCGAAAGAAGGTATGATCATCGACCCCGAACGCATAGACGCGATTTCAAAAATCGGCTTACTAGGTTCGCGTAAAGCAATGCAGTCCTTCTTGGGTAAGATCAACTTTGTACGCAGGTTTGTACCTAATTTTGCTCAGATAGTTAAACCTTTACAGCATTTAGTTAAGAAAGATGTACAATTCACCTGGTCACAAGAACAAAAAGATGCATTCGTGGAAATTCGTAAGGCCATTGCTGAAGCTCCTGCTCTCATGTCCCCGGATTTTGATAAAGATTTTATTCTCTACACTTTCGCCACTGATTTCTCCTATGCAGCTGTTTTGACACAGAAACAGGACAGCGATACAGAGATCCCAATCTCTTTCATGAGTTCAACCTTCAAAGGTGCAGAGCTCAATTATTCACAAATTGACAAACAAGCCTACGCAGTTTATAAGTCTGTCAAACATTACAGGCCTTATTTGTTAAAATCTCAAACAAAGGTCATTGTCCCGTATTCTGCTATTAGAAATGTGTTGATCCAGAAGGAGTTGGGCAAAAAAAGGGCCCACTGGATCACTGCTCTGCAAGAGTATGATTTGGAAATAAGGCCAGCCAAAATTGTCAAAGGACAAGGCCTTTGCCTTCTTACTACTCAATCTAACAATCCCCTGCAGCAGCAAGTTGAATGGGAACAGGAAGAAGATATTCCTACAGGTTCTGTCACTGTTATTGATACCCCGACATCAGAATGGTATGATCATATCAATTTTTTCCTAAATAATGGATTTGCCCTTGAAACCTTGGACTTTAAGAAATAAAGAGCCTTGAGATTAAAGTCTGCCCCTTATCAGTTTATTAATGAAGTTCTGTTTAGGAAAAACTATGATGGAGTTTTTCTTAGGTGTTTAGAAAAACATGAAACTGATGACATATTATTCCAATTTCATGCAGAACCAACTGGAGGTCATTTTTCAGGCGAGACAACAGCTCATAAGATTCTCAAAGCTGGGTATTATTGGCCTACGTTGTTTAAAGATGCTTATGCCTATGTAAGGAGGTGTGAACCATGCCAAAAATGCACAGGGAAGTTCAAGAAACTTGCTTTCCCTTTGCAACCAGTCACTGTTCAGTTTCCATTTCAACAATGGGGGATGGATTTTGTTGGGCCCATAAATCCTACCTCATCCCTCCAACACAAATACATTCTCACAGCAACTAACTACTTCACCAGATGGGTGGAGGCAGTCCCACTTAAGCAATGTAATGCCAGCCAAGTCATTTCTTTCCTAGACAGTCAGACACTCTCACGATTTGGTACTCCAGAATTCCTAGTTTTTGATAATGCATCCTATTTTTCTTCGATTGACATAATTGAATATGCTTTTGAAAGGGGGATGAAACTCAAATTTTCTGCCAATTACTACCCATAAGGTAATGGGTTGGCTGAGTCTTTGAACAAAAATTTGATCAACATTTTGAAGAAGACTGTGGCCTCTCACCATAGAGATTGGCATACACAGCTCAATAATGCTCTTTGGGCAGATCGGATTACTCCAAAGACAGCAATTGGAAATTCTCCTTATTGTCTAGTGTATGGCAAAGAGGCCATTCTTCCTACTAATCTTACAATCCCTTCACTACAGTTAGCCCAGTCTTTCCAAGAAGATGATTCTTCTCCCCTCCAGCAGAGAATTGACACTCTACTTAAACTAGAGGAAGAGAGAGAAGTGGCTAGAAACAAGTTATATCATCATCAGTAGATGGTGAAAAGATGGTTTGATGAAAAATCTTCATTTGACAGGGAATTTTCTGTTGGAGACTTGGTTTTAAGATGGGACAAACAACACAAAGATAAGAACCAGTATACCAAGTTTCAACGCCTCTGGCTGGGACCTTTCATTGTTACAGAAAAGATGGGTCCTGGTACTGTTCGATTACAGACACTGGAAGGAGTTGTGGACACTTATCCAGTGAATGTTTCACTCCTCAAAAAGTATTTTGTTTGATCAGGATGATGTACCTGTACATAGGTTTGTTTTGCTATTTCTTTTCTTGATTGGATTGTCTGCTTTGTTTTCATTTGTTTGCTTTAAACTCCACACATTTGGTGTTATGCATTGATCAGTTTCTCTTGGTGATGATTTCAGCTTGGGTTTTATAACTGTCTTCCAACCATAATTTTGTCCTGTATCAGAGGTTGTTCAACAAAGGGCATACAGCTAATGATTGCAGGACCCTGAATTGGTATCTCTCCAAATGGTCATTATCTTACACATGTATTATTTGTTTAATTGGGGTCTGGAAAATAGCAGAGTCTCCATTGTCTCATGTTTCATGGTCCAAGTTGCATATCATAATAACCTGCCTAGCTTGTTCTGCTCTGGATCCTTTTACAATCACCTTGGTAATAAATCTCTTAATAAATTTAAATTACAAGGTGGGAGGTCTTGCTATCAAGCCAGCCCATTAGGTTCATAGGTGCTAATCAGAATGGCATCTTCACATCAAGCCACCACACTTGGAAGATGACTTTCATTTTTACTAGGAGTTGGAAGATCCTATCACGGGTCGGTCCATTCATGATCTACAAAGCATTGGTGAGTAACACTACCAATATATGGTCACCAAGCCATGGTAGTGCCTTGTAATTTTCAACCTAATAAAATTTGGTTTGCTCCTTTTTAAAGATGCTCGTGCATATAGGGACAGGGGGGTCTTATTGCAAGCCATCCCTGCCATGATCATGGGATTAATTTGGACTAAAGCTATCACAATATGGTCACCAAGCCATGGTAGTTGCTTTCAGTATTGCAACTGAAAGACAAGGAGTCTCTTTATCGAGCTGGCTTGATCAGTTTCTGAATTATGCTTGTGAATGGCACTGCTTATATCTGATTACCAAGTCAAGGAAGTGGTCTTATATACACAGTCTCTTCTTTTAATCTAAAAAAAAAAAAAAATCTCATGAATTGTTGCATGTAAATATAATCTCAATAAATCAAGGTGATGTGTAATTAGGATATCCAGGAGCATTTTCAAGTATATGCCTAGGTTCAACACAAGTTTTTTTTCCATGATTACATGAAGGTGAAGGATCTCAGTTGTTTCTTCAACCCCCTTATCAGATTTGCATTATTCTCAACATGATCACATATGGGGATTTATTAATTTCATGTTCCATGCTCGTTAACTGTCTCTCTTGTGATCAATTCTTGGAAAATTCAGGTTGAAAAAAGTGATGTGGCTAACATGTTTCATTTAAGTTGAATTTCATTGCAGAGATAACTGGTTCTTTCCATCCAGTCGCCATTTGTTGTGGCCACAACAGATCCCATGCTTAGCTGAAGCACGGGAACCCCATTTTCGAATAAACACAAAGGTATTTTGGTGAGTGTACTATGTAAATATGAGAATTTGGGTTTTCACTTGTTTAGATCTCTCACCCATACTTTTGTCCTGCGTGTTTCCCTCTCTTTGGATGATCTCTAACTGTCTGGTTTGTCAAAATCCTCAGATTTTGAGTATTTTACCCTTTTCTTCAATCAACCCGAAACCCGACAGTTAGGAGACCCGAAACCTGCAACCCGACAATTTCGGGTTGCGGGGTGTTTGCTTTGCAGTTTTGGAATTTGATAAACCCGAAACCCGCAACCCGACGGTTGCGGGTTGCGGGTTGCGGGTTCGTCTTGTAATAATCCTGGGAAACTATCATCCCGAAACCCGAAACCCGAAAACCCGCAATTGCGGCTTTCAGGCTTTGTCTTTTTGTTTATTTTGTTGCGCGTTCCCGAAACCCGCAACCCGTAACTGTCGGGTTGCGGCTTTCGGGAAGTTGTTTTCGGTTTACGAATGTGTCATTCCCGAAACTCGCAACCCGCAACTGTTAGGTTGTGGCTTTCGGGAACATGTTTCTCATTTTTCGATTGTGATTATTCCCGAAACCCGAAACCCGCAATTGCGGCTTTCGGCTTTCGAGAATTCTTTTTCGCCTTTTCCATTTGCGTGACCCCGCAACCCGCAATTGTCGGGTTGCGGCTTTCAGGATCCCTTAATAAATTTTGTGAATGAAACTTTCACGCGACCCCGCATCCTGCTTCCGTTAATCTCGGTCGTTCATTTATTCTGATCGCACGGTTATCTTTAATCCGGTGAATTCAATAAATAGGGTTTTTCCTTTTTTATTTTTACCATTTTACTTTTGAAGAATTATTCCGTCGCACTGTTGTTTTTACCGTGGATTGCATATCAGGTTCCGTTTTTCCGTTTGTTTGCTATTTCGAGTAAGCTTACTGTCATCCTTACACTACTAATCTGCAATTTTGTTATTTTTGGATTGATTTTGATTTTAATTTTCTTATTGATCAGAAATTGCAAGTTCTTTCGCCATGTCGAGAGGTACACGTTCTAAAACGCCACTCAGAGATCCCCTACCCAAAGACCCTAATTTTGGTTTGCTCTCCGACACCAGTGAGCGAGTCACTGAGACATACCAGATGGATTGGTCGAAAATATATGCCATTTTTTATAATGACGACCTTTCTCATATTGAGAACGATAGACAAGGGTACGAGAGAATTAGGGCTTCCCAAATTCATGCTATTGCTGCGCGCCCTGCTATCCTGCCTTACACGGATGCTATAAAATGGATAATTGAGAATGCCAGCGTTAAAGACCGTTGTTTTAACGATAGCACAAGGTGCCAATTAACACATTTTTCGCCCAGAGGTTTTTGTCCGAGCTTTTGCTCTGAAACCACATGTGCAGACCCTCTCCCCCGATTTTATACAGTCGTCCAAAACCCGGTTCAACTTTAATGAGATGATTAGGTCATGGATGCTTAAGCTGAACACCTTTGTGCCTAAGGCTCACAACCTTTATCCCATCGTCTGGTTTAAGGAACCCTACTCTTTACCGGTAGCCATGATCTGCAGGATTTTTGGTCTACCAAATTGTTCTCTTTTCAAAGCAGAATGGGCACCTACAGCACATCATGTGCTAGTCACAAGTGAGTCTTTCCCATGGGCCTCTATCCTGTCGGCTAAATTAAAGAATGCCATTCATGAATATCAAAAGGCTCTAGCTCATAAGAAACCACCCTTTTTCCTATCTGCACATATGTCCTTGATGTTTTTTGCTCAGAGTTCCAGTACCCTAACTTGGGTTGGAATTGGACCCCTTCAGACCCTCCTGTACACATTTATCATTCGGCACTGTGGGAAGAGAATTTTGCACCCTTGTTATATGAAATTTGTGACCACTTCATGGGTACCATCTATTTCAAGATCTTCAGGAAACAACCACCTGCATTCTCAGAAGATGCTAATACTTTCATCAATACCATGGGTGATTGGTATGTAGGTGAGTATTTTTCATACATCAGGATTTGGGGAAGTGACACAGTGCACCTGCTTCCCAGGATTGTCCCGGACAGCATGGTAATACAGGAGGTTTCTTTTCAAACTGTCACTGATGGCATGTATAAGAAAATCACAGGAACCATGAAGAAAGGTTGGCCTAAGTTTTCTCTCAATCTTGGTCAGCTGGTTATCCCAACTTCAACTTGGGCTGCAGTTCTTGGTGACCAGATAGCTGCCTTGAGATTAGGTACTACCCTGAAAAGGAAACATGATCCCAAGAAGTTCCTGGATGCACACCTCAAGCAAATACACATGAAAATAGATTATGCACATGAGTTAGTTCCAGATGACTTCATATACCAAGGGGTGGACACATTCTCACAGGTTCTAGCTAAGGAAAAAGACTTACAAGAACATCAAGACATTTTAAAGTACCAGAATGAATTTAAGGCTAGAATTCTGAGTTACAAGGCCATGCAGCTAAATCTCATTGAACAAGCAAAAAGGGACTTAGAAGAGAAAGAGGCTCAGAAGGCCAATGCTCCTCTCATGATTACATCCTCTCATGGGAACAAAGGTAAAGCTCCTCTATGGGAACCCTCTCAAGAGAAAGCTGGTGAAGAAGCTAAAATGATGCTACAGTCAGCTCGTGAATCCCAACAATAGATGATACAATCGACATCGATGTTAAAGACTCAATTGCTAGAACCTCCAAAGCTTGCAGTCAACATTCAGCTACCAATTGCATCAAATGTTCAAATCACTACTGAATAAACTCAAGAAGATGATGACCTAGTCATAACTCAGGCTAGCCATGCTAAGAGGCAGAAAGTCCTACCTTCTTCATCACAGGTTCCAACATTTGACATGATAGACTATGATGAAGAAGTGGTCCCACCTCCTCCGGGTACCAATAATAGAAGCAGTCACTGAAGATCCTAAGACTGTCACTGAATTGTTAGATAGTATTGATATGGATCAGTCCTTCCCTGAGCAATCAGTGTTGGAATTTAATGTTGCTCCTGGCATTGCATCATCAGCATTTACACTGCCATCTGTCCAACCAGCCTCTACTGTGCCCTTACACCCTCAATGACACTACTATCCCATCACCCGAACACTTAGTCCCTTTATCAATTCCATTGTCTATTGTTGCAGAAGTTCAGCCTTCGGTTGCCCCTCTGCAGTCACCCATAGTTAATTTATCAACAGCCACTATTGATGTATCTTCTAAGATTTCCTCACCATCTTCACCCACCAAAGTTCATAGTCAACTTCCACTCCCAGAAGCTAATGATGACACTCAAGTTCCATTATCTGAAGCCTTTGTTTCAATTCCTTTTACAGATAGAGTTTTGTCAGTTCCTCAAGCCATCACTACACCTTCAGTCACTACGCAAGTCACCATGCCTACTCGTACCCCTGTTGTCACCCGAACACCCTCACTAATCTCAATAGTTACTGTCACTTCTACTTCTACACAATCAATGGTTGAATACACAGATGAAGATGTAGTTCCCCTTGGGAATTACTTCTATAGAAAGGATGATAAGGAAGTGATGAAAAGGAATAGGAAAAGGGATCAAGGTCAAGGTGGTTTGGAAGCACCTAAACCAGTTCAAGTAATATGGGCTCCTAGGACCAATAATCCAAGAATTGAAGCAATTCAAGCAGCAGTAGCCTTAGGAGCCTTTGCTAGTGCTAATTGGGATTCGGTCCAGGGTTTGGATAAGGAAGTTGACCTCAAGGATGAAGAGATCAAAAACCTGAAAGAAGAATTGGCTAAAGCTAAAAAACAACATTCTATTGATGTAGCTGACCTTAGGAACACTTGGGCAAGTAAGTTGCAAGACCTAGAGCAAAAGAATGCCACTCTTCTCACTGAACTCAGTCTCTCACAATCTCAGCATTCCATTGACGTTGAAAAAATAGCTTCCTTAGAAAAGCAGGTTGAGGATGCAACTACAAGTGCAGCCTCCTCAAGTTTTCTCAAGTTTACACCCTGTGATTTTAAGAATCTGGCCCTCAAGGTTAATCAGGATCATCATAAACTGTTGGAGAAAGTTTACATTGCTTTGGATGAAATCAGGGAAAATTTCATTGATTTTTCCAAGTTGTCCTCCACCCTTGAAAAAAAAAAGGAGAAGACTTCAAGATTTTAAGGCTCAGGAGGAAATCAGTGAATGGCAGGGGTATATTAAGAATGTGCCAAAAGATATCCCAATCCTCAGCAGTTTTTAGATTAAGAAGATCAAAGGTTCTCTAAATACTTGGCTTGATTATAATGAAATAGCTGAAGAGATTATCAATAAATCAAAATATATTTGCACCAGGCGATGGTATGCAGTTGACAATATTATGCATGCTCTAGACTTACCATTAATGACCCCTATCCTAGAAGCTTTGCTGCCAAAATGCATACATGAAGAGCTTGAGAGCAGGTGTGAGGAGTTTGCACAGAGAATTCAGGATCTTGAACAATGCATCGAAGATGTGGATTGCTTGGTTAGAGAACCGATCATCATGGAAGGCAAGATTTATATGTATCTTCGCACTTGGAACAAGCTGGCGAAGCATGACATGGAGAATAATGTGTGCAATGTTCAGCTAGCTTTGGAATCTGTCAGTTTCTCAAATATAGATGAGTTGTTAGACATATATGAGAAATGGAAGGATTTCTTGGATCTATAGTTTGATCTGATTTTGTAATCCCTATTTTTGGGGAATCTTTATTTTTCTATTCTGCTGTAATTTCCTATTTAAGAAGGAGGACCTCTCGTAGTTAGGGGTTGGTAATTTTTGAGTTGTAAGTCAGCAGAAGACTGGACTGGAGATACTCTGTTAAGCATAGCATTTTGTAATTTCTGTACAAGACCTCTTCATACAGTAAAGTTATCTTTTAATCTATCTTCTGTTATTCCTCAAATTTCTTTGAGAACTTCTGATTTATGCTTCGAATCGTCATTTGTTATGTATCTGATCTTTTGCTAAACATCTGTTAATGCACAAATCTGTTGTATTGATTTCTCTATATGACTGGTTTATGTTTCAAAGTATTTTATTGACTTTTTTCAATGCAAGTACTTCCATATTTTATTTCTGCAAATGATTCGGTGCATATAAATTTATATAATCATTGTTAATTTTTAAATTAGCAGAGTGATTACAGACTGGATCCTGAATGAGCTTGAATACTTGAAAGATTGTCATTTAATTTTCATTAACTGATAATAATTTAAGTTAACGAGTAATACAACTAAAGACATTTCTATTGAAGTTGTTCAATTACTTGTTTGATCATATCTCAAGACCAATCTGCACATAAACAAGCTTTCATTTTAGAATAGGACTAACTTAGATTAGTTTCCTCTTCTAGAATAGGTTAGCTTAGCTTAGCATCACCATATCCACATTTGGTTTTCCTAGACTTGAAAACTGATCTAATAGATCAACTCACCAACTCTTAGAGTGTCAGCGGAGGCCGAATATCCGTGGAGGATCACCACACCAAACAGGTTGGGGATAGAATTGACCTTGCGTAGGGTCTTTCGAAGCCTTTCAACTTGGGTTTTCTTCCTCTGTTGAGTGTCTTGGAACATTCCAGCACCTTTTGCATCTAACCTGCACAACCGAGGCATCAACAAGTCCTAAACGGATTTCATAACTGTGTCTTTGAGAAGTGGTCCTTAGACTTGGTCTAAGTGGACGAGTGGATTGTATCATCCTTGGACTTAGTCCTAGTACTAAACAGATCCAGAGACTTGTGTCTTTGAGAAGTGGTCCTTAGACTCCGTCTAAATAGACGAGTGGATTGCATCATCCCTGTACTTTTGTCCTAAACGGATCGGGAGACCTATGTCTTCGAGAAGTGGTCCTTAGACTTTGTCTAAGTTGACGAGTGGATTGCATCGTCCCCTAGACATGATATGGTGTCTTAAATTGATAGGGATTGATCATCTCGTAAGTTGATCAGGATTTCATCATCCTTGGCTTTATGTCCTGAAGTGATCAGGATTGATCATCCCGTAAGTGGATCAGGATTGTATCATCCTTGGCTTTATGTCCTAAAGTGATCGGGATTGATCATCTCGTAAGTGGATCAGGATTGTATCTTCCTTGGATTTATGTCCTAAAGTGATCGGGATTGATCATCCCGTAAGTGGATCAGGATTGTATCATCCTTGGACTTATGTCCTAAAGTAAGAGGGATTGATCATCCCGTAATTGGATCATGTGTATTGCAGATATTGATGATGTTGTTGATTGGGAGATCCAGATGATGATGTTGTTGATCAAGAGATCTAGATGATGTTGTTGATCGGGAGATCTAGATGATGATGTTGTTGATCGAGAGATCCAGATGATGATGTTGATTGGGAGATCCAGACGATGATGTTGTTAATCGAGAGATCTAGATGATGTTGTTGATCGAGAGATCCAGATGATGATGTTGTTTATAGGGAGATCCAGATGATGATGTTGTTGATCAAGAGATCCAGATGATGATGTTGTTGATCGGGAGATCCAGATGATGATGTTGTTGATCAAGAGATCCAGATGATGTTGTTGATCGGGAGATCCAGATGATGATGTTGTTGTAGTTGATCGAGTGTTGCAGAAGATGAAGACGCAGTACTGAAGATGTTGATGTTCCAATATTGAAGATATTGAAGATGTTTCAGTAGTTGTTTGAGTTACTGATGATGATTGAAGAAAGCTTCCAATGATTTATAGATGTATCATGTATCATGTTGTTGATGACTACTTTCTCCTGCAGATGTTGTTAGAATATCCTTCTCGTTAAGGGGGAGTGTTGAAATATTGTAACTTCTAAGAATATTCTATTTGTACTTTATTATCCGGAGATGTTTCATTCCTCCTTTGGGACATTATTATATATCTAGAGATGTTTATTCCTCCGTCGGGATGTTATAACTAGGCTTATTAGACTTCCCTAGTGGGGTCGGCCTTGAGTTAAGTTATTAGGGGTTATTAGACTCTCCTAAGAGAAGTCGGCCCAGTTAGGGTTAAAAGTCAAGTGAAGTAAAGTATAAATAGAGGAGGTGTGTTCCTCATTGAGCACACACTCACTCACTTATGATTTGCGCATAGGAGAGAGAGAGATCTGCGAAGGAGGAGAAGAAGCTCTTGTTTGGGGATTACATCTTTGTAATTGTTGGTCATCTATATTGAGGAAGCTTTGCTGGGTTTTCTACCCCATGAGGGTTTCCCAGGATAAATCTAAGTCTATCTTGTGATTGTGTTTCTTTCAGTGATCCTTATCATGCTCTTGTTGTGAATTTTATGCTAAACTTAACAGGTCCAATAGGAAAGTGGAACTATGCTTAATCATTCCTATGTATTGAGTCCATTCTATCGCCTTTTCATCTTGAATATCCAGGCCCTCTATAGATTTCTATCCCTAAGACTAGCCACCAAGAGCCTCTTAACTAACTGCATCTACAAGCATAGAAATCCCATTGGCTTGGAGTTCCTTAACAAAGTTTCAAACATTACGAATTTCCCACTACACCCAATCCATGGATCCTTACCAATTTTGACTCTCTTGTGTTTACCAATTTTCCAAGCTACCCAATTACCAATAAATGGGAAGGCTTTGAACAATCCCTTCCACACATTTGAAACATATGTAACATATTTCCTTTCCTTTAAATCCATTCTTTCAAAGGCCTATATTTGAAGTATTTTTTCTTTGATATTTTTCCTCACATGCCTTCATTAACAAATATTCTCCAGAGACTTTTCATTACCAATGTCTAATTGAAATATAATTATTTTTTAGCCCCTACCCCCTGCCTTCGTTGGCTTGGCTACCTTAGACCATTTAGTTAAAGGAATACCTTAAGTTTATGTCTTACCTGTTCATGAGAAGTGGAAACATCTCTTCCTTGTTTTTTATAATAATATTTTTAGATATGTGCAATAGATGAGCAATAAACATCGATGCTTTACAACATAGATTTCACCAAAACTAATCCACCACCCATGGCATCAACAAAAAATCCTAGTTTCAATCCTTTTAAACAACCATGGCTAATCAACAAATTTGTAATCGTTATTTTTAAATTAAACCCAAGATACTCCATGCCTTCATATAAGAGGCCAGAATTTTTAGGAAAAATCTAGATGATTTGTCTTTCAAAATCTCTTCCAAACCATTAAAGAGCATGGCATATTTATTCATATTAACTTCTATTCTTGTAAATTTGTTAAGTATCTAAAATTATTTTAAGAAATCTATTTCCCTTTGTGAGCCATGAACAAATAACATAATGTCATAAAAAAGGAAGAGAGTAATAACCACATTATCAACTATTTTGATTACTTGGATAAACCCTTTACTTTTAGCTTATAAAATCAATCTACTTTAACCCTCAAGCACTAATAGAAATAAGAAAGGGGACAACATACAACAAATAGAAACAAGAAGGGAGATAATAGACAATATTGTCTGAGTCCTCTTAGGCATAAAAAATCCTAGAAGGTGGGCCACTAAGGAAACAAAAGAGGTTGGGGATAAACAACCCATAATTCAATTAGGAGTTTGTAAGTTAATTCATATATGAAGGAGCACCAACTTGATGCACAACCGGTTTACTTCATCATAGGCCTTAGCTAAATAAATTTAAAACCATTGTTTATTGTTATCTATCTTTAGTCTGCATCTCTTCCTGTGTTATTCCCACTGCATCATGAAGATGAGGCAAATTGTTGATTTTGTTAAATTCTTCCCTATTATACCAAAGACCCTGAGTAGGGTTAAGTTTCTTAGAAAAATGAAAAGGTAGATTATGATTTATCACTTTAGGTTTAGGCACCATAGAAATGGAGGGATGTGATTATGTCAAGTTATTAAATAGTAATTGCATATATGTTTGGTGATGATTCTTTACTTGCAGAGATGTTTGATGATGATTTTTCACTTGTATATATTGTGGTTGTCACTAACATACATTTATAAGATTTCAATTCATAAATCAAACTATGTTTATGCTAGTGGGGAAAAGAGTATGCTACCTAGGTTTCCTTTCCTTCTTTTAATCTTTGCTTCCAAAGCTCTTGGGGATAATGTAATGCTAGAAAACTATTATGTTACTTTAGCATCGTTGCAAATAGTGACTTGTGAATATGGCCAATGAAGTTATTTTCATGATATTAATGATAGTTAAAAGAAACAACTTAAGTTGTTTTGTAGAAAGCTTTTTCGGATTTATAATATTTCTTCTCTGATTTATTATAATGATGCAAGAATTCTCACTAGCTCTAGAGTTTTTCTTCTACTAAATTAAACCTTATGTATAAATGTCGTTTTATATTTTTCCAAACTCTTTGTGTTGTAATTACATTGAAAATTATCAACTAACATACAATGTTTCATTGCAATGTGCTTGTCTCTATACTATGCATGAACTCTACAAGAAGCCAAAAACACACATCCACGCCATTTTCTTTCTATTCCCATTGTCTTACAACAACCAAAGGCATTTTCACTTCGTGTGTCCTATATAAACACCATGAAGAAGCAACTTTATTCTCTCAACATAAAATACAAAAGCAAGGACTTTGCCGCTCATGATTCTTATTACACATGTTTATGTTAGGTTTGTAGAAGACCTTCGATAAAAATAAAAATAAAATATCTTGAGATAAAAATAAAAAATAAAACCGAAGGATAATTATGTGAACAGCCTTGGATTGTGAATTTCAATACTCGTTCAGAATGTTTTGAATTCCAAATTTATCTTATATATTGAAATATCCCAATGCTGGTTTAATTTAAAGCGCAATGAAGTTAACATGAAGGGTAGAAGGTTGTCTTGGGCTTTATAGCAATTTTGCTATATGGTCACGATGCTAAGATAATAAATCTAATATACTTTAATAGATTTGAGTTCTTGTTTAGTTATTAAATTTCTTATAGGTACACCAAAACAATGTAAATGAATCAATCATTTTAAGTAAGAAATTTTTAACATGACAAATTAATATTTAAAAGGAGTTAATACATTAAAACTATTTTTATTATTGATTAGAATTGAGGCGATGTTTGTTGTGTCTTAGTAATAATGGTTAAAATGGGGGTTGTTGTACAATTTTAAGTGGAAACACCATCTTAAAACAATATATTTGTCATTGACTTTCATGACTACCCAAGTTGAAGTGAGACACTCTCTACATATTTGACTTTGTGACATGTATATATAATTAATCAAACGTGTGCTAGAGAACACAAGTGAAATGTATATTAACATGAGTCATAGGAAAAGAGGGCTTTAATCAAGAAATCCAATTCAATTTGATTATGACTTCTTCATTTATTTTGGTGAAATTAACAAATTTCGAAAAAACTAGGCTACAAAGGCTTTGGAAGCAACCTATGTAGAATTTTAGTTGTACAACCTTTTTTTTTAAACCATGGGAACAACAACCTCCCAAGGGTATATCCAACAGCCCGCAAGCCAGATATACCAGAAACTTGTGACTCAACAGGGGCCAAGACGTCCCGAGACCCTTTATCCCAGGGGTCGCCTACCCTTCGAGCCTTGTCACAACGGACCAATGAGCAACCCTACCCCCCGCCGGTTTTGAACCTGTGACCTCCTTGGAGATAACACATGTTCTTAACCATTAGGCCCACTCAGGTGCTCTTAATTTTAGTTGTACAACTTACAAAATATGAAATTGCATGAATCAGGATTCTTCTCCTGTATCGGGGATGGTTGATGCCCCTTATATTGGTTGCACCTCTGGCAGTGTTTCCACGGTCGTCCTCTCCTCTACTTTGGTTTTGAGCCCAATGTATGGGCCCATGGTGCTTCATGGTGGCCTGTTGGAGTCTATGGTTCCCCAGACTATGTATATGGATGTGGCTGTTACAGTTTTGCCTTCAAGGTCAGCTAGTCGAGGATCTCCCCCTCTTTCTTCGCGGTCATCCATGGAGACTGGTAAGCCTTTATCTCTTCCCCCCACACTTGAGTTGATTGTCGGGCAGGTGGAGATTCTAGTTGGTTCTTCTTTGAAGATTGTTGGGGGTCCTTCCCCTGGGGATAGGGGCTTAATCCGACAAATATCATCACTGTTATCCTTGGTGGACATCCCTCTCTCATGGACTGCTCCACTCGATTTGGTGGGGATTATTTTTGTGGACTCAGTGTCGATCCCTTGGGGGGGAAACCGAGGCATACTAGCTCTATGGTTTTCCCAATTTCTATTTCTACCACGAATTTGCCTCCTTTGGAGGATTCTATCTATGATGCAACGGATGAATAAATGGAGGTTCGGACTCCTTTGAAGATGGCTCTTGTTTATGGACAGAAATGAGGATCTTACTCTATTCCCCATGGATATTTTCTTCGTCCTCGTAATCCCATCCACTTCTTCTTAGTGGACGGGAACCATGGTGGTCTTCAGCAGAGTCACTCTCCCAAGTGTTCTTCTTGGCTGCGGGGACGTAATTTGGCGTTGGCACTTGCTCAAGAACAAACATTTCGGGATGTTCATGTTGGAAGACAGAAAACTATCAAAAGCTCCTTCCATGCACGACTTCCTCGTTCTTTTCCCATCTGATCCCTTGATGGGATTAGGGCTGCCCCATTGATCAACCACCTTTTTTTTGTCACAGTTTATGTCTCTTAGATCAAATCCCTGTGGCTTTAAGGGTTTCCCATTGACCTGGATCATGGTTTGAGTTAATGAGTATTGGTATTTAGACGATATGTGTGTCTGATGTTGTTGCATAGGCCTTTGTGGAGCGTTCCTTTGATGGGCTTAGGGATGCCCCATTGATCGTCCACCTGCTATTTTTTTCATGGTTTATGTCTCTTAGATCAAATCCCTGTGGCTTTGAGGATTTCTCATTAACCTAGATCATGGTTTGAGTTAATGAGTATTGGTATTCAGACGGTATGTGTGCCTGATGTTGTTGCATAGGTCTTTGTGGCGTGTTTTGAGTTTTAGTTGTTGATAGACAAATTTTGTGATGTAAGGCTTATCGCCTGGGAAAATGTGGTTTTATATTATAACGAAACTATGCTTTATTTTCCGGGGAAAAAAATGAAATTGCATGCATTAATCCCAAACCTATTCTTTGATTACTTTTTTTTACAAATATTTTTTTTAACAAAGTACACATAATCAATGAACTGGTCATTTTTTTTCTAGCCTTACTTCATGGGAGATTTATTCATTTGAGACATTTTTTCATGAGAATTTAGCAATTTGTTTTTTGATCTAAGCTTCCACTCATGACAATGAGGCTAACGCACCTAGATTTAGCATTATGGGGGAACCTTTAGCATCATTCACATTGATTGTTTTTCTTAGTCGTGAATGAGGATATATATGCCGCCAAAGTCTCCCAAGATGTGCACCTTGTCCCAAATCCACAAGCACGAGAACAAGCACAATTATGCCACTTTGATAGTGTACTGAACCTTAGTAGATAAAAGATAACTTTTAACTTGGTATAATAAAATACATCCACACACTTACAACACAAGAATATAGAAAGAACCCTTAATATATGGTAACACCATAAATTACTCCTTATGGAAGGAATAACTCTATAAACCATTATTGCTATGGTATTCAACATCCAACGTATCTCAATACAATAATACTTGTGTGAATTTATACTTTCTCATGAGTATTCATAAGGGTTTATGTCGAGTACTCCTTATTATTATATTCATTTCCTTTAACTACCCAGTGGACCTATTTATTTCCCTCCAACTATGAAGTGGGAAAATCCCATGATTATGGCCATATTACATTGATTATCCCCATTGGGTACTTCATATTATCCTCCCTAGTTACATTATATTCCATCCTCATTTGCATGTTTCATCCTTGAAAACATGTGTAGAAGCCATATCATATGATCTACTAAACATTGTAGTCATTTAGTACAAAGAGCAAGCATCCATCCATCCTAGTGAAATGTGGACATGAGGTCTAACTACAGCCTTGACACGTTGATCTTGATTTTGGTTGCTCCTTTGTTTCCTTGTTGTTGTTGTGCTACTTTGATATGTCCATTCATTGCTTCTGTACTCCATGTACCTCTATACTAGGTCCCTTTCCCATTCTATGTTAGTCCATGGTAAGTTTGTTGATGCTCACGACCTTGCCTTGATCTTTGTTGTTTCTCAGGGTGGTGTGGGTGTTGATATGTAGGAACCTTATCTTTTGGTTCTCAGTTTCTTTGACCTTTAACCCTCAGTGTTGTTGATGAATACAACTCTGTAGATTCTTATTCATTTTTATTCCCTTCCTGGAGCTTTCCTTTGGGTGCTTCTATAGACTCTTCTTCATATTCAACCTCGGAATTTTCCTTTGATGTGTTTGTAGGTATTTGAATGAATTTGTTGACAATCATTGTTTTTTGTGCCACCTTGGCCCTTCTTGTTTAGTAAAAGAAATACCATGTAGTGTAATTTTATTTTTCTTGTACCATTTGTATTAATTGTATCAATTGAGTCCATCCAAGAATATCTAAGAGTAATATCAATATCATCCATATCTATAACATGAGAATTTGAATATGACACATATTTATCCATAGTAATGTTTATATCATGAAAAATACTTAACATTCTCACATTCGATTTGTGTGCTTTGAATATGCTTTGTGGGGATATATAATCTTTTGGCTAAGCCAATATTGATGAAATTATGCTTGTAGCTAGGGTTTATAGAAATAATAACCACCTATTAAATACATCCATGAACTTGCAATAGGAAGTTTGCAAAATAAACCTTTGGTGCTCTCATTATCCTTCTTGGCGTGAGACCTCTATCAAAATACATGTTCATATGTGTCATCTAAAAGTGCCATCATCTTGGCTTAGATAAGCAACTTCCACTATATGGCAGTGTTGTCTCTGAAACAAAACCCTAGCTGCATCAAGGAGCCCTATTGAAAAGTGAGTTACTTTCTTTAAAATGCTAGATTAGGCAGTGGTTTTTTTTCCAAAGGAAGATGTATTTTACAGGAAAAATCTAATGCTTCATGATCCTTAACCCAATAAATTAAATCACAAAATAGATATCATAAATGCTCACACTTTATTTAATATCAAATCCCTTAAGGTAGAGAAAAATTGTACAATTGTATTTTTTGGAAGGAGTACACTCATGTTCACTTACCACTGAAGGTAGAGTGACCTCTCAATGAACTAAACTCCAATACATGCTCCATGAGGAGGACTCCATCCTTCTTTTTAGCTATCAGTGAAACCCTAATCATAATTTCCTCCTAACTATCTAGTGGACCTTCTTTCCTGAGGCTGCATTACATTCTATGTTAACTAACTATTGGCCCTTATTTAATAGTAATAGACATAGTGGACCCAATCCACTTTAAATCGAATGGCCACCATAATTGCACTATTGTTACTTTAGTGATCCCTTCGCACTCCCCATTACACCCCTAGGGAGGATCCTAACTTATAGACTTGAAATTAGGTGGGGGCTATATTAGCTAGCCTCTTTCACCAACCTAGCAAGCCACCATTAATGAATTTGGAAATTTTGATTTATAAACTCAACAAATTACAAAGTATGCTTTATAGCATGCTTGCAAGGCTATGGTCACTTATGCCATGGCTTTGATGCTATTACAAAATTCTTGCAAAAATAAAAGATTGGATTTCAAGCTTACCTACATTAACCAAACCGAGCTATGTCTCTCTATTATGCAAGGAAACTTATGTATTATAGCTATCCTTGGCCCTCACATAATGTGGCCCTACCTTGGGCTTATATTTGGCACTATCTTTAGGGTGTAGCATTATCTTGGCTTTGAGGCTCTCCTAGCAAGATGATTGAATAACTCTTAATCGGGTATATATTTGGAACACCATGCTTATGCTTTGCTAAGCTCTTAACCTCTATCAAAGATTTGAGGCATTGCTTTGGAACATAGCTTGAGTGACTATTTCACATCCTATTTATATTTGAACTTGGCATAAACATAGGGAAATGCTCTCCCACTAAGCATCAATATGTTTTCCTCTCAGATTCATGTTGTGTTCACATAGCAAATTACTTTTGGATCATTGTTGGATTTTTCTTTTCTCTACCAATTTTTGGATAGTGCCCATTGTTTTCACTATAAATATAATGAATGTTGAGTGTTAGGATATTTAGACACTATGGAATTAGTTAAGTTCAACTTGGTCTAATGTATCTTTAGGTAAAATGTGTTTCTTTATTGTACTTTTGTAACTATCTAATTTGACAGTCATGATTATGTTTTAGACATAAAGTGATCCAACTATTTATCTTATCCTTTATACCAACAACACTCGATTTGTGGCTTAACACCAAATTGGTCCAAGGTCTCTATTAAGAGAGCATGGACGATCATTTGTTGATGATCAATTGTCAAATATGTTCATGTAATATATTTCCTTTTGCACTAATATATTTCCTAAAGTGGCTATGTTGGTTGAGGTCATGGATTGTTTCCCTATTTGAGGGCTTTAACCATGTAGAAACTTATGCATTGATCATTGATTTGTGTGTGTAAGAAGTTTCATACAAGTGTTAGACCTGTGTGGATTACCCTATTTTAGAACCCAGTACCAAATCTCCTATGAAGATTCACTATCATTGTTGATCGAGATCTTGAACTTGCATCATTGCATTCAACAAAGGACTTCTAGATTATGTTACTTCTAAGCATTTACTTGCCAAGTGCTTGTATGTGTTGAGTGAATAGTTGTAGAACATATGGAGTATCATTTCCATTTGGAAATCATTTTTCGTTTCAACGGAAAAGGTTTCCACTTGCCCAAGATACGATCTTTTATATCAAATATGGAGATATACAATTTCATTTAAAAAAAACTATTTTATGTTATTTTAATTTATTATTTTGGTTTTGATGTTTATATTATTGGGTTTCTTGGAAAATAAAAAACCTAGAAGAAATTATTTTTTGATCTATGTATCCTCTTCGCCATGCGCTTTGTCCAATCTAGGCAAATCATAAATAGGGAGGAAAAGTTCTAGTTTACAGGTAAATTGACTGAAATCTCACCTCGAGCATATGCTTGATAATTTTGTCTTCTATAGATTATGATAGTGAGCATTAAAATCTAGCTCGACCTACTCACCCTCATTTAGTTAAGTCCATAGAACATGAACCTACACCAGCACCATAGCTTCCTAGATGGGTCTATACAACATGAGAAGTGGTTGGTGATCTTGCCAATGATGTTGGACACATCGGGCACACTAAGAGGGGGGGTGAATCAGTGTATAGGCAATTTAAACCCTTTTCAACTTCTATTAATCAAGCAGATTTCATCAATGCATTATGCTACCAATTACATCATCATCCATTAACTAATCAACAATAAATCATAAGCATGTTTATCAACTAGATCACTGAATCATAACAAGTAACACAACACAAAAGAACACAACATTTGTTTGATAAAATTGTTTATGCATTTTACATGGAATACTTCAATCTCTAGAATTACATTAGCACCAACTGATAAGAATAGTACCAACTCCTAATCCAAGACCCAGCTTGGTCTTTTCAAGTCCAACTAAGAAAGGGTTGAGGAATCCAATCCCCAAAGTTTCATTATTCTGCTTGCAATATGATGTCAATCTAAAACAACTCTATCCAATATCTCAATCACAACTCAAACAAATTTTGCTCATTATAATCAACTTGTTGTTACCAACATGTCAAGTCATCAAGAATACATCCAATTCAATCTGACACTGTTGCAACTCATTAACTACTGCTCATTACCCTTGTCATCAACTTGAATTAGGATGTTTGAACCAGACTTGATAACTTCGTTTCCTTTTGATCCTTACTGCCTCAGACAGAGCTTATTTGTTCTTGCCTCTAGCACTGTATACCCGGGATACATTTTCTCCTTTTCACATGCAGCTGCAATACCCTAGGTCATAACGCTTGAGCTTTCTCCTGGGAACGAGATCAAATGTTTACTGCCTTTCACTACCTTAGGATGGTTTGACTTATGATAAACATTTGTTCATGTGTCTTTGGATATGTCATCCCTATCATAGAGTAATAAAGTGCAATAGTTATTTCAAAACAAGCACAAAAATAGATCCTTCCAGCCTTCTGATGCCTTAGAGTATGGTCCTTAAGCTTGACTAAAGCTTGTACAAGATCTGTGGGTTCTTGATTGAATTCAAAGAATGAGTAACTTCAACATTATTGATTGCATCTATCTCAAACAGAGCTTGAATTCATTGTATATGTTGCTCTTACCCGAAATCATTGCTCATTGTTCTAAGTGCTCCGACAATCAGAGAAAGGAGTCTGAAAATTACAGTCCTCAATTGCAGTCTGAAAATTACATAGTTAAACAGTCTGAAATTTGCATAGGTATAGATGTATGTTACGTGTTGCTACTCTTCCTTTGACCATATAAAATTCCCTCAGACAACCAGTTAAAAAGGATCACAAATGTTAAGCATGCTGCTGCTTTTCTTCACCTTCACTGCTGCTACGAGACAGCTGAAAATTTCAGAGATAAAGTAATCTTCAAATTCCAACTGCCTTAGTGCACTGACATAGATGATCAGACTTGAAATTTTCACTTTTACTATAGCTACCTTAGACTAATCCGAACATGAGAGCAAGATGATTTAAAAATGTATGTGAAATGAATGCAATAAAGTGTATAAATATAGGTTCAAATTCAAACTGAGCCGACCTGCTATATAAATATATCTCTTTTTTTTAATTAAAAAAATATATCTTTCAAAGTTGCGCCAACTTCACATGTATGATAGTATCAATTATTTATTTTCCTCTTGTTGTTAGATGGATTCACAACCATTAAGCAAGGGCTTAACCATGTCATCTTCATCAAGTATATATATATATATAACCTTCTTTGCCACATCATCATCGTGGGCTTTTCATCTCTTCAAACAATTATTTACATGTGGACTTCTTCATCACCATACATCAAGGGTTATATGACAAATCATTACCAAGTGCACCATCATGTCTTCATAATCATAACAAGTAAGAGTGTGTGAGCATCATGAAGGATGCACAAACTTCAAGAGCTATCATACCACCATTTAATTTTTTTTAGAGTTTGCTTTATTGCCTTCATAGTTAGGGTTGTTGGTCCCACTAAGTTAGAAGGGCATCATAAGAGCTTCAAACATTAAATGCTACTTTAATCTTTTACTCCTCTCGATTGGGCTTCCATGTCACATGTTTAATGGATGCAACATCATTAACAAGGCCTCGTCGTCATCATAGGGAACAAGTAAGGGCTTCAATGCCATATTCGTCAAGTGGTTCAAACACCATGCGAGATGTGTGTGTTGTTGCCAAGGGCTGCCATGTCAACCATCGTGGGCTTGTCCATATCTTCAACTCTTCATTAGACCACCATGAGTGGGTTCCAATACCCAAGTTTCCATGTTCAAGACATGACCATCAATTCTTCATGGTCCAAGTTACCACAAGCAATGGGATCATCATATATCATGTCCAAGACCCTCCAAGGACACCCTTGTCATAACAAGAAGGCTTCTTCAACAAGGTTACATACATGTAAGAGTGTAAGGGCATCATCGTCAAGGTGGCAAGCTTATGGGCTTCAAACCACATTATAGGTGGGTTTCAATAGCCAAACATCTATGTACAAGGATATCATCAACATGAATAAGACCATACTAGTGTGTGGGTCCCAAAACATTCTTATGCAAGAGAATAGGGGCACATCAACTGTCTTCAAGAAGTCTTCATGTCTTCAAGATCCACATCTCCATGGGCTTCATACAAGAAGCATCATCATGCCACATCAATATCCAAGAGGCATGTCAAGGGCATCAAGGCATAATGTCAAGGTCCTTCATACACTTATGAGCCACATCATACACAAATGACCACATAATGGGTCATCTGTACAACCAGGTACACATCATTTGTAAATGGGCTCTAATACCCAAGCTTCCACATGCGGGGGGTACCAGTATCATGCATCCATCAATCAACCATCAAGCTGACACCTATGAATGCTATCATCCAGTTGGCCACTGTGTGTGGGAAGAGGACTCCAACTTGAGCTAAGTACCCCACAAGAGATACCATGAATATGTGCAGGTATCCATTATCCTTACCTATCCGTCAAGCTTGTCCATTGCAGGGGATCTCGGTGGCATCAATGACTACTGAAAGGGCCACTGCATGTCCATGTTGTCATCAATGACAACTCAATCAACAAATGATCCATATGATTAGCATTGTACGCATTCATAGTTTCAATAAGCCTCCTCTCTTTTGGCTCAAGTTTTAGGGATTGTGATGTTATGCAACAAATTTCCAAAAAGAGCATGAAAAGAGAAGAAATAGATCAAAAAGAGTACTCCATGACTTTATTGAAGAAAATAGTTGAATAACAAGCCTCTTCGAGGGGGAAACCTCCTTATACAATGTACTAAGTACACAAGACAAGACAAGACAAGATAAGATACTCCAATGAAAAGGTCTCCTTCCTATATATAGGAGACTAAGAGGTGCAATTCCAACTAACTGACCCAAGCCGACGAAACTAATATAACCATACTAATGACAATTACAACTAATGGATCAAATCCGACATCAAAACTAATGTAATGCACCACAACATAGGGGGGAATGTGCCCACGTTTAGGGCTTAGCATGCCCCTCCCCTTCAGGCAAGTGTTGTCCTCAACACTTGATTAGTTGTGGATGCCTTTGTATGAGGACTTATCTTCCCATGTCCAATCTTCAACTGGTAAGTTATTCCACTTCATCAGGTACTCAATAATAGCCCAATTTCGTAGTTGTTTGGTCCTTGTTTCAGTGATTTGTTTAGGTTCCGATATGAATTTTCCTTCTTCATAAAGCATCGGCAAGGTTGTTTGAATTGGGATCTTGTCTCTTATTACCTTCTTTAAGCAAGAAACATGGAAAATTGGATGTACTCTTGAAGATGAAGGGAGCTCCAATTTGTAATCCATACTACCAATCTTCTGCAACACTTTATAAGAACCATAATACTTGGGTGCTAATTTATTGTCCTTATTTAGTTGCTTGAGAGACATCTCCTTGTAAGGTTGTAGCCTTAGAAACACCCAAACCCCTTCTTCGAAACTCCTTTCACTGGGATGTTGATCAACTTGTTGTTTCATCTTGTTTTTTAACATAGCCAGGTTGTCCTTAAGTATTTGGAGAACTTCTTGCTGGTTCTCTATGTGATCTTCCATGGCTTGAACTTTAGATTTTCCTTTTAAGGGAGATGTGATAGATGGAGGTCGGTACCCATAAAGTGCCATAAATCGGGAGACATTTTTTATGATGTATGGAAGGAAGTATTGTACCACCGTTCTTCCAAAGACAACCATTTCACCCACTATGTTTGTTTATCAGATGCAAAGAAACAAATATAGCCTTCCAAACACTTGTTCACTATCTCAATTTGCCCATCAGAGTGAGGGTGATAAGATAAACTGTGAGCCAATTGGGTGCCCAAACAAGAAATAATTCAGTCCAAAATTTTCCAATAAAAGTTGGATCTCTATCACTTACAATAATCTTCGAATTTCCATGTAACTTCTGAACAGTTTCCATAAAGGTTGTAGCTACTGTGCTTGCATTAAAAGGGTGAGAGAGTGCACAAAAATGTGCATACTTCGTGAGTCTATAAACGACCACCATAATAACATTATTTCCTTCTGACTTGGGTAGACCTGTGGTAAAATCCATGGAGACTTCCTCCCAGTGTTGGAAAGGTATGTCTAATGGTTGTAGAATTCTTGGGGTCTTAATTGTTTCACCTCATTTTGTTGGCAAACCAAACATTCAGCCACTAACCTTTGAACATCAAATTTAAGACCTTCCCCAAAAAATTCCTTCTTGACCCTGTGGTAAGTTTTCAGGAATCCAAAGTGCCCACCTATAGGATAGGTGTGTAATTCTGAGAGGACCTTTTGCTTGAGATGGGAGTTTTTGCATAAATATAACTGATCCTTATACCATAGTGAATCATTTTTCCACACAAGTATTTGATACATTGGGATCATTCTGTAGCTTTTGAATGAGTGTCCACACAGATGGGTCATTTTTTTCATTCTTCCCTTGCCGATACTACCCAATCTGGTTGTAGAATGGAAATTGCACAAAGTAATGCCCCAACATCTTCATCTTTTCTAGAGAGCACATCTGCCACCACATTTTGTTTCCCTTTTTGATAGATGATTTCAAAGGCATATCCCAACATCTTGGTTACCCATTGTTTTTCTCTTCCGAATATAGTCTTTTTTCCAGGAAGTATTTAAGACTATCATGATATGTTGACCTTGAAGTGCCTACCTATTAGGTAAGGATGCCATTTCTTAAGAGCATGTAGTATTGCCAACATTTCCTTGTCATAAATGGGATTCTGTAAATTCTTTTTGTTGATTGGATGACTTGTGAAATCAAGTGGGTGCCCTTCTTGCATTAGAACAACACCAATGCCATTTCCTGAAGCATCACATTCCACAGTAAAAGTTTTTGTGAAGTTTGGTGTAGCCAACACATGAGCTTTGCACATTGCTTGTTTAAGTTATTCAAAAGCTTGAGTTGCGTCTAAAGTCCAAGAAAATGCATCTTTCTTCAATAATGTCGTTAGAGGCATTGTTATTCTTCCATAGTTCCAAACAAACTTGCAGTAGTACCCTGTCAGACCTAAGAATCCTCGAAGATTATTCAGGGTTTTGGGAATAGACCAGTCTATCATGGATTTAATTTTGTTAGGGTCTACCTTGACACCTTCATGAGATACAATATGACTTAAGTACTCTACCTCCTTCACCCCAAAGAAACATTTGGAAGGTTTTGCATATAATTGTTGCTCCTCTAATAGTTGTAGTACCATGTCAACATGTTGAACATGTTCTTCCCAATACTTATTATAGATTAGTATATCATCAAAGAATACTAGCACAAATTTTCTAAGAAAAGGCTTGAAAATGGAATTCATCAAACCTTGAAATGTGGAAGGCGCATTCTTGAGACCAAATGGAATGATCAGAAATTCACAATGACCTTCATGAGTTCTGAATGTTGTTTTTGGGATGTCTTCATCCTTCATTCTAATCTGATGATACCCGGGACGAAGATCCAACTTTGTGAATAAAATTTCTCCATGTAATCCATCTGAGAATTCAGCAATGATAGGAATTGGAAACTTATATTTAATGGTGGTATTGTTCAACTTTCTATAATATGGAGACATACGCCATGATCCATCTATCTTGTGTACCATTACCATTGGTGCAGAGTAAGAGATTTGGCTAGTCCTAATTATGCCAGTTTCTAACATTTCTTCAACCATACGCTCAATTTCATTCTTCTGGCCATAGGGATATTTGTAAGGTCTAATGTTAGGAGGAACACTTCCTATAATTAGGTGAATAGCATAATCAAAATCTCAAATAGCTGGAAGACCTTTTTGAATATCTTCAAATACCTTGGAATGCTTATTAATGACCCTTTGGATATCTAGGGAAATGGGAGGCTTGGATGTTTGAACATCTAATGAGCATAATTGTGTAATTACACCTTGATGTCCCTTTTTCATCAATTTTGTCATACCATCGAAGCTTATCACCTTGCTTGGTTTCCATGTGATACCTTTTAACTCATATTCCTTTCTTTCCCATAAAAATTTCATGAAAAGCTTCTGAAAATTAAAATCCACAATTCCCATTGATTGTAACCATTGAACTCCTAAGACTCACATCAGCACCACCCATTGGAATAACAATCATTGGACTATTTAATACATATTTCCCCCATAGTAAGATTGATATTATGGCATTTCCCTGAGCAATTGATAGTTCCTCCATCTGCAATCATTACTTGAAACTCTGGTGTTGGATATACAAAGCAATTGAGAACTTTTGCTAATTTATAGTGAATGAAATTATGAGTACTGCTATAATCAATCAACATTGTTACCTTTTTTCTTTTTGATAAATCCTTCAACCTTGAGAATTTAAGGAGTGCTAATTCCATTCAATGCATGACAGGATGTGGTGGGAGTAATATCTTCTGAAGTAGTATCTTTTATTTCTTCATATGGAGCTGGTTCTTGTTCTTTTGGTTCTTCCTCTTCACAATCTATGTAAAATAATTTCTTCTCACCACACTTATGTCCCTTACTATACTTGCTATCACAATTAAAGCACAAGCCTTTTGCTCTTCTTTCATCTAGTTTTGAGGTGTCAACCTTTGAGGTGGGTTAGAAGAAGGAACATTATTCTCTATGTATGTGTTGGAGGTGGTCTTTCTAGTAGCCATCGTCATATTTTTACTTTCAACCTTCCTTGCCACCATGAAAGCCTTCTCTAAGGATGATGGTTTAAAGAGACGCACCTCATGTTGAATGTTATCCTTCAAGGTTCCAATAAAGAGATCCAACAAATTATCTTTTGAAATGTTCTTCACTCGAAAACTTAGCTTCTGAAACCGCTTGATGTGTTTTTTAACTAGACCTTTTTGCTTAAGATTTATTAACTGGCTAAAGAAGGTGTTGGTATTAATATACCCATAATGTGAAATCAATTCTTTTGTGAATATAGACCAAGATATAATAGAGTATTTTTTTCGGTCACAAATCCATTGGTACCATACAAATTGATCAGGCTCTAAATATAATGATGAAATAGTTACCTTTTGCAAATTTGGCACCTAGTGTAGATCAAAGAATTGCTCCATCTGGAATAACCATGTTATTGGATCATTGCCATCAAAATTTATGATGTCGATCTTGGGAAGTTGGGTACCTCTTGATGACCATCCCTGGTAACTTCCATTATGGGAAGGCTTATTATCCTTGTCCTCATGAATACCCTAGAACACATCATCACTTGTAGGGAGAGTATCCTTTGAATTTAGGACGAGCTTAGCAATATTTTTCATATTTTCATCCATATGTCCCATCAACTTCTCCTCTAGATTAATTAAATCGACCGTTTTCACATACCCTTTCAGATTTTCCTCCAGCTTGGACATTCGAAAAGATAGGTCTTCCATTTCATCATACGTATAGGATGAATTATCAGGTGGTTTGAGTGGAGTGTTATTTTTTACACTACCCTTGGGAGGGATTTTTAACAACATAAATAGATATCACACCTTATGGTTCACCTCCAATAGATCCTTATACTAAAAATTATTCCAATTTAAAATTGTGTACCTTTATCAACCCTGATTTGAAGACTGTGTTTCTATCCAACCTTCAAACTGAGATATATTTGCAATTTTGGACCCTCTGAGTCTAAAAATCCTTCATGAAGTAGCCTGATATATCCTCTCTGCAACGTCGTAGGTTTGACATAATTCTGATAAGCCAATAGAAAGATATGGCAAATCTCCCAATGCTTGTTATTTTTGGTCCTTTCAAAAGAGCGAACTTGTACGGACTGCCACGTGTACAATATTTCAGATTCGAGTCTAAAATTCTACCCCTGATACCTTGGTCTGTCTTCTTTCTGATGCAATAGGTCTCACTCAATTTGGATCTTACATGTCTAAGATATAACAGTTTTACCCAACACACTTGTTTGAGACTAGTTTTTTGGACTAGTCAGAAACCCTAACTTCAAATGCGAATAAATATGAATATTTAAGGGTTCGGGATCTAAAACTTATACCACAAATATTTTTTCATGTTTCCTATATGGGTTCCAAGCCTCGTTGTATGAAACCTTCTTGACAAATTTTTATAGCAAATATCCCACGATGACTCGTTTTGAAGCACCCGGACCCAAGGAAAGAGCTCTGATACCAAATGTTATGCAACAAATTTCCAAAAAGAGCATAAATAGATCAGAAAGAGTACTCCATGACTTTATTGGATAAAATAGTTGAATAAAAAGCATCTTCAAGGGGTTAACCTCCTTATACAATGTAGTAAGTACATAAGACAAGACAAGACAAGATAAGATACTCCAAATGAAAAGGTCTCATTCCTATATACAGGAGACTAAAGGGTACAATTCTAACTAACTAGCCCAAGCCGACATAACTAATATAACCATACTAATGATAATTACAACTAATGGACCAAAGCCGACAACAAAACTAATGTAATGCACCACAACAGAGGGGGGAATGTGCCCACATTTAGGGCTTAACATGTTATCAAAAAACATTTATAGAAGCTTATTGCCATCTAGATTGGGATGCAAGAATGCGGTGATCTCCAAAATGACCAACATGCATACAATTGCAAAGTTTCACAACATATGGAATATTCCTATGTAATTTTCGAGATACCCCTAAAATCCCAAATATTCAATACCATATCAGGTCACAATCATCTAATCCAAACCACCCATTAGGCTATAGTGTATCCTCCTATTGTGCACTAAGAGCAATTGGAGTCTATTAATGCTTGTTAGCTTGATAAACTTATCATTTTGGATACTTATGTTGGCATCCATGTTGATTGAAAATTGCTTATGGATGGTGTATATTCTCTAATTACGATAGGTTGATCCTCCATCGATAAATGTGAAAGTGAATGATTTTAGTGATGTTGAGATGTAAAATTGATACTAACACAAATTGTAATGTTTTTCATATGCTTCCATATCTTGTCTTAGTGATGCTTGATTATTTGTAAAAGGGTTGGTATAGTGGGTTATTGATGAAGTGTTTAAGTGTCATGCAATATTCCTATATACACATGATATGAATGACATTTGTAAAGTAATTCAACAACAGATGCTTGGTATAAAACCATTTCTACCCCACCTTCCAATCAATTGATGCATTGCAATGAAATAAGGTTGGCAAAGAGGCAATGCTTGAACATTCACAAGGTGGGTTTGTTTGCTCAAATTTGGAATTAGATCGTGAACATTGATGTGATCTAAGGGCCAAATGACAAAAATGCAAAAAACCTTGAATCTTGTTTACTTCTATTTCATTTCATGATCTAGTTCACCATGATGCTATGTGTCCAATAATGGGTCAATTCAATATTTTTTGAGATTATAAATCTCAAATTCCCTTGCACATGATAATACTCAAGTTCACAATCCAATTGCAAGCAATTTTTGGGTGAGGACAAATGCAAATTTTGAACTATATGTTCAAGCCTAACTTTGTGGTTGAGATAAACCCAAGCTTCAACATCTTGTTTAGATGTGCATTTGGTATGATTGTTGCCTACAAAGAGTTTGACTTGTTAAGAAGGTTGATGGGTTGATGGGTTGAAAATTCATGGGAAGGATCGGGGGTTGGGGGCCACCATGGACAAGCCCCAATCCTCAAGTTTGAAGGAAAATGCAATGGAGGTAACCTACAACCCTCCAAAGCAATGATTTTCCTTCAAATTCATTGTTGGAATGATTGTTTGGGATCTCATAGGTATGCTTGAAATCATGTTTTTTGTCCACGTCGTTCAAAACCCAAAATGTTTTTCCTTTTGCAATTGAAATTTACCCTTTGTTTCACATAGCTCAATCACTGTTTGGTTGACAATGGTCAAGTTCAGTTTGGCATTGTGCCACGTAAGAGAGTGAGACTATGGCCTTGCCACATTGATTGTCTTATGAGGTAATGTGGCATGCCAACTTTAGTGTTTTGCCCCTTAAATAATTGTGGTTCCCACAACAATTCATTTGGGTTAGCTAATGTTTTTTTTTCATTTTTTTTTCTTATGATTGCACCCAAAACGATTGCAATTTCAACTTGACCCTTTATAAGTGTGTCATGGTATTAAAACTTCCTTTGATTGACATCATTTCTAGACACCTTATTGTTAGGATATTCCTATACTCCATCCTAGTCCCACCAGTATTTTGATCATTTACATTTTCAGTCATGCATGCACTTTTAGGGTTTGCATGCATTTGCATGCATTCCAATCATCAGTCCAGCACCTAGCCCCCAGTTAGCTCACCCCCGAGAGCTTCTCTCATATCAGTTTTAGCCCTCCTAGAGCTTAGTGCGCCCTTCCTCCTTGATTTAAGGAAGCCACTCGTCCTTTCTCACCTACCAATCCAGTTTACTTCAGTTAGCCACCAGTCTTTCCTTGATTTGAGCCTAGACTGACTCCTCACTACTGTTATCACTCTGATTGACCTTCGATGAGACATGACTACCTGTTCTAACTCCAATTAGCTCCTCATGCACCCTCCACTGAGCCTCCTTCATTCAGTTAGTGTCTCCGTGTGCTAGTTACATTCAGTTACACCTACCACACTTAGTTAGACTCAATTTGACTGACAGTTGACAGTTACATGTGCATTGATGACTCCACCGATGATGAGATAGACTACTAGTTGTGCTCCGATGACACTCCAATGATCTTTTGATCACTCCATGAAGGCTAATTCGAGTTGCCACCTTGGGCATTCGAATCCTCATGCATTGTACTATTTATTTGTCCATATTGTGATTAATTAATTAGTGTGTGTGAAGTATTTTTGCTTCTATCCGAGTTCTACTGTATTATTATTCTGTTGCTCATTATATTGCATTGACCACTCTTCTTCTATTTTCTTGCTTAATCAATTACTTTCTTGTGAGGTATACATCATCTCTTAGATCTGCTGTGAGGATTTTCACATGGTATCAGAGCATGTTGAGAGTATTGTTTATCTCCATTCTTGAGAGTTTTTTGCAGGTTATTACCAAGATTTCGAGTGTAGCAATTGCAGTAGTTTATGCATCTTTGCAGCAGTAGCAGTTGCAGATATTCTCTATTGTGTTTGCACGTCTTCTACAACTTCCATGTATTCATCAGGAATTACTCCTCTTTCTCCATTCAACTATGATGAATGGAGTACACAAATGATAGCACATTTGAAGAGACATGGTCTCTTTGATTATTGTTTTGAAAGAGAGTTCGAATCCTATGATGAAGAGTATGACTGGTTAAGTGAAGGTGAACAAGCTTGTGCAGTCATGAGTTATGCTATGTCTCTATGCATGTTATATGACCTCCCTAATATTTCATCTCCAAAAAAGATATGGGCTTACCTGGATGAAATATTTGGCAGACAGAATGAATGAATTGGTCCAAACCCTTTCAAGAACAAGCAAAGTGATGCATTCGCTCCCCTTGATGGTCTCTCAGATCATGAACCAGTATCATCTCATATTGAAGTTGTCCACAAAGAGCTTGCAGATTCTATACTCATGCTCCAACTTTCTTCTCTTTCTGAGCCAGCTCACACTCTAGATATTGTAGAAGGTCCTAAATCCTCTCTTGCACCAGAGTTTGTTGGTTTGCATCATGATCACATTATTATTTCGGAGGAAAAATCAGCTATTGGAGGTAATGCATTCGCTCTCCTCAAGCAATCACCTCTTATTTACAACTATATGATCATTATTCCATGCTTTCAGAAGGTTATTGAAGAATATGGCCATTGCCACCCGCTTGGGATAATTTCTCATGCATCTACTGGTTTTGATCTCACCTCTTATAGTTCAAAGGAGATCTCAAGAAACCATTGCCATTCGCTTGAGATAATCTCTCATGCATTTACTGGTTTTGATATCACCTCTCATGGTTCAAAGGAGATCTCAAGAAACCATGATTCAAGTCTTGGATCTAATTGGATTCTAAGCAATTACTACTTGGGATAATTTCTCATGCATATGATAGTTTTGATCTCACCCCTGCTGGTTCAAAGGAGATCTCAAGAAATTATTCTTCAAGTCTTAAATCTGATTTGGATTTCAAGCAATCATTATTATTTGATGGTTCTTTTTGGCATAATCTCACCCATGATGGTTTGAAGGAGAAGACAAAAGACTATCTGCATATTCATGTTTTTTATCCTACCTCAACTGATTCGAATCACAGGTTCTAGGATCATCCTCATACTTTTGGATTTGTTCTCATCACATTCGATCTGAAGAGCAAGTACAAGCACATGCTTTTTGAGCATGATCCACTTCTTCCCAAGAAGAAGATACCTCCAGACATATGACCAAGCATCACACCTGCTTGAGTTTGGAGCATTTTTTTTTTTTTGTGCCTTATAATCTATTTTGAGGGGGGGGTATTTTTCCCATGAAATTTTCTCCACTTCCTTGGTTTATTGACTGTTTTTATTCATTGTATTGGGTGACCTTTGGTCTTAGTTACCAAGGCCCAAGATGGATTAAGGGGGGGTGTTAGGATATTCCTATACTCCATCTTAGTCCCACCAGTATTTTGATCATTTACATTTTCAGTCATGCATGCACTTTTAGGGTTTGCATGCATTCCAGCCATCAGTCCAGCACCTAGCCCCCCATTAGCCAGCCCCCAAGAGCTTCTCCCAGATCAATTTTAGCCTTCCTAGAGCTTAGTGTGCCCTTCCTCCTTGATTTAAAGAAGCCACTCGTCCTTTCTCACCTACCAGTCCAGTTTACTTCAGTTAGCCACCAGTCTTTCCTTGATTTGAGGCCAGACTGACTCCTCACTGCTGTTATCACTCTGATTGACCTTCGATGAGACATGACTACCTGTTCTGACTCCAGTTAGCTCCTCATGCACCCTCCACTGAGCCTCCTTCATTCAGTTAGTGTCTCCGTGTGCTAGTTACATTCAGTTACACCTACCACACTCAGTTAGACTCAGTTTGACTGACGGTTGACAGTTACATGTGCATTGATGACTCCATCGATGATGAGATAGACTACTAGTTGTGCTCCGATGACACTCCAGTGGTATTTTGATCACTCCATGAAGGCTAATTCGAATTTCCACCTTAGGCATTCGAATCCACATGCATTGTACTATTTATTTGTCCATATTGTGATTAATTAATTAGTGTGTGTGAAGTATTTTTGCTTCTATCCAAGTTCTACTGTATTATTATTCTGTTGCTCATTATACTGCATTGACCACTCTTCTTCTATTTTCTTGCTTAATCAATTACTTTCTTGTGAGGTATACATCATATCTTAGATCTGCTGTGAGGATTTTCACACTTATGATGGTAACTTAGAGAAAAATATTGTGTGAACAAGGTTCCAATTAGTTGTTATCAATATTGATTGGAGGGTTGTAGTTTATCATGGAAAACTTTGCCCTTTTGGACGTTTGAATTGATGGCCATGGCTGGTTTAAGATTTCCTTATTGACAACATTAATCTTTTCTTTCTTATATAAATTACTTGTGATGGGAATGTTAAAGGAACCATTCCATTCCACACTTTTGGTTCATTAACGACATACATTGCTAGTAGGTTGTTGTGTATTTGTATTTGAGATCTAGATCCCTCCCAATTTTTTGTCATCGCTTATATAGTGTGTTGATGGTGTTTGATATATGGGAATGAGTAGCATAAATATTGTGTTTAATTTGGTATATGATGCAAATTGTGTATTTACATGTAGCATATTGTTACAACCATACCAAGTCCTTTAATGTGTTAAAATTGGTCAATTTGTATCCCACTCTATGAGCCTATTTATCACATGAATATCACTTGTACATGAGATTTATATATACACATTAATCCTACAAGCATGTTTTTATGATTATACAAATCTACATCTTGATTTTATTGACTTACTCAAATTTGATGGATCCAAAATGAAGTAGAGGGGATTTCACTTGGCTGTTGAATTTGTGCACTTTACAAGTAATTAGCAAGGTGGCTCAAAATTATTTGAGTTTGCTTGTAAATTAGTGCCTAGGATTTACTATCTCAAGTCTTACCTTGTTTCTTTTCCTATTTCCCTTGCAACCCTGGCAGCGCATGAGGTTACCTAAATAAATGATTTTTGGCATGCATGTTGTGTTGAAGGATGAAGTGTATATGATGGTGCTTCATATAAGTTTTGTCTTGACTATTAAGAGAATAATGGCCCTACCAACCATTGAGGGACACCCCACTACCAAATCATTGAATGAACTCCCAAAGATTATTCGATCTCGATAGATGATGGAACTATACTACATATTAGCAAAGTTATGTATGCATAAATTTATCATATATTTATGCCTTGTGAAGTGTTGTTGCTAAGATATGGATGTTTTCATGTGTTTGTTTATACACTAGCAATAGCCTACATGCTATACAATAGATAGTGTGGTTTGACAGTTCTTCTACATTTTTTACTTCAAACTATGTTGGTTTTTGGAGACCTATATGGACAATACATTGAAATGGATTACATTTCAATTATATGTATCATTATTTATATATATTATCGATGCAATAGTTTTCTTTATGCCATATTTTCAATTTCAAAGTGAAGTTAATAGGCCAATGATTATTGAATGGATAGTTATTACAATTGTTTTAACATTCTAGTTGCATTGATTAGCGTAGACTAACCTTTGAATTAACATTTAGCGTAGCCTTGCATAGTTGTTTAGGATTAGATTTGCACACTAATAGATATTTTAACATAAACCAACCACTAACATAAGACATGCCATAAAATTAAGCCGCACAACTAACTAGAGGACCACTACCCTTAAGGGGAAGGACTCCTGTAACTGAATTGACTAATAAACCTAATAGAGTAGTTAACGATTTAGGGATTTACTCAATAATTAGGATTCCTTCCCCTCTTTTCCTCTTGAAATCCCAACAACGATGTTTTTGGTGTTTTTCTTGAAGTCCATTTATGATATCAACACAATGAAAGAGGAATATTGTTCCTTATTGGTGAACAATACTTGGACCTTGTTCCTCTTCCTAAAAAACTTGTCATGTGTAAATGGGTGTATAGCACTAAGTATGCAACAAATGGAACTATTGATAGATATAAGGCTCGATTAGTTGCCAATGGATTTTCCCAAGTAGAAGGAATTGACCGTATTGAAACCTTTGCCCCTGAATTCCATCTACCTTGTTCTAGGCCTTGCAACATCATACAAATGGGAGGCCCATCGAATGGATTTTAAATTTGCCTTCTTGCATGGGGATTGCATGAAGAAATTTTCTTGGATAAAGCTCTTGGCTTTATTCAGAATGACTCCTATCTTCTTTGTTTCCTTAAAAAATATCTCAATGGCCTTAAGCAAACCTTTTGAGCTTGGTATGCTAAAATGGATGACCATCTCATAATATGCATTCTCTATATTGATGACCTTATAGTCACTAGTGGTGATCTCAAACTTTTAACCCATGTGAAATTCGGTCTTAAGAAGAAATTTGATGTGATAGACTTACAACATTTGCATTATTTTCTTGGCCTCCAAGCCTTTCAAACTAAGGCCTAGAAGGAATTGCACTTTCCAAGTCTAAGTATGCATGTGACCTTCTTCACTGCTTTCACATGAAAGATTGTAAACCAACCCCATCTCCCTTTTAGTTTGTAGTCAAACTTGTTGCCACTTGTACCACACCTAAAGTAGATGGAATTTTGCACTATCAGTTAACTGATAGCCTTTTGTATTTAACCCATATGTGTCTAGATATTTCCTTTGATGTTGGTCTTGTGTCATGGTATATGAAAACACCCCACGATAACCATTGGAAAACAACAAAGAGGATACTTCAATATATCCAAGGTACAATTTAGTTTGGGATATGATATAGTTCAAGGGGGGCTTCTTTGTTGGTGGTTTCGCTAATTTTGATTGGGCCAACTATCGTGATTGTTAGTCTACTACAAGTTCTATTTTTAGTCTTAGTTCTAGATCTATCACTTGGGCTTGTAAGAAGCAATGTACACTTGCTCTTTCTTCAATAGGGGCAAAGTATCGAACAAAAGAGTGTGCAAGCAAAAATCCATATGGCTTTGTCAAATCCTTTCAAAGTTTGGATCCCAGCAGCAGCCTTTGATCAGACTTTGGTGTGACAATGAAAGTGCCATTTAGTTCACCAAACATCCACTTCAACATCAACACATTAAACCTATTTAGCTACACATGCACTTCATTAGGAGTTTTCTTCTATATAGCATCCTTGAAGTGCTCTATTTGTTGGAAACCTAATCTGAATGGATTATGGCTTCATGTAAATAATGAAAATCATTTTCAGAAGACGAAAAATTCTTCTTGAAATCCAACGGACCTATTGGAAGATGAACTCCAACAGTCCTTCGGGATTGTATAAATAAATCCTTCTCGATCAAAACATGAATCAATTCAGGAGTTACTCTGACATGTGGTATTAGAGTAGGTTTAACTCCTGCAAATCTCGACATATTCTATGTAGTCTCAGTCTGGCCTGGCATTATACCTCTACTCCTTTCGAACCTGTACGTCACCTCTTCCAGTGGAACATCTCTCTCCTTCCTCGGGTCATCTTCGTTCATGAGACCTCTCCATTTGTTGTTGTGTTTCACCATTCCAAACCCTAATCTCTCCAAGAAGCGTTCTCTCCACGATAGCTATGCAAGACTCCACTCCAATACGTCATGCTCCTCTCTTGCGCAACCTATTTTCCCATCTCCAGGCACCCATGGGCATCATTCTTTGAAACCCTAATGGTGAAGACCAGCGTGAAGACCAACGTGGCTTTCTGGTGGTGATGGTAGAAGATCAACATCCTATGTTAAGCTACGTGGAAGATCGAATCTCGATACTGCATGAAGTTGCGAGTTGGTATCTCCAAGCTGAAGAGGCGAGCTTATACAATGTGAAGATTGCATCGAGTTGGTGGAGCTAGTATCACATTGTTTTTTTTAACTAGTTGTTGCATATCATTTTTTTAAGTCTAATTTACTGTTGTGTTCACTATCATTACTGTTGCAATTGTTTCAACTATGGCTGCATATTGCAAGTGGAGATCATTGTAAAGCGTGACCTCTGTGACCATTGTGAATTGTCGTGGTTGAATTTGTCGTGGTTGAATTGTCACAATGTGGAGTTGTATTTTGGATGTGTTGAAGAGAGGGATATTGCATGGAGCAAGCCAGAACCAACTGTTGTGTATCCTCTCTTATGCTTGGAGCTGCACAACTTGATAAGTTAGCAAAATTGCGTAGCCAAGAGCCTATGAGTCGAATTCCAGTTTTGGCAGGTTCATGCAAGTTACAAATGATGTGTTGTTGGCTTTGTTAACAATGCTTATCCACGTAAAATAAGGAATGACTTTTTATTGCATATATATGAGTTATTTTAGTTGTTATAAGATAGATAATGAGTATGTTATAGTTCAGGTGGATTTTACTTGCAGCTACTACGTTTGGGATTATGACCATGCCGCAATTTAAGTAGTATTGAGTGTACTAATTTTTGTACGAGCATATTTGTTGCAAAAGGTGGTGGAGACATAGACCTGCACCTTTTTGTTCTCCCAAACATTGTTAATTTGTAGATTGAATATATCACCAATTTGTTGAAGATGCATTCACAGAGAGGACATGGGAGAAATAATTTTAGAGGTAGGGGAAAGAAACAACACAAACAAGAGACAAGATTTACATTGCAAACACTATGGGAAGAATGTAAATGAAGAAGATCAATGTTGGGCCCCTTGGCATACCATCAAAGCGAGGCATAATCAGAATAAAGAAGACAAAGGTAAAGGCCAAGAGGTTGGTAAAGCTATTGAATCTACTCATTGTATTGTTGCACACTGTAATATTGGAATAAATGAAATCACGTCATATTCATTTTACAAAGATACTTGGTTACTTGATACCAGCGGAACATCCCTCATGACATTTAGAAAATACTTTTTTGAAGAACCGAATGACAATATATATGGAATAGTATATTTTGCAGGCAAATCCATCCTCATACCAAAGGGAATTGGTTCAATTAGGCTCAAATTGCTTGGATTCCTTGAATTTTTGTTGCATAATGTTCTCTATCTTCCAAAGTTGCAGAGAATCATGTTGTCCCCGGTGCATATTCAACAACAAGGCCAAGTGATCCACGTGTTCGATGGAATAGTAGAGAGAAGGAAGTCCTCTGACAACAAGGTCATCATGATCAGATATGAAGATGGAAAGTTGTTGAAGCTGAAAGGATCATCTACAAGAGTTCAAAACTTTGTCTGCCTCTCTCAACATGAAGAAGGTACACTGTCATCCATTCTTTGATGGCATGCTAGATATGGACACTTAAACTATAACAGTCTTCGCTTATTGGAAAAGAATGGTGTTTATGGGCCCACCATTCCTAAGAAGATGAAACAGTGTGATGCATGGAAAACATAGTAAGCAACCTTTTCATGATTTCAATTACAGAGCATGTAGAAAACTAGAACTGATTCACTCATATTTGTGTGGCCCTATGCATGTTGTTTCTGCTAATGGTAACAATTATATCATGACTTTCATAGATGACTACACCATGATGTGTTGGGTGTATCTATGAAAGACAAATCTCAATCCTTTGAAATATTTAAGAACTTTCATGTATGGATTCAAAATGAAACTCAATTGCAGATCGATTCCCTTCATGTTGACAATGTAGGAGAATATACATCAAGGAATTTTGAATCCTATCTTAGATAACATGGTATTAGGCACCAAACCACAGTTCCATACAATCCTCAACAAAATGGTGTGGCAAAAAGAATGAATCAAACTCTTTTGAATATGGTTCATTCCATGATGTTTTGTAAGAATGTAAAGTTGATGTTTTGGGCTGAAGTAGTTTTGTGTGCAGTTTACTTAAGAAACAAAATTCCATCTCATGCTCTTGCAAATAAGACTCCATACGAAATGTTGTTCAATTTTTTTCTATTTCGACATCTTGACAATTATTTCACAATTATTTTCAAGCATTCATTTCATCCCACAGTTTTCATTGAATACTTGCACACTAAAAATTTCAACTTAAATTGCAGCAAACAAAGGATCATAGAAAGATTTCCATACACAAGAGACACAAAGATTTACCCTTGGAAAACCCGTACACGGGAAAAACCCAACAACTTTTCTTAAGAAGAATATTTCCAATAATAAGAATGCAATAATCACAACATGAAGAACCCTAATTCACAAGGGCATGTCAAACCTCCATCATAAACCCTGCCACAGAGAAGGTGTGCACCACTAGTGAGAGAGTAGCAAACCCAAGAAAGAGATAAGAGTCTTCAATAGTTGATTCACAAATCTTCACTTCAACCCAGCTATTGATGCGCACTTGTCATATCTGCTTGGATGAATTGGATGTGTAAAATGAGGAATCATTCCTCTTATTTATATTCATCAAGTCACTTGAATTTCACTTATGAGGCTGACTTCTCTTCTTGTTGGGGCCAACTTGTTGTTTGACCATTTCAATTGTTTATTCATTTGTTGACCATTTATTATTGGATTTTCCTTCTTTCTTAAGAAAAGTTATTCACGATGATGATGTTATTCATCTCCCTACATGCATGTCTATTCACACATAGAGTCCTAATGTCGAATAGACCCACTAAGAAGTTTCAGACACTTCTTAGATCTTGTCAATTCAACAATAGTCTCCTAAGATAGAATACATCACTCAATTAAGGAGTGGGCTATGTGACCACGAGTCTTAGCAAGAACCTCAAGCCTTATTATCACTTAGATAAATATCATGTTTAGGCAAGGCTATGCCAAGGCCATCTAGAATGTTTTCCTAATGTTGTACTCAGGAGAAACATCAACAAATGTGGTATGGACTCATCCCTTCGGTGAGGCATCTTGGGGTCTTTGGTTCCACTTGTTATTCCTTGATACCAAAGGAACAAAGAGACAATCTTGGTGCTCAAATTCAAAAATGCATTTTCTTGGGTTACTCAAACACCACCATGGCATATCATATTTACAACGAGGTAAACAAAAAGTTTATTCTTTCTAGAGATGTCATTTTTCTTGAAATGAATAAAAATGACGAGTCTATTGAAAGATAGCTTGATTGTCTGGAAAAATTTTCCCATGTAAAGACCTTTCATGAAGTTGATAATGAAATTCCATATCTTGAAGGGGGGATCCCTATATTGGATCATTCTCTGAAATCTCCTTTTGAAGCACCAACACCCCCTCATGAAGAAGAAGTTCTTGCCACTTCACATGAACATGAGGTTCAACTGGATGATGTAATTGAGAGGATTGGAAAGTTCTAAAATGGGTCACAAAGATACTTGAAAGTGTCCATCCAGATAAAGTTAGAAAGGCGGGGAACAAGAAGTTCAACTAGACAAGAAGATGGAGGAGATGCAAATAATTCAAAATCAGGTGATGTAGAAGATATGGATGTCTCATATAATTGTAAATTGAATTTATCTGCTAACCTTGAACAAACTTCCTTTGAAGAATTTCTTGCTCGTGATGAGTGGAAAGAATCCATGCAGAATGAGTATGATGCACTCATGAAGAATGGAACCTAGAAGTTGGTGGACCCTCCATTTGGAACCAAACCAATTGGCTGCAAGTGGGTATACAAGAAAAAATACATATAAGATGGCTCACTTGACAAGCACAAGGCGAGGCGTGTGGCGAAAGGATATGCACGGAAGGAAGGCATTGACTATGAAAAGGTAGTCTCCCCCACAGCAAAATGGGCTACCATCCACACCTTATTGTAATTAGATGCATCGAATGGGTGGAAAGTTCATCAGATGGATGTGAAAATTGTTTTCTTGAATGTAGACTTGAAAGAGAATGTCTTATGTCTCAGCCAGGAGAATTTGTTGTGAAAGGGAAATAAAAAAAGGTATGTAATGTCATCAAGTCATTGTATGGCCCAAAAAAAGCACCTCGCACATGGTATGAAAATCTAGCTGAGAATCTTCTGAAGTTAAATTTCAAACATTTTAATCTTGATGACACAACATTGTTTGTAAAGAAAGTTGGAAGATCTATTGTTTATCGTGTAGTGTATGTAGATGATATTATGATGACAGGGAATAGGGAAAGTTATATTGCATCCATAAAGAAAGAACTGAAGAAGGGATTTGAGATGACAGATCTGGGACACCTTCAGTACTACTTGGCAATTGAAGTGACTCAACATCCTAAGTACATATTCACTTCCCAAAAGAAGTAGGTTGGAGAATTGTTGAACAAATTTTGCATGACAGAATGCAACCCTCTCTCTACTCCATTGGAACAAAAGTTGAAGCTCACATCAAATGGGGGAAAATAATTTGAGGATGTAACCAAGTACAAATAGCTTGTGGGGAGCCTTATCTACCTTACCACCACCACACCAGATATTTAATTTGTTGTTGTATTTCTTTCAAGGTTCATGCAAAAACCACGTGAAGGACACTAGTCTGTTGCTAAAAGAGTTCTAAAATACTTGAAGGGGACTCAAGACTTTGGAATGTATTATTCTAATGTGGATGACTTCAAACTTATTGGGTACTTTGATTCAAACTTTGATGGAGACAAAGAGACAAGAGTGTCTACTTCAGGCTATCTCATGAGTTTTGGATCAATAGTTGTCTCCTGGAGATCACACAAACAGTCAGTTCCAATAGATTCAACAACAAAGGTGGAATATGTGGCTACTGCGGAAGCAACAAAGGAGATTGTGTGGCTCAGGAAGATACTTGAAGATTTGTAGGAGAAATAAGAGAACTCCACTCCCCTATTGATCAAAAATACTTCTACAATCAAGTTGGCTAAGAATTCCACATTCCATGATCGAACCAAGCACATCAACATGAAGTACCATCTGATTTGACATCACATAGAGGCCAAGATAGTTCACTTGATACATCGTTCCATGAATGAGCGAATTGCAGACATATTCACCAAATCACTAGGAAGGGAATAGTTTGAAAATTTTAGAAAAATGCTCGGACTCGTGAACACCCCTTTGGATTAAGGGGGGAATGTTGGAAACCTAATCCAAATTATGGTTTCAAGTAAATAATGAAAATAATTTTCAGAAGATGAAAATTCTTCTTGCAATCCAACGGACCTGTTAGAAGATGAATTCCAACAGCCCTCCAATATTGTATAAATAAAGCCTTCTCGACCAATAGAACATGAATCAATCCAGGAGTTACTCTGACACTGTTGTCAAATAGATGATCAAGTTGTATACATTTTCACAAATATCCTTATAGAAGCCAAGTTTTCATCTCTTCAAGCAATATTAGGAATTCAAGAAGTTAGCATTAAGGGGAATAGGCTCAAATGCCTCTTTTCTTCTCCTATTGTGTCACCTTTGTAAATCCTTCAATCCTATCCCAAGTTTTTCTTGAGGGGGGCTGTTAGGATATTTAGAAACTAAGGAGTTAGTTAAGTTCAACTTAGTCTAATGTGTCTTTAGGTAAAGTGTATTTATTTAAAATGCATTTGTATAACTTATGTAATCAGAGGGTCACAATATATTTTAGACATAAAGTGATATGATGATTCATCTTCTCTTCAATCTTAATGACTATATTGATTTGTGGATTAAAACCCAGATGATCCATGATCTCTATTTAAACATGGCTAAAGAAAGAGCAAGAGCTTGTTGTTTCTTACAAGCCGAAGTGACAAATCTAGAACCAAGATTGAAAACATAACCTAAAGTATACCTTTAATCATCAGGGTTGCTCCCCTAATAAGAATCAGCCAAACCAACCAACAAAAGAGTCCCCCTTGAATTGTAATGAATCTCAAGCTGAATTATACCCAAGATATACCGAAGTATCATTTTTGTTGCTTTCTAATGACTTTCATGGGGTGTTTACATATACTAGGCAAGAAGACCAATAGAAAAGTAAATATCAAGATGAGTGTGAGTCAAGTACAAAAGGCTAGTAATTAACTGACGATACAAGGTGGCTTCTACTTCATGTTTATTTCAGGCGTTAGCAAGTTTGACTTCTGTTTGGATGGGATATTGGGTCAATTTACAATCTTCAATGTGAAAGAGATGAAGAAGGTCACATGCATACTTAGATCAAGAACGCAAAATTCTTTCCTTGGTTTGCTAGACTTGGAAGTTAAGTAAATAATGCAAATGTCATAAGTTTTCATTTCAAATTTCTTCTTAAGTTTAGATTTCACACGGGTTAAAAAGTTGGGATCACTACCGATGAGAATAAGGCCATCAACATAAAGAACAAATATTATGAGATGGTTTACTACTTTCTTGGTATAGACATTTGGGTTAGAATAACATCTAGAAAAACTAGTGTCAAGAAGAAAGTTATCCATTTTAGCATACCAAGGCCGAGGAACTTGCTTAAGTCCATAGATAGATTCCTTAAGGTGACAAAGAAGGCTAGAGTCATTTTGAACATAACGAGGAGTTTGTTCCATATGTAAATCTCTTCTTGCAAATACACATGCAAGAAGGTATATTTTTTATCCGTTTGATGGACTGCCCATTGACTTGAAGTGACAAGGGCTAGAACAAGGCATATGGAATTCATTTTGGCTACACGACAAAAAGTTTCATTGTAGTCAATCCACTCAACTTGAGAAAATCCTTTGGAAACTAATTGAGCCTTACATCTTTCAACACTTCTATCTTATGCATACTTATATCTATACACCCATTTACATATGATAAGTTTTCTTCTTTTCAGAAGAGGTACAAGATCCCAAGTATCGTTCGCCATTAAGGAATGATATTCTTCATTCATTGTTCTATCTCAATCTACATGGCCAATAGCTTATGCAAATGTATCTGGATCATCAGTCTAAAACTTGAGCCAAAAGAGAAGAGGCTCATTGGAATTGTGAATGTGTACGATGTTGATCTAAAGGATCACTAATTGCTTTTCGTTTTGTATGGACCCATCTTATAAGTTGAGGTTCCTTTTCAAGTCATGTTCAATGGACCCAACTGAAGGAAGGTGAGCAGGCAAAGGTGAATTTCGTCCTCATTGTCATCATTTGAATAAGAAACTAGAATAGGATAACTAGCAAAAAAATTGGGAATAGAAGAAGGTACAATTTCGGAGGATGGCACAAACATTGAATTAAGCTCATGGGCCAAGATATTTTCATTAAATTTAACATCTCTCGTGATAATAATTTCATTGGAATGAGGTTGAAGAAGTCTATAACATATTACATCTTCAAGATATCCAATAAAAATACACTTCTCATTCTTAGGCTATATTGTTTTTTTTTCTCATAAGGAATGTGAACCCATGCTTTACTACCAAACATACGAATGTGGCTTATGTTTGGTTTAGTTTTACTCCATGCTTATTTTGATGTTATATCTTTTAAATCCTTTGTGGGAGTGCAATTAACTATGAAATTGTCACAATTAATGGCTTCCACCGAAAAATGAGGACTTAATCCCTTAGATTGGATCATAAAATTTGTCATTACCTTTAATGTGATTCTTTCTCTCAACAACATCATTTTGTTGTGGTTGTATGGAACAATATGTTGCATCTAAATGCCATGTGCAATGTAGCATGTTGAAAATTTGTCGTTAACATATTTACCTCCATTATATAATGTTAACTTATGTAATTGATGTCCATATTGTTTTTCTAGAAGGGCCTTGTAGGCCAAAAACATGTTAAAAGCTTCACTCTTAATTTTTAAGAAGTAAATCCAAATGCGAATGGAGAAGTAGTCAATGAAAGTTAAGAAGTACTTGAACCCATAGAAAGAAGCAAAAGGAAGATGACCACACAAATCACCATGAACAAGCTGCAAGGGTGTTGAGGCATGCCAAGAGTCACATTTGTCAAAATTGTCACAATCATGTTTATTGAGAACACATTTGAGAAAAACACCATCTCTAAAAGAAACAAGAGGAAGACCGATCACCATATTATATAGATGTTGCAATGAATGATAGTTTAGATGACCAAAACAATCATGCCAAAGTTTGCTCAAGTCATTGCTATGACCAATAAAATATGATGGAAAATTGAATTTAGATAGATAGTCTTCACTACAAGAGAAATCATTAGGATTTGAAATAATCAACAGATTGTTGAGATGGTGAGCTCAAATATCATTGTGTTTTCCAAATATGGTTTCCAACTTTGTCCAAGATGCATTGGGTTGGTCAATTCCTTGAAGGTGAAACTATAAATCATTAGAGATGGGCATTCTCATTAATACGTGTGCTTTGCCATTTTTACTATCCTAGTTTGCTTTCTTTGACTCATTAGTGGGGGGTAATTTTTTTTCCTAAGTTAATTTGGTAAAGTCCTTGACTTTGCAGGACATCTTCCATCCAAGCTTTCCATGTGAAGTAGTTTGGATTGATAAGAAAAAGTTCACTTGGACTAGCCATATTGTAATATGCACGTAGGTGGAATAAAAAACAAAAACAGATGGTCTAGATGCAAAGCTCACGAAAACATAGACTATTAAAAAGAAATGCACCAAAAATAGACTCAAGATGTCAAAGTTAAGCCATTTTGAAGAAAAGCATAAAAATGAACAAAGGTGTCATGTGGCAGGTAGAAATTGGTCAGTGTGGTGATGGGTGCACAATGAGGTTGTTGAGTTTTAAAAAAAACTTCCTTCACTAAGTTTGCATATAAGCTCACTTTTGCATTGAAGTTACTATTTGAAATAAAATAAGTGACCCATTTTTATAAAATAATTGGGAAACACTTTTACAATGAAATTACTTTATAAATTTGAAGTTGCATGAAAAAAGTAACTTAAAAAATAATATTATTCACTTTTATAAAATAAATGAAATGCATTTTACAATAAAATTAATTATGGGATAACTTAAATTGCATGGTTTTTAAAAGTAACTTAAAAGAAAAACTCGAATTCAATGTCTTTTACTTTATAATGTAACTTTCAACCAAGTGAGCTAATATAAATATATAAAAAATACTATTGAGGAGTAGGGGTTTTTCCCTGCAAAACACTTCAACACAACTGCACACAAAAACAAGCAAAATTTTGAAACCAAAACTTTCATGTTTGGGGCTTTCTTTTAGTTAGCTTACCCGAAGAATACAAGTTATCTCTTTGTTTATAATTTATTGAGTTAGCACAAAGTACACAACAAAGAGCATATGCAGAAAAGAAAGCACTTTCTTCTTTGTTTCTGATTTGTTGAGTTCGTACAAAAAACATGGTAAGGAGCATACTAGAAAGGCAATAAACTGAGAACGTATATAGAAAAAACTAAAATTGATATATTAAACAATATGAGAAAGATTAAAAAAGAAAAGGAAAACATGTAATGTAAATGATTTACCTTTGGATTTGATAAAATGGTCATACCTTGGGCAAATAGAAACTTTTTTGGGTGAAACAAAAGGTGTTTCCAACTAAAAACAGTGCTTTGTATGCAATGGAACAACTTTCTTAGTCCATAAATGCACAAAAATAGTAGAATATACAAATCTTTTGATTCGTGCAGCTACACAGATTCAAGATCTTGATCAATAGCGAGAGTGGATCTTCATAAACATTATGATACAACATTCAACTAAATTATAGTATTTCCACATAGGTCGAACACCTTAAGCAACCGCTCGCCCAAACATATCATAGATCGACACACTGATGTATTACGTGGTTTAAACCCATAGAGAGGAAAATAGTCCACGACCCTAGCCAACATGACCATTTGAGGCAATATATTACTGCAAAAGGAAAGTGTTTTACATATGATTTTTCACAATCGATCGTTAACAAATGACCCTATATGCTCTTTAAATAGAGATCATGGACCAATTAGGTGTTAAGGCACAAATCAATATAGTCAGAATACGAATTGTCAAATTACTTTATATCTAGAACATATCATGATGGTCAAATTACATAATTACAAATGCATACTAAAGAAACACGCTTTACCTAAGGACACATTAGACCAAGTTGGTCTTAACTAACTGCTAAGTGTCTAAATATCCTAACACTACATGGCAAAAAGGTTTGTCCTTATTGGAGTCAACAAGATGCCTTCCTCCTTTTAGTTGAAAACAAACATGCTCTCTTTTCAATAGCAACCCCCTCTCTTAGAGGATCTAACATTGTCCAACGAAAACATATAGAAGATTGCTCTCTAATAATCGATTCCCTATCCAATAAAATAGTTTGGGTCTCTTTACAATGCCAATTGTTGCCACTATCATTCAAATTTCAATTTCTTTCCAATACAACAATCCATGCCTCTTCTTTGATCCCACATGTTTGTCCTCTAACAAGGGTTCAATTCATCCTCGAGAAGGTGTTCTAATTTGTCAATAAGGGAATAGTTTTTTCATGTCGACAATTAATTGAAGGAGTTGATAAATGTTTTTGAAGGTTTGGTATTATACTATAATAATTTTGATACTAAATAAACTAATAATTTCAAAGAGCAATTGTTGATTTGCACAAGAGTCAATCATTCTTGCAACATAGAATGTTTATAGAGATTATGATTCTATGTTCCAATTATGCAAAGAAACGTTTTGAAGCAATTACTCATCCATTTGAATTTTGACAATAGAAATTGATTACATCAAGAGAATCGCTCCATTTATGGGATGAAATGTTGCATTTCCATTGTGAACCCAACAAGAAGTAGAGATGGAGATTCAATTCCCTAATAGATATTCCTTTTAATGAAATGTTACATGTTAGAGGGAATTGTATTTCTACTCCACTACCCAATTGCTTTCAACGTGAGGTTGTCTCTACTCACGATGAAGTTAGAGCACAAACACAAGCATGCCAATTGGTAGACTGAACCGTGGTCGGTTGATATTGGATACCTACTTTCCTTGACCTCGGAATCCATTGTTGACAATTTTTAATTATTTTTTCAATTGATTTTAAATAGGAAAAAAAAAAACAATTTATGAACTATGGCCTCTCGCCTTACCCTAGATTTTAACCAATTTCCATTTCATTATTTTCACTATTTTCTTAGATTGATTTTGGATATAAAAAACTAATCCTAAGATACTAGAATGAGAGCTTTCCCAGATCATTCTTAGAAGTTGCATGCACCCCTACAACTAAGTGATTCCTCAAAAAACACACTATAAATAATTACTTAATAAAATGATTTTTTTCTTTATTACTTTTGGATATCCCGCATTGGTTGTGAAGTAAAGTTTGCAACAATATATAAGTCCCATCATATTAAGTTTTCGTACAAAGTTGGGGTGGTAGGTGTGGGGGTGTTAATTTTTTATCCCATGGGAACTCTGGAAATAAGGTATGCTTGGGGTCTGGGAACTACAACCAACAATCAAGTCGAGACCTATGCACTACTTCAAGGACTCCAAAGTATTGACTCTAGCAAGGTGCACTCTCTAATAGTAGTGATGGATTCAACAAAAGTAGTAAATCTCATGAACAAAAAACATATTTCATTGGAGAACTCTTTAGCCCGATCAATTTCTAAATAAAAGTTGAAGCCTCTTGTTTCAAAAATATAGAGTTCTATTACATATTGTAAGATCTCAACAGGGAGGCGGACATCTAAGCCAATCGAGCAACTAAAATGGTAGAAATCCAACTGGAAAAAAAATGGGGAGGCTATATATCTTTCAATCCCCTAAATTTTAAGTAATGGAATGCACCACATATAACAATTTATTACCCCATGCATAGTACTCGCCATGTAGCATAGTTAACATGGTTTAAATTGGTGACAATGACAAGCCATAAAGGGAGCAGGACAGGCATTGGGTGGCATCACACATGCCATTCCACCCCAAGTCCTGTTATTTTGAATTATTCAGTATTAGCTCCATGGGTGAAGGTGGGATAATGGGGCTTTAATCCCTTATTTACCTGCATTCTTGTTCGAGCCTAGTTTGGTACCTTAAATTCATGCTTGGTGTTCGGTGCTATGATTGGTCTCCTTAGCATAGTGCGTTCGAGGTATGGTTTTTTGTTATTAGGTGGTTTGGTTGTTTCTTTGCTTGTCATCCTTAGTCATACCCATATTTTTTTTTTAGGTGGAAAGGCTAGCTCTTTTAATGTTATTCTCAATCATTCTTAGGCTTACTCTTGTTTGAATTCTATGTGTTTAGTTTGGAGACCTTGGACTGTTTGAGAAATTTGGGGATTTATATAGCACCCCCTGTTCAAGCCCGTGCTTGGCTAATTGCAAGATGGTGGGGTAAGCCATGATAAATGTGTTTCATATGCATTTTGTCTATTGGTTGGGAAGGAGACATGCCTGGTAATCCATCCTTAGCTGAGAACATTAAAGACTTTAATTGGTTGGATGAACTTCTTTGAATTTGGTTTATTTTCAGCAGTGTGTAGTTTCTTTGGGTTACCCTTGTTCTTACAAGTAGTGATTGGGTAAATTCAACCAATATTGGGTTCATATATTTTCCGAGTGGCCCTAAGCATTTCAAAGAACAATGGATTACCCAGGATGCCATGCAAAATGCCAACAAATTATATATGACATTTAAAGGATTCTTCGTCTTCAAGAAGAATATATCAATGAGGATAGAAACTCAATTCTCTCCCTTGCAAACATAATGCATAGCAATGAACATCATTGTAATTCACAAAATTATGAGGTCATGGCCAAGTTAATGCAACAAAGGAGGAAAATTAAAAGACGAAAGATCAAGTGCTCATCGTTAAGATCCATTATTGACAACATCATCAAAGGTTGTCATTCAATAATTTTGAACCATGAAATCTCATTGGGCTTGTTTGACGGACAATCCACTCGAGCGGACGCGAGCCGGATCTCCCTAGCTCAATGTGAGTCTAGAACAAATAGTACAGGCTATAAACTACTTTCCTAGATCTAATTAAGGATCGAGTCACTAGATGTCTTACCTTAGACTTGAAGTCCTTTCTCCTAGATGTTTCTCCACGCCTTGCGGTCGTCATATCTCAGCTGCAAAACCTGTCAAGATACACAGAACAATGCAAACAAGTAAAGAGCATCTATACAATAATAGATCTAAGAAACAGTTAAGCAGGTAAACTACACAATATCATCAATCACAACAATATTGGTGGAAAGCATTTATATTACTGTAAAATAGAGGGAAAGTACATAGGAAAATGATTACAACCGATGCTTAACGTAGCAATCCTTCTCCATCCAAGCCAAATGCCATGTCCTCCCAAGGAAGTATGAGTCTCTCAATGGATGACTAGAGATCTCTCAATGACGATTTCACCAGCATGTAGACACTATAAACTTCCTCCCTTTGGAGAGGGGTAGAGCTTCACTTATATAGGACTAAGTGGATAGGGTATGGATAGGATAGGTTGAGATATGGTAGGAGAGAGATGGGGGATCCTTCCAAGAGGTTAGGAACTAAGTGTCAGCTCTCCCAAGAGGTTAGGGATAAGGATCCAAGTCAACAGGCTTCGAGAATGAGCTCGAAGAAGCTATTTTTTCCCATAACTGACATCGTCGCACCCTGCAAGAGAGCAAGGTGCGACGTTGCAGGTTGCATGAGTGGAGCCTGCGACGACCTCTCAAAACCTAGCATGAATGCAATGGTATCTCTTCCCAGTTAATTACTTAGCCAATGGTACTTTAGGGATGTATACACTAAATCTCATGATGGTAGGATTTAAGGTGTAACAGAATGCCCCCCAAAGCATGAAGCTATTGAAAAATTGGACAAGTGAAATGCTTTGACAGAAGGAATGGAAAAAGACTTGTCGGATGAAGGATGTTGCTGCAGTACAACTGACTCTGAGTACACAGTCTCATATGACGTACAACATGGCTGCCAACCAATACAATGCAGATCCATGGTAGTAATGGCCGATTGAACACAATCATGGCTACTAGACACAAGCATAGATCCATGATGAGATGATAACACAGCCATGACCAATACAAATGTGGATCTGTGTAATATGACTCAATACAAACTCCATCGCAACCTGGGTAAAACATGACTCCCCAGGGTCTTCAAGTTGAACCCGCAATGATACGAATCTATCCATGTGATTACAAATGTCTTGACGTCGAACATGGTAGAAACCACTTGATTACCGGTCATTGATGTATACCATTAACAAGCACAAGGGAAATCACCATTGATGTCAATGATTCCCAAGGTATCACAGTACCTATCATCAAGCGTGAATAAATGAGCTGAAGTCGAATGCGAGATGAAATCTTTCAATCAAGAGTCAATTATGTAAACTCATGTTGAAAGCGAGGTAACCTGCCATTGAGGCATGCAGGGCCAAGGTACTTGGTTGGTTTCTAGATTCAATCCTCGGATGATGATTTGAAGTCGACAAGGATGAATCCTTCGAAGGAGGGCCATGATGAATCCCCCATCATCGACACGAAACACGACAAAGGATGTGTAGATCAGATCGGATGGTACAGTGACATGCAAGACTGACTCAGAGTAGACCGACATGATGGAAGGTGTACTGACTGCAGATAATGAATAGTGAGAGTATTCTTGAACATGGGCATGGCATGCCTTGGCAGTATTGACTTGATGAGTTATGGTACCAACTTCCAATGCAACTGATAATGGAAGCGTTCTTTGAATGACTCAAAGGAGTAACGAGACCTGGGAAATAGGTGAAACCTGAGGACAAACAGATGATTCGAGTGCGGTATGCAAATGCAAATGAGTGCCATGTTCAAGAAATGACTAGGTACATCCACTGATAAAGGGTGTAACACAAAAGCTTTCCTTTTTCCCCATCATGAACGATGAGTGCCTCATGTGTTTTTTACGAGCTTGATGAGGGTAACCAAATGCTCGGTACAGCTCATCTCATAGATGAGTCCAATCCCAAATATTTTTTGAACCTGGGATAGGAGGGGTTCATCCCATGGCAGGCCCTTCAATGTAAAAGCTTAACAAGTCCATAGAAGGTAAACTCGGTCGTCATTTCATGTTTAGAGAGTCTGAAAAGAACTAAAGAAGACTCCAACAGTCCTTTTTCGTAAAGTTAGCCTCATCGCCCGAAAAAGGGTAAAACAACGTGGGAGAGGACTCTTCTAGTCATGATTGGCTGGAGTATACCTTTTTCGTAAGTAGTGCCCCCTAGTCCGAAAAAGGGGTAAACTATCACCAGGAAGATGACCATTCAAATTATTTAACAAGCGTCAACGCGACAAGTTCGCTTGGCAATCTTTTCGTATTTCGAGAGCCTGAAAAGAGCTTAAAGATAGAATCTGGGGGGTTTCCTTTTCCGTAGGAGTTTAAGGATCCCAGAAAAGTGATAAATCGTAACTCGGTAACTTATTCTCATAGTTTCAAGAGCACGAGAAAGAACAAAGAGTAAACTCGTTATCATTAAATAATTACAATCTAATGAATGAAAAGATAATGACAAAATACACAAGGGGTGTTCATACCTGAGATGATCGTTCCAACGTGAGAGCGGCGTAAAAAGGCACTTAATGACTCTTGTACACTTGAAAACTAGGTCAAATGGTCAACCAAGCGTTCAAATGCAATAAAAATGATTTAAACTATAGCAAATGACCTAAAGGGCATCAAATATTTGAAAAAAGAATATTCCTTTAATCTATAAATAGAAAAATGGGGCTAAATAGAGTCACCATTGTTTCATTTGCCAAATTTGGGAGGAGAAGTGCCACTTGGAGCCAAAACTTCACTTGTCGATTCCGGGAGCTATGAGCGACCATTTGACCCACCGTCCGAAGCAGGTAACTCTAAACTTCATCCAGCATAATTGTAGTGGTTAACTTTTTTATTTTGGTTCATTTTTTTGGGTTTTGAGTGGATTTGTGGAGGGCTATTGCCTCCTCGGGTCGTCGCAAGTGGCCTTTACGGGAACTGTGACGAACGTGGGTCATCGTAAATACCACAAAGGTGGACTGCAACGACATCGCACTATCATAATTGACGGGGTGCAATGGCAGAAACGTCCATCCCAACCATCAAACCAAGCCCAAAAAAAGACCTTTCAGTGGTTGAAGTGAGTATTAACAGTGTTTAAACTCTCCTTTTGGCAGGTTACAAGCAGCCAAAATGGTCTTGGAGTGGCGAGAACGGGAGCACGAGGTAGACGATATGCAAATTGCAAACGATCCATTGTGTGTGACTGCGTTGAGGAATTGTGGTCTTTTAAAGTTCTTTGAGATCTAGGGCATGAGATCCCAAATCCCCCTGTTGACGCATATGCTTAGATGTTGGGATGCGGCTCAACAATATTTTGTGATCGACGAGCACGTGCTTACTATAGATGTCGAGGACATCTACTTTCTGACCTGATTGTCCTAGAGGGAGGACAATGTGCTTCTTACTGGATCACGGGGAAGTGATCGAATCGTAGAGGACATGATCCAACAGCACTGCATTCCTCTTACTCGTGCCTCTAGTGGGAAGATTCCCATAAAAGATGTGCGAGAGCGTCCGTTGCGAGCCATTCTCTTCACCATTACGAGGGTAGCAGGGAGTCAGGCTCCTCACTTGGCTACTCGGTCTCAAATGCTATATGCGGAGGACTGTCTGTCTCCGAAGATCTTCAACTGGTGCGAGGGACTCATCGCGAACATTCGAGCTCAGCTGACCAAGTGTCGGTGAGGAGAGCTCAAACAGTTCGGTTATGGATCGATAGTGATTTCGTTCTTATTGGAGCGGGTTCCCCTTCTGTGCCCACAGGTGCCATTGGATGACAAGGATCCTAGGGATCCTCACATGGATAAATGGACAGAGGTGATGGCCCGACATGGTGGGGGGCCCATCATCTCATATGGTGCTGAGTTCTTCAGCTGGTTAGAGGGCCAGTTACTTATGGTAGAGGATTACCCGTACAATGGTATGGACTACCGAGATGACCCAGACTTGGTACTACCTGAGGGAGCAGCATGGGGATACATAGGTAAGAACAATAACCCTTGTACTTTTTAATTTTTGTGCATTTATGATTTTTTTGTTATAGTGTTGACGAGTTAACAACATGTGTGTGCAGATGTGGGCCCCATACGACCAGTGGGAGTCTCTCTTCTTGCGAGGAGAGAGAGAGGAGAGGGAGAAGTCATGGCTCCAGTTGTACATGCTGCCATCGCAAAGATGGATGGATTCTATGAGAACCTGAGTGGGTTGATGTTAGACGTTCCCGAGCTGACGGTAGATGAGGTACCACGGCTCATGCAGGTGTATACAGTTGGAGCAACTGCGTGCTTCAATGCACTGCTTCGCAGGGTTGCGAGAGCAGTTGACTATTTCCACACTCAGTAGGCCGGAGCTATTAGACCTAGGGGTGTACATGCCAAGTGCTAAGCTTGGTGCTGTTATCATGTACTGAGAGCTTAGAGGCCTCAGATTTTGGTACTTACTGAAAGCTATGAGGCTTCATATTTTGTAGAGACTCACTGAAAGCCATCGTGTTTCAGATTTTGTACCAACGCTACTTTTTATGATGATATATAGAGAGAGACATTATGGCTGTTTATACATTATGTGTTTTAAATGAATGAATGGTGTGATCTTGTTTATGTGTTTTCTTATAAAATGAGTTATTTACATGTTATGTCTACTTTTAACAATTCATAAATATGCGTATGTGTGTGCAATGTACCAATCTAAGATGAAGTTGGCCATAGAGTCGGAAACTGTGTTAACGTCTCATGGAATGTGCAGGTACTGAATGGACTCAAAGGACCTTTCCAAAAGATGGACTCGTCTATAGAGACGGAGTAAGGTGGGATCGCAGATGGTGTAGACTCAGTTAAGATGAGAGACCACTAGTTGAGAATCCAAGTGGATGACAACATGGTCCATACCCAAGGAAATAGCATTGGTTAGGGTTCCAATGACTGCTTGATATTCTGCAGCATTGTCGGTCGTAAAACCTAAACACATTCCCCCTGAGCTGATGAGCTCGCCAGTAGGTGAATAGAGTACCCAGGCTGCTGAAGCAAGGTTACGGGTATGTCAGCTGGCGTCGTCCGCGAATCCATAGCACGTTGCCATCTACACATGCAGACAGAACATGGTATAAGAAACGAAACAAGATCTAAACACACAACAAATCAAAGCGTCACACCACACAAAAACACACACACACCATGTACAGTATATACAAAAGTACTTTTGCGTGAAAGATTCAGGCATAGTACCTCTTCAGGTAGAGCCCATTGTGGGGCTCACCCAAAGACATCCCTTCGTAGTCTTCAAGCTCATAAGCTCCCTTCTCCAAGACGCGTTTCACTATGTAAGGTCCATGCCACATGGACTCAAACTTTCCTACCCCGAGCTTATCATGTTTTTGGTCATATGTGAGGACCAAATCTCCCTCGTTGTAGGTGCGAGGTTCTACCGACTTGTCATACTGCTCTTTGATGAGTTTCTTATGAGCCTCGTTGGCAAGAGCAGCATCTCAGCGAGTCTCGTCGAGCTTAGATAAGTAGAGGAAGCGTTCTTCCTCGGCAGTAGTGTTTGGGAGAAGTTCGATGGCTAGCTTGAGGGACGGAATCTCGCACTCAATAGGAAGGACCACCTCCAATCCATACACTAGTTGGAAGGGAGTAAATCCAGTGGCGGTTTTAACGGAGGTTCAATAAGCCCAGAGTGCGGAGAAGAGCATGTTATGCCAATTGGCCTTGTGCGTACCCAAAATACGTTGGACCATAGTTTTCAAGACCTTGTTAATGGCCTTGACCTGTCCGTTTGACTTTGGGTAGTACAGTGTTGAGTTTTCATGGCGAAAACCCAATCTATCGCTCAACTCGTCAACCATATGGTTCATAAAGTGAGAACCATGGTTAGTAACTATCACTTGAGGAACTCCAAACCGCGCTATTACATGATTAAACATGAAGAGTGCGGCGGTCTTGCTGTCGTTCGTGTATGTAGGCATTGCCTTGGCCCACTTTGTAAAGTATTCCACAGCTACAATGACGTAACTATGCCCCCCAGTCAAGGTAGGCTTATAATGCATGAAATCGATGCCCCATTTAGTGAAGGGGCCAACAGCAATAACCGAGTGTAATGGGGTGGGATGGGTGCGCTTTTTCGTATGAAAATGTTGACATGGAGGACATTTTTTTATGGCCTCAATACAATCTTTGAAGATGGACGACCAATAATATCCTGCGCACAAAATCTTCTGGGCTGTAGCCATCCCAAAGAGGTGACCGCCACACGCCCCAGCATGACAGTCATTCAGAATGTGTTCAGCCTCATCATGAGTCAGACAACGTCGAAGAACAAAATCGATACCACGACGGTACAAAGTATCACTGATGATCAGGTAATACTTTGCATGGTGGCGTATTCGACAACGGTCCTCACAAGATAATTCGGGGGCTGAAATGTTGGGTTTGAAGATACAATGTGATATCTCCATACCACGGATCAAACGTACTGATAAGAAACAATGACTCATCCGAAAAAGATTCATTGGGCTTAGAGTCTACATCAGTACGGGGGAGGTCGCAAATGAGCTCAGCAAACACCAAAGACTTTTTCGAAAAGAAGATCGAATTCTTGAAGTATCACGATCCAGCGTGAATAATTGCCCCCAAGTACCTGATGAGTTAGAACGTGGTACATGGGGTTCGAATCAACGATGATGGTGGTGGTGCGAAGCAAAATGTAATGTCAAAACTTCTACACGGCTATGACTGCCGCGAGAGCGAGCTTCTCAACATGTGAATAGCGAGTTTCAACGTCAATGAGACCTTTACTGGCATAGTATATCACATGATCTTGGGCGTTTTGGTCTTCCTGTACCAAAACCATGGCGATAGTGGTGTCAGAAGCGGCGAGATATAAAATGTAATCTCGATAGTAATTCGGCGGTTGGATCACAGGGGCATGTGTAATGGCATGTTTCAAACTATCAAAAGATCGTTGAGCTTGGTCATCCCAAATGAATGGGACGTCCTTTTTCATCAATCTCATGTATCCTTGCGTCTTTTGCGCGAAATTACAAACGAAGCGCCGTAAATAAGTTGCTCTTCCTTGTAGACTCTGAAGTTTCATAATGTTGGTTGGAGGTGGAAGGGCGACGATGGCTTCCACCTTCGAGGTATCAATATAGATCCCATCTTTCGAGACGATAAAGCCTAAGAGGCATCCGGATTCGACACAAAAAATACTCTTGTGAGGATTTAGACGGATATTGTACCACCTGCATCTGAGGAAGATGGTCGTTAGATGATCCAAGTGGAACTCACACTGCTTCGAGTGGGCAGGGAGGTCATCCAAGTAAGGTCCCACGAAGTCCTTCACATCATGGAAAGCGTACGACATGGCTCACTGGAATGTGGCGCCAGCATTTTTAAGACCAAACGAAAGTTTGTGATATGCAAACATTCCCCAAGGATAGATGAAAGCAGTCTTGTGTTGGTCGGCAGGGTGGATCTCAATTTGGTTGTATCCGAAAAAGCCATCCATGAATGAAAAAATGACACTTCCAGCACAATTGTCGATGATCTGGTCGATGAAGGGAGTCGAGTAGTTGTCCTTGGGACAAGCTTTGTTGAGATCCCGATAATCGACGTAGACACAGATGGTCCCCTGCTTTTTATTAACAGGGACAATGTTTGAGACCCACTCTGTCAACGGGACAGGGTAAATGAAGCCGGCCTTCGAGAGTTTCTCAATTTCTGCCTTGATTGTTGCAGTCTTTCGAGGGTGTACTGGTCACAACTTTTGGCAGACGGGTTTGACGTCGGGATAGGTTTTAATTTCATGTAAAACAATGGAGGGGTCTATCCCAGGCATCTCCTCATAGGTCCAAGCGAACATGTCTTGGAATCGCTTGAATAAGGCCGTGGCAACAATGACTTCTTCAGGGAAACACTTCTAGCCTAACTGAATGTGTTCCACTACACCAGGAGTAACCGAAATGTCTATTAAAGTGGTAGGCTCAATGTTGGCTAAGTTTCCTTCGAAGTCCATTTGACATGCGAGTATCAAGGACTGAGAGCCAGAGTAGACATCCAGTGTAAAGATGGTGCGAATGTTGTTCTCCACAGTATCCAGCAAGGGAAGGAAAGACGAACAATGGTGGAGGTCTTCCCACGGAGGATCATCTGCACTCATGATTTCCATAATGGACTCGTCAGAATGAAAAGTCCGTAGCAGAGGATCGGATGATGTCCGTTGTAGAGAACAGGAGGTGGAGGCCACAGCTAAGTGGTCCTCCAATGTTGAATGGATAGCCTCATACATGAGTTCAGCGGGTGACAGAGTCATAGTGTCTCCAATCAGGTGTGTGGTGGCTTCATCAAGTACAAGCCATGAATCAGTGGAGTTGGGGATAGATGAAATCTGCGAGGAGATCATGTTCACCGTGGCAACATGGTTTGGGGGATCTGAAGTAGGAAAGACGCCCATAAGGGATGAATCCTTAAGGAGGCCAACCCCCACACTCTCATAATTTTGCGAAGATTGTCCAATTGAAGGAACGTTATCGCCCAGGTGAGTAGTGGTGCCAGGTGCGCAGAAATCCAGTTGGTCGACTGTGACAATTCGGCCTTGATGGGGGAATTGTACCATGCGGAAGACAGATGATGCGACCGCAGTCATGGCGTAAAACCAATTACGACCAAGCAAAATGTTATAATCTAACGGGGTAGCGACCACTTCCACGTTAAGGGTTGCAGTCTTTCCCCCCAGCTCGACTGGTAAAGCTGGTAACAGCCCATGAGGTTGAAAGCCACGTCCGTCGAAGGCTCTCAAAGTGGTAGGAGAACGGTTCAACTCGGGAGAACCAATGGCTCTCCAACATGCGATCGACATGACTGACGTAGAGGCTCCTTCATCCAAAACGGTACGATGGATTATCTTCCCAGCAATGTTTGTAGCAACTTGAAATGCCAATTGTTGGGAGAGCCTCGGTTTGAAGTATTCTAGCCGGAATGTGATGGTATTCGATGAGTCCGGGTCAACTACACCGATGGAAGCGTGGAGAGTCTTGCGCTGATTTGGACAGTTTTGCAAGACCTCGAGCGTTGACATAGCACAAGGAGCTTGTGCTAGGTCCTCTACAATGTTGTAGTTTTGAGCAGCCCGAGCATTAGGATTGAAAATTGATTTTCTAATCGTGCTCTTGGGTGGACGCAACACTGACTCAAAAGAGGGCTTCTCAATGGTGAGAAAAGCAGCCGGTATGGTGACGTCAGGCATTGAAGTGGAAGCTTTTTCAGTATTACTTCCAACGAGTTCCTTGGCCAGAACGGAGATATACGAACAGAAAAGGGTGTTCAAGTTGATAGTCTCATTACGTACCATGAGAACATGTGCGGTGGTGGATGCGTCTCCTTGGGAAGAAGAAGTGTGAGTGATCGACTGCTGATTTTGAGTAGGGAAGGTATCTTTGAGAACTGCGGGTGTGGGTTTTCCCTTAAGAAACTTTTGAACTTCATCTCTATGGGGGCACTCTTTAGAAAAGTGATCATCACCACACAGTAGGCAAGGATACTTCAACTTCCTTTTCTGTTTGGTATCATCAGGGGTGCTCTTTTGTTCCTGTTGGGTGGAAGATTTCTTAGGTTTCCCTTTGTTCTTTTTCTTACCACCAGACTTTTAAGGTGAAACTGATGAAATAGAATTCACTTCTTCGATGACAGCAGGAGTGGATGATTTGGTGGTGTCGTGACCGGCCTGTGTTGGTGATGGGAAGAACCCTAAGGGTTCGACGAACCAACAGTTTGAGAGGAAGGCTGGGTGTGAGGGGATCCAATGATGCCATCGACTTGGGGTCCCTTGGGTGGTTTCGCGGGGTCGTAAGTGTTGCAGGGTGCGTCGGGAAGAATATCAAACAATGTGTCGGATTGAGCATAAACTAAATCTAGCAAATGGGCACAAGCGATGGCTTGTTCTTCAGTGACAGCGCCACCCATGGCAACATCACCTGCTATGGTAGGAATGAGAGACTTCGTAAACGAATATGCTAGGAGTTGATCTGGAATAGGAGCTTTAATGAGACGTCGTCTCCTCTGCCACTCATGTGTATGATCTGAGATATGAGTAGCGGTATTTTGACAGAGCAAGGTTAAAAGCTTTGTACCAGTTTCATACCGTATAGGCAGCTGGAAGTGAGTCAAAAAGTTCATAACAAGAGAACCAAAATCAGGAAAAGAATGAGGTGGTAATTCAATATACCACTGGGCAGCCGAACCAGTGAGAGTCCGTTAGAATAACTGAAGACGGATCGATTTGTCCATCAAGGAGTTGGATGAACACCATAAGTGGTATGTCATCACGTGGTTTTTAGGATACTCACCCGGCTTACCATCAAATTTCGGGATATCTGACGGAAGTTTCACCGGAATGGGTGGCCAATTAGTTCCATGGTAAATGGGGTCGTTGGTCAAGCGAGATAGGTCAGGTAGGTCCAAAGTAGCCAAAAAGGGCAGCTACGGATTAGGCTGCGAGTACTGATAGTACGGATAAGGCGTGTAAGGACCAACGGGACCATGTATCAACTTACCAAAGGGTGTTCCAGGAGGAAACTGGCCATAGGGGCACTGGCTGCCCAGACCATATGTAGGTCCGTCGCCATAGTAAGGTGGTCCATTACCATAATAAGGTGGCCCATTACCATAAGGTGGGGGCCTGCCTCCGCCGCTATGAGGGGTTGGGTTGCCTCCAAATGGTGGGGGTCCGCCGCCACCGCCAGGGTAGGATGGGCCTCCACTGCCTCCGCCGGGAGGAGGTGGTGGTCCGCTACCACCACCAGAATAGGACGGGCCTCCACCACGTCCGCCGGGAGGGGGTGGGGGACCACCATCACTGCCAGAAGGGTAAGAGCCTCCTCTACCACCTCCACCATAGTAGGGTGGTGATCCACCACCACCACCACCAAGATGAGAAGGTCCTCCACCACCGCCACCGGGAGGGGGTGGTCGTCCACCACCTCCACCAGAGGGGGGGGGCATGATGACCAAAATGAGGTGGTCCTCCACCAAAAGGTAGAGGGTCACCTCCTTCAGAGTTATGTGGGGGGTCGCCGCCTCCAATGGGAGGTGGGGGTGGACCAAACGGGGGTGGAGGGACTTGAGGGACTGTAAGTGGAGGTCCATGTTGTAAAACATTTTGCTGTCCCCATAGAGTGTAAGGATTGCCGGGGTAGGGTACCCTGTAGAGTGCATTTCCGAGATTAAGTTGACCCGGCACAGGGTTAGGATGACCTGGATACGCGTGACTCGATGGACGTTGAATTACATTGGACGGTCCCCCAACATGGGATAGTCCTGTAGTGGAAGGTCCGGGGGGTAAAGAATTTCCAACGGAAGGCTCGATGGGAACTCCTACGGCAGTATTATGGTTAAGAGACGGGGGTTTCCCCCCAATAACAACTTGCTGACCACTAAGTAAAGGTTGACCCAACACTGGTTGTTGGTTATTCACCGTAGGATTAACGTTACTTGTAAAAAAGGTAGGGGGTAAAGAGTATCCTCCCCTCGAAGTTTGGGGTGGGGGAGGAGCAGGTAACGTAACCGTGGTGGTCACAGGTGTGTTGGACTATTGCTGTTCAACAGGTTGGGTTGTCAAGGGTACTGAACTGGTCTCCTGTCTAGGAGACGAATGTGCAGGAATGGATGGTTGACCAATTTCAGAAGTGGTCACTTGTTGCGTGGATGATTTCGATGACTCAAAAGATAAAGAGCGACCTGGGATTGGTCCGTAAGGGGGTAACGTCCGGTCTTCAACCCTTCGTTGGAGACTTGAGCTCCGACACCTCTCATCCATAGAACGAAAGTGAGCCAATTGGCTACAATAGTAAGCTAAGGGATCGTCCGGAGTAGTCCCACTAGGTTAGGGTGCAATGGCAAAATAGGCCACTAGGTGGCCTGTAGAAGATGTCCAATAAGCCGTTGAAGGACCAGCAGCTGCTGTGGGGTCATCCTGGGGTTGATTTATCCATTCCAATGATCCAGGCTCTCCCGGTGCTACGGGAGGTAAGTCTTGTGAAGTGGGGAGTTGTGCTTCTTCACCTTGCGGGGGGTGAGAGGCAGGTGAATCTGGAGGAGTATGAGGAAACAAAAGTCCTCCAACATTCAAAGTGGGGTTTTCCACTTCATGGGACCCGACCCTGGCTTGCGGATCCATTCTTACCCTCAAAATTACCTCCTGGTTAAGGGGATATTCGGGTGGCAAATTTTGAATCCTGTGAGACCTTCTCCACGGAAAGTCAGCCAGAGTGACTGAAACAAAAAGTTTATCCTAAGGCAAGCTACACAAAAGAAAAGCAGAATAGACAAACCCTACACAAACTAAGGCCACAAGTAAACTTATGTTATAAGAGTGGATTCACAGGTCTGGAACCTCACAGGATTGTCAAGGCTTCGCAAATCGCTATATACCGCAGGGTCCAACAGTAAAACGCGACAAGGAGGATTGGGACCGTACCCTTGCCTGAATACCCGATTACCTGGACGGTACATACGTAGTAATCTCCCCGAGTGCTATTCTCGGTGTATTGCTCTGCCAAGACCGCCAAAAGGTTAACTCAGTTGGTTTCACGAATCCTAAGGGTGTCTCCCAATATACGCAAGGTACGTGGGAGCTCAAATCCGTAGTGGTGATGTAATGCACAACCGTTTGGCAAGAGACCTTCCGATATACTACCAAGTACGTGAAACACCTTTTGATATACGCCAAGTACGTGTGGTACTTGGTGGGTACGTGAAAGAGCTCGATATACCGATAAGTACGTGGAAGACTACAATACCCCCGAGATACAGTGTTGGCAAATAACGACAACTTCCACGCTTAACGATGCCAGAACATGTCTCTAACTTACACACAAGTTACTCAAAATTTTACCTTAGTTCTACCGTTAAATTTATCTGGACGGTTAGGTGAATGCATGAGTTGAGTACATAATCGTAAACATAATGCAGGCCCTAACTACATGCAAAAATATACACTTTTCTTTTGATGAACTCTATGTATGGGAAGGAGAAATTTTATTTTTCTTTCCAACAATTTTACCAAAACAACGCAATGCAACACAACCCGAAATCTACGAAAAATGACAATGAAGTATTCTTTTCCTTTTCAGCGAAACGCAATTTTTTTTTTTTTTGACACAACACTAATAAGCCAAATCAAAACATGTTTTTTCTTTTTCTTTTATCTTTTCAAAACGAAAATGATGCTAAGTAATGAAAAGAGAGAATTCCTAAGTAGAGTATGCAAGCTTTTCACTTTCACTATAATGGCCTAAAAGCATAAAAATCAAAAGATACAATTAACTTTCCAAGCATGGAACTACTTCTGCAAAACTTGATATCTATTCGAATTTTTCAAGAAAATGAGCAACTCATAGCTCATGAAAAACACAAATAATGCAATTTTCTTTCAACTTTTCCAAAAGATCTACAAATGAGACATTCCAATGCATGTGCAATTCTCCAAATGATCTTGAAAAATGATGGAAATAAAGTATTTTTGATCTTCAATGGATGCATCAAAATAATAATTTGATAACAGCGATGCTTTTAAACATAAATATTGAACTGAAAATATTACTTGCAACACTCTAATAACTCAGAAAATCTCAAGAGAAAGCGAGCACTCAATAGACTGAAAACATGCACAAACACTCAAACTCAAACAGTGACAAGCAGCACTAAAGCGAACAAAGATCACAAATGTGTGCAAATGAGGTCTGGAAACCAATCCAATACAATGATCAGATTTGGAAAGGAGAGGAGGGAATGCAAGGGTGAGTGGATGCAGGTGGGGGAGGTGAAAATGTCCACCACTACCAAATCCCAGACTTGTCCGAGATGGAACCCAAAACAACTCCAAACAAAACCAAACAACTCAATCACACAAAGTAAAATGGGATCTCTGACTGGATCTTGCAGTACAGAGAGAGTTTGCATACAAACCAATACTCAAAAACAAAAAGGAGAAAGGGTGCCTGTATGGCAACTTTGACAAATTGGCGCAGTCTGTGCTTGTACACAGTGCAACGTCGCAGTTCAGCAATGCGAGAAGTGCGACGGTGTCGCAGAATACCAATGGAAGGGTTGCGACGACTGACTAACAGGCAAAGAAAAGAGATAAAAAATGACACAGTGTCGCTCTGTGTATGCTGACCAGGTGCGACAAGCGATATCTAATTTCAAAGATGAGCCAAATCTCTAAGTAATGAGCAATGAACTGGTTTGAAAATGAAAAGTATAAACTCAGAGGAAGGTAATCAGAGTCTTCAAAGTGAAGATCTGATGGTGAAACCAACTTAAGAAGCAAATGGCAAATAGAATGGCTTGGCAAGAAATCAACTGAAAATGACATTCAAATTGACAACTAGAAAGCAATGTTCTTCCCCAGTATGGTCGCCAAATTTGTTTGACGGACAATCCACTCAAGCAGACATGAGCCGGATCTCCCTAGCTCAATGTGAGTTTAGAACAAATAGTACATGCTATAATCTACTTTCCTAGATCTAATTAAGGATCGAGTCACTAGATGTCTTACCTTAGACTTTAAGTCCTTTCTCCTAGATGCTGCTCCACGCCTTGCGGTGGTCATATCTCAACTGCAAAACCTGTCAAGATACACAGAACAATCAAACAAGTAAAGAGCATCTATACAATAATAGATCTAAGTAAACAGTTAAGCAGGTAAACTACACAATATCATCAATCACAACAATATTGGTGGAAAGCATTTATATTACTGTAAAATAGAGGGAAAGTGCATAGAAAAATGATTACAACCGAGGCTTAACATAGCAATCCTTCTCCATCCAAGCCAAATGCCATGTCCTCCCAAGGAAGTATGAGTCTCTCAATGGATGAGTAGAGATCTCTCAATGACGATTTCACCAGCATGTAGACACTATAGACTTCCTCCCTTTGGAGATGGATAGAGCTTCACGTATATAGGACTAAGTGGATAGGGTATGGATAGGATAGGTTGAGATATGGTAGGAGAGAGATGGGGGATCCTTCCAAGAGGTTAGGAACCGAGTGCCAACACTCCCAAGAGGTCAGGGATAAGGATCCAAGTCAGCAGGCTTCGAGAATGAGCTTGAAGAAGCTATTTTTTCCCATAACTGACATCGTCGCACCCTGCAACAGAGCAAGGTGCAATGTCACAGGTTGCATGAGTGCATCCTGCATCAAAACCTAGCATGAATGCAATGGTATCTCTTCTAAGTTAATGACTTAGCCAATGGTACTTTAGGGATGTATAAACTGAATCTCATGATGGTAGGGTTTTAGGTGTAACAGGGCTCAACTCCATGGGACACTAAAGAAGAAGATACAGTTTCTCGATTGTTTGAAGACATGGTGTTAGAGAAGCCTAAAATGCATCAAATAACTAGCAATCATGGGGAAGCTTAGAGCCAGCATATCTTTCAATAATTTCTATTATGTTATGTAAATCAATACTAATCTTAGGTAGGTTTTATTGTGTTTATACTTTCAGTAGTTTCAAGGATTCCTTGGAGGAGGAAAATAGACAAGTTTTGAAAACTTTTTGTATAGTGGAAGTACAAGTGCTCATTTCTAGGATAACTCTTATTTTGTGTATTACTTTGTTGTACAATCTTATTGTGGCCTTTTTAATACAAAATCTCTATGCGTTAGTGTTTTAAAAAAAGATTGTTTACAAATGTGCTTTTTAAAATTGAAAATGAGGGCGAGTGTCGTGATTGATTGAATGTAGTGCAAATTTTGCAACGCCTAGAAAATAGGAAAATAAACAATTGTCATGTTTGGCATGAGGTCTAATTCGACTTGTGAGGTCTAGTTAGTGGCAACGACATATGAGTCCCACCATTGATCCTTTTTATAATGAGGGTCTTTGGCAAGAACATTGATCCTTATTCTAATTGGGGGTATCCAAAGAGATATCAAGCCCCCTACTCACATAATGTTTAATTGGTTATGGGATGAATACAAATTCTTATTTCTCTAAGGAATGTATAAATACCAACCAATGAATGATAAAATTGGGAAATAAATAGTTAGTCTCCATATTGTAAAACATAACCATTTCTAAAACAATACCATGCAATATTTTGTCACTTTGCACAAGAATGAATTACGCCTTTTGCTTTATTCTCAATCAATCTACGTCTTTAAAATCTTCTCTCTCTACATCCTCTAAAAATTAGTCACTTCTAAATTAACACCTACAATGTTTGCTTTATTCTCAATAAATGAACACAAATCATATCTTCTTTTATTTGTTACTTTCATATTTCAAATGTTCTTTACATACATTCTTTGCAATGTTTTAAACATTAACATTATCTAATTGTAACATGTTGACATTCATACTTATTCTATATTTATTCCAACAAGTCCTTGTATGAGGCCAATTTACATAATGTTAGGATGCATATTGTGACTAACTTTCCTTGTAGACATTCTGCATTTCACATATGCTCTTTGCAAATTGTTTAAAAACATAATCCTACAAATACATGAGGGTTCAATAATCACATTTTGGAATAATACAATACTAATTTCCATAAGTCCTGACAAATTTTTTGCTCTTCGTGAGTATGTCTTGAGAGCCCAACAACTAAATCATAAAAAACAAATTAGCTTTCCAATTTATGTATTTATTTTAGGGATTCTCTATTGAAGATAATGGACTCTAAAATGATAATTTTTTGTTGACACAATACTTGTTTGTGAATGTTTATTTTATTTTATTTTTGTAAGTAAATACCCACAGGGATTTGAACTTGTGACCTTCCATTTACAACTTCTCATCTCAATTACTCATTACCAATTGTTCTAACTCCTGTGAGTTGTGAATGTTCCTTTTCATATTAGCCCCTTGTGTGATCTATTTTCCCTTTTGCAAAAGCTCCTTATGATCCCATGAGCAAAACAAGCATAAAAAGGACTAAAATTCATAGCTCCACATGTATTAATATCATAGATGAAGAATATGCCACCAACAATGATACATATAATTATGACGATTAAAACAAATCAAGGCATTCAAAATACCAATGCTTTGAAAGGGTATCCACATTATACAAAACATTATGATTGTACATATTTCATGGAGATGGAATACAAAATACAAGTGCGCTCAAGGAACATATGCATTTAATCTTCTATCGAAGATAATGGACTCTAAAATGATAGAATTTTGTTGACACGATACTCATTCGTGAATGTTTCTTTCATATTAACCCATAGTGTGATGTATTTTCCCTTACCAAATTTTGTAACAGTGCAACAACATATAGTCATTTTGTCATTCATTCCTTTATGTGTTGCTTTTGTTTGACTTTATCCAATATGCTTAAAGAACTTTCAATTAGAACATTTATCTATTTGAGTTTTACACATATTCATACATACATTTTCATTTACCAAATTTTGTAACGGTGCAACAACATAATCATTTGGTCATTCATTCATTTATGTGTTGCTTTTGTTTGACTTTATCTAATATGTTTAGAGAACTTTCAATTATAAACATAATTTTGAGAAAACCATTATGGAGTGTTTCACATTATCTTATTTCACCTCAGCCAATAAGCTTAAAACACCATAAATTTGAGAAAACCATCTCATGCATTGTTTAGCATAATCTTTATTCTTTTAAACAACATTATACTTAAACAACTATTAACTAAAAAAATAAAATTGGAAAACCCATTTCAAGTATTGTTTGATATTATTGTATTCTCTAAAAGAACCTTAAATTAGAAAAAACCATTTCATATATTATTTGGCATTTTTTGAACCGATTAAAGAACCTTAAACTTTTAAAAAAAAATTGCAAATAAATATTTCAAAACACCATATCTTTAACATTCTTTGGCATTACTTGAACCTCTTAAAGAGCCTTAAAGTTAAAAGAGATATTTGAAAAAAGAGCCTTAAACTTGAAAGAGATATTTGAAAAAAGAGCCTTAAATTTGAAAGAGATATTTGACAAAAAAAAATAAAAATTCAAATCACCAGATCTTTAAAAGCAATTTTCATGTCACACAATCGTGTCCATATTCCAATTTTTTTTTAATAGTAATAATTTTCTTGTTAATAAAATTAATAATTATTTGCATCATTTTCTATAAGGCTCTTCTTATATATGTATATATAAGAAAAAAAATAACAATAGAATTTAAAACATAAATATAACAATGATACATTTACATAATATATACAATATCTTCTTTAAAAAATAAAATCAAAACCAGTCACACCTTGTTTCTATCTCATTATATTAACTAAACCATGATTATACAAATATTTAACTATGATGGAGCTTCAATCAACCTTACTCCATTAACCCATACTAGATTACATAATAGGTCAAAACCATTAGTCAAAAAATTCCTTGGAGACTTCACCCTTGAATCCTTGGGTCATCTTCATTATTAGGCCAACCCCTGAACCCTCTCCAAATTGTAACTAACTTTATCTTTAAAATATACAATACATATCCAATGGTTCCAAACAATTGGTTTATGTATCTTTCCTACCAAATTTTCCAAATATTTGTTTTGGTATTATGAAACAAAAAAATTCCATAGAAATATTTCTCATCTTCATCACATCCTTAGTAAAATAGGTCTTTGTTATTCACAATTGAACTTTAAAATATTTTAGTTGTGACATTTCATCTACAATTCTCAATTCCTATTTAGTCTCTAAAATGACACTCCACATGACACCGAGGAGGAATAAAACTCATCTTCTCCTTTAACCTATAAAATAATTTGTGTTTGACATATTTGCATAAGACTTATCTTTTGGATTCTTCAAATTATTTACAAATCTCTTATATATGTTTCTAAATTATGCTTTATAAATGATTATTAACAAACTAAAACATTGTAAAATATTTGTTACTTAAAATATAATTGAAGAATATTAAACATAAGATTGGAGGGACAGTTGTGAACACTTTCTCCCTATGATTAGGTATGGCCACAAATAATTCGGCGAAATGGCTAGTGTTGATGATAGGAGCATAATATCTTGCAGGTAATCAAGTTGGGAAAGTGATTGTTTTTGTGACTCTATGTTAATCATTTGCTCTGTCAAGAAAGGTCTAGGAAAGGACAAGAGCACTTAAGGACAGGTACAAAAACATGTTTTCGGTCTCTTAAGGAGATAAAGTACTTGAACCTAATGCACTTTCTATAGATTATGCTTTGGAAAATCAAGGAGTTACATCGGACAAGGGGGTATGCATCAATCTGGATGGATAATCTAGGCATAAGTGGATCCCATAACCATACTCACTTTATGAATCAACCTACGCTACTAATGAATTAACCCATGGAATTAATTGTTTCCATTTATTGCATGGATAGGGATGGCCACTTGGCCCATGGTAGCCTCTCGAGGCATATCAACTAGGTTAAAACTCTCTTGCGTGAGACCTTAATTCCATACTCCTCCTTTAGTGCTTGCATGAAGAAATTCATGGTAGATTTTACTCCCCCTTGTGCATATGGTAAACATCACAAATTCTGGAAATTTCCTCATTCGCTTAGTCCCCAATGTGGATTAGTCTTTGTGTTTTTTTTTTTCGAGTTCGGCTCTTGGTGCTTCTAGTGAATCATGGTCACATTGGCATCATCAAAGGAATTTGTTAGTCCCCTAGTTTCTCTTATGAAAGCAAATAACAACAACCACAAATGCTCAGAGTCATGTCATCTCTCATAATGCATTTTTATGTGTGATTTGGTTTTCTAGTTGGAAGGGACCCCGCTTAACCCTCAGAGAAAGGTATCCTTCTAGGTTAGATTTTCTTTGGACTCCGTCTTCTGTTTCTTTTGCTAGAGGTTGTGGAGTTCGATACTTTGGACAACCTGGTCCGAGAAGGAAGGAACCTGCAGAGCCTAGTATGCCATCTTGGAAGGTTGAATTGCGAACAATTTGAGCCAAGATCAATGATGTAAAAGCTATGTTGTGAATTATGCAGTCTCATTGGGATGGCCTTGTTGAATCCATGTGTCAAATTTATTACCACATATCCCTTCTAGACACACAGATGGACGAGGATGAAGGTTATGTTAAGAGTGCAAGGTGGGTAGATTGAAAAATTGATGGAAGATATGGAAAAGCTACTGAATCTGGCTTGGGAAAGCCATTATCAGGATAATACCCTCACAACTCATTGGGATTAGGAAGAAGGCTTTGTTCGTCAACCTTCCAAGGACTACATCGACTTGGACTCTTTCTAGTCAAGCTAGTGGTGGATAATATGTGATGCTTAGGTCTAGTTCTGCTATTCTAATTTTGTTATGCATTTCAATTGCAATTTTTTATCACGACAATATATTTACATATATAGTATGAAAATATTTGTAGCAGTTGGGAAAACTTTGATTATAATCCCCAAGGATTTAGTATTTTGGACTGCTAGCATGGAATTTTGATTCACTTCCTCCATTGGGTGAAATTTTTTGTAAATTTTGGTTGTTTCTCAACTCTTTTGATATAACTTTTATAACCATTTCCGTTAAAAAAACATTATTAATGTAACTTGTAATCCTTATAGAAACAACATTAACTATAAATAAACGGATTTGACCCAATAAACAATAAAATCCCTATATATAATTTACCACTAAAATGATTAGCTATTGCAATCTCTACTAACTAAGCATTAATACCTAAAAGATGTTTACATTGCTAGTAACTCCTAATCCATTAAATGCATGAGGGATGCTTATTTTTTCTTGATTATTTCGACTCACAATGGTGGACCAAATATGCAGTTGCAACGGGTCCTGGGACGAATAACCGTGCATAAATTTTGGCTGTCAAGTACTTGCTCCTTTTGGCATACTCCCTGGGCATCCAGAGCCTGCAAGTCATCGAAGATTCTCTCCTCATAATTAATTGGCTAAAATTGGTTTGGCGATCGAGGAACATAGCACTTGAGTCCATCTATGAGGACGTCATTCGAATCAAGTATATGTTTCAACATATATCCTTCTATCAAATTCACAGGGAAAGAAATTCAATGGCTGATCAACTATCAAAGATTGGTCTCCAATTTGCAGCAGGTACCTAGAAACAATGGTCATGCAATAACGATACGATCCAGGAGGATGACCCGAGCCCATTTCCTTTTTGAGCAGGCACAATCTATATATATCATTTGCATCTATCGATGATTGATGCCTCTATATAGAAGAAATATACTAGTCATATTATTAAATATTGCAAAGTTTTGTAATGGATTATTGTAAAAGAAAAAACGGTCGAACATGACTCCCATAATAGAAGCCATTTTGGGCTATGTAAAAAGTGTTTTCTTAATCAAAGAAAGTGCGTCTTTTTTGTCGTGGAAAAAAAAAGAATTGACAAATGACATTGGAATAAATTACCCAAACAACCTCATGCCTCTTTTGCCACTCCATGCCTTTTTTTTAATATTTTATAGTTTAACAATCCATATAACAAGACTTTGTTAAACAATTATTACAAATGTAGAGATAAATGATCTAAACAACCTCATCTATGAATCAAATATTCAATGGAGTTTGAATAATTGTAGATTCATAAACAATGATCATTAATATTGCAACAATAACTACTTGCAACCCAAACAACTTAAGATGAAATAAACAATCAATGACGAAACACCATTGTTTTCTAGAGTTAGGTTACTATCTTCTAATGAGGAATGTAACTTTGTTTTCCTTGATTAATCTTTATTTAATTTTCTATTCATTTTGGTATCCTCTATTTTGATTCCTTCAAAGTTCAAGTTTTACTTGAATTTTGTTTAAGACAACCAAACAATTGCAATCTAAAAATATGGGGCAAGCATTCCTATCCAATATTAACTCTTTCGCATTACAAATCATTTATGACACCACAATAGAAAACATCTTCCAATAAAATTCTCCAGGCTAAAGCCAAGTCATTTTCACTTTTATAGGCACACTAAAGCAAGAACATGGGCAATACACATTTTGCTTACCTCCTACTTCAAATAAATAAAAAAACTCATATAAATTAATTTCAATTTCTTTAAAAATATAAATATGCATACCTTTTTGTTCACTTTAAATTAACTACAACATATTGCTTATTAATATCTATTACATAATATACTAACCCATACAAGTATTTGATGTTGTATAACAACCTAGTTATCTATATACTTGATAGGAGATTAATCCTTCTTCTCAAACAAATTCCCTCTTCTATTGAGTAACCTGCAAATATCTAATGAATTATGCACCACTTCAATTGTCTGCAATGTTGACAACCATTGCATCATAATAATTTCAATAACTAGCTATACACTTTGAGACTCTTACTTGTCCATATGCCTCAAAGCTTTATGCAAATAACACATTTTTTAAGCCGTTGTATGTTATTGATCATCCCTCTCGTTTATGAGGAAAGTAAAAGTAGGCATTCATAATAACATTATATATATATATATATGATGCGAGCATGACAACCTTATATTTTATATAGAAAATTGAATCTTCGTTTTCATTTTTTCATATTTAAATGAAAGTGGATTACATAATTGATTAATTATTATATCTAATTAACCAAGTAAAAATTCAACTTAGTTATATGGATGACCTTTTATTGTTTTCGTTATAATAAAAAACTTTTTGCAGCGAATTTTATTTTATTTTTTTATTTTTTATTTTTTTTGAGGAAAGATAAAATAGCATATTATTAATAATAAAAAATAGTATCAGTTACATGTGACAACATCCATATATCGAAGTTACAACCCAGTTATTTAGGTGAAAATATGTGATGAAAAATAACAAAGAGTCCCATACAAGGATCACAATAAAACTCGATACAAACAATCGAGTCCCATCAAAAAACAATAACCAACAAGAACCATGGCCGAAACAATGGACAACAACAAAATTGTTTGTTATGAGACTGAATTAATTTTTGACAATGCAACCACATTCAAAAACATGCACAATGCATGGCTTGATTTATAAATACTTCCCCAACCTCACTTTGATCTCTAACATATCTTTAATGTCACCAACCATCAAGAGCATAAACAATAACTTAATCATGAATAATTGTAGTGTGGTAAATTTGATAATTATTCACAAAATTATAAAAAAGTATATTAACAAGTCTACTTAAGTAAGTTAATATCTTGTTAATTGCATCGAGTGAAACGAGGTGCTCTACAGACCAGTATGGGGGAGACGTTGTAACGTGTGTGATGTAACGTTACATGTAACGTTTGTTACTTAAAAAATAATTTAAAAATTTCATGTTGGCTCATAAAATAAAAAAATTTAGATGTTCGTTTATAAAATAAAAACTTAAAACTTAAACTCGGAGCTATCAATCAAGAGAGATCAAATTTCTTGAGTTTAAATTTAAAAAAAAAGAAATACACCTCAAGAAATTGGATCCCTCTCGGTGCTTGATAGATACAGGTTTAAGATGAATCTATGCTGGTATTATTATAATAACATGTATTATCTTGCTAATGCTATTATAATAACATATATTATATATACAAAAAATTATAATAATTAATTTACACAAAATCCAAATTCAAAAACCACATATTACAAACCCCACACAAAGCACTAACATATTTTTTAAATTTAAAACTAAATTAACAATTGCTCCAAATTATGGCTAAACCAAAACCCAATGATTAAGATATTAAATACACAACCAAAGCAAATAATCACATAAGCCCATTCAAATACCTTATTGTTAAACCTTGATGGATGATCTCGGTATTTGTTAAATCTTGATGGATGTAATGCTTGTCACTTCTTTGATTTCTGTACTTTATATATTTTTAATAAAGTATAGTTTTTTATTGTGAAAAAAAAACTTTATTATTCCAAAATCAGTATTAAATTACTTAAATTTATTAGCCCCTCAAGGCAAGGATATACTTTCCGTTGGAAAGTCAAAGGCCTTTGACTTGCATTAGTTTGTAAATTTTTTGCAATTCATAATGTTTCAATAAAAAAGTATTAATTTGATTTTTTATAAAATAAAAATTATTTATTTTAATTTTTGAAAAATGAAAATCTGATTTTTTGATTGGTGAAGGACATGTCTGAAAAGACATAAATCCCTGCAGGAGATGGCTTTATTTTCGGAATTTAAAATGAAATTAAAATAATTTAAAATTAAAAAATTCCAGAATTTTACACCTATCCTAGAATTTAAATAGAAATTTTAATAAAATAATTTTATACCAATTATTACATAATTTGTTTTGGTTAATTTGTTTATAATGTAATAAAAATAAAACTTTTTTTAATGAACTTCCTGCGTTGGTTTTTGGATCCGATACCTGCTCGTAGTGCAGGCATTCTTCTCAAACCTGCTCGTGGTGGCCGCGTGTCTGGGCATTATGCTGGACATTAAGTTTGAAGGCATGTAGTACTGATGTTTTGTTTGTGCCCTAGCTAGGTTATACGTGGGAAGTGTATTGTGTGAGAGCTGCATTGAAGCGATGAGCTCTCATGTTCTAGCCGTGACCTATAAGATGACTTCCTTCTACCATGCCGGCCGGGAGCTGTAATGAGGGTTTTTTGGCGAATTAAGTTTTCGCGCATTTGACTAATTATTGAAGCAGCGATGGCGTTTAATGCGAGTTTCTGCTGTGTGTGCTGGAGAGTTTGTTATTTAAAGGGGACTAGTAATTATCTTGTTATTCTTCTTTGTTGGTTTCGTTGTCGGTTGCCTGGTGTAAATGGTGGTTTGCGGGGACGAGTTTCTGTAGCATAAGCTGAAATTTGTTGCGATTTGGGCAAATACGTTGTTCAGCGTTGTTCGAGCAGTTGTGAGGCATTGTCCAGGTATGCGCATGTTCAATTGCTTGAGGCTTAAAATTTATGAGCTTTGGCAAATTCGTTTCCTGTATTCACGCTCAGAAACCCTTGCGTCTGCTGCATGTGGCTGAATTTTTGTTGTTGTGGGCTTCGGAAAAGCTCAAATGTACTCAGAATTCGCTTTTATTACTAGGGCATTGCTTAAGCTTGGTGGTAGATGCTGTCAAATCGGCTTAAAAATCCCTATCTTCGGCAAATTCGTTTATATTTTCTATATTCACGCCCAGCAACCTTGGCTTGACTTCTATTGTGCCTGGTCTGAGGTGGATTGTTAAAAAATAGACGACCTATATTTCCACCGGTCGCAGAAACCCTTGCCTCTGCCGCATGTGGCTGGATTTTTCCTGTTGCAGGCGTTGGAAAAGCTCAAACATACTCAGAGTTGGCTTTTATTACTACTGTGGCTTACTTTTTTTAGAAACTGGTCTTTCGAGCTGAGGTTTAGCCATGTTTTTTAGTATGTTACGCAGGGAGTGAGAGAGAAGTAACATTTTCTTTTCCATTGCCTTCTTTTTTTTTATTCGCCTCTTTGTTAGACTCTGTATGTAGACATAATTTGTTCTCTGCATTGTAATAAGTCGGTGTCAATACCGATATTTCATTTCGATTTAGGTATATTCTGTCTAAAATGTCATTGCCTGAACCATTTCCTAAGACATATTCTTTTCCCATTGCCTTGTTTGTTTTTATGGGCCTCTTTGTTAGAGTCTGTATGTAGACATATTTTGTTTTCTGCATTGTAATAAATTTGCATGGACCCAAATGCTCTGTAGAATGAAACGATTGTTTCTGTCATAAGTCGGTGTCAATACCTGTATCTCATGTCAATTTAGGTATATTCTGTCTAAAATGTCATTGCCTGAACTGTTTCCTAAGACATATTCTCATTCTATTGCCTTAGGATTTATTAGTCATTAACGATCAACAATTATAATTTTTGCTCCATCTAGAATGTGTGTGACTTTATAATATAGTTTCATGGAAGTATTTGAATCCAGAGGGATGGAAGTTTTTGTTTTGGCTTGTCATTGCCTGAACCATTTGCTAAGACATATTCTTTTCCCATTGCCTTGTTTGTTTTTATGGGCCTCTTTGTTAGAGTCTTTATGTAGACATACTTTGTTCTCTGCATTGTAATAAATTTGCATGGACGCAAATGCTTTGCAAAATGAAACGATTGTTTCTGTCATAAGTCGATGTCAATACCTATATCTCATGTCAATTTAGGTATATTCTGTCTAAAATGTCATTGCCTGAACTGTTTCCTAAAGGTATATTCTGTCTAAAATGTCATTGCCTGAACCATTTCCTAAGACATATTCTTTTCCCATTGCCTTGTTTGTTTTTATGGGCCTCTTTGTTAGAGTCTGTATGTAGACATATTTTGTTTTCTGCATTGTAATAAATTTGCATGGACCCAAATGCTCTGCAGAATGAAACGATTGTTTCTGTCATAAGTCGGTGTCAATACCTATATCTCATGTCAATTTAGGTATATTCTTTCTAAAATGTCATTGCCTGAACTGTTTCCTAAAACATATTCTCATTCTATTGCCTTAGGATTTATTAGTCATTAACGATCAACAATTATAATTTTTGCTCCATCTAGAATGTGTGTGACTTTATAATATAGTTGCATGGAAGTATTTGAATCCAGAGGGATGGAAGTTTTTTGTTTTGGCTTGTCATTGCCTGAACCATTTGCTAAGACATATTCTTTTCCCATTGCCTTGTTTGTTTTTATGGGCCTCTTTGTTAGAGTCTTTATGTAGACATACTTTGTTCTCTGCATTGTAATAAATTTGCATGGACACAAATGCTCTGCAAAATGAAACGACTGTTTTTGTCATAAGTCGGTGTCAATACCTATATCTCATGTCAATTTAGGTATATTCTGTCTAAAATGTCATTGCCTGAACTGTTTCCTAAGCCATATTCTCATTCTCTGGCCTTAGGATTTATTAGTCATCAATGATCAACAATTATAATTTTTGCTCCATCTAGAATGTGTGTGACTTTATAATATAGTTGTATGGAAGTATTTGAATCCAGAGGGATGGAAGTTTTTGTTTGAGCTTGTCATTGCCTGAACCATTTCCTAAGACATATTCTTTTCCCATTGCCTTGTTGGATTTGTTTACTAATATGCTAAGTAGCCGAACCATGGAATTCAGAAAGTTGAAACTGGCTCCATACGCAATACAACACAAAACTCTTGTTATTTGTACATTCCGCTGGTAGGTCATCATTTGTTTGGTATTCTTCTAGAGACAACATATGGTGAGCATGTGAGCATACATGGTTACACTGCAAACATTTATAAATTCAGGAGATTGACGTAAATAAGTGTCTATGACAGATTTATATTGACAGGAAATGTTGTCTATTACAAAAAAAACATTGTAGCTGATTTAATGGTGCATAAATGCTTGTAGTGTTGGATAAGTGAATTAAATCATTTCAATTTTCAATTTAGCTATGAAAACATACTTTTACTGTTTTGTTGCAAAGCGTAGCTTATATAGATTTTTCCCCATGTTTAGTAAGCATTGGTACAATGTCTTGCAGATGGACTTGATTTTAGATGAGATGCAAGAATCAAAGGCAATTTTGCCTTTGGGTGCTGCTACTAATGCTGACAATGAAACTGAACAAACAGAGTGCTGTGCTTCTGCCCAAAAACGATTAGCTTTAATCAATTTTTTTGTTGAACATTTTTAAATGTTGTCATTCATATCTAAGAATGCTTTTGCCATTTTTATATATTCTCTCTTAACGAAATTCTTTTTGCTTACAACCAACAGTGCAAATTCTGTTTTTGCTGTTGCTGAAGCTGCTAGCTTACATCTGGACAGTGAAAATACACCTGAACAAATAAAGTATTGTGCTTTTGTGCAACAATGTTAATTTCAATAAACTGTTCCATTATTATTTTTTTAACATTTTTATGCATATTTCATATTGCTTTTTGTCATTCAGCATATAGATATGTTATAATTAGATTCTTTGTTGACTTGAAACCAATAGTGCACAGTCTGTTCCAACATCTGCTAGACATGCTAGATTGCATGAAGAAAGCTAGAATACACCTCAACAAACATAGTATTATGCTTTTTCCCAAAAAAGACTAGCTTGAGACAATTGTTCTCATAAACTTTTTTGAACATTTTGATTTTTCTATATGCTGTGTGAACAAAATTACGTTTTGCACATGGGATGAATAGTGCACATTCTATTTATGCTGGAGATGTTAAGTTGCATGTTGATAGTCAAAATAGAGACAAGTGGGACTACTTATCTTCTTAATACAATCATGTTTCAGACTGTTTTTTCCATTTTCTATATGCCTTGTTTAACCAAATTCTTGTTGCTTGCAACCAACAGTGCAAATTCTGTTTTTGCTAGCGTTGAAGCTGCTGATTTACATGCAAACAGTGAAAATATAGCTCAACAAATTCGGTAGTGTGCTTTCTCTAGAAAGATTGAGTTGAATCAACTGTTCTATTGACTTTAGTTAAACATTCTATGGACATTTCACACTGCTTTTGTCATCAATTATATATAATATATATGTTATATTCAGTCTCTTTTTTTACTTCAAATCAACAGTGCAAAATCTGTAATAACATCTGGTGAAGATGTTGCATTGCATGAAGAAATCCAGAATGCACCTAAACACACAAAAGTACTATGTTTCTGTTCAAAAAGACTAGCCTGAGCGAGATTTTTCTATTTGGCATGTTAACAAACTTCTTTTTTTCCATAAAATGAACAGTGCATATCCTGCTTCTGTCTCTGCTGAATATGCTGAGTTGCATGCTGACAGTCAAAATAGGGAGAAGCGGTACTGTTCTTTTTAATATAACTATTTGAAACAAATACTGGGAGATGTCAATTATGCAATGTCTTCTTCGCAGCCCATGTCTTGTAGTTTTCTTATTTCTTTTACAATTGACTTTCACAGTCTTAAGCTTATTGCACAACAACCATGTTCAGTAATTGACTTCTCACAACAAAGTTACACAAACGTGTTTGAGGGTGACATCTTGTCTGTGTACGGGCCAGGCTGCAGCAAGGATCCACATTCACCCTGCAAGGCACAATTGATACACGCTAATTTGGTTGACAGAGATGGTCAGCTAACCATCACTGTGAATATTGGTAACAATCTCATACCGGTGTATCGGTCTCAGTTTCAAGTTGGCTTAGGTGTTCGAATAATAGACTTTCTGCTCAAGCAAAAAACAACATATGAGAGAGGAGACTCAGAATACTGTTTGCAAATCACTCCAAATAGCAGTGTCGAGACCATACCTAAAGTTTGCAAAGAAAGAAGATTAGCACCAAGTGTCAATATACAGGGCTTAGTAGAATCAAAAAATGCTTATTCTGTTGGCAGTGTTGTTGCAATTGTCACAAGATGTGAAGAGATTAGAAACCACTTCCTCTTATACATAAAGGATGGAGAAGCAATGGACAACATTGCAATAGTAAGCATTGTCTGTTTTGCCTGCCTGTGTTGTTCTTTCATTGTTTTGAAAGAACTCAGTGCCTGATACATAGTGTTTACATTGGCTAAAAAACTTCTCATGTTGCATATAGAGCAATAAGATCTATTCACTCTTCTTATTGCAGCTACAACTAAATGAAGGCTTCAAAGATTGTTTTTTGGAAACACAAGCAAAACTAGCTACTCAATGCATTCCAATGTTCTTGTTCAAGAACATTGTTCGACATGGACCTAGGGGATCACACACTCTATGTTCTAGAATGTCGACTTATGTTGAGGTGCTAAACGATGAATGTGCAAAAGAACAGCTACAGCTTCTTGTGCACTTAAACATCCAGGTATGTATGCATATATTCTAACAATCAATGAACTACTTCTTGAAAACAATATCCTACACTCACTAGTTCAGTGATAACCTCGCATTGCAATAGAAAATTACAATAACATATTTCATGTTGCAGGTTCAAGGTGTTCTGAGAACAAAGAATACATATGCACCACCTTTTGCACCTTTTTGTAGCAAGTGTCACCAGCTGGTGACAGGAACATGCCTTGATCACAATGGTCTGTGCTTTTGTGCAAATTGCCAAGCAAATACAGCATTCAGCTATGAGCATTGTTTGCAGTGTATACTTGAGAAAGACAACATAGCGGTTGATTGTGTTTTGAGAAAACCACTACTTGAGGAGACTTTCCTAGCACTTTCTGGAATTAGTTATCAGGAATACAGAGCAGGTGTTTCCTTGACTTTACGGTTGCTGCGTACATTTGAAAGAAAGGGATATTTCTCAATGACAATGGACAACATACTAACATAAATTCGACTGCAAGACTAGTACAGACACTATAGAAATTCGACAGAATGCACTAAGAAATATGTCAAGTTTTTTGCTCTCTACATAAAAGCCAAATTTCATCACTGCTGAAATGTTTTTTGTTTTTTTTGTGGCTATCAGCTGATCTTATTTGGAAATGCATCTGCAGTTAGCTGGTGGTAATATAGCTACAACAGTTATTTGACTATTCAGAGTTGGATACACAATGCTAACAAATGTCAACTGCATTTTGCTCTATATGCAATCAACAAATAGCATGACTGTCAATCTGTTTTTTTGTGCAATTACTGAGCAATGTCTTTTGTAATTAAGCATCATAGCCTATTGACTCTTACAACATGTATTAAGTCTTTTTGCAAATATGTACATCGCATTTTGCTATAAGAAACCACTTAATGTCTTGATCTTGTCTATATGTATGTGGATACAACTTACCATATAAATATATATCCAATTTGCAAGTGAATATTGCTATTGCCTTCCATGTTTATTGTTTTCTTCTTTTTCCTATTTCTTCCAACATCATAGATTTTTGTTTTTTAACTAATGGACATAGTATCATGTGCACAGGTAGTATGCTGAGATTTGTAGGCTGTTGGAATGGCACTTGAACTGATGCTTTCCAAATTCCTATTTCATATAAAATCAAATGTGTAAGTAGAACAGGCTAGTGCAGATAGATATGTACTAGCCAATGTGTTATGAAGAATCTATTGCTAAAAAGACAAAAGATAACTTGTGTGTATATTAGCCATAATTCATGTGTGAACCTTTTGTACATTTTATAATATAATCTCTTTTTTGTTTCTTTGGACCATTCAACCCTAGTTGTTTTTAATTTTTTAAAGAGGCTTAAGCCATCTTCATGGTGCTAAAAACTGAGCTCTTTCTCCGGGATTCTAGATTATGATTTGTGTCAGAACTCAAAATTAATATCCATTAACAAAAGTGAAAAATGTTGTAAGGCAGACTGTCTAATGAATTTATAGATGGATGATAAAGTAATTTAACAAGAGAACTCGCTCTTGTACCAAATCTAAATAACATAATTTATTTCTTTTATAGTACCATTGCCAACAACAATTGCATCAATATACGTATATAGGATGATATATTTATCAAACATGCTGGCAATATGCAGAAACAATCTCCATTATCGTTGCAGCTTCATTAAGATATGTCCATAGTAACTGTTGTTTGTATGACTGCAATTAGAATAGAACTAAGTTTTCTAAAGTTGTGATATGTCTAGCCAGCACACTGGGCTTTAGTTTTGTTTCCAGAGTTGCATAAGTAAAAGCTTTAAGGGAATTGATGCATCATGCAAATATTTTAGATTATGGTGGAACTAGATTCATAGTCACTTATGTTTTTCTTTATATTTTTACTGAGAAAATAAACATAATATCTTCAAACGATATAAAATGTCATTATTAAAAATAAAATCATCAATAAGAACTTTGTTTCTAATGTTTTGCATTGGCATTTATAGATATGTTACACTTTCTAGATTTGCCTCCAAAGATGGATGTTTTTAGTACTATATGAAATTTATGGCACCCCTCTACTATTGTCTTCTTGCTCTTTTATATGTTCTCCAGAATTAGCTAATAATTGCTTTCATTTACTAAAACAGTGGTTATATATCAAGAGCTATAAACTATTGATTCTAGTTAGATTTTTGGCTGCTAGTTGTTTGGCATTTTGTAATCATTGAATATTTCTCCATTTTGCGAGCACTAATGCTTTTGGTTATAAGACTAACATTTCTTAATCATTAAAAGATTGGTACCTGCTTTCTTTAAAAATATTTTTATACCAAATTAACTTTTAATCTCTGATCTTTTCCCATTTTGGGCATCATGAATTAGTCCAGATATTTGCTAACATGAATTTCCTAGATTATTTACAAGCATTTGCTAATTTCATGGGAATGTTTTAAAACTGTACATTTGCACATTTAGTCAGTTGACTCAAAATTTCAAATGCCTTTAGCCACTCATCAATGCTTAGCTATGGTGACAACTTGCTAGACATGGAATGTTAATGATAGTGATCATGAGATTTTGCTCATTTTTGCAAGATGGCCCTAATTCCTGGTTCTCTTTCAAATATCTGCGATTTCTCCCAAAATTTACGATTTTTCCTGAGTTTTTCAGGTTGCGGATTTGGTTGAATATTTCTGAGTTTTTCAGGTTTCTGATTTGTTCTAAGTTTTTCTAAGTTTATGAGTAAATATTTCTGAATATTTACTGTCTTTATTGAACATTTATGAGTTTTTCAGGTTTCTGATTTGTTCAAAGTTTTTATAAGTTCCTTATGGTAAAATTTGTTACTCCTACTACTTGTTCAACTGATGATGCTAAGCATTTCTCCGTGGCAACCTTCTATGTAGTGTAGTTTTCAATTTCATTTGGTGGATGAGCTGTTTTAGACAGTAAAATTTGTTAGTCGTTGTTCAGCGGATGATGCCAATGATTTTCCTGTGGCAACCTTCTATGTAGTGTGGTTTTCAATTTCATGAGGTAGATCTTGTAGGACATATGAAAACATAACGTTTTTTAAATGAATTTGTTTGTGGAAATAAACTATTTTTTCACCGAGTTTCATCCTTCTAATTGTCGTAAATTGTTTCGGTGGGTAGGGAATTCAAATGAATGATTAGACATCGATCTCTAATGTTATTTTCACAACATTGATAACCAGTGACAGTCAAAATGCTTCATCGATGGGAAATTTAACTACACATATTTGTACCCACAAAGCTCAAATTATGATTGTCAATTGTGCTGAGTCGATAGACTCCAAAAACCTACATCCATCCTTCTGCAAAGATTAAAATGCATTTCAATTGGGACCCCAGTTCGCATGGAAATACATTTTTCATTGAAAGACTAGTTGTTCAACTTCACTTTCTTCTCTGTATAAAATCTAATATTCTATCAATATCAATAGAAATTTGGATCTTTCCAAACTGGATCTTTAATTCCTTGGAAAATGTACTCAAACTTATGACCATAAGTCCTTTTCAACGTGTGAGCTTTATCAACCTACTCAATACCTATATTAAACATTAGAACACTAAGAAAAAAAATTTGGATTTCATTTCAAATGTCTAAACTAGAGGTCTACTACCTAATTCTATTGACTACGATTAGCATGCTCAGCCATAACACACTTCATATATTGAAGAAGAGAGATGGACTCTTGTAGTTTCTAGAAAATTATAGGTAAAAGGGAGTTAACATTAACCTAATATTGGTGTTCAACACTTCACATTCAGCTATAAAGCGATGTGAAGTCTATGAGTACAAGTGCAAACTTGAACATCATCACCTTAGTCATCACAAAGTTTGATGAATATCCGACTTTGATGGCCATTTAGAGCCTCATTGTTTATGTATTCTGTCTCAGAACTTTAATTTTATGTATATTAAATCTTCTACTTCTATCTTGATGCAATTTCACTTATTTACACTCTTAGATGCAATATAAATTAAGGAACTTAAAAATCTGGTCTCTAATTGTTCGCATTTTTGCATTTACATTGATGTGTGTATATATAATATTAAAATTTAAAGCGATGTGAAGTCTATGAGTACAAGTGCAAACTTGAACATCATCACCTTAGTCATCACAAAGTTTGATGAATATCCGACTTTGATGGCCATTTAGAGCCTCATTGTTTATGTATTCTGTCTCAGAACTTTAATTTTATGTATATTAAATCTTCTACTTCTATGTTGATGCAATTTCACTTATTTACATTCTTACATGCAATATAAATTAGGGAACTTAAAAACCTGGTCTCTAATTGTTCCCATTTTTGCATTTACATTGATGTGTGTATATATAATCTTAAAATTTAATTTTTAATTTTTAATTTTTCTATTTGACCCAGTCTTAGTTTCTGCTCTAATTAGAATCCAAGTCTGATAACTTTGCATGGCAATAACTCGGTTTTCATAAAATCTGAGAACATAAACTTTAAAGAAAAATAAGGAACATATACTTGACAAACATCCAACAAACTTGCAAACAATTTCATTGTTTTTCACATACTTTGATGCAAATAATTGAAATCAACGTTAAACTTTCGAAAAAGCAAGACCTTTCGGTGAACTAGTGGCCAAAATCTTGATACTTTTTGTCTGCAATCACGCAGAAAGTTAGATACCTGTTGCCGAGACTATCGAACGTTTTGGCTGAAATTTTCCGCAACGGCAGGGAAACATCTGCGCATCTGCCGCAAAGACTATTTTGTGCAACTTAAGCTTTTCTTCCGTTTACCTTTTGCCTTACTCATTTTTCTAGCCACACAGCGGAAGTTCTGAAGCAATCTTTCCGAAACAGCGGAAAAATTGATCAAATCTGTCACTGCAAAACTCGACTTAAACTTTCGATAAAGCAAAACCTTGTAGTGAACCAACGGCGAAAATCTTGAGAATTTTTGTCCGCAATTATGGAGGTAGTAAGATAAGTGCTTCTGAGAATGCGGGACATTTTCACTAAATTTCTCCACAATAGCGGGGAAACATCCGCAGGTCTACCGTAAGTTGTGCAAACTCTCTCGTTCCCAAAGAGTTAAGAATTGTTCCCCGTAGCATCGGAGAAACTGGCCAAAGTTTTCCACAATAGCGGAATAATTTCGCTAATGGTTCCGCAACGGCGGATGAACTTAACTCACCACACAGCGGACAAACTTACGAAATTTCCTCCGCAAATTTCCTCTAAGTTAATACAATATACCTGCAAGTGCATCTAGAAGTGTAGATTTCCTAGATCCCGAAGGACCCATCAGAGCCATTAGGGTTCCAGGCTCTACAAATTCTGTCAAGCCGTGAAGTACAGTCTGAGTTTCACAGAGCTCTTGCCATGTAAGCCATGCCGACACAGAGCTCTTGCCATGTAAGCCACGCCGACACGTTTCCAATGTTATTTGTGTTTGTTGTTTCCTTCCACAACATTTGGCTGAGCGGACTCAGACCCCCAGCAACATGGGGGGCTCTGTTTATGCAACCTTCAATCTCCAGAACTCTGTGACCATTGCTAGTATCCGCTATTTTAGAGAACACGGGCAACCTTTCAGATCCTCTATCACAACAAAACTTATGTTTTAGACCTGAAAGAAAAATCTCGTGATTCCCCAAATACAGGATGCAGTTATCAACTTATAACCCCAAGGCACACGTTGCAAATCAGTGGAAAAGAGACATAGTGATGAAATAAAAAACAAGGAATATATAGAAGAGCAAGCAGTGTATGAGAAGAAACTGATTACTAGGGCAGGTGAGGTAGCTCAGAGGAATCAATGATAGGCAACTCAAAGGAAAAGGTGGCATGTAGCTTTTATGACTGTACTATTCTTTAGACATTGTTCCAATGGTATTGAGTGCAATCCCTCTCTACTTTTAAATTGACAAGGAAGGCTCGCTGCGTGACTACTATTGAAATGCAAGGAAAACCCACCACCCAATTTAATTCATGGGAAAAACCCACCAGCCAATTCAGTTGATGGCAGAAGTCAGTCATGTATTGTTTTCTGTCTTCACTGCCTCACCTATCACGCAATCACGCAGAAAGTTAGATACCTGTTGCCGAGACTATTGAACGTTTTGGCTGAAATTTTCCGCAACGGCGGGGAAACATCAACGCATCTGCCGCAAAGACTATTTTGTGCAACTTAAGCTTTTCTTCCGTTATCTTTTGCCTTACTCATTTTTCTAAGCCGCACCGCGGAAGTTCTGAAGCAATCTTTCCAAAACAACAAAAAAATTGATCAAATGCGTCACTGCAAAACTCGGCTTAAACTTCCGAAAAAGCAAAACCTTGTAGTGAACCAACAGCGGAAATCTTGAGAGTTTTTGTCCGCAATTGCGGACAAAAATGCGGGACATTTTCACTAAATTTCTCCGCAACAGCGGGGAAACATCCACAGGTCTGCCGCAAATTGTACAAACTCTCCCGTGCCCAAAGAGTTAAGAATTGTTCCCCGTAGCATCGGAGAAACTGGCCAAAGTTTTCCGCAATAGCGGAAGAATTTCGCTAATGGTTCCGCAACAACAAATGAACTTAACTCACCACACAGCGGACAAACTTACAAAATTTCCTCCGCAAATTTCCTCTGAGTTAATACAATATACCTGCAAGTGCATCTAGAAGCATAGATTTCCCAGATCCCGAAGGACCCATCAAAGCCATTAGGGTTCCAGGCTCTACAAATTTTGTCAAGCCGTGAAGTACAGTCTGAGTTTCTCCATTGCTAATAGAAACAGTGACACAGAGCTCTTGCCATGTAAGCCACGCCGACACGTTTCCAATGTTATTTGTGTCTATCGTTTCCTTCCACAACGTTTGGCTGAGTGGACTCAGACCCCCAGCAACGTGGGGGGCTCTGTTTATGCGACTTTCAATCTCCAGAACTCTGTGACCATTGCCAGTATCCGCTATTTTAGAGAACACAGGCGACCTTTCAGATCCTCTATCACAACAAAACTTCTGTTTTAGACCTGAAAGAAAACCTCGTGATTCCCCAAATACAGGATGCAGTTATCAACTTATAACCCCAAGGCACACATTGCAAATCAGTGGAAAAGAGACAGTGATGAAAGAAAAAACAAGGAATATAGAGAAGAGCAAGCAGTGTATGCTAAGAAACTGATTACTAGGGCAGGTGAGGTAGCTCAGAGGAATGAATGATAGGCAACTCAAAGGAAAAGGTGGCATGCAGCTTTTATGACTGTATTATTCTTTAGACATTGTTCCAACGGTATCGAGTGGAACCCCTCTCTACTTTTAAATTGAAAAGGAAGTCTCGCTGCGTGAATACTGTTGAAATGCAAGGAAAACCCACCACCCAATTTAATTCATGGGAAAAACCCACCAGCCCATTTCATTCATTGGAAAAACCCACCAGCCAATTCAGTTGATGGCATAAGTCAATCATGTATTGTTTTATGCCTTCACTGCCTCACCTATTACACATTTTTGACACCAATATCCATTATAATACCAATAATTTTTTCTTACGATCAATAAAATATCTATGATCTTTAGGTCATAAACTACAGGAAAGCTGCAAACAACTATCAATTTTTAAGTCTCTTTCCCACCACATAAATCCATCTAACCCGAACAGGAATTAATGAAACAGATGAGAATTCGTGAAGAATTAATAGTAGACCTATGAAAACGTTGCTAACTACTCCAAGCGCGTCCAAGTTCTAGAATTACATCACCTTTCCACGTAACTCTAAAATCTGCCTACGATGGCTCCCATTAAGAATTATTCTTTTCTTGGGATTTTTGCATATTCTCACTTCATTCCTACTGAGACTATCCATTCTGCTATGCCAAACCATACTTTTAATGCGCTGATAACATTATTGTTTCACCATAAATAGCGAAACTCCGTCTTCATTTCCATAATTCCATTGTCCTCTATCTCCATAGCCTCAGCCATTAAATTAGCAACTAAAATTGCCCAAGGTTCTCCAACTTTGGAGCATTGGCCATTAAATTAGCAACTATACAATTGCCAAAAGTGTTCAAATCTGCATGAAACACCACTATAATTAGACCTAATTTTCTTAATAAAAAGCCAATTAATCGACTTTAGCTACCAAAATTTTGGTGGGCCTTAACGTGACACGAGTCAGAGTAATCGACTTTAGTTATCAAAATTATTGGGTGTTCACGTGACACAAAATAAATAATAATAATAATAAATAAATAGCTTACAAGAAAATTGGTCAAATTTAGTGTTATTTTTGGCTAAAATTTTCCGCAACGGCGAGGAAACATCCGCACATCTGCCGCAAAGACTATTTTGTGCAACTTAAGCTTTTCTTCCGTTTACCTTTTGCCTTACTCGTTTTTCTAAGCCACACCGTGGACGTTATGAAGCAATCTTTCCGAAACAGTGGAAGAAATGATCAAATGCGTCGCTACAAAACTCGCCTTAAACTACTGAAAAAGCAAAACCTTGTAGTGAACTAACGGCGAAAATCTTGAGACCTTTTGTCCGCAATTGCGAAGGTAGTAAGATAAGTGCTTCAGAGAATGCGGAACATTTTCACTAAATTTCTCCACAACAGCGGGGAAACATCTGCAGGTATGTCGCAAATTGTGCAAACTCTCACGTGCCCAAAGAGTTAAGAATTTTCCCCCGAAGCATCGGAGAAACTAGCCAAAGTTTTCCACAATAGCGGAAGAATTTCGCTAATGGTTCCGGAACGGCGGATGAACTTAACTCACCACACAGTGGACAAACTTACGAAATTTCCTCCGCAAATTTCCTTTGAGTTAATACAATATACCTGCAAGTGCATCTAGAAGAGTAGATTTCCCAGATCTCGAAGGACCCATCAGAGCCATTAGGGTTCCAGGCTCTGTAAATTCTGTCAAACCGTGAAGTACAGTCTGAGTTTCACCATTGCTAATAGAAACAGTGACACAGAGCTCTTGCCATGTAAGCCACACCGACACATTTCCAATGTTATTTGTGTTTGTCATTTCGTTCCACAACGTTTGGCTGAGCGGACTCAGACCCCCATCAACGTGGGAGGCTCTATTTATGTGACCTTCAATCTCCAGAACTCTGTGACCATTGCCAGTATCCGCCATTTTAGAGAACACAAGCGGCCTTTCAGATCCTCTATCACAACAAAACTTTTGTTTTAGACCTGAAAGAAAAACCTAGTGATTCCCCAAATACAGAATGCAGTTATCAACTTATAACCCCAAGGGACACGTTGCAAATCAGTGGAAAAGAGACATAGTGATGTAAGAAAAAACAAGGAATATAGAGAAGAGCAAGAAGTGTATGAGAAGAAACTGATTACTAGGGCAAGTGAGGTAGCTCAGAGGAATGAATGATGGGCAACTCAAAGGAGAAGGTGGCATGCAACTTTTATGACTGTACTATTCTTTAGACATTGTTCCAACCGTATTGACTGGAACCCCTCTCTACTTTTAAATTGACAAGGAAGGCTCGCTGCGTGACTACTGTTGAAATGCAAGGAAAACGCACCACCCAATTTAATTCATGGGAAAAACCCACCAGCCCATTTCATTCATTGGAAAAACGCACCAGCCAATTCAGTTGATGGCAGAAGTTAGTCATGTATTGTTTTCTGCCTTCACTGCCTCACTTATTACACAGTTTTGATGCATTACCCATTATAATACCAATAATTTTTTCTCACGATCTATAAAATATATACGATCTTCAGGTCATAAACTACAGGAAAGCTGCAAACAACTGTCAATTTTTAAGTCTCTTTCCTGCCATATAAATCGATAAACATCCACGTTCTGGAATTACATCACCTTTCCACGTAACCCTAAAATCTGCCTCCGGTGGCTCCGATTAAGAATTATTCTTTTCTTGGGATTTTTGCATATTCTTATTTCATTCCTACTGAGACTATCCATTATGCTCTGCCAAACCATACTTTTAATGCGTTGATAACACTATCGTTTCACCATAAATACCGAAAATCTTGAGACTTTTTGCCCACAATCCCGCAAAAAGTTAAATACCTGTTGTCGAGACTATCAAACATTTTGACTGAAATTTTCCGCAATGACGGGGAAACATCCACACATCTGTCGCAAAGACTACTTTGCGCAATTTAAGCTTTTCTTCAGTTTATTGTTTGCCTTACTCTTTTTTCTAAGCCGCACCGTGGAAGTTCTGAAATAATCTTACCGAAACAGCGGAATAAATAATCAAATCCGTCGCCGCAAAATTCACCTTAAACTTGCGAAAAAGCAAAACCTTGTAGTGAACTAATGGCGGAAATCTTGAGACTTTTTGTCCACAATCGCGGAGGAAGTAAGATAAGTGCTTATGAGAATGCGGAAAATTTTCACTAACTTTCTCCGCAACAGCGGAGAAACATTCGCAACTCTGTCGCAAATTGTGCAAACTCTCCCGCACAATTTACTTTTTTGCCTTATTCATTTTACTAAGCCGTACCGCGGAACTTCTGAAGCAATTTTTTTGAAACAGCGGAAGAACTGATCGAACCCGTCGTCGCAAAACTCTCCGCAACAACGGGGAAACATTCACATATCTGCCGCAAATTGTGCAAACTCTCCCGTGCCCAAAGAGTTATGAATTTTTCCCCGAACAATCGGAGAAACTGGCCAAAGTTTTCCGCAATAGCGAAAGAATTTCGCTAATGGTTCCGCAACGGCGGATGGACTTACCTCACCACACAGCCGAGAAACTTACCAAATTTCATCCGCAAATGCGAACGAACCTACTTAAATCCTTCTGATATGCATTTCCACGCTTTTCAAATGGATAAACTCAGATAACTTCTCTGAATTACTGGCCCATCTCAGTGATCTCTTCCGCAACCCCGGAGCGCTTGACCTTGTTCTCCCGTTTTCAACGGTCGCATTTAATACGAAAAGTTTTGATTTGACTTTGTCCATATGCCTTCATTAGTGCCGTTTTAACTTCGCGCCTACTCTATTAATGGTTCGCGCGTGCGAAATCCTTTATATGGGGTATGAACCCCGTTAGAGTTTTGACAATTTCTATTCACTGGAAAACTTGCTCCATTTCCAACGAGTTTCGACGCACTTGCTCCAGCATTACTAGCTCCATTACAGCAATTGCTAGTTCCATTCTAACAGGTTAGTACATCACAGAGCCTCATACGCTCAATCTTTACAAGTTGTATATCTCAAGCCTTTGATGTGCGTGACTTACAAGTTTCATAGGTTTGCATCTTAATAGGTTTATATGCATTTTTATAGCTACATATGTAATCTTGAATATAAAAACTCTGATACTATTTATAAAAGGATAAAATACCTTAGGAAACTGAGAGTTATAGGATAAAACAAGGTTAGATATGTCATCTAATAAGCAGACCTCAGAGTCAATGTTGTGCAACATGGCTGTAGCTGAGACAAACGGATACTACGTGGAGCCCTTTGTCGTTCAGGACCTCAACTTATACCCAGGAGAAACTTATTTAGTCCTAATAGAACAAGATCAAAACGCTTCCAGAAATTATTGGGCAAGCTCATCAGGCCAAGACACCAACTAGACGTACCATCTTAAGATATCTTCCAAATTTTTTGTCCATATTGTGTCCCTCCATGTCTCTAAAGGGCAAGAATCTTATCAACTATATGCTCTAATGATGCAACTTCCAATTTTTTATTCCCTTTTGAAGGCATCTTGTTACCTTCAATTTCTCGTGGGCGTTGACTCATTGATTTATAATATTCATCATGCAACATCGCAAAACTAGTTAACTAATTTTAAACTTTCCGCCAAAATTCAGTAGGAATGTTAATTCAAAAGAACATTGTATCACTCATTAATATTTTAACCATTAGATTTTGGTTTTTTGAAAGATTCTATAACTTTGTGACAAATGAGTATCGTTTGTAAAAGTCCCTTTAGATAAGAATCTGCCCAATAAATTTGTGCTTAAGATCTCAATCTCCAGCTGAAATCCGGCTCTTTTAACTTATCTACCGGTCGCAGAAACCCTTGCCCCCGCTGCATATGGCTGAATTTTTTTTGTTAGGGGCTGAGAAAAGCTTAATTAAATTATCTATGGAGTTTTTCAATTATTTTGAATGGTTTATTAAATCCTTTTTCGGCTTGAAAATCCCAATCTCCAGCTGAAATCCGACTCTTTTAACTTATCTACTGGTTGCAGAGACCCTTGTCCCTCCCGCATGTGGCTGAAATTTTTTGTTACAGGCGATAGGAATCCGCTAGTCGGTCTGATTGTTATCAGTTCATGGCATCGACTCATGTCAGTTTGACTAATGTTACGGTGTTGCAGAGCTTGACTCTCTCTACATCCAAATCCTCTAGGAGCATTAGTCGTCCATTCATTCATATTTAATTGTTTAGACGCTAGTGCTGCAGTGCAGGCCAACCTGTGAATGAAATCAGTTCATGCAGTCGTCTGGTCAATGGGTTTATTTCGTCTTTCTGCCAGATTGAGTTCGCTGTCATGAAGTAGGCAATAGATTTCCATGCCGTCAATATTTTTATTGCTTGCCCGCACTTTTAGTGTATTCACACTCAACAACATTTGCCATTAATATATCATATGTGAAAAGTAATTAAACTCACATTTAAGCAAAAGCATGTTAACATGTACACCAACCAAATAGCGCCATCTTTTTACGCAACTTTTCTCTAATTTCTTATTGAACATCATTTTTGCTCGATGAAATTTAGAGTGGTTTTAGGTTTAAACCAGATAAACAAAATTTAGAATTCTATTTTAAGAAAAAAATTAATTCAAATTTAATATTTTAATAGGAGAAATGGAGTTAGTATTCTATTTTTATATATTCAAATTTGCAAAATAAAATAAACATTTATAAAAAAAATTAAACATGATTTCATCAATTTTTGTTTCATGATTTCATCTTAATTTGGTTAACCAATGGTTGACCATTATCACAATTATTATTGGACAAATACGAGAGACTCTGCTTCAATAGTCTCGGTGGTAGGAATTCTTCCAGTGATTGCATTTCAACTTGTATCAACTGCTCCTTACTTCTTGCGAGTATGGCTTAAGTGACAATATATTTTTGCACATATTGTTGTGCTTGCTGCGTAAGTGATCTTATTTTCATAAATATATCCATTTCTTGTCCCTCACACCCTCAAAAAATCAGGCCAGGCCAGAGTAGGGTACCTGATCCCTCCTCCCCTCAGACCAACACTTTTGAACATAGGACAAAATGAACACTTACATCAGTTGGGAAATTAACAATTAGCTGTATTTTCTGAAATACATGCACCCACTAGTGGCTTCTACGTGCTTGTCCTCTCGTACAAAAGGCATCAGGAATTTATTTTGCGGGGTGAGTCCTCTAAGAAAGGGAAAAAGAGCAATAATACTACATAAATCTAAATATTTTCATAAAATTCTTATGGGCAGAGGTATTTGAATCAATTTGTTGTGTGCTCTGCTAGAGGGGACGGTCGTCTAACTCTCCATGAAAGGAGTTATATTTTAATTATGTGTTTATTTTAAACTTGTTGTTCTTACCAGCCGAATGCATCATCTCAACGGAACCATCATATTCAATTTTGAGTCCGGAGAGCTTCTCAGAAGAATTGTTGTAAATTTGATTTTGGAGCCTCTACGTTTTCGCTGAAACCGAACTATCAAATCTTTCAATGCCCTAACGACTTTAATATCAAAAAAATTGTGTCACACATTTCTTAGAAAAGGTTATCGGGTAGTGAGTTCCATTGATTTTAAAACTGTAAGGACAAAGTTAAAAAAAAATGGTCATTTTGGTTTTACAAACTCCCCAAAGTTTTCCGCAAGAGCGGAAGAATGTGGCCAACCATTCCGCAACCGCGGATAGAATCTAAATTCTTTCTCGATGGCCCACTTCTTTTGTAAATATTGGAACTCACCATAAACGGGAAGAACTTACCAAATTACCTCCGCAACTCCAAATGGACTTGTCTAAATCCTTACGATACGCGTTTCCACGCTTTTCAAACGGATAAACTCAGATAACTTCTCCTAATTGGCGAGCCATCTCAGTGATCTCTTCCGGAACGACGGAGCACTTGACCTTGTTTTCCCCTTTTCGACCGTCACATTTAATACAAAAAGTTACGCAATTCTGCATTGATAGCTAGCAATTTGGCTATCCCCATCATGAATAATCCTATTCCCATGTTTCATGTAGTGCTTCTAGGTCTACCTATATGTAAATGACGTGAATTGGAAAGACAAGAAGATTTATGTGCATGGACTCATGGAATGCAGTGAGAATCCAGATCCATCTTCATTGGCATTAACTTCTGAAACTACAAGGAATGCTTCTGTCATTGATCCAAAGTTCATGGATGTACCTCATCCACTCCAGTATCGAATTTGAAACCCATCTCCGTAGTTTGCTTCAATGAAATATTGACATCAGTTTGATCAAAGCTTGTGAAGCCCATCGCTTTCATTCTTCCATTATTCCAACGCTTTGTACAGGATGCAAATACAGGGCGTGAACATATGTACTGTCAATGTCCCTCCTTCTGAAATTATGAGCAACAATAGAAAGCAATTCCTTAGGTAGCAATGGTGTGTTTGTTTAGCTATCTTTAGGTATATTATGTCCAAGATGTCATTGCCTCATCTGCTTGCTAAGATATATTGCCATACTCTTGCTTTGAAGCTAGAGCGATGGAAGTCATCAATCTTCATGTATGGTGAGCATGTGAGCATACATCAAGATTGATGTAAATAGGTGTCTATGACAGATTTATATTGACAGGAAATGTTGTGTATTGCAAAAAAAACATTGGAGCTGGGAGTTGTTATGTTTTCCAAATGATGCTTCGAAATCCATTGATGGCTTCAAATTTATCTTTACCTTAATCGACTACATAAAATTTATTGTTGCTATAAGTAAAAAATAACATCTGTGATTTTAAAACTATTTCCCATAATGAGCTTTTGATAATCGTTTCTTACTCAGTAGGTTAAGTTTTAAGATAGTGTAAGTGTCGGAGCGTGGAGATAAATGTCAATTGGATAACTTGTTCATTTGTTTTCTGCGATTGGCAATATTACCTTTTTTCCTTGGTTTTGCTTTATAACAAGTTACTATCATGGCAAACTCATGCCATAGACATGACTCTATTAGTTACAGGAATCCATTGCTTATTCTGAAAAGCACACGATTATTAAAAGACATATGAAGCGAACGTCTAAAAGATTGTTCATTGAAAAAACCATAACCATTTGAAATTCACAAAAGTTTTCCATTAGCATTAGAATATTACCACCATGAATAACATTCTAGTTTTGATTGCTGATATTATGTCATATGTTCTTATCCATGCACTAACTACTGTATACCGATTACTGAACAAGAGATTCAAAATGCCTAAGGGTGGTAAACGAAGGCAAAGACAACTAATAGCAACGCAAGAATGGAAACTAGATTCGAAGATACAACATGCACCACAAGCGTACCTCTAGAAGTAAAATGGGGAGACGTTTACCGCATGGTGAGAGATCAATATTTCCTTGAGACCTTTATCGAAGAAGAATGCCTATACCAGAACATTAGGAATTCCTGTATATCCAAAGCATCTACACGTCCAGAGCTCTTCCCATGTTCAGAAGTAATTGGATGGATTTTGCAGCATGCAAATATTGAGATTAGAGTTCTAGTAGATAACAAAGGAATATCATTTGCTTCATTCCATCCATCTTATATCTCAACAGCTTACAAGTTGCCCAAGCATCAGTAACGGCTTGATGATGCATGGCTAGAAGCGGTCAACATGGACAACCTAGAGATGGCTAAGAAGCTATTGATCGCTGGCAAACAGATCAGGAAAAAGGACAGTGAAGAGTATGAGGTTCATAATCTAAGACCCCCTTTCAGACTAATCGCTCTCATGCTAAGCAGAATCTTCGGAAGGCCCGATGGCACAATGTTTACGCTCCAATGGATACCTATCATACACTATGTGGCATTCAAAGGGACAATCTTCAACTGGGCTGATATCCTTTCGGACAGCCTAGCATCAGCCATAATCAGTGCACAAGAAGGATTAGTAGAAAGAAAGGCAGAGTATTATATGGGATCTTACTTGATAGATTGCATTGTGGCAAAATGCACCTTGCCTAGGCTAGGATGCATATGGAACTCACTTGACAACTCAGTGTTCATCGCCTACAAAATTTTTTGGGCTCAGCATTACAAAAGGCATTACAAACTCATTTGTGAAGAATTCATCATGCCTTTGTATGAGTTGATGTTCAACGAAGAACCCAAATGCCTATCTGAGAATGCCATGCAAGTTTTAGAGAAATATGGTGATTTTTATTTTTCGCTAGAAGGTACATATATAAGAATGTACAGAGGTTCCAAAACCCCGTATATCCGACCTAAATGTGCTACAGATTATATAGTCCATAAAGAAATGGTGAGACAAGTATTAATTGATGGAATTGGAAATGCTTTGTACAAGGAAAAGAAGGCCTCCTTCCCGCCTTTACCATTTTATGTTGGCGCTTACAGATTTTCAAAAATAACAACAACAAAAGAATTTGCTGCTAAACTGAAAAGCTTCCATTTTGGGCAAAGAATTTTCCACAGAAATGATCGGCAAGGTAAAGCTGGACAACATTGCAAGGAAATTAGTGCCCCCTTTGAATACGCTCACTTTTATGATAGAGACGAGGAACCATATAGAGGAATTAGCAATATGTCTGAGCTCCAAACTTGTCAGCTTGGTAAAGGAGGAGCTGCCTCGAGCTCTAATGTTATTGCAAAACCAGATCAGCAGCAAGAAAAGAGTGCCTTGAAGACTATTGAGTCTGTCTCTAAAGAAGAACAAAGGTCGAAAGAGAAAGATAAGAAAAATCAAGAGGAAGCTGAAAAGAACATCAAAGCAAAAGAAGATAAACTTTTGGAAGAAAAGACCTTAAAAGACCAAGCAGATGAAGTTGAAGCTATCAGGGTTCAAGAATAGAGAAAACCAGATTGGCAAGAATCGCCAAGCAGGAAGAAGAGGAGAAACTAAGAAGGGAGCAGGAGGAAGAAGCACTAAGAAAAAAAGAAGAAAAAAAGCAAGAAAAGCATACTAGTCCACAAAGCCCAAATATTGAAGACCTTGATATCAATGTCTCCATTGAGGAGCTTCCACTGGTGGCCTTCACACCATCCAGCGACAGTAGGGTATCTACATGGGATAGCTTTGCCTTTAACAGGAAAAGGAAATCTATCATCAAAGAAACAATTACTAGTGTCAAAAGGCCTTTTAAATATGATATAGTCACCAAGCATGAAACCACCATCATGCAGGGGACTTAGAACGATCCTGAGCTCATGGCATCAATCTCTGTAGCATCTGTTATGGCAACAACAGATAATGTAAATATTTTGGGAGACGAATTGAAACATGAGAAGGAGAAAAGTCACCAATTACAGGAGGCTTTGGTTAAAGAAAAGAATTACACAAATTTGATGATTGAGAAAAATGATGCTCTCATGACTCAGAAAGAGAGCTTAAATATAGAACTTCAACAACTAGAGGCTGATAGGAGAGCCCTAGCAATGCAAACAAGAGCACTAGAAAAAGTGAAAGGAGAACTTGGGGATAAAAACTTAAAGCTTGAATCCGAAAAGTTTGATGCCACTCAGCGAATTGAGGACCTAACAGGAAACATAGAAAAGCTAAAAGAAGGAACAGAATCGCTGCAACTACAATTGCAGCAAGCTACCAGTAAGGTAGCAGATATGCATCCCTTTCATGAGCAAGCTTGTGAGTTAACAAGAGCAATCCACGGTGTGCAACAACTTATAACAGAAGAGATTTGCAAGCTTAAGGCAATCAGGGCTCGAATTGTAGAGATTGCCAGGGAAGCCACCAGACGCAAGAGAAAGTACATGCGAACTATTGATGATATCCAGAGATAGATGCAATGGAGAGAAGGGAAGTCCGGTTTCCCAGCAAATCTTTCGTTTAAATCCATATCTGGCTTCAATTCAGATATACGCCTTTTAGGTTTTTGCAAAGAATACAGGATAAGGTTGAGCGACATGTCCACCGCTACCATTGAACAATGCAACAGCTTGTACCTTCGGATGCAAATGGCCCAAGAAGACTGCTTAATGAAGATGCCACAGACTATAGAGGACTTTCCAGAGAGGTCACTACGTTTAGCTAAGCTAAAGGACGGGTTAGATGCATAAATAGAATACATCAAGAAAGTCGATAAATTGACGGCTGAAGATCTCGATCACTGGATTGGTCAGGCCACTATTCACAAATACATCTTAGAAGAAAGTCTCCGGGTCGCTAAGATAGAACTTTTGAATATGGAAGAAGATCTCACCAAGCATGAAGTCTCACTAAAGACAATGCTTCCTCTTTCCGCCAACAATGCCATTAAGGAAACTATTGCTTGGGCAAACCACATAGAGAAGGCAAGCAGGGCATTAGCATCGAACCAAATTCCAGTCTCAGAAAATGCTCCAGCAGTTGCAGTAACTCAAGTCCCAATGGAAACACACACAGCTTCAGAAACACCTGAATTAACGCATGCGCCAACCACAGAATAACTCACATTTGCTCACATCCGTTTATTAAAGTCGACATGTGTGCTTGATTTTGTTTTATGTATACCATTAAGACATTAAAAAGGCATTTCGATTTTAACTCCCGTTCCTTTTTTGTAAACTTAATTTGGATATTTACCCCTTTTATAAAATTAGCACTACAAAACAAATTTAAAGCTATATATAGCTAACTAGAACTAGAAAGAAGGGACTTTTGATGTATGAGAACTACTTCAGCTACAGTGATGAACAAACGATTTTGGCCTGTGAACGATATTGGCGTTGTGATGAATGTTTGTCAAACTATTTCAACAATTTTCATCTGCATGCAATGAGATCTTTACTGACGTATGTGAATTACTTCGATGTCGTGAATGATTTCATGTCCTTTGCAAAACTCTTGTATCTTATGACTAATAGAATACTGTTTCTAAAATCAGAATTACCTTTGATATCAGTTACATTCAATTGAAAATGCATTTGTTGATTTAATGCGCATCTCATGGGAAGAACTTTTGTCGAAACTTGGAAAACAAAATGTCAAGTTGCACCTTCTGAGCTCTTAACTTAGCTAATTGCTTGACCCTTATCAAATTTCATTAGTATACTTAGGGCTCTATGCCTTCTTATTATATTATTTCTTTTAACTAACCCCCAACCACCAACTAGACCATATTCCATTATTAAAAGCCACATTACAATAATTACCCCCATCGGGTCCACATTGCATACTTGATTCCATTTTGGGTACTCATTACACCATTTATTCCCCTCAGGCACCTCCCTAGGTATCTCATATTATTCCTCCTAGGTATATAACAGTCCCAACCAAACATAGGCGACCACCTTTGATAACCAAATCCACCTACAATATCTCATGCAAATAACTTTTGCCCAAACTTGAAAAAAAATTGTCAAGTTGCACCTTCTGAAGTCTTGACTTAGCTAATTCCTTGACCCTCATCAAATTAGTCCTAGAATCTATGCCAATCTAACTTGTCCAGGACAAAGTGAGCCAACCTAAATCTCTTGTAGGATTCATGAAGTAGCATTGCATGTCAAGACATTCCTCTTGCAACAAATTTATAGACCATAAACACGACATGCCTAGTTCGAATGCGACTTTTCATAACTAATAGAGTTTGCATATTGATAGAAACACCTACGTGTCCATATGCACCACAAATATAAAGTTTCTACTTAATTGATTTACATAGGTAACAACCAATATCGTGAACAACTTGGCTATCAATAATTTCTTCAATATTCTCCCCCGCAATTTTGAACCTTCTATAGACTAGAGTTTATACTTCAATTACAATTGAATAAAGTAATCTTAAAACAATTTCATTGTGTCATCCACTAACATGCTCAGTTCATCAACATTACCTAAAATACCATTTGGCAGGGGCTTAGCTGCAACGCAGCTATTTCCCTTGTTAATCCAAAATCAGTACAAAATTACTTGAAGAAAAAATCGTTGATCGGTTTTAGGTTGATTATGCCGAGCCTTCTTTTGACTGGAAACACCACCAAGCAGCCACAGGCTCAACACCGCAAGCATTTAACACGGGCAAGTTGAACGAACGTTGTTTCTGTTATTCTGCACGTTTTAAATCCCGCAGTGGTCAGAGGTGTTCGAAGTTGCAACTTTGAAGCCATGGCAGCCTCGACAATGGCCGCCTTGCATACTCCATATTTACCATTAACCACTCCGTCTTCAGCTGAGACCTCCATGAGTGCCTCTGGACGAAGCGCCGAGAAGCTGAGCCTCCCATCGCTGCAGTCTCGAATGAAATGCGATCCTGAAGGATACGAGAGCGAGCTTTTATTACTGATCCGCCACTTCGATTCATGCCTGGCGGTCTTTCAACAGCACGCCGCTCTCAAATCGGCTTCCATGGGCAGTGATCCCACTGCGGCTAAGGAGCTTGGAGATTTAACGATGTTTCTAGCTCACGTTGCGCCATCTTATCCACAGCATCTCGCTCAGTTTCCTAAACAGCTAGTTGAATTATTGCAGACGAGCGGACATTCGCTTCCTTCGGCTTTAAGAAGACAAATCACGCAGGCGCTTATTCTTCTAATGAATAGACAGGTTGGTTGTTTTTTCTGCAAGATGTGTTTACTTTCTTCAGCTTACTGATTTCAGGGACTAGGGTTTTATTGTATTATTAAGATTCATTTTTAGGGTTTTTGCTATATCATGTTCATAAGGGTTCGGAGCTTAATTTTTTTTTGTAGGGTTTATGCATTATCAGGTTCCCAAGGGTTTAACGCTTTATTTCTAGGTTTTATTTATTGTCAGTATTACATTGGTTTAGAACAAAATCGTTTTTATGCATTTTGTCTAAATTGATTCTAAAATATTTTGAAGCATAAAATTTAAAACATTGACTAATATTCAACTGGTTGATTCGAAATTTGATTTTGTAATTCACAAACACAAAATAATTAAGCCGTTTTTGGGTCAATTGGTTGGGCTATTTAGAGTGTATATGCTCGAAGAGAATCTAATTTCCCTTGCAACTCAATATTGAAACAGCAAAAATGATTGTAGTTCGGGAGTTTCTTCATCAAAATTCTTTAGAACATGCTTATGCAGTCCCTCTTTGTATTACACTGATTTACTCTTTCAGTCCCATTGTCCTACTTTTGTGGTCATTTGTTGGACATCAATAATATTTATTATTATCTTATTTTTTCTACCATACGACTAGCATAGTATATTAGCCAGCGTCGAACCCTTCAGGCTTCAGCTCAAAGTCAAACTTCAATCTTCAAGTGTAGTTGCATCAGGTCTCTCCTTGGGTTACGCTTACTTTCAATCATCAAACCTTAACCCTAGGTTGGAATGGGCATAAGCCCACTGAGTCTGTTTAGTCTGTAAACTGTCACATTGAAATTTGAATGAGCCTTGGTAATGGTCTTTAACTCTGTCCTTAATGTAGTAGGTTGTGAGTGACCGTGAATGACTAAGTCTGGAGTGCAGTGCAGGGTAGGAGAAATAATACCTTACACTAAGTTCGAAGAAGGGAGGAAAACTGTGTGTCGTTGGGGAGGAGGAACAATACCATACATGGAGGGAAGATAAATCTACACAGTGCCCTAGTAAAGATAAGTCTATGCAATGCCCTAGTATTGTTTTTTTTTAATCCCCAAAAACAAACTCCAATTCGATTTTCAAAATCAAACTAATTCAAATTCAAATGAATTTAATGCTGAATTTATTTGAGTTTGGAATTGATATTCATTGAACCTAAACGATTTTCTTCAAATTGTCTTGAGATTACACGAATTGCAAAAGTTTCCTTTAAATTCATCGAATTTGGTGACCTAGACCAAGAGATAGACTAACAACAACCTTGCTTTCGGCTCTAGATCCGTGTAGGCTTGAGGGACCATCCCTACTTCCTAGAGACCTTGGTGGCATTGGCGGTCCAAATTCCATACCAACAGTCAGACGAGATCACCCAAGTTCTAGTAGTGGCAAACTCTTATATGCATCAACACAATATGCAGTCAAGATTCTCTTCCAACTCTTCCTCCATACAATCTTCTATCTTGAGTTTTCTCCACTTGGCCTCAGATGTTAGGGGAGGTAGTTCACACTTTTTTTATAGGCGTAATTATGCTTTTTAATAGGTGTACTTATATCGGTCATGATTATATTTAATTATGCTAATATGCTTGCATTATTTGTATACCAGACTATGGTTCCATCCCCATTGTACATCCTTCTTCCAGACTGGCTTCCCACCTTTAGAGTTGGTTTTTAGGCATTTGCTTAGATCATTACTTTACTTTCTCTGCATTTTGCTTTTTATAGGAGCCATCTTTGTGCTCCCACTTTGTATTGATATCATTGTACTCAACAAAACCTACATTAGTGGTCATTGGTTGGACATTAATTAAATTGTCTTATCTTATCTACAATTTGCTAAGATTCTTTAAAACGAGGTCCAAGCGATGTCCATTACATGGGACCTTGAAAATAGAGGGGTATCTATCCATAAAAAATCAGCCAACAACCACATAGTTGGCTGCATTGTCAATGACTACTCACAGTACATTTTTATAGGTGTACTTATATCGGTCATGATTATATTTAATTATGCTAATATGCTTGCATTATTTGTATTCCAGACTATGGTCCATCCCCATTGTACATCCTTCTTCCAGACTGGCTTCCCACCTTTAGAGTTTGGTTTTTAGGCATTTGCTTAGATCATTACTTTAGTTTCTCTGCATTTTACTTTTTATAGGAGCCATGTTTGTGCTCTCACTTTGTATTGATATCATTGTACTCAACAAAACCTACATTAGTGGTCAATGGTTGGACATTAATTAAAGTATCTTATCTTATCTACAATTTGCTAATATTCTTTAAAACGAGGTCCAAGCAATGCCCATTACATGGGACCTTGAAAATAGAGGGATATATCCATAAAAAATCAGCCAACAACCACATAGTTGGCTGCATTGTCAATGACTAGTCACACTACATTTTCAATGTCAACTTCTACAACAATTGATGCAAGCAAATCACAAAGAACAACTGATGCAAACAAATCACAAGTAGGTTCAATGCTTTTTACCTTGTTTGATGCATTGACAATTTTGAGGAACATGGTGTGTTTGAGGTAAGAGGCAAGGAAATTAAGGAGGGGTCTGTTTCTTTTGTCTTTCCAACCACTTGGCATGATAGTGCGACTAGTTTCGCACCTTGAGTCTCGAATGCTTTGTAGGGCCTCTTGCATATCTTGAACAACTTCAAACAACATTTTAGCTCATAAGGCCTTCGATATACATGTTTTGAAATCTAGGCCACAATTACATCCCACCATGCCTTTCCAATAGGGTCTCCTTGCCACATTGAATGGAATAGATGAATAGAACCATTTATGTTGCCTTATTGGCTTGGCAATGCACAATTTTCTTCCAGCCTATGCCCTGTAAAGTATGTTGGGAGCCAGATTTGATACGAGGAGGAAGGAAGGCATTCACATTGCACCCACTAGATTTAGGAATGGGAGTTCAAAATGGTTTGTTTGGACTCTTGGAGGCAAGGCAGTAAAACTAATAACAATTGTAGTGACACATCTTTTCAACCTTTTGGTATTGTTTCCTTGTGTAGGTGGTGTAGCTTCTATTTGATCATAGGTTTCCATTTCTTTAATCTCTTTCTTTACTTTTGAAATCATAAAAAATGTCTAATTGATTTTTTGTATTGGCTAGTGTATTTGATGACCCATCAACATCACCCATACTTTTATCTTTCTTTTTCCTTCTTGGCTTAAGAGATTCCAAGGTCAGGGTTGCATGATGTTTGACATCTTGATCCACACTTGGATAATAGGGTGTCGTGCCTTTGGTGACATTGCCAATAGGGTACTCGAATCGATTGATTCCCCCATTGCATATTTTGCCACAAAATTTGAAGATGATAACACCTTTTTTAAAACCATTGTATAGTAGATCCAAGCAAAATCCTAATTCTTAGGCATTCTGTTTGTAAAAGAGGACAAATAGGATTGATATTTGTTGTTGTAGGTATGTAAATCACTTTTTTGGTCGAAGCAGTAGTTTTCATAGATATGCAAATTGTTGTTTTTGGTTTGGAAAGAGGTTATTATGGGTTTGATTTTGAATGGTAGGAAATGGTTATGAGTTATGACAAGAACATCGGTCAATTTCAGCCTCAATCAAACCTTGAAAGTGTTAAAAACCAACAAAGAAAGGAGAAAAAACCCCTAAAAGCAAAAAACCTAAATATCAAAACCCTAAAACTAAATCCTAGAAAAAACAATATTGACAACTTAGCAATGATGTTTGAGAGCATCTTTTAACTTTTGGAGTGGCCTCTTCTGCTTCAATACTTTAGTGAAGAATCCTTTGATTATTGGCCTAATTCAATGGGTATGCAATGTAGGAGTAGTGGTGGAAGAATTTGCTATAGAAATTCATGCCTTTCAAGAATCTCATAAGGTTTGTAGTGTTGGTAGGTGTGGGTTTCCCTTCAAACTTGAACTTTTGTTGGATCCATGTGAACTCCTGTCTCACGAATCACAAAATCTAGGTGTTGGACAAAATTTTGGTCAGAGAATGACTTCTTCATTTTGGCTTGCAGTTTGCCTTGGTAAAATCCAAAATTGGTTGAACATCTTGCAAATGATTAACCAAGTTATGCCAAAAACTCCATTGCTTCACAGAAGGGTCCAATAGCAAAGTTGATGGAACACTACCTAGTGATTGTTAAGTTCCAGAGATCACTACTCCCTCCGGATGCGCTGAGATCTCAAGCGGTTTGAGTCTCTATAAATTAGAAATACAATAATAACTTAAGATACAAACACTATAGATCTCTTAACACTTCCACAATGAAAATACACAACAATCACACAATAACTCATGATGTACCCTGGAAACCCCAAATGGGGAAAATGAACAATCTGTGGGGCTATCTTCTATCTCGTGCCCCGAGCAAAACAAGTAGAGGATAAATACATACAAATACTTTAGATGAAACAACCGAACCTGACAGGTATCAAAACCCTAGATCTGATTGCAAAGACTGATGCAGGCACTTGGGAAATGTGCGCTAACTGTCAATACGGATCTAGATCTCTCTGCAAATTAAACTCCGTCTATACTATCTCTCTCACTCCACAACCCTGATTTGCTCTGCCAAAGAAGAAGGCCAACTTTCTAGATCTGAAGAATGCGCCCCTCTCTGCATGGAAAAGTGTGTCCTACAACTGTCAGAAACTCGCACTTTGTCAGATCTCAGCCGATCTGAGCTCTGATCGTCATTGCTCTTCCTCAATCACTGAGGAAGGCCTACTCTGGAAGTCTCAATTGCTCAATCCTCCAACCGGATGCACAACGACCTCCTCTCCTTAGAAAGTGCACACCTCCTCCTCTGAAAGTCGCCCAACCTGTAAACACTGAATAATCCTCACTGATGAGCTCTCTCTGCTCGCAATATTTGGCAGCCAAGTGCCTCTGATCAAATGAGGTCTGATCCAACCCAGATCCCCTCACTCTCCCTACTGCAGAAGCTCCTCTCTCACTCAGAAAGTCGCCCTCTGCATGCACTATGCGCCCTCCTGGCTCTGACTGATCTCTCTCTGACTAGTCCGTTGAGTAACCTCTGTCAGTGACCTCCTGCCTCCTTATAACATCTCACTGATCAATTAGGTTTACCAAAAACCTAACGTGAGTGCATGCAAAAACTCACTTTTGCATGCATATTTAATTAACTGCTGTGCATGCAAAACTCATGCATGCATGAGGAAAAACACCCCGAAAGGTCCGCATGCATCTGCCATTGGATTCATGCCACGTGGTAGAGTGTATCTCACCCTCTACCTGCTCCTGATGCCTATCCAATAAGTGTACCTCCATGCTAGGCATCTGAACATGGAGGACATCCTGAGATACCACTATCTCTAACAATCCCTCTTATCCAGGGAATTCCATCCACTAATGCTTGGATTCAACAAGTCCCTTGCTGCCGACATCGACCCAACTGTCCTGCCTGTCACTGCTGTACTCTAACCTGTAGTACCTTGATCCAACTACATCAATGTGGCTCTAGAAGAAGCCTCCTTATTAATCACTAACTTTGTCATTGATCTCTGATCCAGACTCCCTCTGAATCTCTGCTGTAGCCAATCACCCAATTTGCCATCAAACGGATCTACTGCCCTGTAGGACCTAGGTGATCTCCCTCTCTCTCTAAACTGACTCAGCGCTCTCCAGAGCTAAGTCCATCTCAGTCATCTCATACCAGCTAAGTCTCCCGCTGGTACCTGTGTGAGCATCCTGCTTATCCGTTTGATCAGAGTCCAAAGACTCACTCCTCTCTGCATCATCAATTCCATGAGCATCTTGCTCATCCATCGGATAAAAATAATCACTCCTCTGTACCTCATCACCATGGTGAGCATCTGGCTCACCCATTTGCTGAGAGGATTCACTCCTCTGAGCACCATCCCTACTGTGAGCATCTCGCTCTCTATCCTCCTCTAGCTTCGATAAGGAAGCACTCAACCAACCGGATGTGCCAGATGTGGTCTGTCCCCGAACCAAGTACTCACCGTCGATACTGTGACCCATCAAGACTAGATCAACTCACTCTGGATAAGTGAATATCAGATCCCTATGGAACACAACTGAGTAAACGACAACATCCAAAGCTACAACTGAGAGTATACTCCCTCTCAGTCCTGGAATGAACAATACTCCTAATACCTCCAAGAGTTCTCCAAAGTCTAGGAGAAATCGTACTCACTCTACCCACCCTTGTAACCAAGTGATCAGTCCCCTGAACATCTCAAATCATCTGATATGTGTGTACTCAAGAACGAGGAATGCATCTCGCATCCCGGTCATGTGATTGCACTACCTGCAGTCAACCATCCATCTCTCATCAGCCTGAATCTGGTTGACTACTATCATGCCCTGACACAAATGAGGCAAGTGAGGACTCCCTCTCATACCTAGAGGTAAACTCGTTTACCTCCTCTGCCGCTGCTAAGTGCTCATCATTCACCTGCTTGTTCTTCTTTCTATGCGGGCACTGTCCCGCATAGTGTCCATACTCATTGCAGGCGAAACACTTGATCTTGCTTAGGTCATTCTTCTGTTTAAACCATTGCTTACCCTTTGTTGCAAGTGCCTGGCAGAAGCAAATGCCTGAATATAACCCCTCCGAATCTCTTCTTGGGTGAAATCATCCCACAGACGATCCCATTTGGGAAGGTTCTCTCTGGAAATAATGGATTGGACAAATACTGCCCATGGCATGGTCACGCCATTCAGAGCTTGTCGAACCAACTCACTGTCCTCAACCTTCTCACCCACTGCTCTCAGCTCATCTCTTACCTGAGTAATCTTGGTAAGATATATGGACATGCTCTCATCCTTGCCCATCTTTATACTTCTTAGTTTCTTTTTGAGTACCATCTTTCTGTTTGCATTTGAGCTTTGGTACAAGTTGGTTAAAGCATCCCACATCTCATGTACTTTGTCTTTAGCCGAGATATGTGGGATCACATGATCCTTGACTACATCAAGGAGCATCCTTTGGGCTTTTATGTTCTTTTCATAAGCTGCTTTGGCAGTTGCATCTGTTGGTACAGTAACTGGGTTTGTATCTGTGCTCTCCACTACTTCCCACAGTTCACTCTCTTTCAGAAGCAACACAATCCGTGCCTTCCATGCACTGAAGTTCGAAGCCCCATCCAACCTATCCTCTCCTCTCAAGTTGATAGCCATAACCTCTGAGCTGACTGAGAACTGAACCAAAAGAACCAAGACCCTCTTTAGGTCACAGATCTGGCCTCTCCTCTCACAGAACTTATAGATCTATCTCAGATCTACCCACCAAAATCAGAGATCTAATAGATATGACCTCTACAACCGCAGATATGGGGTATGTTAGATTTGGTAGATCCGATCTCTATCAATCTGATCTGAATGCCAAACTGAGTCACCACACAGATCTGGTATGTAGCACGCAGACCTAAGTGTGAATGCTCTCCCTGACCCTTACTAGGGCTCTGATACCATGTTAAGATATCTAGAGATCACTACTCTCTCTGGATGCCCTGAGATCTCAAGCGGTTTGAGTCTCTATAAATCAGAAATACGATAATGACTTAAGATACAAACACTATAGATCTCTTAACACTTCCACAATGAAAATACACAGCAATCACACAATAACTCAGGATGTACCCTGGAAACCCCAAACGGGGAAAACCAATAATCTGTGGGGCTAGCTTCTATCTCGAGCCCAGAGCAAAGCAAGTAGAAGATAAATACATACAAATACTTTAGATGAAACAACCGAACCTGACGGGTATCAAAACCCTAGATCTGCATGTAAAGACTAATGTATGCACTTGGGAAATGTGCCCTAACTGTCAATACGGATCTGTATCTCTTTGCAAGTCAAACTCTGTGTGTACTATCTCTCTTACTTCATAGCCCTGATCTGCTTTGCCAAAGAAGAAGGCCAACTGTCTATATCTGAAGAATGTGCCCCTCTCTCTGCATGGAAAAGTGCACCCTCCTCCAACTACCAGGAGCTCGCACTCTCTCAGATCTCAGCCGATCTGAGCTATGATCGTCACCGATCTTCTTCAATCACTGAAGAAGGCCTATTCTGGAAGTCTCAACTGCTAAATGCTCCAACCGGATGCACAACGACCTCCTCTCCTCAGAAAGTGCGCCCCTCCTCCTCTGAAAGTTGCCCAACCCTGTAAACACCAGTGTAATCATACTCGGCCGAGACTCGCGAGTTTGGCCTAGTTTTCCCGAGTGACAGCCGGGTCGGTTACTCGCGAGGCACTCGCTGCCCAAACTCGTGACTCGACACACTCGCCCACACTCGCCGTCACTTGCCCTACTCATAGGCACTCGCCAGACTCGTGGAGTCCGTGTCACTCGCGGGAAAGCCCCACCCTGTTCCACGTTTGCTTGTTTTTGGCAGGAATGCGCGACGGGTTTTTCTTTAAGACCACCATCGACTTGCTTTTCCACTCACACTGATTGTAGGGAGTGCGAGTGCGAGTGCGATCGACCGAGTAGTTGCCAGGTTGGTGATTTTTTTTTTTATACAAGTTTTAATGTTTATTGTTTAATTTTTATAGTTTTTATTTTTATTTTTATGTATGGCCGCGTCCCTCCTATCGGGTCTTTTGGTAGCCTGTGGAGGCTGCCTACAGGCCGTGATGGTCGTGTAGGCAGCCTCCATAGGCTGTCCATCACAGCCCAGAGTCCTCTAGGCTGCCCCCTGTGGCTGCCTACAGTTCTGTGGGCTGTGACTGTGGCAGCCTACAGGCCTGTAGGTTGTGATGGCAGCCTACACAAGCCTCCCCAGGGCTGTGGAGGTTGCCATCACAGCCCACAGTCCTGTAGGCTGCCCCCTGTGGTTTACTAAAAAAAACTCTACAAATTAAACAAATAAAAAAATTAATATATTTTTAATTTTTTAAATTTTAATTTATAATAATATTTGTTAAAGTTTAAACTTTTAAACTTTAAAGTTTAAATATTTAGTAATTAGTAATTTACGTTTTTTTAATTTTTAATTTAGTTATGTTTTTAAATTTTAAATTAAGTTTTGTTTTATATTTGTAATTAAGTGTTTTTTAAAATTTTATTTGTAATATTGTTTTTAATTTTTATGTAAATTATTTATATGTTTTTTTAATTTCTTATATGTTTGGGTGCTGGGCCTATTGGCAGCCTATGGAGGGCTGCCAACGTGGCCTACGTTGGAGCCTCCATAGGCTGCCAACATGCCCAACACCCAAACATATAAGAAATTAAAAAAAACATAAATAATTTACATAAAAATTAAAAACAAAATTACAAATAAAATTAAAAAAAAACTTAATTAAAATTTTTAAAATAAGTTTTTTTTTTAAATTTTATTTGTAATATTGTTTTTAATTTTTATGTAAATTATTTATGTTTTTTTTAATTTCTTATATGTTTGGTTGCTGGGCGTGTTGGTAGCCTGTCGAGGCTGCCATCGTGGCCTGTATGGCAGCCTCGACAGGCTGCCAACACGCCCAGCACCCAAACATAAAAGAGATTAAAAAAAACATAATATTTTATGTTTTTTTTAATCTCTTTTATGTTTGGGTGCTGGGCGTGTTGGCAGCCTCCACAGGCAGCCAACAGGCCCATCACCCAAACATATAAGAAATGAAAAAAAAAACATAAATAATTTACATAAAAATTAAAAACAAAATTACAAATAAAATTAAAAAAAACTTAATTAAAAATTTAAAACAAAACTTAATTAGTTGTTAAGTTTTAAACTTTTTTGTTATTTATGTTTTTGTTTTGGGCCATTGGCAGGCTGTGATGGAAGCCTCCACAGCCCTGGGGAGGCTTGTGTAGGCTGCCATCACATCCTACAGCCCTGGGGAGGCTTGTGTGTCCCCAGGGCTGTGGAGGTTGCCATCACAGCCCAAAGTCCTGTAGGCTGCCCCTTGTGGCTGCCTATAGTTCTGTGGGCTGTGACTGTGGCAACCTATAGGCCAGTAGTCTGTGATGGCTTGTGTAGGCTGCCATCACATCCTACAGCCCTGGGGAGGCTTGTGTGTCCCAAGGGCTGTGGAGGTTGCCATCACAGCCCAAAGTCCTGTAGGCTGCCTATAGTTCTGTGGGCTGTGACTGTGGCAACCTACAGGCCAGTAGGCTGTGATGGCAGCCTACACAAGCCTCCCCAAGACTGTGGGGGTTGCCATCACAGCCCACAGTCCTGTAGGCTGCCCCCTGTGGTTGCCTATAGTTCTGTGGGCTGTGATGGCAACCTCCACAGCCTGCCAAAAATGAATTAGATTTCTTTAAAAAAAATAAAATTCATTTTAATTTTAATTTATAAATAAAAATTCATTTTAATTTTTTTTCCACTATCAGATTGTCATCCATGGCACCTAAGGGCAGACCTAGAAGGCCTCTTGATAAAGCATGGGAACATTGTGTCCGGGTGGTCCCAAGGCAAGACAATCAAGTAAAGTGCAAATATTGTCCAACGACTATGTATGGGGGCATAAATAGGGTAAAACACCACCTAGCTCGAGTTGTGTGCAAGGATGTTGTAGTTTGTGATGGCTGCCCTGAAGAAGTCACAGCGGAAATGCACGCTGCTTTGGAAGGCATCAAAGAACAAAATGCCAAAAGAACTAGGCTAAGGTTTGAAACAACAAGGATGGGCAGATCTCCAATGGGATCCCCAGGTAGTTGCTCATCAACTTTTGCACCAAGTGCTCCAGCAAGTCCATCTATCACCTCTCCTTTCTTCCTTCCTCGTACAACTCCGGGATCTCAACCAACCTTGGACAACTTTAATGAAAGGAAAAGGAAGGAGGTTGATATGGCAGTGAGGAGGTTTTGGTACCATGACAACCTTTCATTCAACATTGCAAGGTCTCCATTTTATCAGCCCATGGTAGATGCTATAGCAAGCGCTGGCCCTGGATACAAAGCCCCCTCATATAGTGCACTTAGGGGGAAAGATCTAGATGAGGAGTTGCAGTGTGTCAAGGCACAGTTGGAGAGCATTAAAAGCTCATGGGAGTTTACAGGTTGCACAATCTTGTCAAATGGGTGGACAGATAAGAGGAGTAGAACAATCATAAATTTTCTTGTGGCTTGCCCTAAAGGAACCATGTTCTTGAAATCTGTTGATGCATCTTCACATGTGAAAGATGCAAATTTGATATTTACATTGTTAGCAGAGGTTGTTGAAGAAGTGGGGGCCAAAAATGTTGTCCAAGTAATCATCGACAACGTAGCAAATTATGTGGCAGCAGGTAAATTGCTTTGTGCAAAATACGCAACTCTTTTTTGGACCCCTTGTGCTGCCCACTGTACAGATTTGATTTTGGAGGACATTGGGAAGTTGGAGTGGGTGCAAGATGTGGTTCATGAGTTCAAACAAATAATCAAGTACATTTATAACCATGCTTGGGTGCTGAGTCTTATGAGAGAGCACACAAAAGGTGAGCTCAGTCACCCTGCTGTCACACAGTTTGCAACCAATTTTCTCTCCCTTCAAAGCCTTCTTAATTAGTACCAAGCATTGAGACAGATGGTTAGTAGCAGGGAATTGATACATTATAAGGACAGCACAAAACCAGATGCAATGGCTATGAGCTTGTTTGTCCGTAGAGATAGTTTATTGGAGGAAGTCACTGAGATTGTCAGCATGACAAAATCACTTGTGAGAGTGTTGAGGATCATGGATGGTGACAAACCACCAATGGGGTATGTTTATGAGGGGATGGACAGGGCCAAAGAGGCCATCAAGGTCTTCTATAAGGGGGTTGAATCAAAATATCTTCCTATATGGGATATTATTGATTCCAGGTGGGACAGACAGCTACATTCACCATTACATGTAGTAGGGGCATATCTCAATCCGAGCATATTCTATAATGAAGGGTCTAAAATTCAAAAAGATCCTGAGGTGATGAGAGGTATGATGATATGCATTGAGAGGATGTACCCCAATCAAGAGACTCAAGACCTAATCAATATGCAACGAGATATGTAAAAGGAATCATCTTGCATGTTTGGATTTAGCTCAACACAACGTCTGAGGGAGAAGAAAATGCCATGTAAGATTCAATTCGTAATTCGTTAAATTTTATTTTGCTAGCTTTATTTTTCAAGTTTGACATTGCAAAACTTGTAATCATTGTTTATTTGTTTTTCATAACAACCCATTGGTGGTTAGATTGTGGCACTGAGGCACCACAATTGCAGGAATTCGCCATCAGAATCTTGAGTCAGCCTTGCAGCGCTTCAAGTTGTGAGCGCAATTGGTCAGTATTCGAGCACATTCACACCAAAAAGCGCAATAGGTTGGAGCATGAGAGGTTGGAGAAGTTGGTCTACATATACTACAACCTTCAGATGCTCACAAAACAATTGCGGGCAAAGGATTTGGATCCAATTTTATTGGATCAGATTGATCTAGTCTTTGATTGGGTGGTGGAGGATGAAGCTCCTTTTGATTTGACTTGGCTTGATGAAGAGACCGAGGGTCCCTCTGGTGTACCATTTTCTGAAATGGAAATACCAAACACAACTGCATCGCAGTTGATTTTTCCATCTAGTGATGTTGTCACTAGCTCTAGTAGGGCCTATACTAGGCGTTCCACTGCTCGTAGTCATGCATGAAACTCGAGTTTGGACTTGGAGACACTATCTTTTTTGATTTGCTAGCTATGTTTTGAGTTATGTATTTGAACTTGGTACTATTTTGGAATGTGTTCAGGGAATCATCTTTCAGTTCACTATTTTGCATACAAATATGGAGTGTCAAATGTTGTATTATTAATTTTTATGAGATGATCTAATGAATTTCTGCATAGAATTGTTTTTATAACTTATATGGATTAGAAATGCCATTATCTATGTTTTTTGTGCTTAAAAGTTACCACTTTTTTTTAATATTTTTTTTAATATTTTTCATATTTGTTGAGTACTTGCAGAGTCTTATCCGAGTCTTATTTGAGTCGCCGAGTCTGTCGAGTCCCAATCCAGCCGAGTATTTGCCGAGTCCGAGTCTGACTACATTGGTAAACACTGAATAATCCTTACTGATGAGCTCTCTCTGCTCACAGTATCTGGCAACCAAATGCCTCTGATTATATGAGGTCTGATCCAACTTAGATCCCCTCACTCTCCCTACTACAGAAGCTCCTCTCTCACTCAGAAAGTCGCCCTCTGCATGCATTATGTGCCCTCCTGACTTTGACTTATCTCTCTCTGACTAGTTTGCTGAGTGACCTCCGCCAGTGACCTCCTGCCTCCTTATAACATCTCACTGATCAATTAGGTTTACCAAAAACCTAATGTAAGTGCATGCAAAAACTCACTTTTGCATGCATCTTTAATTAATCGCTGTGCATGCAAAACTCATGCATGCATGAGGAAAAACACCCCGAAAGGTCCGCATGCATCTGCCAATGGATTCATGCCAGCTGGTAGAGTGCATCTCACCCTCTACCTCCTCCTGATGCCTATCCAATAAGTGTACCTCCATGCTAGGCATATGAACATGGAGGACATCCCATGATACCACTATCTCTAACAGTGATGAGGGTAGGCTATCTGGACTCCTTGGCCCATCCAAGTTGATGCAAGCTGGGATGAAGTGTCGTTGGTAGTGTTAGGTTTGAAACCAATTGTTGGGATCATAGATTCTTCATGGCGTCATTGTCCATAATGATGGAAGCTTACCCATCCTTGCTTTTGCAGTTTTGAGTAAATAAAGCTTCTCGTTTGTGTAATTGGTGGGCCTCAACACTAAATGTGGAAATGTAGAGGTAGGGTTTGTTACTGCTCAAGCTAGCACTTTGATTAAGGTCATGAATCTCGGTGCTATGAGAGGTATAAACACGGGAGAAGCTAGTGCCCAATGTCACCACAACCCAACTTCTCAACATTTTAGGTAAACTCCTAAGGCTAAGGGGGAGTCCTTAATATCGACGAAGGATATTTGCAAATCATTCAAACACAAGACAAATACCTTTCACAAGCAACCTCTTGACTAAGACTAGTGCCTTATGGGGTCAAAACAATAGAACATTAGATGACACTAGGAGAGGGTAGGAGTTATATCAATTTCAAGGTCACAACTTCAATATCTTACTGCTGTTATGACAGAACAGCAGCCAATAACTCTTCAGAAATAGATGAAAAACCAACCAAGCTTCACCAACTTACCATACAAGATGCACCCTTTAGGTTGGGGTAAAGGTCACAACTCAAGAGGGGTAAAAGGAGGCTCTTAATCAGACTTTAAGCCTTGAGGTGTTTAAACAGATCTGGGTTAAGCCCTAACCAGCCCTAAAAATAGATGGTGGACTTGTTAAACCTTTTCAATAGATTCCCAACACATCAGGGCCGATAGTAGGCCTTAGTCCAGCTCTTGTAGGCCCTCAAACTTGCTGGTTTGACTGCTGTATCTGCTATATCAGATCTGAAAAATACCAGCGAACTAGCATAACAATGGTATATCTCACAAATTAGCCCTAGAAGAAGGATGCCCTTAGAGATTCACCACGAAACCTAGGGGGTGCAATTTTCTAGTGAAATAGAAGCTTCAACGTCGTCATATATTTTTGGATTTTCTATTTTTAGAGTTTTAATAATATTATATTTTTTTTGCATTTTCAAGATATATGAATAACATAAATTTAATAAAAGATTGAGGAGGATTGGACCATAGTCTTTACCTTAGGGCAACAAGAGATCAAGATTAGTGTCCCTTCTCAATTTGGCAATACAATGAATTAGGGCAAAGACTAGTAACCCAAGATAGGCCAAAGTAGTCCCAGCCTAATTAGGGAAATAATGAACTCCAAGGCCCCACTAGGAGAGCTCCTTCCAAAGGAAAATCTCCTCAAACAAGTTTAACTAGATGAAAAATAAAAACTCTAATTCACTTGCCAAGGTGCACAAGAGGCAAAGCAAGACGAGATTAGAAGATCTTACCAACACCACCAAGAAAAGAGCAAGAGAAATCTTAGGTCCTTCCTTAGCCAAGAGTTATCACAACCATTTACATGGATCAACCGTTAGAGAGATAACAAAACCCTAGAAATTCACCATTCATCCTTCAAAGCAAGGGAATAAGCCAAAAAGAGAAGTGCGCTAGCCTCAAATGCTCATGTAGATCAATAGAAAAAGAATAATGATCATATTTGAACCCTTGCTTTTCTTACAAATGAGAGGGAGGTGCTCTTTATTTATATGTATCGACCTAGCCTTTTTAATTTTAGAGCCTACCTTACTAAAAGTAACAGGAATTCAAAATTAGGGTTTGTCACCCACAAGCTAGGGACCAAACCTCAAAAAGACAAAATAATGATAAATTGATGCAAATGGCTTCAACCAAGAGGAACGTTAAGCCTAAAGGAGGACATCATGCTCCAACTAACTCTAACGATGTGCGTTTCCCTCAATGTCTTCCTTTTTAGCAAGGTGTAAGGTCTTCTTCAAAGGATGATGTCATTATCATTTTTGCACATGGGGACCAAGAGGAGGGGTAAAACATCAAAAGGAAGTACTAAGTGGGGGTAGATGAGGTGTGCTAAAGCGGGTATGACAATCCTTACGAGCGCAATCATCTCTACATAGCATAAACACAAGTGTGGCTAAGAGCCCTTGAGCCATGTGCCCTAATGGATTCATCTCAAGGTGCACTAGACACCTACCCAGGGCATAGATGCCCAACATGATGAGGGACTTCTGCCCATCAAGGGGTAGTTAGCAAAGCCACTAGGTCAACACTCCTTGAAATGGGAACCAAGATGACTCGCCATGACCAAACCAAGGGTCTTGAGCCCTGCTAGACTAACACTTTTACATAAGAAGCCCATACTCGGCCTTTTACAATGGCAAAAGACCCCCACTTTGGTACATCATGAAGGGCACGCTTCAAACAAGCTGAGGCGTAACAACTGGCTCCAACTACGGGACATGCGCTCTTCTTGGGAGTGTATGAGAACCCCTTAGAATCTCCTTGAACCTCTAGATCTACACACACTTCAAACAACAACTTCGTCAAATGCATTGGAGGTAGACACTTCTGTCCTACCTTGTTCAAATCAAAATGAAATACCGTAAAAAACAAGTGCAATGCATGGGTAAAAGTAAATGATGAAATCAAATGAAGCTAAATCTACTATACTACAAGGGATGTCTTGAAGACATTAGATATCACATGAGTAAAATTTCTTTAATGCTTGCCCATTGACAGGCAACGGTAACTTGTCTCCATTTAAATGTCTTAAGAAAAAAGAGTTGGTACCTACTGTTATGCCTCAAAGTGTCTAAAGCGTTCCTTTTAGATGTACCAGAGTGAAGGGTTTCTTTTCTTTTGTAAAGGCCAAGTTTTTGGGGCTATATTGTGTAAAATGTTGATTTTGGGGCTAAATACCCTTGGTCAAATCATGGCAGATCCCATTGATTTCCACCTCAAGGAGGTGTTGGCGTTCTGGCTCTGTTGACTACCCTTTGGATGGGTGTCCAGTGCCCTTGAGGCAAATCATTGGGACACATGGCCACACTCATATTTTGCTTTGTAGAGGTGATTACACGTGTATAGGTTGTCATACTTGTCTTAGCACACCTCATTTTGCCCACTTGGACCTATTGTTTTGATATAAAATCCCTTCTCCCGGTCTCTAGACCCATAAATGTCATTCCTTAAAGAAGAAGCATACATTGTTAAAAAGGAGTGTGTTGAGGGAAAATCATCTGTTGGGGTTAGTTGGGGCATGACGTCCTCCTTTTGGCTCACCTTGCACTTGGTGGTGCCTAATTGCACATTTTTATTCTTATTTTATGTCATTATGTGGTTTAGTCCCAAGTTTGTGGGTGCACTAACCTTAACTTTTATAATTTGTCATTAACTTTGTAGGCTTGAATTTGTAAAAGGTTAAGAGTTGTCTCATATAAATAAGGCAGCCCCACCTCATTTGTAAATCATGGACAAGGGTTAAAACATGATATATTTTCTTTTTCTCTTGGTATATTGGAGCACTTGAAGCTATGCACACCTCTCTCTTGGATGTCTTTTTTGCTTGATGGATTAATGGATGATGTTCTACGGTTTGATTTTGCACATGCTAAGTTGATGCTAAGACTAGTTTTAATAATTCATGCTCAAGGGTGACCTAAGGTGCACTTCCTTGCTCATTCTTGATTAATGTTTATACCCTATCCTTCAACTCTCTCTCTTCTTGTCAATTTTTTACATTTTATGCAAAAAATACAAAAAATACAAAAAAATATAATATACCGAAAAAACCCTAGTTTTTCCTAGAAAATTAAAAATTCTAGCCGTGATTTTTTTTTTGTTCCACCCTAAAATTTCGCCCTAGGGTTTTATGCACAAACCCTAGAAGGCGTCCTCTTCCGAGGAAGTGCATTGGGAAATGTTACGGGGGTACCAATACCAACTCACATTCAGATATTTGCCCAAGGAGAGGGGTCACATTTTTCTTCAGGGCCATGATGGGGGTATTATTAGCACTTTCTGAGAGGTGGTTATGGACGGACCCTTTGATCTTTCCTTTAGGAGTACTATGGCTTAATGGCATTGCTGACTGCCTCATTCTGGGGCTTGTAGCCCTGAGGTTGGTTTCCAGGGCTCCTAGGGGCAGGTCACTGGGTCACATGACCCCTTGTTTTCCACACATGTGACAATATTCCAGCTCTAGGGCTCTTGCCTCCCCTTCCAATCATCTTATGCACCCATCTTGGTACCTTTCCAGCAGAGCGCCCTCTCTCCTTGGTGCAGTTTCCTTGATGACATCCACCTTGGTCACCAGGCCCATAGGCTTGTAGAGGGGGGACGTTGAGGGTTTTTCAGCATTATTGGGGTTAGATGGGGCATGACGATCCCCCCCATGCTCATTCCACCTTTCAGAGCGAAGCCTTTTGTTTAGTTTTAATCATTTTTAGCAATTTGTTTAGGCACCTAGGGGGAAAATACCCTAGGTAGCCATCTTTTAGCCATCTTCTGGCCATCTTTAGACTATTTTATATTATTTCATGTTATATTTTTACATTGACATTTTATTTGGCCTGTCGGCTTGGTTATTTTGTAAAATGAGTTGAGAACACTATAATAACAACTCCTCACTTCATTTGTAAATCATAACTCAAGGGATAAATTACATTATGTTGCTCTTTTACCCAAGATAGTCTTTTGGAAAGTGATGCACACGTCTTGGAGTTTTCTCTTCTTTGCCTTGTGGATGAAATTTGGATGCTTTCTAGGGTTTTGCTCATGCATGGTGGATGCTAGGAATTGTTGGAACAACACAAAGCTCAAGTAAGTCTGGTTTTAGGCTTGCTTGGTGAAGGTAGGTGGATTCTTGCTTCTTGATGATTGAATGGTGGCCATTGAGCTGCATTTTTTCTGATTAGGGCCTTTTTGTCTGCCTTCTATTTTCTTTGCATGGTGGAAAACATTCCCTAGAGGAGGTTTTCCTTAGTTTGGCCTTGGATCTCTAATTTTGCCCTAGATTAGGCTCATATCACGAACCCTAGAGGTTGTCGTAGGAAGCCCTAGTTTAGGAGCAAAGAGAAGATTACTCCAAGAGGGAGGCTGGTCACCTCTCCTCTAGGCCTAGGGTTTAAGGTTATATCCATGAAAACCCTTGTTTTATCAAAATTTATCAAATTTGCTTGCATTTTCATGTGTAATTTTGCATTTTCATGGTAGAATTAGGGTTAAAATTAGGTCTGCAATTTTATGTCTGAAATCCTAAAAGTCAATTTTTTTTAAAAATTTTTTTGGCCTCCCTCCTACAAATTCGGCCTGCCATTTTAGGCCTTAAAAACCCTAGGGCGAAATTGTGGCAGCCCTAAAGATATAAAAAAATTCTAAAAAATCCTAAAATTTGCCCTAATTCTAAAAGTCTAAACCCTAACCTGCTCTAAACCCTAATCCTACCCTTATTTCTCCCTTACAGCCCTAATTCTCCTTCTTTACACCCACGACTTGCCTTCCCAAGCCTCCTTGCTGTTTCAGCCTTCTCCCTGCTTCATTTGGATTTGCTGCAGCTGCAGACTACCCATTCTTTTGCTGCCATAAAACTGCTACATAAAAACCCCAACAAATAACATCAAAAGGGTTAGCAAAAGGACATTTGATTACTGTTTTAAGAGTGACATATAGGATTGAAAGTTGTACTGTTTACCTTCTACAGGATTGTTATAACAGACTTTGTTAGAGTGTTACAATTTTTAATGAAGTCTAATTTGGCTAATATTTGAAGGAGTTAACTGCTGTCTGAATATCACAAGTTTGATAATCCTTGGACTGATTCACTGCTGAAGGTCACTATTGAAATTCGGTGGTCACTGTGAGAATTATAATCTTTGCTATAATGTTCATATATTTTGCTTCATTATTGGATGAATGATCTTTATGGTTGTTTGGGTGATTACCGAATAATTATTGGACTGTTTACTATTGGGGATTGCTGTTATAAATCACTGTACTGAATTAGCTACTCTTGTGGAAATTACCTTAATGACAGTTGTTGCAACATTACTCATATAGTTGGTTCCTTCACTTGATGAATGATTACATACCTAAGACCATTGTTTGGTGAAGGAAGATTTACTATAATAGTGACAAAGTTTACTTTGGTTTCAATAACACTTGCACCATTCGTATTCACAGTATGCTTTCTTCATTCTTCATTTGATTCCATAAAGGCACTGGTCACTAATACAATTGTGTAGGAGATATAGTTTGGTTGCTTAAGTGTCTTGCAGAATAGCGAAAAGGGCTCTCCCCTTGGAGGTTATGACACTCCGAAGTAGCTGGAAGTGTGGCTAAGGTGACATTGGGTCACACTCTCCTTGCATTGTCTATTGCACACTAGCCCTCCTAGTTTGTCCGGTAACAGGATACATGAAAATCTTGTAATTGGTGAATTGGAGGGTGTTTGATATTTTTGGCTTGACCTACAATTGCACCTTAGTCCAATTGTCCCCTTTTCCTTGAGGGCACACTTTTGGAGTGGTTGCTTTGGGAAGTGTGACATTGTCTTGGGAAGTGCCGATTTGCCTTGTCTTGGGAATATTTCCATTGATATATGATTGTTGTGTCTTGCTTTGATATTGTTTGACTCCGTTAAGGCACTGATCATAGTCATAAAGTGTGGTGGAAGGTATTTGTTGCTTGTGGGTGATTGCAGGTGTCTTTCATCCATTAGGGACTCCCAATGGGTTTGGAGTTACCCGAAGTGTTGAGGTTAGATTATGGTGACATTGGGTTTAACTCTCTCACTCGAGTTTACCGTCACTAGCACTAGGTCTACATAGCCTTGATTTGCAAATGTTTGCTAGTTTGAGCGGTACCACATATAATGTCTTCAATTTGAGAAGGACCCAACCAGAGGCTCTTGAACTTACCGTGTTTACCTAATTGTTCATTTTGTTTGTTCCATATGAGGACAAAATCACCTTTTCGAAATTTCTATGACGGGCTTTCTTGTCGAATTGACCTCTTGTCTTTTCTTGGTGTTGTACCATGTGATCAAACACTCTTCTTATGTTCTCATCAAGCTCTACCAAATGGTTGATTCTGCTTTGGACTGCGTCAGATGCATGTTGCTAGAGGACTTTGTACACAGGAATCTTCAAACGGACAAGCAATGTCTCTTCAAGCCCATATACTAACTCAAGTGGACTTTTTCCAGTTGATTCTTTCCTCATTATTCGGTCAGCCCATAAAGCATACTTCAATTTGCTGTCCCAATTTTTTTGTTGTTGTCTCCAACAATTTTCTTTATGATAGTCATCAGATTCTTATTACGCAACCCAGCGAAACCATTCCCTATAAGGCCCCCTAGCACTAAATAGCAGAATAGGGTGCTGAGGTGACAATGGCCCCCTATTAGTTCAACCTAGGTTCACACTTGTGCTTTGGTACTTTATCACAAGGGGTGTGAATTATTATTAAAGTTGTAACACTGGCAATATGAGTATGTTATGGATTTTGAGTTGTGAATTTTTAGGGGCTGTGAATGCAAAAGCATATAAAGAATACATGTACTGAGCTACTTATGATGGGATAACTCCTGAAGAAGCTAAAGCAAGATCTAATTTAAAATGAAGAAAATAATTGAGGGTTATAACATACAAAAACTCTTACAATAGGCGAATATGTGCTGAAATTTCTTTTATGCTTTGCACAATTCCAATATTAGTTGTATACCTACGACCAATACTAGGGTGCTATTAACCATCTTATTGACTACAAAGAGGTTGAAAAATTATGGTTTGGGCCTACCATTTTGACACGTTTGTTGTTAGAAGAGGTACACTGAAATTGTGTCATATCATATTATCGACCCAAAGAAAAGAATATAAAACCATGAGATGCCACAAAAAGGTAGCCATGTTCTTATGGAATGACCTATCAAAACCTCAAAAGAAGCTCTTGTTTCTCAATTCTGATAAGAAGTGGATATGTGTAATATATTGTAACACATTATCTACCTGCATTTTGTTCATTTTTGGAAATTAATATCATAGTTGACTTTGTCGAAGATGCTCTTTGTTTCTTCTTAGTTGTGAGAAGAAGTGGATTTATGTAATATATTGTAACACATTATTTATAGTTATCTGGTTCCATTGACAACATTTTGTTCATTTTCGGACATTCATATCAAATTAGTTGTTGTCTACATTTGGTTTTGGTTTCAGTTCATGTAAGCTATCTGTTTTTCTAGCTAATTTTATACACAGCGATAGATCTGGCATCCACATTTCTAAAATTGTGAGCAATTGTAACAGAAAACCTGTCGTTCACATTTGGGTTAATCCTTGTATGACTTGTGTAGTTGTAACTTTCTCATATTTTTTTGTATGCCTTGTTTGTTAAAAGTCCATTCTGTACATTTGATTTTTTGTCTAATCCCAAATGAATGTGAACCATGAAGAATGTTTTCAGGTGTTTCAGGGTCTTTTTTTTTCATCTATTTATTTTGATGTTTTCTTGAATAGATGATTGAACTTGCAGAAACACTTATGCTCTTTATGGACCTTCAAACACTCGGGGACAAGGAATTAAAGAAGCTTGCATTTTCACACGTTGTCCACTCAATTCGACGAATGAATATTAAGCATAATAATGATCCTAAGAATCGTGCATTGCAGAGCATTTTGTTCACATTGTTGCAGGTGAGAACTTTTATCTGAATGCATTATTTTTACCACGTTGATCGTAGATGCCTATAACTATAAAAAGGGTATCTGTTTTCAATTATTTATCGTTTGTTAAGCTAGAGTTTGGCTATGATTCTTGATAAATTTTTATTAAAGAGGCTTAAGGTTTGAGCACAACTTAAAGACTATTTTTGAATAGCCTTATAGGTGTCTTAACTATCTACTGGTGATGCAGGAAGAACAAGAGTCAAAAGCAAAGAGTGCCCTCTCTATTCTGTGTGATCTTCATCGTCGGAAGGTCTGGTTTGATGAGAGGACTGGAAATTCTATTTGCAGTGCATGTTTTCATAAATCTTCAAAGTATGTATGACCAACTTTTGATGAACTCATGCGGTGTTAATCTGTTTCTCTATTATGAGTTATAGCTTATGTATCCTATGGTTTTCTCTAAATTAAAAAGCTATTTCTGGTGATATGCAGGATTATGATACCTGCTCTCTCTTTTCTTCTTGGCTATGAACAGAATGTAGAAGATGATGTGGATGACGATTCTAGTAGTGATGAAGATATGATTACGAGGAAGCCTCAAGTGGTTCTGAGCAGAGAAGCTGTCTATAAGGTTTGTTATACTTCAAGTTCATATCTCCAAGAATGTAGGTCTTGTACTTTGTGATTGTATTATAATTGTGTCAGGTCTATCAGTTCTGAGTTTTTTTCGTTCTTGACAAATTTTTACTCTACTACTTTTTTTCATATAATAGTAGAGGTATGATTTCTTGAGAAAAGCATAAATATGCTATAAAGTATAAACTGAAACGATATTTCAAATTTGAATTAGCCATATGTTTTGCACAAAGGACACTACAAATCCATAATTGTTAGATGTACATAAGTGAACCAGATGGTATATGATACGAAATAATTAAGCAAATGCTCATCAGTTTAGCTTGTTTGGTTTACTCTTGACAATGGTTTTATCCTCGTCAATTGTGTTATATATTGATGTACATTGTTATGTTATCAATATACAAGAGAGCTTTAGATGAAAGGAATCTAACTAGTTTCTGGAAAGAGCTATCGAGATACAAGTGCAAAGAGAAATTTGTGGCTTTTCCTCTTAACAAAGTTGTTGATATTTCGGCCTGTAGTAGACAGCAGCAAGCACTATCTATCTTGTTTATTCCATGCATCTTTTGGGCTTTTCTTGTACATTTTATTATTCCTCATTTAAAGTGCTATAGAAAGTAGTAATAGATATGCAATTAAATTATTATTAGAAGGAAAGCTATTAATGGATAGTTGAAGCTTGGTTGGAACTTGGAACTGGATAACGAAAAGAAGATTAAGCAATAAAGTACATTTTATTAATGAAATATATAATTTTTAAATACAGGCAAATCACAAGGGTACAAATTCAAGTAAAAAGAAAAAAAAAGCAAAATTACAGCGTGTGATGCGTAGCATCAAAAAGCAACAGCGTGTTAACTCAGAAAATCTTGGTTGGGGTAGCTATTCACCTCTCCAACATTTGAAAGATCCACAGGTGAGTATGTTATGCTTATTTATTGTTATAGTTGTTCAATTTGTCTTATGCTATTCAACCATTGAAGTCATTGTTTGTATGTGTTGTTTTAGGGCTTTGCTGAGAAGCTTTTTTCTCGCCTTCAGACATGCAATGAGCGATTTGAGGTAGGTGTTAAATTTTACTTATTCCAGGCCTAGATAAAATATTTCCTAGTGATTTTCCTTGCTGAAAGTTACTTTTACAGCTCACTGAATAAATTATACTGCTGGAATATTTTAACAGAAATAAATAGCGGAAGCGAATTCAATAAAAAACAGATCTACACAATAAAATCATATGAATAGAATTTATGCCCTTCAAATTAGCTTTTCATTCAGTAATTTCCAAGCTTACAAGGGCTCCCTTGTGGGGAAAATGGACTTGATAAAATACAGCAACAAATCTGGCAAAATGCGCTTCTTCCAACTGCAAAACTGCCCAGAAAACCCTGCTGTACACCACTGTGCCGTACAGCTTGTATGGTGCTGCGGTATGACACTTACAAACTGTACGGTCGATCTGTACATGCAAATCTTCCTGCAGAGAGTCAGAGACGTGCCATATGCACTGTTTGCCTTTGTCTTTGTCCGCACAGCCGCAACCTGCAAACTGCTTACCCACGTTTCTGTCCGTACGAAACTCTTGTGAATCGGTACGGCTATTGTATGGGCGACTGCCTGCTTGAAACCTTCACTTGGTTGGTATGATTCCCTTGGAAAATTTCCCTGTTTGCTGCTATCTCTCTGTTGGCCAAATTTGGAAAGTAGAAAGTCCTCTCCAACTCAATGCTTGAGTTTCTCTTATGCCTCTCTTGTGTCTTCTCGTCTCACCTTGGCTGCCTTTTATACTATTGGGATGAACCAAAACCCTAACTCCGATGGCTGTAGATCTCATTCACTTGAGATCAATGGCCGAGATTCATTTAATTAACTTAAATCACTTATGCCAAAAACTAGACATTTCTCCAAATTATACTCAATTAATCTAAAAAGACATTCACTTTAATAAAGTGAATTTCCTAGGTTCCTGAAAGGTATTAATGACGATTTCCATAAGTAAGACACAATCTCATGGAAATACTTGTTTGAGCTATTGAACATCAACACTCCCTCTTAGTGAGAAGGTATTCTCCACTACTCCTAGCTCATCTCTGAAGAAGACAAATTTCCCTTTCGCTAAGGGTTTGGTGAGAATGTCTGCAACCTGCTCATCTGTGGAAATATACTAGAGCTTGATTGCTCCCTTCTGGACGTTGTCTCTGATGAAATGATATTTGATCTCAATATGCTTAGACCTGTCATGGAATACTGGATTCTCAGAGAGTTTGATACAACTTTGACTATCGTAGTGAATCGGTGTAGGCTTCAACTCCTGATCAAATAATCCTGTAAGCAATTTGTGAAGCCAAAGAGCTTCACAACTCACCATACTCGCTTCCATGTATTCTGCCTCTACTAAATTGAGTGCTACAGAAGTTTGATTCCCGTTGAACCAAGAAATCACTGATGAGCCCAAGATGAAGCAACACCCTAGGGTGCTCTTTCGATCTGCTGCACTCCCTGCCCAATCTGAGTCTGAATAATGCTGCAACTCCACTCCATCACCTCCAAGATACCTCAATCCATACTCCAATGTGCCCCTCAAATATCTGAGCATATGCTTTGCTGCTACCCAATGCACTTGCCTTGACTCCACCATGAACTGACTCAAGGTATTCACAACAAAACATATATCTGGCCTGGTGTTAACCAAATATATCAACGATCTAGTCAGTTGTCTTTTAACTCTAGGATCCACCCACTCTGAATTTGAAGAATTGATCTTCTTCAGGTTGGATACCATAGGTGTAGCTATCAGTCTACAGTCCTCCTTCCTAAATCTCTTTAGGATCTCCATTGTGTACATCCCCTGACCGAGGAAGATCTCACCCGATCTTTGCCATACCTCTATCCCCAAGAAATAATGCATCAAGCCGATGTCCTTCATCTCGAACTCTGTGGTCAAATCTGCCTTGCACCTCGCTTTAAGCTCCTCTGCACCTGTGAGAAATAAATCATCCACGTACAACACCAACATGAGTGGCTTAACACCAACATTAGTTGCTTTGATCCAACAATTATGAAGTACAAGTTGGGATCCGCCTCACTCTTGGTTAAGCCCATGTTCTGTAAATATTCATCAATCCTAGAATACCATGTCGTGGGTACCTGCTTACGTCCATACAAGGATTTCTTAAGTTTGCACACATGAACTCTCTCTCATGTACCTTGAAGCTCTGAGGTTTCTCTTTGTATATTTCCTCCTCAATGATCCCATTGAGAAAGGTTGTCTTCACGTCCATTTGGTGAATCCTTCGCCCCATGATTGAGGCAATAGATATCATAAGCCAAATGGAAGCATATCTGGTGACTGGAGCGAATGTCTCCTCATAGTCTACTCCCTCTCTTTGAGAGAAACCTCTCGCCACGAACCTCGCCTTGAACTTCTTGATGCTGCCATCTACAACATGCTTGATCTTGAAGAGCCACTTGGAAGTCACCACAGACTTCACCTTCTGTCTAGGCACAATATCCAAAACACCATTCTTCATGATGGAGGTGTAATCCTCGACCATGGTGTAATCCTCCATCATGGCATCCCTCCAAACCTGCTGGTAGGTTGATTCCTCATAACTGGAAGGCTTGGAATCAGGATGCTGCTCATCAATGCCGTATAGTTTAGAAACTTCCTCGGAGGCCTACTCTCCCTAAACGATCTCTTGGGAGTCTCAACATGCTTCTGAGCATCTCTTAATGTCTGTTCAAATCATCTGGGTCTCCTGACAGAACCAGAAGGTGCTAACTCTTCCTCCTCGCTTGAAGGTTGATTCCCTGAACTCGAAGTTTGTGAACTTTGTTCTCCCTTTGGAGCCACCCGCTCCTTGTCCTTTGCCATTGGTGGTAACTCATGAGACTTCCTAGATGCTAAGTTCTCGAGCTTAACATCTTGGCTCACCACTATCTTTCGCTGTGCTGGCATGAAGATCCTGTAAGCCTTTGAGGTCTTGCTGTACCCCACAAACACACCCTTCTATCCTGAAGGCTCAAGCTTTGTCCTCTTCTCCTCAGTTACATGAATGTAAACTGGGCAACCAAAGATCTTCAAATGTCCCATCTCTGGCTTCACTCCTGTGAATGCCTCCTCAGGGGTCTTGTCCTCCAATATCTTGTGATAACTCTTGTTTTGCAAATAAACTACTGTGTTACACGCCTCTTCATAAAGACACATAGGCAGTCCCTGATCATGAATCATAGCCTTTGCAGTACTGTTGATGGATCGGTTCTTTCTCTCCACAACCCCATTCTGCTGAGGGTTGTATTAGACTGTCTTCTCCCTCTTAATCCATGCCTCCTTGCAGAAATCCTTGAAGTCATTTAAGGTGTACTCTCCCCCATTGTTTGTCCTCAAGACCTTGATCTTCTTACCTGTTAAGTTCTCCTCTTGAGCTTTGAACTCCCAGAATTGACTGAAGACCTCGTTCTTGCTCTTCTAAAGAAGATCCAATTTTTCCTGGAGAGATCATCAACAACACATAATATGATACTCCCTACACATATACTACAGACATCGACCCACACACATTTGAATGAATAAGATCCAAGATCCCCCTGGACCTACTCTTACTACTTGGAAAAGCAGTCTTGATATTCTTGCCAAGTGCACCTCTTTGCATACTCCATACTGCTCAACACTGAAATCTGGAAGACTAGTGATAATCTCCCTTAGAATCGACAATGCCCTATAATGCAAGTGTCCCATCCTCCCATGTCAAAGCTCGCACAAGTTGTCACTGTGATGTACCAAATCCTGTTTGCAACCTGTATAAGTTGTCCTCTCTAACCCCAATCCTCACTAGTGTGTTAGTGTTGAAATGTTACCTAGGAAGTGTTGTTCACCTTGTGTTTCCTTGGGGTGGACAAGGACACTTTAAAAAAAGTGACCCCTAGCCATTAATTAATAAAGTCAGTAAGTATTTTATAATTTTAAAGTTACTTTATTAAAAGGTAAAGTCATGGTTAATCCTAAGTTCACATTTAATGAAAAGTCAAGTGAGTGATTAATTAAAAGGGGGTGCTCACTTAATTAAATGACATGAAGTTCACTAAATGTCATTTATTATTTATTTATTGAGCATTTAATGAGAACCCTCCATCTAATCTAATTTGGACCATTGGATGAGAAAGGGGAAGTTACTATGAACAAAAAGGACTTGGGCAAGGAAACCTAATTCATTATTCACATCCAAGAGAGGAGTTTTGGAGAAGAAGAAGAAGAAGAGAAGAGAGGTTGAATTTCAGGAGGAAGAGCATAAACCCTAGCACATAAATCAAGAAGATTTGGCTGGGCACAATTCCCAAGGAATGGGCACACTTCCCAAGATAATTTCGTACAACAGATGCACATATATCAAAATCCGTACAACATTTATTGAAGGCCGTATTGCACAGATTTCGAGGCAGTTCCGTACAGTCCGGGCTGCATAGTTTTCAACGCATTTTCGTACAACATTAATTGCAGTCGTACAACACAGAAATCGAGGCAGAAGTCTGTCAGACCGTACAACAGAATTGGCATGTTTTTGAGGCACAGTTTTGGAACGAAATTCGAGTAGGCCGTATTGTATTTATTGTTGTTCGTACAGTCTTTATTTCTGGGCACATTTACTGAGGAGGTTGAGATAAGTACTGCTGTTGTGTATTTGATAATTTTTCTGAAGAAATAATAATCTCTCTCAGTTAGGTTTTCCCTTCGGGGTTTTATCCTGGACCTATTTGGTCAAAAATATCTGTGTCTAAATTTTATGTGTTGGCTGATTTAAATTTCTGAGTATGAATTTATTGGTTGAAAGTTCAAAATTTCTGAATTGTTTATGTTGGAAAAAGAATCATGTGTTTCAGTTTAGTCATTTTTATGTGAAAAATGTGCATACTGGGGTTTGGGCATTAAACCATATGCAGAGAAGCTATCAAGCTTGAAACCAGGTTGGGGTTTGAAAACTTTCATGGCATCATAGTGGAGTTAAAGATCAGAAATTTAAACACAAAAAATTTTCAGATTGGAGAAAAGACGTGGGTTTGTGAAAAACAGGTCTTGAACAGTTCTTTGAGAAGAACATGTACAAGTTGCAGTTATGGTGTCTGGACTCAGGGTGGAGGACAAGTTAGATGGGACTGCAAATTTAGTCCATGGAAGGCTAGAATCATGTTGATACTTGAGGAGAATGAGCTATGGGATATAGTCAATAGTACAACAACAAATCCTGTGACTGTTCCTACTGATGCTACTGATAAGGCAACTTTCATGAAAATGATTGTGAAGGCAAGAAGGATCATACTTGATGCTGTGAAGGATCATGTGATCCCACATATTTCAGCGAAGGCCCATGCCTTCCAAATGTGGGCAGCTTTGACTAGCTTACACCAAAGCTCCAATGAGAACAAGAAGATGGTGTTGCGGGAGAAGTTGAAGGATGTGCACACGGGGAAGAGTGAGGGCATGGTTTCCTATCTTACTAGGATTACACATGTTAGAGATGAGCTTGCAGCTGTTGGAGAGATCATATCGGGCAGTGAGTTGGTACCCACAACTTTAAATGGCGTGACTCCACCATCGTGTGTGTTTGTGCAGACAGCAGTTGCTCTTGAGAACATGCCTTCATGGGATCGTCTTTGGGATGATTTCATACAGGAGGAGACACATAGAGGATACCTACAGGGCAGTTCATCACATCACAAAAATGATGAAGAGGATGTAGCATTGGCAGCAAAAGGTAAGAAGAAGAAGTTCAAGAAGGGTCCCAAGGGTGGGGCCAAGTAACATATAGGTGAACAGAAGAAAGACTTGAGTAAAATCAAGTGTTTCGCATGTTGAAGTTTGGACACTATGCTGGACAGTGCCCAAACAAGAAGAAGAAAGGACAATAGACAACAACAACAACAGATGTTGATGACTTTGCTTCTCGTTTTGAGGAAGAGTTTTCTCTCTATGCTGGATGTACAGAGTGTATATCTTTCACCATCAGTGATATTGAGGGTGACATGGATGATCAGGATCAATGTTCCTTATTGGTTGGCCACTCTTTGAGTGCTTCTACCACTACTTCTACATGGTATATTGATAGTGGGGCTTCGATCCATATGACAGGTACTCATGATATGTTTTCCGAGATGACCGAGACTGGCTTGAGTCTCGAGGTAGTATTGGGTGATGATATTGTTGTGAGAGCAGTTGGGCGTGGGACTGTCATGTTGAGAGGGAGTCCATGCAGCCTATGACGTTGAGGGATGTCTTGTATGTCCCTGGGCTGAAGAAGAACCTTGTTTTAGTTTCCATTATTGAGGACAGGGGCTTTGGAGTATATGTCCTAGGTGGGAAAGTGTATGTATTCCCCAAAGCAACAAGGCCATCTACTTCATGTGCCATTGCAGTTAGATGCGGGAAACTGTACAAGCTTCTCTTCCAGCCTCATCATGCATTAGCCCATACGAGCAGCAGCACTGAGATGTGCGAGTTGTGGCCTAGGAGGATGGGCCACCTTCATCATTCAACTTTGAGATTGCTGAGGGAGATGTCTACAGGTTTGCCTCAGTTCAACACAAAGCATGGTGGTGTGTGTGCAGAGGGTGTGCTTTGGGAAAGTACACCAAGACTACTTTTCTGAGCAGTGACATGAGATCAGGTGGCATACTAGACTTGATTCATTCAGACTTATGTGGACCTATGTCTTTGCATCGTTGACAGGATTTGAGTACTATATCAGTTTCATTGATGACCACTCCAGGAAGACCTGGATCTACTTTCTGAGAAGTAAAAAATCTCAGGAAGTCCTGCAGAGGTTCCAAGAGTTCAAAGCTCTTGTGGAGAACCAAACAGGGAGGAAGATCTGGGCACTCAGGTCATACAATGGGGGTGAGTATACCTCCAAGGAGTTTGATGAGTTTTGCAGACAGGAGGGCATCATGAGGTAGTTGACAGTTCCGTATACTCCACAACAGAATGAAGTTGCTGAAAGGAAGAACAAAGCGATAGTGGGAGCAACTAGAGCCATGCTGCATGATCAAAGTCTTCCTTTCTTTCTATGGGCAAAGGCCTATAGTACTGCTGTTTATGTTCAGAACAAGAGTCCACACCAAGCATTGGGGTGTAAAACTCCTGAGGAGATGTTGATCGGGAAGAGACCTGAGATAGGTCACTTCCGCATATTTGGATGCCTTACATACTCTCATGTCCCTTCTGAGAAGAGGATAAAGTTAGAGCCCACGACGGAGAGAGGCATCTTTGTTGGTTATGACGAGACTTCGAAGGCTTTTCACTTATACCTTCCTACATAGAGGAAAGTTGTGGTGAGGAGGGAGGTGAGATTTGAGGAGGAGAAAGCCTTCAGGAAGTCTTATGATTCAGAGGTGGTGAAGCAGCAGGTTGATACTCCACAGTCGACACCTTCACCGAGTTCAGTGAGTCAGAGTACAGGGTCATAGGTTTTTGGAGTGACTGGGTCACAGGCTACAAGTACATCAGGTTCAGGTACTCAATCTACAAGGACTTCTGGTACAGGGACAGGTTCACGAGTCACAGGTTCACAAGTTTCACCTTCATGTGTTTTGGGTGGTATAGGTTCAGGATCACCAAGTACAAGATCTCAGGCCACAGGTACTTCTTTAGGGAGACAGTTGTCAGATGAGGAGGTTCAGGAGGATGGCCCACCACAGGAAGCTACTTCCAGGAAACGTAAGCCAAGTTGGATTAGTAATCTTGTGAAGGAAGCTAAGGAGTCTGTGGGGCCACCCAGGAGGGAGGTCAGAGAGAGCAAAGCACCAGAGAGATTTTCCAGTTATATGGCGATGGTGACTAGCTTGAGTGAGTCCGAGCCTACTACTTTTGACGAGGCTACCCCACACCAGGTTTGGAGAGATGCCATGATGGAAGAGTACAAGTACATCACGAAGAATGGGGTGCGGGAGATTGTTCCGAGACTGGAGGGGAAGTCAGTGGTGAATTCCAAGTGGCTCTATAAAATCAAGCATGCTGCGGATGGCAGCATCGAGAAGTACAAAGCTCGATTTGTGGCATGAGGGTTCTCACAGGTAGAGGGAGTTGACTACTATGAGACCTTTGCACCGGTTGCTAGATTTTATTCGATCAGAGCAGTGATCTCCATTGTGGTAGAGATGGGTTGGAGGATTCATCAGATGGATGTGAAAACTGCTTTTTTGAACGGTTTTCTACAGGAGGAGATATATCTAGAGCAGCCTCAGGGCTTTGAGATTCATGGGAGAGATTCACATGTTTGCAGGCTAAAAAAGGCCTTGTATGGTCTGAAGCAAGCCCCTCGGGCTTGGTATTCCAGGATTGATACTTACTTGCTTTCGATTGGGTTTCAGAAGAGTGAGGCGGATCCCAACCTATACTACATTGTGGTTGGAGGTATTCCACTCATTCTTCTGCTATTGTTGATGACTTGTTCATTACAGGAGGAGAGCACCTGATTGAAGCATGCAAGAAAGATCTTGCTTCGGAGTTTGAGATGACTGACCTTGTATTGATGCATTACTATTTGGGGTTGGAGATTTGGCAGGAGGATGGAAATGTTTTCTTGGGGCAAGGAAAATATGCCGTAGATGTTCTGAAGAGATTTCGGATGGAGGAGTGCTGACCCATGTCCACACCCATGACCACTAACTGGACGAAGCTTCATGCTTCTGAGGGAGAGTTGTTGGATCCTACTTTGTATCGTTAGTTGATTGGTTTGTTGATGTATATGGTCAACACCAGACCAGATTTGAGTTTTGCGGTTAACACTCTCAGTCAGTTCATGGTGGACCCCAGGAGAGTGCATTGGACGGCCGCAAAACACATATTGAGATATCTTGCAGGCACAATAGATTTTGGTTTTGGACTACAGGAGATTTGATGGAGTGGGATTGGTTGGTTTCACAGATTCAGATTGGGTAGGTAGTGTTTAGGGCCGAAGGAGCACTTCCAGTTGGTGCTTCAGTTTGGGCTCGACAGTTATTTCATGGTTCAGTCGGAAGCAAAAGTCCGTTGCATTGAGTTCTGCAGAGGCTGAGTACATGGAAGCCAGTCAGGCTAGTTGTGAAGCCTTGTGGCTTTGCAAGTTGATGGTTGATTTATTTGGTCAGGAGCTGAGACCTACAGTTATACATTATGATAATCAGAGTTGCATTAGGCTCTCTGAGAATCCGGTATTTCATGACAGGTCAAAGCACATTGAGATCAAGTATCACTTCATCAGGGATTATGTTCAGAGAGGAGCTGTACAGTTGCAGTACATTTCTACTGATGAGCAGGTGGTAGACATTCTCACGAAGTCTTTGGGTAGAGGGAAGCATGTCTATTTCAGAGACAAGTTGGGAGTGGTGAAGAACAACTTCCTCGGTAAGAGGGAGTGTTGAAATGTACCTAGGAAGTGTTGTTCACCTTGTGTTTCCTTGGGGTGGACAAGGACACTTTTAAAAAAGTGACCCCTAGTCATTAATTAATAAAGTGAGTAAGTACTTTATAATTTTAAAGTTACTTTATTAAAAGGTAAAGCCATGGTTTATCTTAAGTTCACATTTAATGAAAAGTCAAGTGAGTGATTAATTAAAAGGGGGTGCTCACTTTATTAAATGACATGAAGTGCACTAAATGTCATTTATTATTTATTTATTGAGGATTTAATGAGAACCCTTCATCTAATCTAATCCAGACAATTGGATGAGAAAGGGGAAGTTACCATGAACAAAAAGGACTTGGGAAAGGAAACCTAATTCATTATTCACATCCAAGAGAGGAGTTTTGGAGAGGAAGAAGAAGAGAAGAGAGGTCGAATTTCAGGAGGAAGAGCATAACCCTAGCACATAAATCGAGAAGATTTGGTTGGGCTAGGGTTTAGGATCACCAGGTACAGGATCCCAGGCCACAGGTACCTCTTCCTGGGGCACCTCTGCAGGTGCGCTGTATTGGTACCACGTAACATACCACAATAAGGTTAAGCTAGTAGATCTAGATAGATCTTGTTCATATGATGAATACCCAAATTGGATCTACCTAGGGTTTAAGCAAATGAGGCCAAAGTGGACCCAAAATAGTAGATTAGGGTGTTTAAAGACTAGATCTAGGTGCTTGAGGAGTAGATCTGTGAATATTGAAGGGGTTCAAGCATAGCCAATTGATAGATCTGAAAAATTGACCAAAGACCCAAGGAGGGCGTCCCACCTAGAGATGACTAGTGCTAGATCCGTGGGTAAATGGGGTCGGTTTGATTTGAAACTTTAGATCTAGTGTTTTTATATTTATTCCAAAGTGGGTTTTAATGGCCGTACTCAAATAAGTACCCGATCTATCAGATCTAGAAAATGAGGGTTTGAATGGTGACAGTTGGAATAGATCCCGTAACAACAAAAATAAATTGAAACACACCTGGAAATACTTACGGCTGCCTTGCAAATTGATGATCTTCCCAAACCGAGGTAATCTAGAGTGAGATCCAACCTCTCCAAGTGAAATCGCTATGCTCCCAAGATGGCCAATGCGCCCTTCCCTGCCAAAATGAGCTGTAGTTAGAATCAATTCAAGCAAGAAATAAACTATATGATAGCAAAGATAAATCAAGAAGCATCAAAATGATCCAAGATACAATAAAGATACTCCTTGAGATGCAAGATGTCTTGAGGAAGAGGTATGGGGTCTCCCCACAATAGTGCCCCCTTCAAATCGTCCTCCTTCACTACCACACGACCCTTGCAAAAAATGTTATGGAGAGAGGTAGATCCACAATGATGTCGAAGATAAAAGACTTTACAATCACTTGCAAAGTTCATTCACAAAGCTTCCAAGAGTTTTTGCAAAAATATTTTTATTATGCCGAAAATCCAAGAGCCAAAAGTCTCTTTACAATGAGGGGGGTCTCTTCCTTAAATAGGAATCAGAGAGACCAAAACCCTAACCACTCTTTTGAATGAGTGGTGGAGATCAAAAGATTTAACAATAATAATCAACAACTAAGATGAGCCGGACATACAATAAGCTAAACATACAATACATGGATCAACTCAAAAATAGAGGGGGGCGCACTCACTAAAATGTCCAAGGGGGACGCACCACATGATAAGTGACTAAGACACATGAGATAAGCACATCGTGGGGCTAGGAGGTAATCATATCCTTCACTAGCATGGCCCCATGCCACAATAACTAATAATATGATAAGGTAACATCATAATGTGACCATATGACCAAATCGTGGCCCCTCAAATACACAATAAAATACCCAGAATGATGAATACTGGGATGTGTAGACCCCACTAATGCCGGAACAAGTGCTAGAAGGTGTGGACATCATCATCAAAATATTCCGGACCAATCTCATGCCATTAACTTGCCCCACTAAGCCAAATCGATTTCCTCAATGAGCCATTCCTCTGTCGGAAAACCACCTCTGAAAGTACAAAAATGCTTGTAACTCACTACCACGTGTCCCGGACACAAATCTGACTGTACCAAAATGTTTGGGGATGGGGTAAAATGATAATAACGACTGGTTGGACCCCCATCTCCCTCTGTAGCGCCCTAGGAGAACGTGCTAGCTCAATGAAAGTGTTGGACAGGCCATTTCTGCATGGCAAACTAGAGAAAAGTGGTAATCTGACCATATCATCACCTGTAAGTGCCCAAAGCTGATAACTGAGTGCACCAATGAGCTTAGAATGCTCAATTTCACTAGGAATGAATATTGACACACCATGTGACCATCAAAAGATACCTTTGTAAGCTCATCCATGCCTAGAATAACAAAAATAATGGTCTGTAAACAATAATAATCATAAAAATCCATCAAACCATCATCTGAAACTGCTGTCTGAGGCATGGAACCATCTAATGGACACATATGGGTCATGAATAATGCATCTCGAACACTGTCTACCCAAACTCATCCTAGACCCTGCGACAGTGTTAGTGTTATCGGAACCGGACCAGAACCATTAAAATCGGCCGCCGACCGGTTTACAGAGGTAACCGGTCCGGTCAGGGACCAAAACCGGTTGAACCAGATTTTTGTCCGAACTGGGTACGGTTCGGAACCGGGCCGGTCCGTACAGTGCCATACGATCGCAGACAAGACCCACGAAACTGAAATTTAAAAAAAACACAAAAAAAAGTTTTCTATGCTTCTATGATCAGTTTATTGTTATTCATTAGTACTATGGTTTCTTTTTGGATTGTAGGGGCCATTTCGAGCCTCTTTGTTGATGTACTTTGGTTCATAACCTCAGAGATGTATTGCACTAGGTGTTGGTTTGGTTATTTGCACCCATACTTGCTATATATATGAGAAACTTTGCATATTTGTGTATTAATGGTTTGGATTCATATGTATGCACATGAATATATATCTTTTTTACAAAATATGAATATTTTATGTATTTTTTAGTCGATTGGTTTTTTCCCAGTTTTTTTTCCGGTTCCGGTCCGGTTCACATTTTGGGCTTCACCGATTCGATGACCGGTCCGGTTCCGATAACATTTCCCTTCGGTTGACTTGGTCAAACTGGGCTGACCAGGCCAAGAATGATCAAAATAATGATCTAGACCATGAATAATTGTTGCTACAAGTACAAATGGTTATGATATGCTCCTTCAATGTTGACTTGGTCAAACTGGGTTGACAAGGTCAAGAATGATTAAAATAATGATCCAGACCCTGAATAACTGCTGTTGCAAGTACAAATGGTTATGATATGCTCCTTCAATTATATCAGTAGCTAGACTAGAGCATAGAATGATGTTTAACTGGCCTAAGCATGTAAAATAATATAAATAAGATAAGTCTAGATCAAAGCCACTAGCTACTATAAAAAGATTTTCAAGTGTATACTCGTTTACTGACTTGAACAATTTGCTAACCATGGGTGAGAGTGGAAAAACAAAGGCTAGGCTAGGGGAAGGACTCGACAACCTCAACACTGCAATCTCTCGGATTGAGGAACCAGGGAGACCACCTACACATATACTGGATAGAAGATAACACGAGGAAAGGTGGTGTCTCAAAAATGGGTAAGTGATGAGAATGCTTCCAATAGACTCTAGACAAGTAACCTTTTAGCAATTTATTATTTGTCAGCTTTCACATTTAAGATTTAACATTTGTTTCACTTTATAGATTTTCACTAGCCAGCCTCCAAGAGGGGTGCCCTGAATAGCCTGGTGGGCCTGAGATAATGAATCGGTATGGTCTACATTGCCCGCCACTTGTCCATAGGTGCGATGGAGTGACCACCCTGTTGCCCTGTAGGGGCAATCGACCTTACATCATACAAAGGATGAGTGCACGTCCCTTGGCCATTGACTAGCTAATATAGATATGCATGGTTAGTGTTTAGCAACATTGTTTTTGCTGACTAAGCATCCTTTAGATATATCATTTAAGATCCGATGCTTTAGTGTTTAGCAACATTGTTTGTTGGAATACTTGGTTTCAAGGACTAGAGGAGAAAAACCACTGTGATTAAAATCACACACTCCAGAGCTGAGACACAATGCAAACTGGGAATCTATCCAACACAAAGGTCTAGGTGGGGGAAGTCCTCGAGATCACTAGCTAAGGTGTGAGTCAGGATAAAACGAAAATTGGAAGATAACAGATGGACGAGGAAAATGACTAATGGTGCCATGGATAGCAAAGGCCCTAAAATAAGGGAATGGACAAGTCAGTACTTCATGGAGTAACGGTATGACCAACGACTATATTGAAGAATCTCCTACTAATAGTAACGAACCACTTCTATTCTAAACAACAAGTAAGCATCAAATAAGATAGAGCCAACAACCATCAGAATATACCCAGTCATAAACTACCTAGATAAGAGGAAGAACACATCAACAACCCATATGTACCAAAATATACCTGCTGGGTCATATACCTGAGTCCCTGATCTGAACTACCTGAATGACATTGAAACACTGCATCTGAATATAATATGGGCATTATCATCAATCTGCTCTGGATGATAGAGGAAAGGCTATCTCAGTCACCGACCTGGTGTCATGGGGCTTGTTATCAACTGATTTGTACAATAGTTGAAACCTTATTGAGCCGCCAGTGTTGGAACACATCAGTGTTCACTTCCAGAGTATCTGGGTTTCATATTTTTGGGTCTAGCCAGTTTTGTTTTTGAGTCGACATGACCATGGCCCCATGGGGTTTGTATCAAAGTGTGCTGGTAGGGTCTGAGTGGCTCGGTTCCCCATGACTGGATTAAACAACTAAGGTATTCCAGGGAGTTTTTTCACCGTCAGATTATACTTTGCTTCAGGCGAAATATAATCTCTTGGTTTTTCTCCCGCTTCCTCCAAAGCTGGAATGCCCGATTTTGGAAATTTGGCCATGGGGGGTTATTAGGGTCCAACTATAATGTATAAACCTACTAGACACTATTAGAATAGGTTTTGGTCATGTCCTAGGTCTCTAGGACCCCCATAAAAAATTTCGAAAAATTTTTACCGGACGCGTCGAAATTGGGGTTTTTTAATTTTTAATTATTTTTTAAATTTTAATTAAATTTCTCTATAGTTTAAATAGAGAAATTTGAGTCTGTAATTATGTCAGTCATCCGGGGTCCGAACTTAGTGTTTGATGGCTCGTTTCATAAGCCAAAAATCACACATGACCCATGGAGCAGCTAAACCCAACTTTCGGATGTCAATTCAGCCCCGTAATTAATATTTTCTCTGAAAAGTCATTTACAGAGAAATTATTAATTAAAATAATAAAATTGATTATTTTGGAGATAATCCAAATCTCTCCAAAATTAATCAATTGGATTAAAATAAAGGGGTAAATGACATGGCAATGAGCATTTAGGAAGATTCCAATCAACTCCAAGCCTATCCAGTCATCCATCCAGTCACTAGATCATTATCCTCTCAAGTAAATTCGCCCTCCTTCATGAAAAAATCGATTTAGTGACATGGCATTTGGTTATTGGTTGGTTGATATGCATTTATGATAGGGTGGGCGCCCTCATAACTCACCACACCTACCAAAGCTTGGCTCCTTTTATTGACTCGAATCTACACCTACCATGTTACATGTGTCTCCACACAACCTCACGTCAATCCCCTAAATCCTCACGTCAATCTCATTTGAACTCGAGTTTGAACCTTGTTGGAGTAGTGGTGAGTGGTTGTGATGTTTCCCATGCTACACCTTTGCGAGTTAGTACCTACCCAATGCCACTTGCCATCCCCTTGTTAACTCGCCCCTCCACATGTCTCCTACTCGCACTCCACATGGCTCACGCCTTTTCCACCTTAGCTCACGTCAATCCTCACTAGAAGCTCACATTCCCTTGTTGTAGTTCGTTTATTGGATGTTGCTCCCATCTCATACCTTCCTCCAAGTCGAGTTTTGCCACCTAGTACCATTCCACCTACCATGAACTCGACTTTGGCCATGTCTATCTCTCCAAGCCCTTGTTGATTGGATTTGACCCACTTGCCATTGCCAAATTCGACCTAGGGTTTTAGATTGAGTCTTTTACTATAAAGAGAGGCCCATTTGGGTTGTTATCTCATGGATTTTTGGATGTAAAGTTACTCTGCCATTTTGTGATTACAAGCTATTGGCTTAAGGAAATAAAGTTAGACTTTGGAGGTCCATGTGATTTGTGCAACATTGATGAATGTCTCTCTTGTGAGGTGATCTCTTTCCATGCTTTCAATTTAAATGCTTATGTGATTGATCAAATAACTAGCTTTAGAAGTCTATATTCTAGAACATAAGATCTATCATTTGTGGTTTGCAATTTGGTTTATTATGCAATGTTTATCAATGAGTTATATGAATAGGATGTATTCGGTTGTACTAGCATTTATATAACCTTGGTTTTCGTAGCATACTAGTCATATTTTTGATCTCACTTTGGCATTGAGTTGTTTGTCTTTGGATAGGTTTCTCCAGGTGTAGGGGGGTGTGAGCTCGGTTGCATCTAGCTCATCTTCACCATCACAAGTAAATTCTTAATATTTGTTGTCTTTCCAGGATCTATATAAAGTTGAATTTGTTTTGAGAAGAAGCACAAGGGGTTTTGCTCTAAGATCCATCCACATTTTTCAAAAGTTAAAATTTGTTACCTTGGTCCTAAAAGGCTCTCTCTTCAAGCCTTGTCACTTGCTCCTTGACCTCTTTTTCCCATTGATTTGCTAGGCCTATCCTCTCAATAGTTTTTTCCTACCCTATCCCCTTTCGTCCTACTCCTTTCATCCTCCTCTCTTCCTACTTCTCTTTGCCTTAGATCTCTTTAGCTTTCTATCACTCCCTCTCGTCCCATTCTATTTCCTCCTCGCTTCATTACCATTTAGCCCTTTCGTTTTTTCCCTTTTTCTTAGCTACATCCTCCCTTCTCGTCCATCCTCTCTTTGGCCCTAAACATAAAAAATACAACAAAACAAATCAAGTGATTAGATGGTAGCTAGGAGTTAGTTGTTTTATTTGTAATCTTTACCTTGTAGCATTACTTTTGTTAAGAGTTTTAGTTAGTTGATAATAGGTTTGTTTAACTAGTTAATTGGCTTTTCAAAAAATTAATATCTATATCTCATGCCATTGCTAGTTAAATTTTAATTTGTTTCAAGTTTTAAGATAGTTAGTTGCTTTTTTTTTTTAAAAGTGATTATCATAGAGGTTTATCTCCCAGTTATCACCTAGTTTCAAGTTTTATAACACACACACCCATTGGTCTTCATTATCATAAGCATTGAGTGGGCTGCCATCTCCATAGTTTGGACTGTCCCAAACCCTTATTGGCTGCCCATCCTAAACTGTTAGAGGACTGTTATAACACTTGTGTTGGCTGCCATATGAACTATAGTGAGGACTGTTTTGTTTAACTTGTGTTGGCTTCCATGTGAACTATTAGAGGATTGTTATAACACTTGTGTTGGCTGCCATCTAGCATGTTAGAGGACTGTTATAACATCATTGTTGACTGCCCCTTCAAGCATCGAATCCTTGCATTTTAAATAGTTGTTAAGATATTGGTTAGCGATTGGTTACTTTTTACACTCTAGATCTCATTGTTTGGTTAACATAGCTCATACTTAGTTTAAGTTTATGTCATCTTCCAAAAGATAGAAAATTTTCACAAAAAATATTTGAATTTTTTTATACTTTAGATCTCATTTCTAGGACTTTTTGAGAGTTTGTTGTTCGCTGGTCCGTTTTATCATAGTTAATATTTCATGTTAGAATTTCATGCATTTCACATTTTAGAGTTAAAATTTTGAATCTAGACTTAACTAGTTTCAAATTTTGGTTTCGTTTTTGCTAATGGTTAACGGGTGCCTTGTTGAGATGTTATGATCTTGTGTAGGTCATTTTAGAGAAAGACATTTGATAAATCTTGAAGTAGGGAAATCTAAGCAGTGCTACAAGAACGCCACAAGGAGTGATCAAAATTACAAAATCTTGTTATCCTTTGTAATAAGCTTATAAGAGCTAGCCTTGTATTTCCATCTTTACCTCATTCTCGAAAGACCTTGCAAGGTTTCAAACCCAAGGCAGTTTGTAACCGTTTAATAGAAGTTTCAAGTGGAGGAGGCCTACACTTTTTTTGTCTTCTTCCCCATTTGGGGAAGAGTGTTGGGTTTTGTGGATTTGGTTTAGCTTAGATTTATGATTTCATGCTCTTAGATTAGTATTTTTGCTTCAATAAGTCATTCAAAGTTGTCTTCCATATTTACTTACCCCCATGCTCTCCCGAGTAGGGTCTTTGACCTGAAAGAGATTCTTGGGTAGTTTAGTTTTATTTCTTGCATTTATTGTTATCTTGCTTCTCTTCCAAAGCCTTTAGCCGGAAGTTGTATCCTTGAGATTTCGTCTCAAGGGAAGGACCACATAATTTGTGGTTACTCTTCTTTCCCCGTCGGTTTCCATGGCAAAGCTTTCAGCTAGCTGGAAGTTCTCAAGTGCAGGCGGTTCTAGTGGTTGATCTTGTTCGGAGATCAATCCCACCTAGTAGATTAAAACTTGTGTGGTAGAACACTAGATTTACTTATTTCCATTTTATCTTGCAAGTGATATTGTTAGTAGTAATTCATATCCTGTTGATCAATCTTACTGTTTAAATCTTTTCATTTTGAGATATACTACTACTACAATTTATCTGCTTCTTAAAATAAACCAAAGTCTCTTGAACTTGGCCATAATCCAAGTCAAGAGCACCCTCTGTCGGAGGGCATTTTAGTTTTTTGCATCACCCCTGCATTAGGCATTTTAAGTTTAGCAAGTCTCTTGAACTGTGGTCATAAGACCGAGTCAAGAGCGCTCTCTGTCGGAGAGTTGAACAAGGTTCTTTTAAATAATAAAAGTTTCCACTCATACACCCTTTAATTAATTTACCTTGGTTTCTGTCCTACACCCGTATGCTCTGCCAACCGGAAACTGTTGGGCTAGTACTCAGAAAGGTGGAAGACTTGTTAATCTACAAGCGAAAATCTAATTAAAATTTTCACCCCCATAACCAACGAACCGGCGTTGTCATAAAGTATTTTAATCAGTTCTCAGGGGAGGCACCGGACCGCCCAATCTGCGACACGGTGGCTGGTTAGCATTGCGCGCCTCGCCGTGATTCCAGACAGGCCCCGACAGGTCTCTTAAAAGAGCTGCTTAAAACTACTTTCCGGAATGCCCTTGGTTTTAGCCTTAATAAACAAGACAATTAAAACTTTGAATTTACCAAGATAAGCTGCATAACGTTCTCACAAATTTTTCATTTTAAGCACTTGTGTCAAGTTTACAATCACTTTTATTTTCTGACTCCATAAGGCACTGATCCTTTATCTTATATTTTGTTTGCCTAAATATCAACATTGGAGTATCTGCTTATATTTCGTGAAAAGTGATTTACTTATTGCCCAAGTGTATCTTTTATCATGTATTTGCAACGTGGATTGCGTTATCTTGTCTTCTATTCGAGTATTATATTGTCTCTCATTTTACAAAAAATCCTAAACAACACCCATCCGCATCACAACACCTAAATACACTATAAATACAAGAGCCTTAGTGAAACTCTCTTTTAGGGACTACCACCCTTGGCTTCGTTAGGAGTTTGCCTAAACGGAGGAGCTGGGATTCAGGTGAGAGTACCTGGCTCATTGCTTGCCCCCAAACTCCTCCGTTTAGGGAAACTCCTAACGAAGCCAAGGGGGGTAGTCCCTAATAGGTTTATACCTAGCGAAGATAGGTTTATACATTATAGTTGGACCCTAATAACCCCCCATGGCCAAATTTCCAAAATCGGGCATTCCAGCTTTGGAGGAAGCGGGAGAAAAACCAAGAGATTATATTTCGCCTGAAGCAAAGTATAATCTGACGGTGAAAAAACTCCCTGGAATACCTTAGTTGTTTAATCCAGTCATGGGGAACCGAGCCACTCAGACCCTACCAGCACACTTTGATACAAACCCCATGGGGCCATGGTCATGTCGACTCAAAAACAAAACTGGCTAGCCAAAACTGGCTAGACCCAAAAATATGAAACCCAGATACTCTGGAAGTGAACACTGATGTTTTCCAACACTGGCGGCTCAATAAGGTTTCAAGTTTCAACTATTGTACAAATCAGTTGATAACATGGCTCAATCCTGGCATGAGACTGTAAATGTACCACTGAATGCATAGGAGTGATCATAAAAAATGTTGCTCATCATTAACTGATCTCATCAAAATGTGTAAAGGACTGACTCAAAAATATACTGGAAACTGATTTACAATCATGGTAGCTCAACTACTATGGATGTGATAACAGTCTCTTCACAACAAAACCTTCTGGTTGAGACATGAAGGCATTTTCTTTCAAGTCTCCATTCAAGAATGTAGTCTTTACATCCATCTGATGAACTTTACAACCATTTTGTGCAGCAATGGAAAGTATAGTACGGATGGTCATTTTGCTGTGGGAGAGAACGTTTCTTCATAGTCAATTCCTTCTTTCTGTGCATAGTCTTTTGCCACGAGCCTTGCTATGTGTTTGTCAAGTGAGCCCTCTGATTTGTATTTGTTCTTGTATACTCACATGCTTCTGATTTGTTTGGTTCCGACTGGAGGATCGACCACCTTCCAAGTTCCATTCTTTATGAGTGCATCATACTCATTCTACATGGCTTCTTTCCACTCATCACGAGTGGTAGCCTCTTCAAAGGAAGTTGGTTCAAAGTTAGCAGAAAAATTCAATTCACAATCAAATGAGACATCCATGTCATCACCTAAGTTCTCTGCATTTCCTCCATCTTCTTGTCTAGTTGAGCTTCTTGTTCTAGTCTTTCCTACTTCATCTGCACGGGCACTTTCAAGTGTCTTTGTGGCCCATTTCGGAATCTTCCTTGATGGTCCAGGTTGATCAACTGGTGGTGCATTATTCTCTTCTAGGTTCAATCTTCCAATTCTCTTGATTACATCATCCGGTTGAGTCTCTTGTTCAGTTGAGGTGGCATGAACTTCTTCATCATTCTCTTCATGAGGGTTTGTTGTTGCTGCTTCAAATGGAAATTCCATGGATTGATCCAAGATAGGTCTCCCCCCTTTTAATATGTGGAATTTCATTATCACATTCATAATATGTCTTTAGATGAGCAAATCTCTCAAGGCGATCAAACTGTCTTTCAATAGACTTGCCATTTTTATTAGCTTCAAAAAAATGATATCTCTAGAAATAACAAATTTCTTGCTTACCTCATCATAAAGACGACATGCCTTGGAAGTTTTTGAGTACCCCAAGAAAGTACATCTTCTGCTTTTAGCACCAAGCTTGTTTCTTTGCTCCTTTGGTATTAAGGCATAGCAGGTGGAACCAAAAACCCTGAGATGCCTAACCGAAGGAAGGTGGCCAAACCACATTCATGTGGAGTCTTATCTTCCAAAACATGCGAAGGACTTCTATTTCTCAAATATGCTACGCATAGGACTGCATCACCTGAAAACATTAGCTTCACATTCTTGAAAAACATCATTGATCGTGCTGTATTCATTAAGGTTCTATTCATTCTTTCCGTGTATGGAATTGAAGTTTGATGTGTGATTCCAAAGCTGATTTGAAGGAGTAAATTGTCTTTGTATTGTTTTTATGCTTCCACTGTTCATCTTCCAGCTATATGTGTGAATATGGCTATGTGAAGAATTTAATTTTTGCAAATTCAATAATTGTTTATTTATTTGAGAACATAAGGACGACATTCACGTAGGGTTGGGAAAATTTACAGGCCATCACCTAGATTTAATTCTACATAGATATTAGCTACTAAGGTCACCTCCTTCCTAATGATTTTCTCATCATACTTAGGAACCTCTTCTTTTTGTTACCAATTGTCTTTGTATAACTTGAGCCGATTTAGGATCAAATCTTTGCCTAGGATCAACATCATTCTTTCTTCCAAAAGCTTGGTACATGTTTCCTTCTCTCTTTTCCTCCTATATTTTCCTCCTTCCTTTTTGTTGTTGTCTTTGTCCTCCATCCTTCCTTTCCTACTGGCTCCTTTATTACTACGCATGTTAATTCTTCTATTGGTAGACACTCCTTGAAAAGAAAACGCTAGAGATTTCAAAAAATGCTTACCTCTAGGATTGAGCTCCATCTTGTTTGGGATCCATTCCTTCTCCCACACTCTCTGCTCTTCACCAACCCAATCATTACTTTCCTTCTTCCCTGTGCCCACTTCTCCATATTCATCTAATTTGTGTAAGGGATAGAGCTCTCTTCCAGGATTTAAAAAAAAAAGGCCTTAGTCATTGTTTGGATTAGGAATGCCATTGTGGTTTCAACTCCTAACTCTAATCCATGCAGATTAGTATTGCAACTACTCATAACTCCGTCAGGACCCACCTCATGGTATCATTTGGAAGGATGGATTGTTCTAATCTATTCCTCCTGTATTTTCTATGATTAGAACATGTCTCGCCTAGTGACTTGAGGGAAATGTAAGCTTGAAGGGATGGTTCTACGACAATTTGAAAACTATTACGTCCAGATCCTCGTGGCTTCCACCATTCCTCCCTCCTTGGGCTCCCAAATTTGCATCCTTGACACTTTGGGTAAATTTTTTAAGATCATTTGCACTCTTATTTTACCTTATTAGAGTAAAAACACCCCTTCTAGGAAGATAGTGATGGTTACCCCTTCTTGTAAACTTTGCTTCTATGAGCTTTTACAAGCCTCTTCTTCCCTGAAGCTCCCACTCATTCAAAACTTCTTCATTCAAGGGAAAACTATAGTTCCTACATAATCCTTCTACCAGATCTGTCGAGAAATCAATTAGCTCCTCTTCTTCTATCCTTCCTAAATCAATGCGACTTTTTTGTGTAGTTTGAGCATTCTTATGGATAGCCATGAAATGCACATATTTGGTTGTGATCAACTACACCAATCCTTCAATCTTTTCCTTCCAAGTCAAGGAAATGAAATCTATTAAAATCTCTTCACACTTTTGGTTGGAAGTATGGAGGTAACAATCTTGGATGTGGAAGATTCTTGCTCTTAGTTGTTTAATAAATGTCACATTCAACCAAATAGTTGTGTATTTTGTTCTTCATCCTTTCCAAGCGAATGATTGTTGAACATTATAATAGGTTACGATAAATACATGTCTAGTAGATGGTGTTGTGACTCTTTAGTGTGTTCCACTAAAACTTGGATGAAGGTGAGAGATAAACATGGCCTTGTTTCTATATACTACAAAATTATGATTCTTCCATGCAAACTTTGGATTTTTATTAACATTTTCAATAATTTTACGTGTTATTAGAATACTGTGGGTTAAGATGAACAACCAATTTTACGTGTTATTGGATCCTTGACATACGTAGCATGTACATCATTAACCCTATCATGCATAATTATGGAAACATTGCATGTGGTAACTTCATCATCACCTTTAGATAAGGAATCAACAACAATGTTATTGTATGATGGTTCTTCCGGAGTTATCGTATCCATAAAATGGATGTGATTACTCTAGAAGAACCTTCATACAATGAGATTAATCGCAAAAGCCTTAGACTTGAGAACACTGTTATCTTTACCTTTGTAGTGCAATATCTTAAAATCACAAATTTATATCTTTTCAATCCCTTTTTGTTCTATTGTCAATGCCTTTTGTTCTAAGAGGTACTTGAGATTGTGGTGGTTAGTTCAAACTAGAAATTTGCTTTCAAATAGGTATTGGTACTACTTAGTTTATCTATGAATTTATATGGGTGCAAACATGGAGAGAATAATAAAAATTAGATGTGTTATTGAAAATGCCGTTGTAAATTATTTGTATGATGTTTAATAGATATGCATTTATTATGTAGTGGTGTGTTTTTTTGATGATTTTTCCTAATCTTTAAAAAACCATACTTTTATTGCATTTTTGTTTTGGCATAGAAATGTATATTTGTGACCATGGCTGGGAATTTGCTGAACTGACATTATTTGAATCTCAGGTTAAAATGATGATTATTAAAGTGATTGCTCGGTCAGTTGGACTCCATCGTTTGATTTTATTGAATTTTTATCCATTTCTTCAGAAATATGTGCAGGTAATTGCATTAATTTGAAATTGAATTTAGTGTATTTCCATATTTGCTTTATAACTAATGCCAAGATTTCAATGGAGGGATGAACATACTTTCTGCAGCCTCATCAAAGAGAGGTAACACACCTTCTGGCATCAGCAGTCCAGGCCTGTCATGATATGGTGTGACTCTAGTCTTATATAATGTTCCCATGATCACTCGTATCATTTTCCTTTTGTTGCATTTACTATATAATTGGAATATCAGCAGGCTTGACATATTTGATATCTAAGGATGTGGTTGCTTCATTTTTTATTTCTCTGGAAAATACCAGGTGCCTCCTGATGCAGTTGAACCATTACTGAAGCAATTGGTTAATCAATTTGTACATGATCGAGCTCGTACTGAGGTACCTCTATATATGATGGAATATCTCAAGATATGTTGATTTTGATTTTGATGCTGCCCTTTCCTATTTACTAGCAATGCAATCTTGAGTTTATATACATCTTATCTCCATCCATATTATATGTTTGACAGGTCATTGCTGTTGGTCTAAACGTTGTAAGGGAAATATGCATTCGTATGCCATTGGTACTCTCTAAACTTTGCGTTAGAGCATATCTAATAATATAAATGCCATAGAAAGTACTGTGTGAGACTTGAAACAACATTTTCATCATTGGCTACATGGAAGATTGTTGCACAGTAGTCTGCATTTATTTTTAGTATTGTGATCATAATACAAATTGCTTGTGATGTCAAAATAAAAGATAACATGATGGTGGCATAACTTCTATTATCTCACAGAATGAAAAACAGGTGCCTCGTATACTGGCATCAAAGTCTTTGTGATAATGATTTTAATTTTCCCATATGACAACTTTCTCCTTTTTCCTATGCCAAAGCTGCTATGAGTTTTGTATTGAGCTGGTAAAGTGTCTTATTCTTGCCAATCCTGCTTTTCAGTAGGGCAATGGTTTTTGGTTAAGGCTCCTGTAAATTTTCGTACTTGCAACGTAATGTCTGCAGGTAATTTGTTGGTTGTTAAAGGCAAATGGAGCTATTTTAGTTGAAACACATCTTTAAATAAAACAGATTTAGTATAACTTTTGAATGTCAAATTTTGGTTGAAAAGTGAACTCTAATCAAGCTGGAGTTGGTGTGTGTTAAAGTCAGTGTAGTTGGGAGAAGCTTGATAGGGGGCAGTTATTGACATGTTCATGAAATAGTAGAACTCTGGTGAGGTGTATTTACATCAGTTCAGGTCTTCTTATCTTAGCTCAAACTTCAAACCTAAGTTACACAAAGCATGGAAATGTGTACTAGTTTCTGAAATGGGAACCCTGGAAATGTGACTCCCACAAAATGGGTATGTCAATAAAAAATACCATATATATACATTGAATAACAGAGTACTGTTAGAACATACGGTTTATTATGTAATAAAGTGACTTTGATTTCAGGTTTGCGCAAATATTCACTGTGTAAAGCAGTTTATCCCATATTCATACATGGAATTCACTCGCTTAGTGAATATTAGTATATAAGGAGGTAAAATCCATTGTAATACGTGCACTAGTTACTCATAATACAATCATGTGTTCTTTTGTGTATCTCTCGCGTGATTAGTGTTTCTAGGTTTTTGTAACATGGTATTAGAGTGGGAGAGTGCCTAGGAGAGTGCGTACGGCTATTTATCTAAGTATGCTCTTCTCTTGCATCACAAGATGATCTGGAGAATAAAAAAGGTGGGATTAGGCTTATGGGATTGAAGCCACTTGTAATATCCCAAACTGATATTTTTTCTTTTTTTTTCTGATACTGTAGATGGCTAGTGGCTTATATCTCAACAGAGGCTTATGGGATTGAAGCCACTTGTAATATCCCAAACTGATATTTTTTCTTTTTTTTCTGATACTGTAGATGGCTAGTGGCTTATATCTCAACAGAATATGATAGTAAACCCAGATCTCTGCATGCATGCAGTTGCATGCAGAATTGTGCCCTAGAAAATATAGGAATGCTAGAAAGTAGGAGAAATTAATGCATGCACATACCAGTATGTAGATCTGCTAATGTTGATGAAGATGATCCCAGCATGCAAAGAATGTACCGGAGGAATAGAGAGATAAGTCAAGTCGTCCTCCCACAGATAAGTGCGCCCTCCTCCAAGCTGAGAATGCTCCTAAATAAATGGTAGATCCCTGATGAAGCTTCGGATAATGTGCACTAGGGTTATAGTGCCCCTCTGAATATAATGGAAGCTGCATGCATAAGAAGTAGTGGCTCCAAAGCCAAAAACGTGAGTCTCTCTCCAAGTAGATTCGCCCTTAGGCATGCAAATGTCCTCCTCCTCTGATGATTGATGATAACTCTCTCAGAAGTCCAGTTGAGAGGCCCTTCTTCTAGGGAAAGGGTGATAGGGATGCTCTGAGAAGAATGAAGGCTGCATGCATAGAATCTGAGCCCTGGATGCTGCAAAACGAATAGGTGGCTATCTGGACAATGCGGCCATGCAAGGGAGAGCGAGCCCACAATATGATATAAAAGATAACTCTGCTGAAACTGAATGATGATAATACCTGATGAAGAACAATGCTGAACCTGGATGATCCAACCTGAATGATGAACTAGGGCAGATAGCTTTCACTGCCGAAATACACCAGATAGTTGAGTACAAGCCTCAACCCCAACTTAGCTCGCTGAGCTTCTCCAAATCGAGATCACAAATCAATAATAACAAATTTTGTCTTCTCCATTCGCTTTACCTTATTTTATAACACTCAACTGCTCAAAACCCTAATTTCAACCTAATTAGGTTACTTTATCTTCGAATTTGCAGTTGACTTGCATGCAGGTGCCTGGATACTCAATAAGGTGCATGCATCATCAAATAATGCTCGGATGTCATGCATGCAGGTGTCCTTGGGCTCAGATGGCCCCTGTCCATCTAACGGTGATATAAAATCTATGCCCCAGATACTCTGATATGGCATAAGTCCTCGGCTGATCCCTTGACTGTCAGTGCCCGCTCGAACCTATGGGAATCAAATAGGTTAGCGGGATGTTCCTCAATGCCTAAGCAGAAGAGGACATCACACCACTTGTCGGAGCCGTTGATTGTGTCAATACAGATCCACCCAATAAAGCAACCACCATGCCACAGCTTGTCGTACATCATATTGCCATACTATTTGACTTTGCAGTTTCCATACGACCTACTGTATGATTCCAAAATTAATAACTGTATGATTTTTGGAGCTATTGTATGGATTGTTTTACTCAGCCGCACAAATTTTTAATCTGTAGTACAGTTCTGTACATGCTTCAGGAGAGTCAATTCATACAGCTGCCATAGTCTAATTCAATGATTGTACAGTCCAAATCAGCATCAGTACAGTTCAATTTCTCAGCTGCCTTGTGAGTTTTATAGCCATTATTGTAGCCGTCGTACAATCAAGACATACTGCTCTATTAAATTTGCTATATGCATCTAATGGATTGTAAGAATTTTTTACAATTGCCATGGTACACCCAGCTGCCAAAGTCCATATAGTTTGAATGCTACAGTACAAATTGGTTCAAAATTTGTTTTGACTGCTGTACAACTCGTACAGGTTCTTTCGTTGCTAATTAAATTATGATTTTAGCAAAACAGATAAAATCATTGTATCTTAATTCCGATGGTAAAATTTCGGCATGCATGTTTGCTTTATTAGGATAAAACTAAGTTGCATTGAAGTGGATACAGAAACAGATATGGATACGGGGCGGGGGGGGGCGGGGGATACAGATACGACAAATATTCAAAAAAGCCAGATACGATACGGAAGGGAAACGGCATATATATATATATATGTCGTCATCATCATAAATATTATCATTGTCATCATAATATTATCATTGTTTAGCATCATCATCATCTGACACTACTATCGAATATCATTAATCATACATGTCACATGATACTATGAAAACTTTTAACTAATATCATCTGAATCCTCGTGCTCAGAGTTAGTATTATCATCTATGTCCTCAACAAAAGTAGATCGAAAATAGGGATGCCGAGCCTGGCTTGATTCCCCTGGGCTCGAAGGCACCTGTCCAGCACTACTGTTCACATCCTCTGGCTATGGAAGTGGGTCCAAGTCCATCCAAGACAGAGGAGTTCAACAATCAGCACCACCGACATCAAGGTACATAGAGGGGTTGATGTGCTTGATTGAATGCCAATCCCATACCCTCATATATGATAGAATCCAGTGGCAGCGTTGCAATCCTGAAACCCTGAAAACTATTAAGTCTGTTGAATTTGAATGGGATTAAAAATTCTACTTTTTGCATATGAAGTCCGATGAGGCTGGAACCATTTTACTTTAAGAATTTAATATTACCATTTCCCTGAAACGTATCTCCTCTAGGTTGAAACGTATCCAAAACCCTGCAAAAGTATCCATACCAATCTGATGCGTATCAGTGATGTTTCAAGGCCGTATCCCCTCCGTTTCAGGATCCGAAACGGGGAACAGCGTTTCACCAAGGCTGCTTAGTCGTTTCCGGTAACTTAGGGATAAAAGGCCCAAGTTGTCGATATACTTGACAGACCTAGTGGAAGATCTATGTATTTCTTGCATGATCGTGGCAAACTAGTAGACGTGTAACTATATTTGACTATAAAAATGGGAATGCAATTAGAAAAATATTTTGGCTTCAATTTCGACACGTGGAAAGTGAAAATACAGATGCACTTGATGAAATAAAACCTATGATGGATTGTAAAAAGAAGTGAGACATCATTGACAGATCCAACTAAACTATTGGAATGAGAAAGTAGAGATGATAAAGCTAAAGCCATTATTGGCCTTGCTCTATCAGATTCTGAATTGCATCATATAGACCTGCAAAAATCATCCAAGGATATCTGGGGCATTCTGAATAAACTTTTGTAAATTTGTAGCACAAGCAGTTAATGCAAATTTTTCTTTGAAACTTGAACTATTCAGATTCAAGATGTTTGTCGAGATCAGTATGTTGAGTCACATAAATAATCTAAGATCTCTCATCAGACAGTTAGTTGAGGTCATAGTGACACTAGAGGAAGATGACGCCAAGGCCATTATGTTAAACAGCCTGCCTTCTTACTACAACAATCTAATCCCTACTCTAAGTCAGTTACCTTCTCAAACCCTAGAATATATGATTGTTGCTCTTTTACCTGAAGAAAAAAGAACCATTTGGAAGAGAGATCGAAGGTGATCCTCTACCTGAGATGGCATTTTTCTCCAGACACAATCGGAGTAGACCAACTAAAGACAAAGGGGAGATAGAATGCCACTATTGCAAGAAAATAGGTCATACAACTTGGAACTGTAAATTTTGAGCCAATGATGCTCTCAAAGGTAAATTCAAAGACAAATCACCAAACACTGAGAGTGGTGATGATCATACCGAAGAAGGCCTTCTATGAATTGTAAGAAGTCGACACTTTGGAGACAGGATGGGATCATATGTAGATGCAACTTAGCATGGATGGTTTCCCGGTTAGTGTAGGAGTTTGTGGACCTCAAGAATTATTCAAGAGACATGCATGTGGATTGATGTCAGTGATGTAATTTTGGAGTTTCATAATTCGAGAGTTCGGGGAGGTGGAATCTAGGAACTTGGGAGCTATGGCTTTATGAGGGGTATGACCTAGCTTGATGGAGTGCTACCCGATTCAGGAATTGTTTTCAAAGAAGAAGCTTCTGAAGAATGTTTTTGGTTTTGTTGTTTTTAGTTTTTCAGTCAATGTTTATTTATCTTCAAGTGTGTTTTGTTTTCAGTACTATAAGCCTTAAGAGGGGTGTTAAAATATACGACTTATTATGTAATAAAGTCACTTTGACTTTAGGTTTGGGCTAATATTCACTTTATGTGTAAAGTAGTTTATCCCATATTTATAAGTGGAAATAACTCACTCAGTGAATATTGATATATAAGGAGGTGAACTCCATTGTGATACATCCACTAGTTAATCATAGTATAATCACGTGTTATTTTGTGTATCTCTTGTGTGATTAGGGTTTCTACTTTCTAGGTTTTTGTAATAATTACCTTGCAAGAATATAAGTATGATACACATAAAATGACATTTTAGAAGCAAACGCATGTCAATATAAAATCCCATAGATGATTACATGTTGGAAAATCCAAAAGTAGCCTTTATAGATGAGGCTAGACATCCAAAATCAGCAAAATCTTGCTCCCAATCCTCTTGCTAGAAATCCACCAAAGCTTGCTCCCAATCCTCTTGCTAGAAATCCACCAAAGCTTCCTCCCAATCCTCTAAAACACAAGTAAAATGCTTGCTGCTGCTGTAGGAAGCTCTTTTCATTGAAGAAAGTGACGAATGAGTGAAATAAAGTGCCTTCTCTTAGGAAAAGAGAGGTTGTTAGGGTTTCTAGATATTTCTAAATTTTTTTCAAATTCATCTAAAAATTAATTGACTGGGTTTAGGAACTAATTAGATGTCTTTGCTAACGATTCATTAAGTGTTTTTAGGCTTTCTATGGTTTCCATGCCATGCATGGTTGCTTGGGTGGGCCCACAAACATCCAAAAAATTGCTCGAAATGTGGCTGGAAATTGCTAAAATGTTGTTGGTTGTATTGTACAGCATTTCCAAGTTGTGAAATGATCTATCGTATGGTCAATGGTGTTTCAAGGCCTTGCATACCCGTTTGGTGTTTCCAGGCATTTCCGGTATTGGAACCCTGCCTAGGTAGGTGTTTCCTGCAACATATGCATGATCCTAGTGTTTTCTTCATTGATATGTATGCTAAATAAGTATTTTGTACTTTGTGAAATTTCAACGATGTGGGAATTGTGGCATGCCAACTAAATACCCATTTGTTGGTAAAATTCCCGACATAAGCATTCATGCCTATGACACAAGTTGATGAGAAAGCATACCCTAGGTGGTGTTATCCCCATTGAATGTGGGAAGGGAAACTGCGTCATATATAATGGAATGCATTTAATCAAAGGGATTGTAAGCTGTGCAACACAGTAGTTGATTTTTTGATATAATGGAATAACTTCCCAGTGAAGAATGCTCATGTTTGTCATTAACGATATTGTAGGAAAGTCATTGGGATATCTAGGGGGTGGGGATGTTTCCTATTGGGAATTGTCTCAAAAATTAGAAGCAATATGGAAACATACTAGGCAAGATAAGAAGTGTCGTCCCGTTGTTCCTTTGTAAAGGGTATGATCACGATGCATTTCTTAGCAACAAAAGCCTAAAACATGGTTTTGGATCTCAATTATTATAAAAGTGAGTTAATTTTTCCAACTATGATTTTGCAAGCAAATTTGTTTTTATAAGTAGTTGATAGTCACCATTGATTGTAGTAGTGAGCTTTGGGGTGCAACAAATGGATTTGGACAAGTTTGTGAGCGCATTTGGAAGTGCAACATTGAATTTGGATGAAATTTGTGTGTGCAACCTTGTGAGCTTGGGAGTGTTAGTAGTTAACTTTTAGTGCTCTTCAGCGATGAAAATGACCCCTTGTAGAGCTAAATTATCTAGGAAGGAGATCAAAATCCTATTTCTATATGAGTACTCTCTTAAGCACCATCCTCTAAATTGTTTGTCGTGACGAGAAGAAATGTGTGATTGGAGGTATAACCATTGTGGTAATACTCATCAAGTGTGTTTTACTTGTGAAGGGCCCATTTTTTCGCGAGGGTGGATGTGGGGTTGAAAGCTACACCCAAAACAATGAACATGTAGGACAAAATGCATGATCTAATATAAGCTCAAATTGCAAAAAAAAAACAAGAAAAGGAGAGTGGCTCATGCAAGAGGACCAATCACTTAATTACCTTTGGTTGTTAGAGAAGCAAGAAAGCATTAGGGAATGATTTGTAGATTGCCATGAGGGACACCGGGGCAAAAGCTGAAGTTGATAGTAGGGTTACCATGTGCAGTTATGCATGCAAGAACTAATTTAATTTCACCCTCTTTGTATTGGAGTGACATGATTTAGGTTTCCAATGATGGATTGAGGGGATACAAGGGCCCTAAGGGTGTGTCGATATTGTAAAAGTTGGTTGGCAGGGATATGAGGTTTCCATTATTTATGATGGTCGGGTAGACCTTGCTTGTAGGCCCTTGGAGAATATCTTCTTCACCAAGTGGTTCCATCTTAATTTTAGCTCCATACAAATTACCTTAATTTGCTAGAAAATTTTTGATGGATGTAAATGAGAATATTGGCCTCATTTGGTGGTGTAGGTTATAAAGCTACAATCATGATGGTGGACAATAGGTACCCTTACATTTTTTGGATTCCATGTCTAGTCCACAACACAAACCTTGCACATATTTCTACTTAATTCTTTGGATTGTACAACTTGTTGAGGACTGTAGGATAATAACTTCATCACAATCCACTTTCATGGCTTAAGCTATTTTTAGATAATTCTCTAAAATAAAGTTGTTGAAAGTAGATAAGACTAGATATTATAAATTCTTCATTTTGATGAAGTGCCTCATAAAGGATAAACATGCACCATTGAACATGGTTGCTAGTGAGATGTGCATTGTTTGGAGGCAATCAAAAGTTGAGAACACAAGCATAATTTGAACTCATTATTGTTGAGAATTGGTGGAAAGATTTAGATAGTTAATGCTTTCATTTTTCCTATTGTTGCTTTGATTTAAAAAATAGACATTACGATGTCTTACTTGGGGGAAATTTACAAGGACATGGACAACATGATAGAGGCACAATTGAAAATTTTGGAGAGGAAGAATGCAAAAAGTAATATCATCCATGCAAACTTCATCTTTCATGGTGGGGCTTGTTCTCATCAATGGGTGGGACAAATTGAAACATTTTGGCGCATATGCTTGACTCCAAACACTACAATGATAACTTTATTAACAATAAGAATCAGATGGAGGCCCCCCACAAGGACAAGGAGATGTCCATTGTAGTAGGATTTCCTCAAATCTGGTAGAGGCTACCCTTATTTAATGTTTAAACCCATCTTGGAATGTTTGGTTTTGGATGAAGAATTTTTTTAATTATATCAATCCTTGGGGATAGGATGACAATGGGTCCAGTTTTTTACTGGTGAGTTTATAGTTGTTGATCAAAGGAGTTAATGAATATACCTATTCATGTCCCATTCAAAAGTGGCTAGTTCATTATCTTGTGAGAGGAGTTAGAGTGCCTCCAACTTTAGTCGATTTAGTAAAGCACAATAGATTGGGTTCACAAAATGCTAAAGACTTGGTTTACATTCACTCGCAGCTGCAACTCATCTCTCTTATGAGGGATAAATATTTGTGTTCAGAAGGATGGGTTATGAATCTTTAGTCTTAACTTTTGTCTTGATAGGAACAGGGTATTTCTATGGTTGGAGCATCTTCCTCTGGGTCCTTAGTGACTTCACAGAGTCAAATCTATATTACAAATGACTATTATATCTATATGTTGACACTGCTATGAGAATTGATTGGTTCTTCCCTCAAATCGGCTTGGAGAAGTGTATTTAATTGGTCTGGTTGAGGCACAAACTTGTCCAGCTAGCAGGTTCAAGGTTTGATAGAAAATATAAAAATAAAGAAAACAAAAAATAAACCCTCCCAACTATTCATAGCTTCCAAAAAATACATCTTAACCACCTTTGTCATCCAGTGGATCATCTTTGCCCTAGTTGTTACTTGTTATTGTCCAATTGACCTTCTTTATGGAGTTGTATTTAACTTTTAATCCTAAATTTCAAGTTAATGTTAAAAATTGCTTTTACTTATTTACATTAATTAGCATAAATTTTAAGATTAAAAGTTAAATTGAAACACCCATTTTAGGATGTTTAATGATGGAATTAGATCCATCAAACCTCACACGGAGAAGATAGAAACTGGCATGTTTTTAACTTTTAATGCACTTAGCAACTTTTTTATCATATTGTTATATATGCAAAATAGGGCATTGAACTCCTTCTTACTTACACCCCTTGAGAAGGGGAATAGGTTGTTCAATGTTGCCAACTAGGTTGCTCAATGTTGCCAACTAATATAAATCTATTGGTTGTCCAATGGTGTCAACTTGTTTAAAACAACAAATGACAACAATTGTTGAAGCCATTTAGCAAGAGAAAGCAAACTTTAGATTCCTAGACTTCGATAAGTTAATCTAATGAACCAAAATTTAGATAAGCTAGGCACTCGTTTGATTATACCATGATGTATTTTGGTCTAAACATTTAGGATTGAATCCCTTATATCCCCTTGTTCTTTGAATCTCAATCCCTCTAGTTGATCATTCCCTCTTATCCTTCTCCCTTAGAGCGGACTGCCTCTCCTTCCGCTCCTCCCCTAGGCCCCCCACGTACCCATCTTGTTTGACTATGTGGATCCAAATGCCATCTCTTCCTACCTTGACGACTACTTCCTTCCCTCTCTCATTTCTTGTCACTTGAGTCAACCTCCTTCGAATACAATCATCTCTCATCTACCATTCATGATGATGAGTACAAGGCATATCACAGATAACTCTGTCATGCCCTTCTCCATAATCCCTCCTCCTACTCCTTCCTTCGAAAATCTTATTGCTACCTTCTCCACTGCAAGAAACACCTTTTATCTCATAGAGAAGATGTGAATTATGTGCAACCCTTTTCCATTTCCCTAAAACCTTTTGGTGCACCATCTCTCCTCGCTAGTCCACTCTGTCCTTTGACCTTGACTCCCAATCTATTTTCACCCATACAATTGTTCTCTACAGAGTACTAGGGAAACCTCATATCCTGGTCACCTTCTCCCCCCTAAAACCTTGTTACTTGTTCCATCACATGGATATTTGATGGGCAATCTGGGAGATGAACGTCAACAAAGCAATATATGAGGAGGGTTTCCAACCTGAGCTTTTCAAATATGGTAGACCAACTCTTCTTAACTACATCAATTATTTGTTTAACCATGTCGCTTTCTTAGGTTCTCCATAGTTGTTATCTTGCCATATTGTTCACTTGATCCACAAATCAAGGTGAGTGCTGAACCAAACAATCACCAGAAAATCATGGTGGGCCACACATTCTCTAAGTTTGACGTCACTGCCTTTCATCTAAAGTTATTTTGGGAGCTTGAGAGGAGATATCTTTTGGCTAGAGGATTGGCAGGTTTCAGACCAGAGCATTCGACCATTGATCATATTGTCACACTCCAAGCCATTATTGAGGAGCTGAGGCACCACTCTTCAAAAGCGTTTGACTTGGGCTTGGGGGAGGCCCTAATCCAGAGACTTAAAGAGATTGGCGTCTCAGATATCCTTATCATAACTATTATGTATCTATATGAGTTTATCCTTGGTAGATTCTGCACAACACATTGAGTATAAGACTTTATTAGGAGCACCATTGGGGTGAAGTAATGTCCTCTTTCCCCTACATTGTTTGGTATCTACATATGTGAGTTGGAGCCTATTCTCTAGGAGCAACTCTAGCTTAGGGACGTGTACCTCCTCCACCAGGTCTTGATCACCATCCCCCTTTTTGCTAATGATGTGGTCCTCATGTCCTTCACCTAAGAGAGGTTGATGAAGCAACTTGACACCTTATCCATTTTTTGTGGATCTTTTGTCAATTGATGGTCAACCTTGGTAAAACCAAGGTTACAGTATTCAATGGGCGAAAGAACATTGCCAGAGTATCATTTATACTGGGTGTGGAGATTGAGATCACCACTGCTTACACATACCTATGTGTTTAGTTCTCAAGGCCCGGATTTGGTTTCAAGAAATCCCTCCAACCTCGGATCAACAATGGCTACGATTCCCTTGCTCATTTACTTAGGTTTTTAGTTGTCAGGGCTTAGATTTGGTTTCAGGAAAGCCCTCCAACTTCGTATCAACAATGGCTATGATTCCCTTGCTCTCCTGGAGAAACAGTGCTTTCAAAACCAGTTTCAGGACATTAGATGCATGCTCTTAGTTTCAACACTAGATGCATCCTCTTAGGATGCCTCTTGGGCAGTTTTGGGTTGGTTCTTATTGGCTTTAGGTCAACCAATCATCACATCACAGTGGGGACATGATCTGCGATCTTCATGAGTCTGATACAAGGAACACTTCATCTTTTTGTGCCCCATCTATTACAAGATTAGAGGATAGTTTTACTGTCTTTTCAGGGAGTCTCAAAATTCTCTCTACTTTCTTCTCGTTCTCAGACTAGAGATGGATGGCCCTGTACACGAGGGAATCCCTTAGACTTAGATCCCACTCACCTTGGCCACCCTTGCTTGGAACAGACCCCTTTTGACCGATTATTGAATTTTTTTACGACGCTTTTGGTAGACAATGGTAACAAGAGGCAGGCATACATCAACACTACATCAATCATCAGATTTGTGTGACTTCAAGAGGCCATTTGTGCTGAGGGAGCAATATCCTTATGGATATGTCACCTTAGAATACGAGACAACTCACATGACACCAACAGACAGGATAATTCCTCTTTATTATGGTCGTAGTCTACACAATCTAGACAGAGAGACGTATCTCAAAAATCAGATTCTCACTTGTCTAGATCATCTGACTAGTGGTTTATTAGGAGCTTCTTCCCTATGGCCTTGGATGTTAGGAGAGATAGCATTAGGGTGTATTGAGTGCCCCCTAGGCAAGACATCCCTGATTGGGGATTTTGTGTTTTTGGTCTTTGGTTCTCCGTAGTACTTGCATGTATCTACCTTACTGCTTTGTTTTCCTGTGCCATGAGCTTAGACTTTAGATTTTATTTACCGTAGATTAGATTAGGGTTTATAAATTTATCATGATTTTCTAGTAGTGGCCTTTGTGCTCCCACTTTGTATTCCATATTGTTATGTTAGAAAAACAGGACTGCAGGGCAATAACAGAAAACAAGATGCAAATATAAATCACATAAAACACATTACAAGAGAGACACCAATATAATGTGGCTCACCCAAGATGGGCTATGTCCACACAGAAATTGCCAGTCCTTATTATTATACCATCCAACAAATGAAGGGATACAATCTGCAACACATCCCGCTGCAACTTCCTTTTCACTCTCTCACAGTCTCTCACACAATCAATGATCTTTACAATGCTACAATACATAGCCGCATTACAATGCCTTCCTTTTAAAGAGTGATTACCATGGGAAAATACTATGGAACACCCAATACCATGGGCCCATAAATCACCCATTATTGACCAAGTCATGACTATGCAATTGCAATTACAACATTTACAAGGCATTTTTTCCCAAACCTCCCCTGGACCCCCCATGGCGACTATTTTGGGGGGGCAAGCACCCCCAAACCCCCCCTTCATGGGCTGGGATCTAGACACGGCTGAAACACGACCTCTGAATAAGGACGATCAGGCTCCACAACCAACATGTTACTTAAGAATCACATTGCACTATTTGTGGTCATTTGTTGGGCAATAATAAAATTATCTTATCTTGAAACTTTAATTTTATGTTTCTTAGAATTTATATCTCAATGTTAATTTGCTATTCACACCCTTATATCTATTTTTTAAAATTTAAATATTATGTATTTTTTAATCCAGTGATTGTGAAGTTAGTTCTGGTTTGGTTCTATTATTTCTTATTTTATTTTTCAACATGTCTTTTTTATGTATTGGCTAGGTTCTAAGTTCTGGATTCTCTATTTCTCTTATATATGAAGACCAATTTTAATATTCTATTTGTATTGTTAACGATGTATTAAACATCATGGTCTTTGAATGATTATCGCCATGAATATGGATGGCAATTTTTTTTTAATTCTCTATTTGAAGTAATTTTAATTTTTTTCATATATATATATATATAAAATACCTGCATTTTCTGGTTTCCTTTGCTTTTAAAATTGTCGTTTCCAAAACCTGTACCCATTTAGGGTTATTTATACTTCTGTAGACTAAGCAGTCAAATTGTTGTAGGGAGGGGGTCACTTGTCTCACAAACAAGGGGCTTTCATATGTCAATATTTGGTGTGTGGCTAGACCATAACCTTAAAAATAGATTATTATTATTATAGGAAACTATTGTTGTACCTAAGTTGTGTGTGATACATATCATAAATCATTGCATAGAAAGCATCTTAAGTTATTTTCTCTATTATCAGTTCATTCCATATTGTAATCATAAAAAGGTGCAGAAATCTATGCTGCAGGAGACATCCCTTTTGTGTTTCTGGGCCTGAAATGTATTTCGAAATGGTGAAAAAACGTTTTGAAACATTTTGGAGGCATTTTGGTATTTGGAAATGTGCCTTGAAACACAGGATCATGTTTCTGACACGTTTTGGCCTGAACACGCCTCATTTCAGGCTCCCAAAAGCTATCAGTAGGCACGTGGGACCCACAATATGCGCATAAATGCTTATTCACAGAAATAAATAAAGGAGTTGGGATTACAAGGAATCAAAGGGGAGATTTGAGCTCAGAAGATAAAATGATAAAAGTTGACATTTTCCTCTTATCCTTTTCTTAAATTAACATTATCACTAATAGTTTCAGGATGTTTATGACTGGTTCCAACCTTATTGGACTTCTTACAAAGAAAGTGGAATTTCATATCCCATTCAGAATTCAACAGACATAACAATTCTCGAGATTTCAACATGCAGGACTTGTTTCTATAATGATCCATTCTTCATGGCCTCAGCTCAGAACATGGTCTGCCAAGACTTGAAACAAAGTTATCCATTCGTAACAAGACACCAAAACACACTAAATTAGTTAATTTTATTAAATTTGCAATATAATGTGCTATTTTTTTAATCTATGTTTTGAAATTTTATATATTTTTTAATTAGTTAGTTTCTGTGTTTCCATTTCAGAAACTCGTATCTGTTTCCACATTCCATGCAAGTTAGGTATAAACCTAAGTTACTAGGATACGGATTCACCAGAGTTTTTAAAACCTAGGATCCAAATACGGCGGGGAAACAGCAAGTACACAAAAATATAAAAATATTTATATAATAAATAAAAAATAGAGTGAGGAATCAAAACTATGTTGGCACTATGATTCAATTGTCATTGATGGTTGGAAAGCAGACAAGGCGGGTGACTCAGACCATACCAACTTCAGTTTACTAAAGCTTCGACTGAGTTTGAAATAGAAGAAAAGAATGTTGTTAGACAAGCTGCAACTCAGACAGCTGCAACTCAAATAGCTGCGACTCAGACAAGCTGTGACTTAGATGGCTGCAACTTAGACAGCTGTGACTCAGACAAGCTGTGAATCAGACGGCTGCAACTCAGACGGCTGCGACTCAGACGGCCGCGACTCAGACGGCCGTGACTCAGATGGTTGAGACTTAGACGACCGTGACTCAGACAGCCGCACTCAGACGACTGAGACTCAAATGGTCGTGACTCAGACAGCCGCGACTCAGACAAGCTGCGACTCACAGACATTTATTTATTTATTAATTAGTCAGTTACAACGTGTAAATTCTGGAAGTCAAAGAGACAGTTCAATTTTCAAATTGGGAGTTAAAGATTCAGTTTTAGTTTTAGAATTGGAATATCTGGAAGTTAAAGAGACCGAGGCATATAACTTCAGCATCTATAAAAAACAATTGATGAGAACAAAATGCGCGTGAGAATTGAGAGGATGAAGAGGAGTGGTTGCTGATGAAGCTATGATTTGAAGAAAACATTTCAGAACAAAAATGTATGGCTTGATTTAATGAAGAACAGAATGCCCAGAAACTCAAAACAAAAATGAAAAGGGTATGTACTGATATATCTGAACCAGTGTGATATAATTGACTGAAAAATTCTTAACAATTCAGAAGAAAATGTGTGGCTCGATTTAATGAAAAATAGAATGCCCAGAAACCCAAGCTGTAGCAGCACAAAACAAAAATGAAAAGAGTATGTATTGATATATCTGAACCAGTGTGATATAATCAACTGAAAAATTATTACATAGGATGGAAGGGAGGTGCTAGGGAGGACTGAGTTCCTCTGTAAATCAGGTTGATGCCTGAATATTGGGAGTGGGTGCTAGAAAAACATGAGAGTTGGTGCTCTCAACAAGTTGCAGCTTGTTAAATAGAGGTTGTAGCCTCATCTTGAGTTGGTGCTCAAAGATAATTGATGTACAGACTGCTTATCATTTTAAGAAGAAGAGATTTTTTCCCTTTATGGGTTTCCTCATGAATATCTATATCTGTGTACATCATATGTGTGAATGATGATTACTAGTTCTTTGCTTATCTTATTCATTTTCTTGACAATCATTCTGTGAATGCTACTAAAATTTTAAAAGAAAAGATAAACTGATTATTGTTGTTATAATTACAACTGTTTCACCCCCCCGCCCCCTCTCAGTTGTAACAAACTATTCATGAAACACAAGAGTAGAACTATCAGTTGTTGCCAAAAAAGAGAGTTCATGTACCATAACTGATAATTTGATGAGTTGTAACCATGATTGATATTGATAATTTTAAAAACCATTTCAGCATGAACTTGAAGCAGGTCATAATAATGTTTTTGTGAGCCACATCCACATGCCCCTATCAACAGGGAATAAAGTGGTTTTCTTGAAGGCTATCAGAAGACTACATAACAGTGTAGGTGAAGTGAGCAACAACATAGCACATAAATATAGATCAACCCTTGACAACAGACCTTGACCATAAAGATAAATCATGATATTGATATATCTGAGTTCAAGAGCAGATCTTGACATAAGGATAGATCAGACCTTGAGCAGGAATGGGTTTTACACTTTTAGCCATTAGTTGTAGGGTTTTTAAAGTTTTTCATTAAAAAACAATTTTTTGGGGGGATGAATGGGTCATAGAAGCAACTGGAAGTTTCAGGATCCGTTTGAAAATTTCAGGAAATGTTTGATTTTTCACAGGATTTGTTTAATAGGACCAGGATACGTTTCCTTCTGTAGGGGATACGTTTCCATGATGAATCCTAGGTGGATCCAATCCGGATACGTATCGGATCCGCGGAATCGCGGATCCTAGACACTGGGGTGGCGGATCCGGTAACACATGTATAAACCCATGATAGGTGACCTTCCAACCCGTTGAGGTATTTAAGTACTAATGTGAAAGTATTGATTATGTATTCCATATTGAGAAACTGAAATGTACTGGTGGTTCAATTTAAAATGCAAATACAACTAAAAAATGTAAAGCAGGTTGTTGGATAAAATGTGAAATTGATAGTTCCTGTGGTTTCCATAAGCCATAGTACAGACATTGGGGGCCTGTTATCAACCTAAATGAGCCTTGTGTGAGCAATTTTGGAATGAAGGACCTGTCACCTCCTGAGCTCCTCTTGCTTTGGGTTGGTTTGTGATAACACCTATGTTACCAGAAACGGGAAACTGAACAAGAAACGAGAATGGTACGAGAAAAGAAGTCTGGAGGTTTCACATACAAAAAACGAGGAGAGAGAAAAAACAATAATGCTGAAAGTAAAGAAGAGTGGAAAGATAGCACAAACTCTCTTACTTCAGTGGACCATAAGCAACTAGCTATTTCACCAAATCACTATTTTGCATAATCATAGTTAAGGTGAGGGTTTTCATCTGCCCTTTGTTAAAAACGCCATTCAATCTGGGGTCTGTCTCTTCGGTAACTCTTCCCTGCCCATAAAAATCCGCATACAATCCATCAAAATTGCACCAACGATTTGTTAACCGAATATAACGAGAGAAACTCCCTAGTTTCTTTGAAAAGCACATTGAATTCAATGCTTCTATTACCCTATAATGAGGAATTAATTGTATTTCCAAGTTGCAAGACAGAATAAGTACTAGATGGAAGGCTTAGCGAGTTTATCAAGTCCATAGTGTACTTCACGTTCTCCTCTTCCTCTACAATAGCTAGAATGTAAGGCCTCAGCGTGCACATCTCCACTAGTTTCTTTAAAAACCCTAAACCCCGGAGATTCTGCAATTTACAGACTACATTTTCTTTACCGCCGCATTAGTTGTTAGAGTTTGCACTTTAATTCAATTTAATTAGATCTTTAACTGAAAGATAGACAAGGACAACAAAACACAAGAGACACAATAATTTTCCTTAGGAAAACATAAAGGAGAAAAACCCCGCAATTTCCTCATAAATAGATTTGTCACTAATACAATATCAAACTAGATAGAAACCAAAAGATAAGATGTCTTCTGCAACTTTCTCTCTTTCTCCACCAGCGACCTTGTCTTCTCTCTCTCCTTATGCGCACTTGAGTGAGTGAGTGGTGTGTCCAAATGAAAGAGCAAGGCTCTCTATTTATACTTTATGTGTGGGTGACCTTTTTACTAATGGGGCCGACCTCACTTACCTAACTGGGCCGACCTATCCTAGGGAGACTCAATAATAAAATTTACATTTATCCTTTGGGGTGCTATTGCCCCGACTTACAATGGAGGTTTTACCTCAATGACCAAACATAATAATGACATCCCTGAACTGAGGAAAACCATCTCCGTCGGAGGTACAAGTAAAATACAATAAGAATATAAATATAAAATACAATTGAATATCTTCCGAAGTTACATTTACAACAACACTCCCTCTTAACTAGGAAGGTATTCTCTCGCCACAGTCATTATCACTTTGGACACAAATTCTGGACAACGTCATCATTGTTGGATCATCTTCAATGCTGGAACATCATCATCAACACTGGATCATCATTGTCGTTGTTGCAACAATCCTCATCTTGTTGATCATTGATTAGTGACATATCTTGAATCTATCCGTCATGAGAAGTTCTACAGAGCCAACGCTTTTTCATGCTGGATGTAGGCCTAGCTCTCATCTAGGTCTTCATCATCTCTACGAGCAAGCCATCTAGTAGGTACAACCCAGGTCCACACATTACATTGCCACAACAATCACCTGCTTCTCCTACTATCATCTCATCGTATCCAGATCATCTCATCATCATCACACAGAGAACAGCCGAGGTGTGCACCTCATGTCCAACAGACCACCTGCGTCTCCCACCTAGTGGGTACAACCCAGGAGCACCCAGGTGCATTACGTCTCTCATGGTCAGCCCGTGTCTCCGGCATGTGGATAAAGCCTAGGAGCACCCTAGGTGCATTACGTCCTAAGGACCACCTGCGTCTTCTACCATGCGAGAACTAGCCTAGGCGCACCCAAGGTGTCTTTGTGACCTGTGGACCTCTCAGGGACTCCAACATGTGGATACATCTCAAGAGCACCCCAGGTGCATTATGTCCCAAGGACCACCTGCGTCTTCCACCAAGTGAGTTCTAGCCCTAGTGCACCTGCCTCTTCCAGTCTCATCACTCCCTCTTTCGAGGAACATTGATCTGGATAACACCAAGCTTCTTTCTGAAGTACTTGAACTTCACTCTTACTAAAGGCTTGGTCAACACATCGGCTATCTGCTCGTCTGTCGCCACATACTGGAGCTTCATTGCTCCTCTTTGCACCATATCCCGGATATAGTGGAACTCGATCTCAATATGCTTCGACTTGTCATGGAACACTGGGTTCTTAGACAACTTCACACAACTCTGATTGTCACAAAAGATACAAGTCGCCTCGACCTTGAGATCAAACAAATCTAACAGTAGCTTCCAAAGCCATACTGCCTCACAACTGGCCGAACAAGCTGCAACATACTCTGCTTTGGCTGTACTCAGCGCCACACATGATTGCTTCCTGCTAAACCAGGAGATCATACCGGATCCCAAATTGAAGCAACATCCCGAAGTGCTTTTCCTGTCTGTGGCACTACCTGCCCAATCCGAATCAACATAACCATGCAGGTTAATCCTTTGATTCGCCTCATACTTGAGCCCATACTCAACTGTACCCCTCAGGTACCTCAATATATGTTTTGCATCCATCAGGTGAACATGTCTCAGATTCGTGAGGAACTGGCTCAGGGTGTTCACAACAAAACATATGTCTGGTCTCGTGTTCGTCAAGTACATCAACGCACCAATCATCTATCGGTATATCGTGGCATCAACTGTCTCTGATGAAGCATCACCTAGTAGCTTCAAGTTTGATGCCATTGGTGTGGCCATTGCCTTGCAATCCATCATTCTGAACCTCTTCAGAATCTCCACTGCATACTTTCCTTGACCAAGGAAAATTCCATCCGCACTCTGCCACACTTCCATTCCTAAGAAGTAATGCTTCATCCCTAGGTCCTTCATCTCGAACTCTGCGGCAAGCCTTCTCTTTGCATCTACAATGACCTCATCCTCACCTGTCAAAAACAGGTCATCTACATATAGCAGAAGTATCACAGGTCTTCCGCCCTCAACCTTGAAGTAAAGGTTGGAATCCGCTTTACTCTTGATAAAGTTTAAGCTCATCAGAAAGTTGTCCATCCTGCCGTACCATGTCCTGTGTGCCTGCTTCAATCCGTACAAGGCTTTCTTCAACATGCACACATGAGTCTCACACATGAGTCTGTCTGTCATGTGTCTTGAATCCTAGTGGCTGCTCCACGTACACTTCCTCTTCAACTACACCATTCAAGAATGCAGTCTTGACGTCCATCTGGTGTACCTTCGATTTCATTACTGCAACCAATGCAAGTATGGTTCTGATGGAAGTGTATCTTGCTACAGGTGCAAAAGTCTCCTCATAGTCTATGCCTGTCTATGCCTTCCTTCTGGGAGAAGCCACGTGCCACAAATCTTGCCTTGTGTTTTTCTATGCTACCATCTGCAGCATGCTTGATCTTGTAGATCCATTTCGAAGTCACAACAAACTTCCCTATTGGTCTTGGAACGATCTCCCAGACATCATTCGTCATAATCGACTGGTACTCCTCGATCATGGCATCCTTCCACTCCTTCTTCTCTGCTGCTTCTTCGTAGTTGGAAAGTTCTTTCTCAATGATTTCACATAGCAGGGCCACATATCTGGAGTATGGTTTGGGTCTCTTGCTTTCTCTATGCATCCCACCTGGAGCACCATACTTCTCTGCATCTTGTATTGCTTCACGTGCCCATGTTGGTCTTCTCTTGTGGGAGTTCTTCTTACGAGGTGGATCTATAGGTTCTTGTTGTTCTGCCATGTCGCGGTATTTGTGATCCTCTTGAATCACTTCTTCCATTACTGTGTCTTTGACTCTGGGAACTTCAGATTCTTCATTTTCTTCGATAGGTAGTTTTCTTGATTTGTTTTATGTTGAATCTTCATCGAAAGTTGCGTCTCTGCTGATCTCGATCTTCTTGAATCCTGGGAAGTATATTCGGTAGGCTTTTGATGTGTCGCTGTATCCCACGAATATTCCCTTCTTTCTTGAAGGATTTAGCTTGGTTCTCTTTTCCTTCGGGATGTGTATGTACACCGAGCAGCCAAATATTCTGAGATGGCTAACTTCTGGTCTTTCCCCCAAGAAAGCTTCTTCGGGAGTCTTGTTGTTCAATACTCGGTGAGGTGTACGGTTTTGTACATACACAATTGTCCTTGCTGCTTCTGCCCATAAGTGCATCGGAAGATCCTGATCATGTAGCATTGCCTTTGTTGCTTCCATTATTGTTCTGTTCTTTCGTTTTGCAACGCCATTCCGTTGAGGATTGTAAGGAGTGCTCAACTCCCTTTTAATCCCAGATTCTTTGCAAAGGTCGTTGAATTCTTCCGAACTGAATTCTCCACCATTATATGATCGCAGGGTCTTGATCTTCTTCTCAGTGTGATTTTCAACCAAGGCTTTGAATTCCTTGAACTTACTAAATACTTCATCTTTACTTTTCAAGAAATAACTCCATGTCTTACGGGAAAAGTCATCTATAAATGAAACATAATATACATACCTGCTTAGTGAGCTAGAAGACATGGGACCGCATACATCTGAGTGGACTATCTCCAATATTCCTTTTTCCTTGCTTTCACTGCTGGGAAATGCCTTCTTTACATTCTTTCCTTGCGCACATCCCTTGCAAATGCCTTCATGTTTTGTCTGGATTTCTGTAAGTCCTGAAACTGCTTTGCTTGCAATAGGTACTGCTCTATAGTGCACATGTACAACCCTTCTGTGCCATAGTTCACTTGGTTCCATGGAGTCATGAACCAATGCTTGTTCAGGTTGTCCCTTCAACTTGTACAAGCCTCCCTCTTGCTCTCCGATTACTATTGCATCATCTATTGTCTTTCTTGTTGGCCACATTAGAACTTGGCCATCAACAAATGCAACCCTCATTCCCTTAGCATCTAGTGCTGAGATGGAGAGAATATTCTTCTTTAATCTTGGAGCATAGTGAACATCTTTCATTTTCAATGATTTGTCGGAGTGTAGCTTGTAGGAAGCTTTTCCACTTCCTTTGATGGGATATTGATAATCATCCCCAAGTTTCACCTTGTGAGGTTACTCATGTTCAGATAGATTTACGAAGGATTCTTTGTATCTTGTCATATGCTTGGATGCTCCACTATCTACAAGCCAATCATTGCTTCCGTGTGTGATAGTGCCCGTGAGTACTGAGATTAAGACATACTCTTCATCACTTGAAGAATCATCCCTTTCTTCTCTGGTTCTTTTCCTTGCTGGTTCATCATCTTCAGGGGTGTGAGCATGATGCCTCTTCTTGTTGGTCTTTCTGGAGGATCCTTGGTTTCTGGGACAGTTTCTTGAGTAATGTCCCTTCTCATCACGTGTAGCATTTAATACTGGAAAGATCTCATCTGGATCCATTATGCCTTCTGGATTTTCTGTGATGGTTGTCCTCACTCTTGTTGTGATTTCTTTTAGTGTGGGTTGTAAGAGCTTGATCATCATTTGCTCCCATCTTTTCTTCTCTTGCTACTAGCCGAGCTTCTTCTTGTGTACATTCTTTCCATAGTCTGCTGAAGGGGATCAACTTCTTCCTGGCACATATTCCTTGAATGAATGAGTTCCATGATCTTGGGAGACCATTCAAGGTGGTCATAACAATCTCTCCTTCTTCCACTTTGTCTTCTATCGCTTCAAGTTGCTCCTTGATTTGTGAGATCCTTGTGAAGTAGGATTGCATGGTCTCTGAATGTTGGATCTTCACATTCTTGAGCTGGTTCCTTTATGTCATCTTCTGGTTGATGTTCTTCCCTTCGAGTATCTTTGTCAGGCATCGAACATCTCCTTGGGAGTCTTCAGGGATGACACATGAGGGATGAGATGATCTTTAATGGAGTCTGCAATAATCCTCTTGGCTTTGACCAAGTTCTTCTTGTGGATTGCTTTTGCCTCATCTCCCTCTGGTGCTGGAACCTCCTCATTAACCCCTTCCTTTTAGCGAGAAATCCAAAACACATTGAATGACCTAGGTGAAGATGCGATGGAGTCAAGTGAAGATGCCTGTGGTTTGATTGTTGACGAACTACTATGAAGAGACCAAGCGCCTCGATCCTCTAGATGATGCACCAAAGTGGTGTAATGGTGGGGCAAAGTGATGACAAGTAGGTTCCTTGTTTACTGGGTGAGTGAAGTAAACCATCTGCTTAGCCCATGCGTAGTCCTTCCTCGGGTGCTTTAGTTAACTCAATGAATGAGTGAGGTGGAGATGCCATGTGCATTGGAGTTGAGATGAACTTGAACTGAACTGATGTGAAGTGGAGAGTGAACCAAAGATGCACTTTAGTCAGACTAGTTGAGAGTGTAATCCAATAATTCATACGAACTAGTCTTTTCGGAGTATGTTTGAGTTGAGTGGCAACAAATTGGAGAGAGAGAGGATCATGTGCTTTAGTTAGATTGATGTTGACTGTGGCTAGGTGTCAAAGCGTTGAGTTAAGTGAAGACACTTTGAGTTAGATTTTGAGTAAAGTGAGAGAAGCCCATGCACACTAGAGAAGTAAAGTTAAACTAAGAGTAACTGCAGACTAACTAATGTGAAGTGCTCTTTACTTCAGCCTACTAAGGAGGGTGATTTAATCAACTAACATAGACATCCAGTCAACTCACCCTGATGCCACCTCACTCCCTTATCCATGCAAGCGACCTAGTTGTCTTTAGTTGACCAAGGCAAGCGCTTTGAAAACTCATGTAACCCTCCAGTGGACTCCATGGCTTGCTAGATCACTGTTGACTCATGTAGGTGCCTAAATCTTGCCACATGTCATCACCTAAGATTGCCATGTGTCATCACTCAAGACTACCACATGTCACACATGCATAACTCACTACTAAAAATATAAAATTGCTTGCATGTTTGAATATTTGGCATGCGAAAACATGCATGTCCATTCATGTCCATGAGAGTGCCATGCAATGCCATGAAAGTCAAAACCTAATTGCCAAAAATAGAAATATCATGGATGTCGTCTGAAAAAGAATCACTGGAATCTTGAGCTTGGAAGGATGCCAAAAATATGATCATCTCTGAGATGCAAACCTTTGAACTACGTCTCCTAAAACATAGGAGTACTGTCGAAAATAGCAACTCTCCCAAATTTGGTGAAAACCTGTGAACTATCCGTCTCTTAATAAGGAAAACATCACTGAAACAATCCTATACTTGAACTCAATGGGAACCAACCCTGGCTCAAGCAAAGTTGTCTCTGGAAATACCATCTGAATACTAGCATAATGGAATGTGCTGGCCCTTAACCTTCTAGATTGCCAAGGGGCAAATATGGGGGTTAAGATATCTGATACGAACCGTTACACCAAAACCCCGAGGTGTTAGTGAAGGCCGCCCACTAGGATCTTAACATCCCACCACGCTCCGCAGTCCAGACTCTGGGCTGGATGTGCGCTCGTACGGTGGTGTCCCCTTTGAGTCGTATGAGCCCCGGACGAACACTGCAATGCCAACATTTCCACCCGCTCTGTGACTTGAACCTGGGTGGAGGCTCTGATACCAAATGATACGAACTGTTACACCAAAACCCCAAAGTGTTAGTGAAGGCCGCCCACTAGGATCTTAACAATATCCCAAGTCACAAGGTTCAAAATTCAACAAACCTAAAAAATTCTCAGGTTCAATTAGGTTCAGTGAACCACATGGCTGAACATCAAGTTGAATTCCAACCTAGAGGCGAATGCAAACCTAAAGGAAATTTTTTATTTTGCATGGTTTTTAATTTGTGTTTTCATTTTTTCTAATTTAGATAAAAAAGGTGTTAACCCTAGGGCAGTAATTTGCAATTAGCCTTAAGTAGTGTGGCCAAATATTCATCTAGTTCCTCTCACCCATGGTTTGGGTCCTTTCTCACTGCAGAAGAAGATGATCTTGGCATTACCGATGAGCCTAGTGATGATAAAGTTTCATTTTTTGATGATTCTGATGATCACAGTTCTAGAGCCTTTCCTACCCCATGTGCTTTTGATGATTTATAGCTTTATGATGTTACAAGTAGGCTACATGAATATAGATTCTGACCATGTTTTAAATTTTGTGAAACAATTTCATGGATTATAACTATTTGACATTATTGACACCCTTTTAAATTCAAAATTTGAAAAATATGTTCTATTTCATTTTGGAGTTTGTAGTTGCACTAAATAAAATTCTTGTCATGTTTTAAATTTTGTGAAATTGTTTTAGGGATTAAAAGTACTGGACATCATTGGCATCCTTTTAGATTTTGAAGTGTGAAGAATATCTAATACTTTTTTTTGCAATTTTGTAGTGACTGTATGTTTAAATTTTAATAACAGCATTGATGATTGGTTTTATCATGATTAAGTTACTCATATATGTTTATTGATGTTGATTTCTTACTATTTTATAATATTTTTCATTTTAATATATATATATATGACCCCAATAGCAAACCTCATTGCAAAATTCGAATTCGAACCAAATCTAATCCCTGCCAAACTTGAACTCGAACCCTAACTGTGTGACTTAGCACGGGGTTGTCTTACGATATTTGAGTGGATCAGCGGAACACAGGAGAGTGGTTGGGATGATTAAGTATCCACTGCTCTAATGCTATATGGATGAAAAGGTAGATAGTTCTACTGAAAGAGCATGGCAATATGTTCATTGCTTTATTTAGCTGCTAAGAGTGTCCATAGTTCATAAAGGCACAATTACAGTCGTATGTACTCAACCAGTTAATTCTAGAGCAGCGAAAAAGATCAGAGGTTTGTTTCCTTGAGTTATCAAGAAACAGCATGAGCTGCATAGAGTGCACACTAAAGCTTTGACTGTATATATAACTTATGATGATCATAGTTTATGTTCACAATATTTGTTTTGTGAGGCGGAAATGTAAAACATCTAAAACTACAATTACAGTCCTGTGTACTTGTAAACAATATTTGGTTATTATTGTATAAATGACATGTTTTTATTATTGACCAGTTGATGACTGAGGATTTACTTCGTGACCTTACCCTCTATAAGAAGTCTCATGAGAAAGCAGTATCATCAGCAGCTCGTTCCCTTATTGGCATCTTCAGACAGGTACACTATCTTTGACCGTGTTTTTCTATGTACATTTGTGCATCTATTATTTTCTTTAATAACAAGACAGGTACCAACTTCTGCAGATCTGTCCATCATTATTGGATAAGAAAGATCGTGGGCGTGCGGCAGATACAAAGGCAAGGCCAAAAGCATTTGGGGAAAAAGATGTTGTCAGTAATGTTCCTGGTGCTGAATTATTACTTGTAAATGAGGGTTCATCCAGTGATAGTGGCAGTGATGATGAAGATGCAGCAGATGCTGATACTCTGCATGTGAGCAATGAATCAGGTGAGGAAGGAACTGCTGATCACAGTGAAGATACAAGTGACAGTGGAAAGGATTTTGACATAGATGACCAGGAAGAGTCTTGCGAAGAAGAGGAAGAATACTCTGACCCAGATGAAGAAGTAGGAGTTCCACAGGAGGAGATCTCTGTTGAAGAAAGTACATCTGATGAAGTAAGCGATTCTGATGAAGAGGTGGAGGCTTCTCCTTTACAAACAGCAACTAAAAAGAGGAAACTTGATGAACTCAATACAGGAAAAGATATGTCATTGCAGAGCCTCCGTGCGTTGAAAAAAATTGCTTTGGACAAAGTCGTAAAATCTGGCCTCATCAATTCTGTGGGTCAGGATGATGGTATTTTGTCAAATGAGGATTTTAAACGCATCAGGGAACTTCAGGTACCAATAATCATCAATACATATTACAAACTCCCAAAGATCGTTTTATAATGCAGCTGCTTGGCTATGAATTGTTTTGTCCAATTCAAATAGCATAATGATTAGTGTTGATAGGTTTGGTGTAGCAAATGGCATATTAACTGGCAGTAAATATACACTATGAGCAGATAGCCCAAGTTAAGCTGCCAAACTCTTAGATTACACGACTGACGTCTGATACAGAATTTATAATTATAATAGCATGAGCACACTGGGAAGATTTAACCACCGAGCATTAATCTTAATAGTCACATATTGCTCACATGTCACTAATGCTAACATTGTCCTATGGTCAGATTCACATCATACAAAAGTTCACATGTTAATGTTTAGCGTTTGAGCTCATTGATCAGTCCAACATTGGGAAGATCCCTAGATATTACTGTGTTTTTTGTTAGGATGGTGTTATGGGTACTCGTATTGCTCTCCTTTCCATGGCTAGAAAATGTCCTAGAAAGGGAGCTGATAAATTCAATGCAGATTGCTTGCTTGCATACAGAGCATGATGATTAATGTTCATAGCTTTGAGAAGGTTCCTAGACATTACCTTGTTTTTTGTTATGTTGGTGCAATAGAGCTTGATATTACTTTCGCTTTGATGGCTATGAAATGCCTTGACAGGGTGCTGATAACTGTGATGCAGATTGCTTGCTTACATGTATAGTTGCAATTTTTATTTGTGTAGTGGCGGGAATGCTTTTATTACTCGAAAGTTGATTGTTATGACAATTTCATGTGCCATTTCCCGTTATCGTAAAAAGGAAGGAATACACTACTTTACCAGTTATTTCCAGGTTTAGAATAGAATGTTTTCAAGAGAAAGGGATCCTGTGATGAAAGACAGTCTGGCTGTGCTATTAGAGTCTTGATTCTTGAAAATAAATGAAGCTCTGTTCTACAGCTCTAATAATGTGCTTGTTAACGATGTGTTTCATGAGACAGGCAAAGAATGCAGCAAAAATAGCATTGTCTGAGCATGGCATGGTAAAAGCTGGTTCAAGTGCCAAAGCAGTGTCTATTAAAATACCAAATTCTGAGCATCTAAGTGAACGACGTGTAGATCCTGCTAAACTCGAGGTAAGTTGACTGTGAAGTATTCTCTAGTTTGAACTTAGTGATTGTTGCCTCCACTTGTTTTCTGAAACCATTTCCATCTGCAGGCGAATATACACACACGAAAAGACAAAGAGGAGAGGCTAGCTCTCGTGAAAGCTGGACGAGAGGATAGAATGAAGTATGCTTCTCGCACAGCTGTGAAGCAGAAAAAGGTATGTTTCTTTATATTGATGTTTACATTCTTTATTTGTGGATGTGCTAGAACTTCATGCTCTGCTCAGGTTTGCTAGCTTTGGGTTTTCTCTTCTTCTTATTATTTGACTAACAAATTGATATTATGATTTTTTGTAGACTGGAGGACTCAGCAATCGCCAGAAGGAGCGGAAGAAAGGAATGCCGTTAGCTGCTAAACGATCCAAGGTAGCACGGTCGCGAATAGAGAAGAAGAAAAGAACAGCTTCGAAGCGGTTTCTTGGCAAGAAAGCATGGAAGTAGTTTTGTCATAATATGGATCTAGGGAGTCTTATTTTGACAGTCAGATAAATGTTGAAGATGTGCTGATTTTAAAATAAAATTCTGCATTCTGAATGGTTTAAAGAAAGTGAGGGTGGACAATACAAGCTCTTCAGACTCTCGCAGAGAAGGTTTGGGGGAAAGTGTTGTAATGCGCCAAGAAATTGTTGTATGGATATTTATTTTGTTGAGTTATATCATTTTCTTGTTAGCGAGCATCACCACTGATTTTCTAGCATGTTTGATGTTGCTTCCTTGTGGTAAACGTGGTTGGATTAATAGGGCTATATTTTATAGAAATTTCCCTTATCGTGAGCATATACTAGTAATAGATTCAAACTTTTGGTGTCTTCATTCTGGCAGATGTTGAATGATATCAAAGATCAATATTAATGTTGGAAAAACAGGGTTATCAAAACTTCAGTGTTTCTTTAGGTGCCAAGCAAGCTTTGTGATCCACATCGCAGTTGGCATTATTGTCGGATGTTAACTTCGACACATCTTCGACAAGTCATCGACTTCGACACACCTTCGACAAGTTTCGAATTCGACACGACTTCGACAAACTCAGCAGCTTCGACAAGTTCAGCGACCTCAACAGTTTCGCGACGTCGACATGCAGCGTCGACTTGCGACTGTCAAACTATGACAGACTGTCTCTTTGTCTTCCAGTCGACTGTAACGGTTGAACTTCTGAACCGTTCTAACTTCTTTTGCAGACTGTCTCTCTGTCTTCTAGTCGATTGTAACGGTTGAACTTCCGAACCGTTCTAACTTCTTTTGTAACTGAACGTATCGGGCAGGCACCCAAACGTCTCAACACTCTATATAAGCATGCATAATATTGTAACATTATCAATCGATGATCTCATATCCAGTAATAGAGAAGATCAGTTCACATTCCTGCATATTGTCTGTGTGTATTTGTATTCTGTTTGTGTAGTGTAATCCTGCTTTGCTTATTCTATTTCTTATGCTTCCGCCATAACAAAGCCGACTCATTCAGTCGAACTATTGTCCCCCTTGTGCTTCTTGGCCACGTGCGGATCATTGGTATCAGAGCACTCAGCTTTGTTCGTGTTCAAGTTTGCGTAGACACTTCCAACGAAGTTACCGACTTATGTCTGTTCAAACACGCTTGCAATCTCAACAATCCAAGTAGATGCTACCTCCAGAAATCACAGAAGAAACAGACGATAGACATGCAGCCGATGAGACAGCACAACTTATTGAGCAAGCTCTGACTCGACAATAGACTGAAATGTTCGCCCAGTTCAATGAAATTCTCACGCGATTTGTTTCGACATCCGAAGGATTTTCAACGAGAACGCACTCCGACAAAATCAGCCCCTTCAAAGTGCAAATGAATTTGGACATACCGAATCTTGAAGGCAAGATTGACGTAGAATCCATCGACAATTGGGTACAGCAATTGGAATCCTATTACTCTGTGAATCAACTCTCAGAAGTTGACAAGGTCAACATTGCATCCTTAAAGATGTCAACATCTGGGCACCGCTGGTGGGAGAACCTCTCGACAAAGATGGAGAAAAGCGGAGACCCCATCGACACATGGGATAAATTCGTCGAATACGTCCGAAATGAATTTTACCCGCCCAAGTGCCTTGAGCAGTGTAAGAAGTGGCAGCAGCTAAGGCAATGGAAAGACCAATCAGTATAGAGTTACACCGACGAGTTCTATCAACTCATGGCTAGACTTGGCGTCCAAGAAGAAGAGAAATTGCTTGTTCTGAAGTACATCAGTGGATTGCCCCAGTACATTCAATAGGAGATGGAATTTCTGACTGTCAATACACTCGTGGATGCATTGCACTATGTCAACAAACTTGAAACCAAGCAGAAAGGAAAAGCACGCTTCGCGACAAAGCCGACATCAGGACGACCACCTGACAAGAAGACATTAGCGGACTTCGACAAGTCGAAATCTTCTCAGCTGACACCGCCAAATCCGGATCACGACAAAAAGCCTTTTTAGAAAAGGGAACGTAGCAAATAACCCTCGACTGAGAAATGGTGCGATTACCACCACTCATCTTGGCATGATACGTCTGAATGCAATGCTCGGAAGACATTTTTGGCAAAAGTGTTGACATTCGACGTGTTCGACAAGATGGTGGAAGAATCTGATTCAGACGCAATGACCCTTTTGACATCAACATCGACCACTCCAGCAGCCTCGACTATCGTCGACGAGGAGGAACGAGAGGGCGTGTTCCATACACGGATATGGGTTCAACACAATCCATTACATCTGATTGTGGATAACGGTAGCCAGAAGAACTTCATTTCTGAAGATCTCGTGAAGAAACTAGGTCTTGTCACCACTCTGCATCCTCAGCCTTACAACATTGGTTGGATGAAGGATGGGCAGGAACTACGGATCACCCGACAATGCAAACTCACCTACTTCATAAAACCTTTTGAAAATGAAGTACTCTGCGACGTGGCACCACTCTTAGTAGCCGACGCCTTGTTTGAGAAACCTTACTTGTGGGATCGCCATGGAAGTTATCAGTCACGACCTTAGAAGGTGATTGTCAAAATCCAAAATCGATGGTATGACATACCAAAGTGATGACCTACACCAACAGTCTCAATGATATGTGCTAAACAGATAAAGAAGCTCATCAATCATGCTCAGAAGTTCGCGTTAATCATGATCAAACCGCAACATTCTAGGAAGACTGCAACGACGAGTCGACTCATCGACCAGTGCAGCTTCCGACAGAAGCAGTTGTTCGACAACGTTCTCGACGAGTATCGAAGTTTATTCCAAGAGCAGGACGGAGTACCTTGACATTGCCAGGTAAAACACTCCATTGAACTTGCTCCTGGTTCTTCTTTGCCTAACGCATCTGTTTATTGAAGATCCATTCTCGAAAATGAAGAGATTCGCAGACAAATCCAAGATTTGATCGATAAAGGTCATATCCGACCAAGCTCCTCTCCTTGTGGAAGTCCAGTCGTCCTTGTTCCAAAGAAAGACGAGACTTGGCACATGTGCATCGACTACAGGGCACTCAACAAATTTTCGGTAAAGAATCGCTACCCTTTGTCGCGGATAGACGAGCTCATCGGCTGTTTGAAACGTGCCAAATTCTTTACTAAGCGCGACCTCAAGTTGGGATATCATCAGATTCCAATCGAGCCCTTAGATGTGTGGAAAACTGCTTTCAAGACCAAGGAAGGATTCTTTGAATGGTTAGTCATGCCTTTCGGTTTAACCAATGCACCTGCGACCTTTATGCGATACATGGACAACATTCTTCGACCTTTCATCAGCAAATGGGTCATTGTTTACCTTGACCTTGACGACATATTGATTTTCAGTCGATCACGGGAAGAACATGTCAGACCGCTTCGACAAGTCCTCGACACTCTCCAGCAACAACGACTTTACGTGAACATGGACAAGTGTATCTTTGCGATGAACACCATCAAATATTTGGGGTATGTAACTGACTCTGCAGGCATTCACGTCGATCTAGACAAAGTATAGATCTTCAAAGATTGGTCCATTCCTTAGAGCATTCAAGAACTAAGAAGTTTTTTTGGTTTGATGAATTTCTATCGACGATTCATACTCAACTTCAGTCACATAGCCTGGCCTTTGAATCAGTTGACGAAAGGAAATGAAAAAAATGTCTTCAAATGGACATCGACACATCAAGAAGCTTTTGAACAGCTCAAACACAAGCTCTGCACTGCACCAGTACTTGTGTTACTTGATTTGCATTAGCCCAGTACAGTTAGAATATATTCGACGTACGAAAAAGAACTATACGCCATGGTGCAAGCTCTCAAGCAATGGAGGCATTACATCCTTGGCAAGGAAACGGTCATCCTCACTGACCATAAGCCTCTACAGTTCGCTTCGACCCAGTCGAAACTACAAACAATTAGACAACTCAAGCTAGACAACTCAAGTGGATTAATTACCTACAACAATTCCAGTTGGTGATTAAGTATCAGAAAGGTAAAGCTGACGCCGCCGCCGATTGTCTAAGTCGACCACCCATTACTTTCCTTTTCACAGTGATGAGTATGCAAGGATACGACACGACCAGTTGGCCTCAATTGTATCAGGACGACATTGGCTTTTCACCAGTCTATCGACAACTTCAGACTGACAAGTCGTCGACCTTTGACTACTTCCTTAAAGACACCTTGCTATACAAGCTTGGACAACTTTGTGTATCGACCAATGAGCATTGCCAACAACTCATTTGGGACGCGCACTGCAACAAGACTGCAGGACACTTTGGAGTAGCAAAGACACTTGCTATTCTCCAGAAGTATTTCTTTTGGCCTACACTTAAAACTGACGTCAACAAGTACATTCGATCATGCGTGGTTTGTGCCATTGCTAAACCGCCTAATCAACGACATGGATTGTACACACCTCTACCAGTTCCTAGTCGACCATGGGAATCTATTTCTATGGACTACTTGACGGGATATCCTACTACCAAACATCAACATGACGCAATCTTAGTAGTAGTCGACAGATTGTCCAAGATGGCCATTCTCATTCCATGCAAGAAGACTACGACAACGCAGCAGACTGCTCAACTCTTCTTCACACATGTTTGGAAACACTTTGGTTCACCGAAAACCATTACTTCCGACCAAGATGCCAGATTCGTCAGCATCTTTTGGAAAACTCTCTGGCAACAACTGGACACGCGACTCTCATTGTTGACAGCTTTCCATACTTAGACTGACGGACAGACGGAAGTTGTGAATCGCTTGGTAGTACAATTGCTTCGCATGTACAACCATAAGCATCGACGAACATGGGATGGAAGTATTCCATACATACAACATAGTTACAATCGTGCTCAACACAACTCTATGGGCAAGAGTCCATTTGAGATCTGTTACGGATTTCAACCCTCGACACCTATCGACCTGATCAGCTCCTCGACACAGTCGAACTCCGACACCGACTACAGCTAGCGGGAAGTTGACAAAGCTTTGAAGTTTCGAGATCATATCTGCGACATCCAGAAGCAAGCACAATAAATGTTGCAACGAGCAAACGAGAAACACTTTCCTCATTCATGGCATGGTATTCCTCATTCATTCCAAATTGGGGATAAGGTTTGGTTAAATCTCAAGAAGGAGCGCTTCACCGGTCCATTCAAGAAGCTCAAACCTTTGCGATATGGTCCGTACAGTATTCTTTGACAGATTGGCGAAAACACTTTCCAGCTTGACATTCCTGCATGCCTGGGTCTGCATCCAGTATTCAATGTGGATCTACTTCGACCATACCATGCACAACTGTTGGAACATAATGACTTACCGACAGCAGAACCCGACGACATCAATCCAGATGTTCAGGAGCCTTTTCCTTGCGATACCATTGTGGGACGACGAATACGCCATACAAGGACGAACACAATTCCCTTGTTTCAGGTTGCTAAAGTCGGACAACTCCCATCCCAAGGAAAGTGGTACTCTGCTACTGAACTGATCGACAAGTATCCTCACTTAAACAAGCAAACAATGGGGACCATTGTTTCTTAAGGAAGGAGGTCTGATCCACATCGCAGTTGGCATTATTGTCGGATGCTAGCTTCGACACATCTTCGACAAGTCATCGACTTCAACACAACTTCGACAAGTTCCGAATTTGACACGACTTCGACAAACTCAGCAGCTTCGACAAGTTCAACGACCTCAACAGTTTCGCGACGTCGACATGCAACGTCGACCTGCGACTGTCGAACTACAACAGACTGTCTCTCTGTCTTCTAGTCGACTGTAACGGTTGAACTTCTGAACCGTTCTAACTTCTTTTGTAACTGAACGTAATGGGCAGGCACCCAAGCATCTCAACACTTTATATATAAGCATGTATAATATTGTAACATCATCAATCGATGATCTCATATCCAGCAATAGAGAAGATCAGTTTGCATTCTTGCATATTTTCTGTGTGTATTTGTGTTCTGTTTGTGTAGTGTAATCCTGCTTTGCTTATTCTGTTTCTTATGCTTCTGCCATAACAGAGCTGACTCATTCAGTCGAACTGTTGTCCCCCTCGTGCTTCCTGGCCATGTGCGGATCACTTTGCCAATAACAACTGTTTCTAGTTGTATTTAGAAAAATATAGAAGATACGAGGTTGAAATTGACAATGGACTTGTTAGAAAACTTTTACAGTAGCTTGTTGCCATAAATAGTGTCACAAAACACTGCTTTTCTGGAACTTATTGGAAACATAATCCCTATGCAAACACCGTATGTGCTATCTGATATCTACATGGCGAAAGGCTCTCCCTTACGAAGATCAACGAGACGCCTTCCTCCCTTGGCATAAACAGTGTGATCTCTTTTCAATAGTGCCCAATTGAAGAGAACCCACTATGAAATGCTTTCTCTACGAAGAAGAACGAAGAGAATCCAACGCAGAGGTAAACATAATCCCCATGCAAACACCGTATGTGCTAGCTAATATCTACATGGCGAAAGGCTCTCCCGTACTAAGATCAATAAGATGCCTTCCTCTCTTGACATAAACAATCTGATCTCTTTTCAATAGTGCCCAATTGAAGAGAACCCACTATGAAGTGCTTCCTCTACCAAGAAGAACGCAGAGAATCCAACGCAGAGGACACCTCTCTTGCAAGAAACACGAAGGGACCCAATTGCCGTTTCACACCTCCCTAATCACAAAGCGGGTGCTAAAGTAAACTTGAAATGTTTAGGTCATGCCCGATCTTTCTTCCATCCGCAGTTGTTAGGGGTTCAAACAAAGGTATGCCATGTTTGTTTAGTGCCCAACTAAGGCATTTATCATATGAATTCCAAACTAATTGAAACAATAATCTCTTGAAAGAGTGGCGCCGAAGGACCTAAATTCGAATATATGGAATTTGAAAATTCATTCTTATCTTTTCAAATATACCAGTATAGATCCATCTTTACTTTGGATCTACCAAGTGTTGAGTGTTGAGAGGGATCAAATCTTGAGGTGCAAAATTTTCCTCAAATTTTGGATTTGCACCTCAAGAGATTTGATCCCTCTCGAGCGAGCCTTGGGAGATAAGAAGTTAAGATGGATCTATATGGCAATTTTTTGGAGTGCAAAACCTGTTAAGCAAGGTTGGCATTCCCCTCCTTCGTAATCCCCTTGTACTTCATGAAACCAACTTCTCTAATGCACATATCAAATAGCTTCCAAATCCAAGTACTAACACTTTCAAAAGTCATGGTTGCAAATGTTTTCTGAGAAAAAAATTTAGGATTTTGTTTTTTACTTGAAATGGCATTAGCTTTGATTTTTGTAACATTGAAATCCATATTGAACAGATTTTTGGCATCCTACGGAAAACATTCTTGTTCTTTCTTCTCTCAATATCGTGAGCGCTGTTCTATATTTTAATTTTAGTTTGCTGTCACATTACCAGGAATTGATTTCTCCTTTATTTTCTCTCCCTTAATAGATCTGGATTTTCCTGATGCAGAATTTTTAAAACTATGGTGATTAGATTGCTGAGATTTCAGAGGTTGAATCACTGCAAAACACTCTGCTTCCCATGCTTGCTAATGAAGTGTTTAACAGATGTGATTTGAAAATAGAAAAAACACAAAGAATAAAGTAATACACAACTTGTAAGAGCGATATTAAACATCCAAAATATGACATTACTGTGCAACAGATACGGAAGCCATGAAGTAAAAAACCAATGTAATGCTTTAGGTATAGAAAGTATATTGCAAAAATATTTTCTTTTGAGAAATTAATATTACATAGCCGCCGATCTCATATTTACAGTGCCTTTGGCTATTATAACTGGAAACAGGCAGATGTTAGTCTCATGCGGTGATAGGATGAACTCGCTCTCTCTGTCCTCTTTTTTCTCTGCGGTTTTCGTACAAAAATGTTGTGAACCCTCCTTTTCCCCATTTTTTACTATAACAACTCATTTTAGAGGTTTTTGGTTCCACTATCAATTGGTTCATTGAACAATTTATTTTTATGTTGGACCTCTCTGGAAGCAACTGGTTGATTCATTGAACAATTTATTTTTATGTTGGACCTCTCCTGGAAGCAACTGGTTGAAAGGACATTGATCAGTGAATTTGATAGTATAGGATCTCTTGAAAATAACGAGAACTTCATACTTGGTCTGGATCACACTTAGATATATCCATAGTTAAATTTCCACAGATTGTCTAGAGAATTGTCATATATATATATATATATAAATATTCTTGATTTTGAACTTTAAATTATATTAGTTATGGTAAAATCGTTATTATTTAATATTCTATTATTGCATTATTATTTAATATAGTATTATTGCGCTTAAGATGCGCATTCTACAGCCCAGTAGGGAGATGTGTAACTCCTTCCGTGCTCATCATCGAGTTGACACGTGTCCTTTTTAAAAAATAATAAAATATAACATGTCGGCTCAAATTATATTTAAAATATTTACAACGATATATATATATATATATATATATATATATATATATATAACTACACAAATTAGGTAAATTAAAACAATTCCTCAACATTTGCACTCTAAAAAGGGGTTTGCACCTCGAGAGATTTGATCTCTCTCGGTGCTTGGTAGATCCCCTTTTAAGATGAATCTATGCTAGTTTTATTAAATGCCACATGTCAACTCCATGTTCAGTACGTAATTACACTTTTCCCTCCACTGGACTATAGAAAACACTTTGCAACGCAATCATCAATAACAAGTCAAAGAAAACCGTTTAGCTTGATTATTTTCATTCTTTAAAACTATTTAAGTTAATTAAAACCCTCTCAGGTGATCAATTTATTGAATTTTTTAGGGTTTTGTTTTTCAAGTCAAGACTAGGGGGCTTATTATTACAATATATAGACATTCTCAAAATATTTCAGGTATTTTTTAATGTTAGGGGAAGGGTTGAGGGACTTATAATTTTTCTTTTTTAATAATGTTTAATTCTCCTATATCATTATTTTTATGTCAATTTAGTGTTAACATCTGTATTGACTTTCGTACTAATATAATGATTGTTTAGATAATTTATCCATTGTCTTTAGTTAACACGATCCAATCCTCATTTTCAACTACACGTATAAAAGAATAATTCTAATAATTGTTATATCTACTTAACAAACACCATCTCATGATTTTTTTTCTAACAATAATGGATAGGATTTGTACTTAAAAAGGGGGAGTCATGACTAATCCATGTGATTATCGCGAAAATACATTTAAACAAGATCCAAGGACCAAAATATAACACAGAGAAAACTCTAATCATTAGGGCAGGTTTTCCAAATATATCCTAAACTATCTTGACATGTGTATTGTAATGTCCCCATTCAAATAATTGCATAGTGAGACAATCCCATCAATCCTACTAGTTTCCTAGGTTGGATGGGCACATGTGGAATTGTAATAAGGAAGCTAATAAATGATGTGTAGACATTAGAAGGGTTCAAGTATTTATTAAATAGGTTGAATAAAGAAATTCAAGAGAAATTCTAGGTGGCAAGTGGTTTTGGAGACATATGGAGGATGTGGGAGCCACACTAGCTTGATTTTTCAAGGACACATGGCATCTCTCTCTTGCCAATTCGAATTCATGAGAAGGTGAACATTCTTCGTTGAGTTGGTAGGTCATACACATGGCATTAAGCATCTTAGGTTGATTTGGGATGGATTGGTAACCTCCATGGAAGAGAAAAGAGTCAAATTGGAAGTATGTGGACACTTGGGCTAGATTCCCTAGTCACTATGAAAACAATGATGGAGCATCTATGACAAATTGCAGACCTGATCTCTGACATCTGACCATTAGGACATGTCAACCCCAAAAATAGGCTCCAAGAGGGTGCTCATGGGAGTTGGAGAAACCAAAGAGACCCCCACTCGAATTGGTGGAAGGTGGAAAGCTAGGAAGGTAGGACACATGGCAAATCTTGCTCCCTTACCCTGATTCGAATTGGATTAAGTCTATGGATGGATTGAGAACCTTAGAAGGCTAATGATGTTTATAAAATACAGGGAAAAACCAAGAGAAGGGCTTTTGATGATTTGAGAAAAATTGCATTTGTGAAGAGAAAGCTAGTGGATGACTAGTTTCTTGTCTTAGCCAATTTCGAGGGTGAAAGATTCCCATCTAAGTTGGTGTTTGGAGAGGCCACTCAGGTATTTCATGGAGCTTTAATGGAGTTTTATTTGCAGGTATCAGCTACAGGGCAGCTTGTGGTTTTGTTTAGTGCAGCACCATCTCTCAACCATTTCCAGTTTTGAAGGCATATTCATGCTCCTCGAGGGAGGGCCTTTTTGGTGAGCTCTTGTGCTTCTTGGGAGAGCTTCTATTGATGTATTTCTGATTGTAATAAGCATTATATACTCTGTTCTTCATCTTTAGAAAGTCTCAGGTTTAAATACCCATTATTTGTATGCAAAAATGTTGATTAATGAGCAAACAATGTCCATTTCTCCACTACAATGATGTATATCATTATAATGCTGATGATTTCGAATGAATGGATGATTCTCTAATGCATTTGTGACTAATAGATTGCCATGGATGTATTTTACAAGTTTCATGTACTGTACTTGTGCATTTGAAGTATTTTTACTCAGTTTAATTGCATTGGGAGAAGAAATAGTGCCATTTCCGCAAGGGTCGAATGGGTTATTTTTGCAGCTAAATGGGAGAGGGTTGGAACAGATATAATAATCAATTAATTGTGCACATGAGACCTTAATAACATCTTTAATACATTCCCTACCTCTGTTCATAAATTCGAGGGAGTTTGGAAGCATTTGGGAGGTCATTTTCAGTGTTACCTAGGGGGGATTTGATGCACAAATTACTAGTTAAAATCCCATACATTGACCAGAATATAAGTCAAGTTTGCAAAAGTCTTTTGAGGGTTATAAATCATCCATGAACCTAGTATTCAAGTCTAAACATCATTCATATACCCTTACAAAAGATTTGGGAGCATTTGGGTTAATTTGGAGGCCAAAACATCGAAACTGGTCAAAGGTCGAAATTGGGGAAAAATTGGAAAATTGTGTTTTTTTAGAAAAATTGAAAAAGGGACATTACATGTATTGCTGAACAAATTTGTTAAGAAAACTAATTACCTAAAAATGCTTAAAACAACAAAAGATAAGATAAATACTAGTTATCATGCCCCTATTACGCTTTTTCTTGCTAGTGTCGCTTTGCCTTTGTGACTTTGTAATTCTCATATTTTGAGAATGCAACTTGGAGAGGACTACTTCTAGCTATTTATTGATTGGGGATGCATTTTGTTCCCTCTAGGTCTAGAGAAGGCACTACAAGAAGGAAGAGATAGGGAAAAAATGAGACTTGATAGACTCTAATGCTTAGATGGGTTGTATTTTTCCCAATGAGAAAATTGAGAGAATCGATTTGAGTGTGACCTCCTAGTTTTTGATATGTTGTGCATTAGTAAAACCTTTAGTCTTTCTTTGCTAGTTCCTCAAATCGCCAATTAGTTTTGCTAGATTGATGACATGGTCATCCCTATCCTTATGAGGTGTTGTGATGTTACCCAACTTTGAAGTTTGTAATATTCTTTTAGGACAACCCTATACGTGAAAACATCATGTTTACAACTCTAGGTCCCATAGTGTCATTGTTACTTCGGGAGGTGAATTCTACTACGTAGTATAGGTAGTTCTGATAACCACAGTTTCCTTGATCTTAGTGAAGCAGTGTAGGAAAGTATTCTTTTAGACTCAACGGTTTTCCTCTTCCTGATTTGATTAGAAGGTGGATGAAATTTCACTGCGATCACCATGCCCTCTACATGGGGTCTCCCTACACAACAAAAGCGTGTGGAGAAGATAGTGGAATAATACGTACATATCTTCACTTTTCTTGTAGAGGTGCTTTTGCACTACCAGCTCATTCAGTTGATTCAATACCTAGTGCTCCTTTATCTACTGGTCAATTATATAGATGCTCCCTTATGGAGAATGAAGAAATCAAACCTCAAATTTAAGAGCTGATCCAAAAGTGCCACATTCGATTGAGATCCTCACCTCGCGAGAGCCGAATTGTGTTTGTGCAGAAGAACGATGAGACACGAAGACTCTATATTAACTATAGAGTTCTGAACAAAAAACACAGTCAAGAACTAATATCCAATCCCCCAAATTGATGATCTTCTCAATCAATTCACGGGTGCCAATTTTTTTAGTAAGATTGACATGAAGTTAGGTTACCATGCTGTTTTGGGAAAAATGTCATAAGAGTGAGCAATTCTTCTCCTTGTAGGTTGCAACCAAGGAAACATTGCAAGTGATGATTAGTAGACCATACACTAATAAACTAAAGAAAAATTCAGTAAACAAGAATGAAATAAAAGATGGACAAGTGCTGAAGCACCATAAAACAAAGAGAATGAGTTAGTTTCAACCATATAGTATTGTCCAATGTTAAAGCTTGTATAGAAATGACGTCACCTAGAAGAATGTAGCTTCAATGGTAGCCAACACTCTCCCTTAGGGATGGGTACTTTTGGACTTTCTCAAATTGCTTGCTAACTAACTTGGAATGATGAGGAGAACAATTGCTTCTCGAGGAAGAATTCAAGGGAGCTTTGTGATGCCAAATGATCATAAGGAGTGTAAAGGATGAGCTCTTAAGCTAATTCTTGCAAGATAACTATGCTGTAGATTCCTCTTATGAAATGCATGCTCATGGCCACCTTTTATAGGTTAAATGGAGGTATTAAATATTTAGTTCTCAATGTGGATGCTCCATTCAAGAAGTGATCTTTGAGATACAAGTACATGGCCATTGAATGCTCCCAAGCATGTGAAGAGACCAATTCAAATTCTTAGAGCCAAAATGTGGTTGTGAGCCTGGAATGTGTTACATAAACTTAATGGTCCATCTGCTGGTACAACCGTGGGGGTTTCAAGACTTTACTCATGTAGATTCACATAGGTTTCTTGATAATAATTGCGCGGTTGTATAAAATGATGGATTTTTACCATTTTAAGGTTCGATTCCGATTTTGAATTAGATGAGGATGATGCTAATGAGTTGTATGATGTATGTTAATGATGTCATGTTGCAATAATTATCGAAATGTCGCATGTGTGCGATATTTAGGGAATAACAAATGCCCCCAGATATGTGAGGTTAGGAAGAATCTGTATAGCCAAAATACATCATTGTTTCTTTTCCTCATGTTGATATTTTGAACTGTGATAGTAAGATAAATGATTGTTTAGAGTAAAGGATGACCCATAGGGAGAATGTTGGTGATAATCGTTGGAGTAGATAATTGATACGTGGCACATAAAATATGGTTATTTATATAGACGAGACATGCATCCCTATGCTCATGAAATTCTGTCCAACTAAATTACAATACGAGGAGACAACGAGATCGACATTAAAACTACTAGACACATGGATGAAGTTGGATTCAATCTTGTCATGAGTAAATGTGTCTTGGACTAGTGATGATGTTGATCATGCTAGAGGAGAGGAACTGCTGATGATTACTAGCAACCCATTGGGGTGGGGGACCTAAATATTGATGAAGTTGTCGAGTGGGAAACTTGCTTATGTTAGATTGACTTGTCTTTAATTATAACTGTGAACATTGCAATTGTTGAAATATATGATTCCCATTGATGCGAGAAACTTGTTGATGTCGAACATAGGGGAGACTATTGAGGCATAAAGCGTTGATGAATCTCTCTGTTCAGTTCGAGGTGAACCCTTATTTTTATGAGAATGGAACCCAATGTAGAATCATAAATGCCTTAACTCTCAGAATAAAGTGATATGACATTGGTGAGAGCTAAAATGGGTGGCAAGATGATGGTCTTACCACAAGAACCAAGAGCATTTTGTAACCAATTGGGTGATTGGTCATGTATGGAAACATTCTTCAAATGGTAATGCAAGGTTTAATGGGGATGAACAAACTGTGAATTGGTTTTGAGGTAGTTTTTTTCATATGGCATTTAACAATGGTGGGGTGAATCTAGATGACAAAACTGAAGGTGTTGATGGGTTATGAGCACAAGTACGCCAATCAAGGGTGATCATGGGTTACTACCAAAAGAATAATGTAATGTGATGGGGTTCCCACGTTTTAAGTGAGTTGGGGTACTAATTGTTGGCTATGTGTTATATTATTTGCATGTATGTGAAGGGGAGAGTGCGCTGACAATCCCTCCAACACTTTCACGGAAACAACCGTAGCGAACAAATTTTTTGGGCTTGTTTTCGGTTATTTTTGGGGATTTTTCTAAAAATATGTAATTTAATCTCGGTTAAGGGATTGGGGTCTATTTACTAATCCGGGTTAACGGATTAGGGTATTGGATGCTGCGGAATACCTATATTGTATTGTGAGTGATTTATAATGAAGGATGCGAAAAATAGGAGTTGTGGCTCCAAGGTTTGCTGGTTTTCCCAGTTAAGAGTTTCCAGGGTAATCTCTGTGTAATATGTGTAAATGTTGTGGTGTAATCTTTGTTTCGCTTAAAAGAATTTGTATGCTTTGCTTCTCTACACATGTCTATACCAAATTAATTATCTGGATATTTTGTACAAACTAGAAGACATGTGCCTAATGAATGAATGCTATGCAAAGTGTCCTTGCAGGGATGATCAAAAGATATTGGTGTGTTTAGAGGGTGAGACCACTTTATGGTCTTCTCGAGGGGTCTTATTTTTTAACCATATCCATCCCTAGTATCAAAAGGAGAATCCAATTTATACATCGCCCTTCAACTCTGGTCTCCCCCTCTTACCATGATCCTAGTGTGTACACCTTACCTCCTCATCTTCTCAGCAACCTTTTCTCCACTTACTGCTCTCAGATGGAGGAACCTATCTCTTCACCCATCTATCTATTCTTTGTCCCATTGCTAGTCCTCATTGTTATCGGCTGGTGTCCTTCCTTTGCTTACTTAACTTAATTTCCCATCCACCCCAGCTAGCCATGGGTCAACGCCACCCTGATGATAAAGAGAGAAATGCATATGGTTTATTGATCATGATGGGGATGAGAGGTTCTATGTGAATCATGACAGTGACGTATGCCGAGGAATCGGGAGGGGGAATCATCAAGATGCAACAAGAAAAATGAATGTGGTTTACTTGGAAATTTGGTGAATTATTAGATTCTGTGGACTAGGTAGTGTGGCATCATGGTTGTCAAAATGTAGGGGGTTTGTAATGGCGCACACACACATGGGGAATCATGCTACCATCCGATAACAACATTGCTGATGGTGACTGTTTTTACTAAGGTATGAGGTCCTTATGGATAGCAACAGGATAAATGGATAAGTGCAATATAAATGGAGGGGATACATAGCCTATATATAGGGTCTAGATGATATACTAGTGGATGGGCCTATGGACCCTTTGATGGGGAAATATGCATCCTGGTAACAATCTTGCACACATGACACAAATAACAAAGCATAAGAATGTTAATGATAAGAAATTTGACGGTGCAAGCAATATTGATAATTAATTTACCATCCTAGAGAAACGACCGAAAAATGGGTGCCAGATGAAGTTTCATGAGAAATAACATAGATGGTTCCATGCTAAATAGCTCGTGATCCTAATCGCAACGACGCTGACAGTTCATAAAACAAAGTTACAGATATCCCAAATGAAGCTGTTGAAAATTGGGCATGTTGGCTTATAAATAAGGGTGGGGCCTGCTTTTCAAAATCAATTTTACTGTCGAGCTTTGGATGCCATAGAATTCTTTTTGCTGATTCTAGGAGATTGGACCAATGTATTTCCATTTTGGGAGCTTCAGGTAAGCCCTCGTACCGATCTTGTCATTTCTAGCGGATTAGATTTTAGCTTAGGGTCCCTTAAAGGCCATACGACCGACTAGAGTTTTTCGACCGGTCGTGCAACTTTGGAAGGAAGAACTCTACGGAATCGTGCAATGGTTCGTTTGATAGTCACACGCCACACAAGAGATACATGCTTCAACCACATGTTTATCGTGAGACTCTGCATGGAACAATTGCGTGGCCACATGACCAAGCCCTGTAGCTCCAATGCAGTTTGTCCACGTGACTGTGCCATGCAAATCCGCATGGTTGCGTTCGTGGGGACACTGGTGTCCCGTGTGGTTAAACCATGCGATTTATGGGTCTGTACTTGCATGGATGTGTGCGGCTATTTGAGAAGAAGTCGCATGGTTTTGGAATGTTTTTTGGTTTTTTGGATTTGTTAATTGTTGAGAACTAACATGCTTTTTTGACTTGGTTTGTGATTGCAGATTGCTTGCTAGCAGTTATGGCCATTGAGTGGGATGGGTGTCACTACAATGAGTTATTAGGAAGGTAAAAAATGATCTAGTGGTTTAGCAAAGCCTATGAGATGTAGGGTTGTTGAAGTTATATTTTTGTCAATTGATGAGGTAGAGTGAGGAAATCATGAGGGAGTTGTTAGGGAGTTCACCAACAAGGGTGTTTTATGGTTGCAACAAGAGGTTGACTCTTGAGCGCCAGGATATCTATTTTTTGAAAGGCTTACTAGTTTGTGGGATTTGTGAGGAGACCCACTCTTCTCTTTGTGGTCGTCATACAGTGGATCAACTGAATACTTAGTATTGTGGTGGTTTGGTGGGGGCGAACAAGGATGGTGGCATTATTGTGGGTTCCTTGGTCGATCCGACTGTGATGGCGGTTGCGACCATCCTGCTCAAGGTGTTGGGGGTTACAGGGACCCATCGAATATATGGGGGCACAAGTATATTTGAACCCAAAATATGACGGCTAATTTCTCTGAATTTCGACAACAATCCATCTAAAATCTGACAAATATGTTTTTTTTAAAAACGTCGGTGTAACGTTGTCGGATATCCGACAGAAACAAACGAGCGTTGTTTTTTTGACAACCATCTGTTCAATAACCTACGTCTATTTTTGTAGCAATCTGGTTGGCTATGCGTCGAATATATGACACTTGCAACGTCTAAAATGCAACAATGATTATGTTGAAAATTCAACACCTCTAGCGTTAGCATCCGACATCAATGCCCATCGGACCTCATCGGATTTCATACCACGTTTGTCGTCGGAGGTATAGCATGGTTTTCGGAACACTATTTATGCACACATGAAATCTGACGACTGTGAAAGATCTAAAAAAATAAAATTATAGAAATGCCGATTATAAACTATTTTGGGGGTAGTTATATATTGTTGAGGGCTAGACCATTGTGCTTGGGACTGCATGTGAGGTTGGAATGGAAAAGATTGGGCTTGAGGTGAGTACTAACACTACTAGGGCCAACCTTGTTGGTTAGAGAGATATCAATTGGCAGGAAGAGCATACATTTGTGTATTATAACAGACAAAGTACTAAGGATGGGAGAAGGCATAGATTCGAATCTATGCCTTCTCCCATCCTTAGTACTTTGTCTGTTATAATACAAAAATGTATGCTCTTCCTGCCAATTGATATCCCTCTAACCATAAGTCAACCTTATTCAACCTTATTAGAAGATAAACACATTAATGGTCATAAAATTTGCATAGTAATTGGAGACCTCAACAAATTTTTCATTAAAAAGGAGAAAAGGGGAAGAATCTAGACTAGGGATCCTTTCAAGAAAAATATGGAACTTTTCATAAAGGAACCAAATCTAATGGATCTTCCTGTTTAACCTGAAACTCAACCACTTGATACAAAAGAGATTAGAAATCATAACGACTGGATAAATAAACTAGCAAATTAAAACAAACCATAACCATAACCAGCAAAGCTCGTTTAACCATAGGCGAAGCAACCGTTAGCTCCGCCACCCAACCATAGGCTCATGCTTTCAGTTGCATGGCCTCCCCCGAGCTTTGGGTCGTAGAGCTCACACACGTTTTTCAGAAATCCAGCTTGGGTTTCCCTTCCCACCAGGATTTCTTAGCCAAACCCTTAGATAGCAGCAAGTCTTTGAGGCATTCGAAAATTATGACAATCGTCCAAATTGTGGGCCCTTTACCCATTCCCTAAGCCTTCCTTATAAAGGAAAATCTCCTGCGACACATGTCGCTTCATGCATAATTAAATATTTTTAATTAATTATTTAATTAAAACACTCACCCATCTAAGTGTCAGTTTCTCTGGGAAGTGCACCTACATCCCTAAGTTTGCTCTAGTTTGTCCCCCAGATATTTTAATCAACTCCTAGCTTTTAGTTGACTAGGTGTCTAATCTTAGGATTCTATTTTGCTCCTAAATAATGATTTCTATTATTTTAAATGCTCAACAAAAACAACTATTCATGTGCAAATGTCTAAACTATTTTTTTTATGCATTTGCTAAGTAATAATCTAGAGTTATTCTCCTAAGTTTTTATGCAGTTTAATTTAACAATCAAACTCACTAGGATCACGGTGCCGCGCCGTTGGGCTCCTGGTTCCTTAACTTTAATTCTCTGACATGGCACCACTTCGTCGGGTCCAGTCATCCATGGTTTCCATTCCTTGGCATGGTATCGCATCGTTGGGTCCTTGCATCCATTCTTTCATTTCTCGACAGGGTACCGCATCGTCGGGCCCTTCTGCCACCATCTTTCCGTTTTGACTTGCGGGAACTCTTGTAGGGATTTTAGGAATCGTTACCATCCATCCTCCGTCTACATGCTATCTAGGGACTAATGGCGCTGAGGAGTGAGTCCGTTCTCACTGCGCGCCCCTCAACTCGTACGTGACCAGCTCCGTCGTGGCCTACCTCGTACGCCCTCACGCATTCCTCTTGAGCAAGCGGATCAGTGCTTATCTGCTCATGCGTGGTATTCTTGTCGGAAGTCGACATCGTCGTCGCTCCCCCTGTGTGTGATTTACCCGTACTCTACGACCCTTCATATTCCTTTGTGTGTCCTTCGGTGAACCGTTTCACCTGTCGCTACACACATTTCTTACAAACATAAATCATTATTTTATTGATTTACAATCAATCATAATCATAAATATACTCAAAATAAAATCAAAGGATTATTTTATTAATGTTACAAACATTCGGGTCACTAAGCAAGTTCCCTCAATGTCTACAGTAGTCTAGGGGCACTACATACACCCCTACTTATTTAGAACTTCGTCCCGAAGTTCAGAATAAATGCGAAAAGCTATGACGCATCTCAGTTGTGTCCTCCCAAGTCACAAAGCTAGGGCTGTAGCTGTCCTACTATACTTTGACTTGACCAATCAAGGCTAAGCATTTAAGCAAGAACTGATTAATCAATTATCCCAGTCCACACATATAATTCAATTCATTAATTTATTTATCAACTATAGTCATGCACATCATCAGGTGATTCTCCCTTATTAAGACACATCCTAACTCGAAGGGCCACTTTATTGAAGTCTGTTATGCTGGGTCACTCGACAGGTGCTCTTAAAGTCCATAGTCATTTTAGGGGCATTACAAAGTCGTCTTACCTACCACTGCACACACTCAAGCGCACATTAGTAGCGCTGCACTATAAAATAATTTTATCATTCTTTTCAGTATCTCAGTCAGCCGAGAGTATCCATCATTTGTCTAATAATTTTCATTTCACATGTAGAATTTAAAGCACATATTCATGGTCCAAATATTTATAAATCCGGGTCAGTTCAGACCAGTCCCCTGAATAGTCAAATCTGTCATAGGTCTCCAATAGTCTAATCATTCATATCATTCATAAGTCTCACATAATCTAGTCAATCATAAGTCTAAAATAATCAAATCAGCCATAGGTGTTGAGGTGGGCATTACATACACCCCCTCTTATAAAGAACTTCGTCCCGAAGTTGGGTCTCATGTACTTCCATGGTGGGTTTTCTTTTCCTTTCCACATTCATTACTTCAGCATAACCACAATTGATAATAAAATTTCTTTTCTTCTTTTCTTCTTTTCTACCTTCATATAAATAGACATCTCATAATTGACAATATAATTAAATCGTACCTTTCATAGTGTAGTAATCCCCACAACAGTCCTCTACTAGCTCACTAATTGTAACTGGGATTGAAACTTATCCATTCGAAAACTATTCTTACATACAACCTCTCCCGAAGGAGAAGAAGTAAAAACTGCAGCTTCGATTTTTCTACGTCGATCTTCATGCACCGCTCATCCTAATTCACAAAAGACAACTCCTTTCTTATAGTATAACATAAGAAATTCTACAAGACTAAGATGTGATATATTAATCTTTAAATATAACGCATAATATCATGACTAATCAAGGTGATTATACCCGCATGCTATTGACGTCTGAAACTGAGCGGGTCATCATAATCTCATTGAGTCTCATCTCTAAGACTAGTTGTAGTTTCATCTAAGTTTCATTGTTTTCTAAGGTTCGTATTATTTGATCATCTCTCTAATTGCGCTACAAAAATCATCTCTTTTTGACCCCTCCAGCATGTTTGTCCAATTACACTTTCCATTTTATGATGAGGTGGTCAAGTCACAATTGTAGTTATTTTCACTCTCTCGATAGTCTATCAAAGTCTTTCCAAGTATAAACAATTTGTGTAATGATACCATACATGATGAGCCCTTTTCCCCAAATATAAAAGGAAACTTTCCATATGACTAAGACATATACAATGTAATCTTTACAATATATAAAGCATATAGAACATATCTCAGCAATGTAGATTGAAATTCAATATATAACTCAACATTACTTGCAATGAATCCACCATGATTGTTAATTTATGCTACCTAGCTACTCAAGCTTTCTCTAAGGATTATGTATTCATCCATTACAATATTTACAAAATTTAAAATGGAACTAAGTACATATGTAACACATGAGACTATACATTATAACTAAGAAAGATTTTTTTCCAACAACCATTAGAATAACTTTTATTCCCTTTTAAATATAACGGGAACTACACTCCCAATTTTTAATCCAACCAAAATAAAATTCCAAAACTTCATTTCACCATTAACTGTACATATAAGTAATTCAAACTAAATTTGCTTCTATATATTCTAACTCTTTGCCATACCTATAAGATCTTGCCATTGTAAATTGTGGTTTCAATTCTCATTATATAATTTTTTTTTTTTTTTAACACCGTTAAGTTAATAAACATTTAACCCAACACAAAAAGGTATTTCTTTCCTTAAGCCCAACCTATCAAAGTCATGATATCATACACCCAATAAACGTCATCAATGTCATGTTTATTCCTTCTATCACCCTACCATTTTGTCGTTATCACTTTTCATAGTAACTCTAGGCACTATGTGTATTATATCTCCTTATATATGAAATAAATAAAATCATATTGCATAAATTTTGGAATTACATTGTTGAAACTTTTCTTTATGATAACATGACCAATACATATTCTAATTCCTTTATGCAACAACAATTACCCTTATTGCAAAAAGGATTGACAATAAATATTGTCACTCTACCTTACCAATTAAATCCTATATGTATCTTTACATGCATATAAGTATTCACATTACATCATATCTATTACACATCTATATTGGATTATAAACGAAATCCAATCGTAAGTTCATATGTACCCTTTCATTCTTAAATTTTCTACTTTTAATATAACATACTTTTTTTTTTAACATGGCGGATCCCTTCTTCATGTTCCTATCAACACCAATGTCCATTTTAATCTTTCTACTTTTTGGATTTGCTAAGAATTTAGGAATAAGTTATAAATTTTAAAACAACATGAGATATATAAAATTTAACTTGAGTTCAACTACCACGCATCATTATATAATAACAATTCCTATAAATAAACTTCTATAAGTTTGCGCATCACCATACTTAATTATGAAGTAAGTTCGCTTCAGCTAATACACATCACACTACTATCCATAATTAATTAATCTTCTGTAATCTACACTTCATCGATTTAATTACCATAGTTGGATTAAATATCGACAAAACTTAAGGTTTTGATGAATGGATATTGAAAAGAAAAACCTACCACAAGGTTCGGTGGTAACCAAAAGTTTGAACTCATTGTCTTGAGATTTCCAGAAATTGTTTTACAACTTCGAGTTGGGCTAAAAGAAATCGCGAATGAGAATGATTCGCACTCCATTTAATGAGGATATGAGTTCGAACTTTGTATTTCTGGAACACGTCATTCCAATCCGAAGCGGATAGGTATAGATTTTCTTTTTACACAGGTCGATATACAATTTGGGGAGGAACTCCCGACGAATTATGGGGTAAAGATTTAAGTTTAAACTTGATCGGATCCCGCGGTCTCTAAATCGCCAGCAACTACGAAAATTATAAACTGAGACTTTTAGAGGAAGAGTCAATGGAATATCAATGCCAACAGACTAATAAAAACACGCAGAGGGAATGGTCGATCTGCGACTCATATGTAATGAATTTAGAAAAGAACAAATGTCAACACTAATAAACTTTAGAATTTGCACAGAGATAGGTCGATCTGAAACTTCATCTTAATTTGTAAGGGATACACGGTCATAATTTAAGGATCAAAATTCAGTAATTATTCGACCGTCACATTACAGTTAATTAAAGATCAATTGCAAGTCGTTGATAAATTCCTCGAGACGCACAAGGACATAGATCCATATAGATTCTTAACGAACAAATTACAACCCAATTCATGAGACCTGGACATAATTCTTTTGCCAGAATCGAATTGATCAGCGCAGAGATTCTGTATTAAAAAGAAATCTGAAACGAAATCTTATGACTGAGTCGGGCTATCAACGTAGAGATGACAAGGCAGAATTCGACGCAGAGGTCCTAGCAGATTGAAATACGATAAGCTTTATGGATTTGGGTGACGCCGTTCAAAATCATAAATGGAACACAAAGGATTTATATAAGTAACACGCCATTACCACTGCTGATCTGGCAATACCCTCCCACTTTGAAATAGCATGCAGAGTTTAAGATAAACAAGATCACTACTCTCGATTTAAAGATTCGAAGACGCCGATCAAATTTGAGTAAATGCACGGGGAATCTTTAAAGATTGGATTACAGTCAATACACTTCCGGAGATGAAATAGAGACGCCGATCAATTTGAGTAAAATACATAGATTTTTTTTGTTTTTGCTCGTGCTAAAATCAACTTATAATCTGAGATTGCCATAGGAAAAGGGGAAAACACAGACCCCTTTAGAGTTCAAATTAAATTTATTTTTAAACCTGAGATTGTCAGGCAAAATGGAAACACATATCCTTTTAAACTCGGATCAAAATCAATTTTTAAATTTGAGATCGCCAGGCGAATGGAAGTATTAATGCGATTCAACTATAACGCTGGAAAAATGTTCAATCAAGTTATAACACAGAAATTTTAAATGGATTCAATTCGCCATTGAACATGATTCAATCGCGGACAATAAAGAGCAGGTTGTACTTCATTGCAATGACCTGGAACGCCATTAAAAATGGAAAACGGAGATTTAATAAGGTTCAGATTAAAATCTCACAAAACCTGGGATCGCCATAGAGCCTTTTTTTTTTAAGGTTAAAGATTGAAATCCTAAAGGAAATCTGGAATGGCCATTCGTAGTCAAATGTAGAGACCGTATAAAAATCCATAAGCCATTATCACTATGGATCTGGCAATGCCTTTCCAAGTTGAGAGAGTACGCAGAGATTTAAAATTTATAAAATATGCCATCAATGATAGATCTAGAAACGTTCTTTCAAATCGAAAAATTGAACATAGGGAAAAACCAATTAACGCCTTCCAGATTTGAGTTTTGTAAACACAAATAATTTTAAAGAACTAGTTTGCACTCCAATGCCTTTCAAATTGAAGTTAAAAACATAAAGGAAATTCCATCAAAATCAAAATCATAGATCTGGGAATCGTCCATTAGAATCGAGGTAATACAGAGAGGATTTTAAATAAACAATATTCTCACACCGAAATATAAATTCCAAACGTAATGAAACAGAGTCTAAACTTCATTCAAGGAAAACGCAGATATTTTTAAAGAACCATACGCCATTCGATTGTGGATTTGAAATTTATAATACACAATTTAAAACTCGGAGAATTTTAGGAACAATACGCCATTCGACAAAGTCTCAGATTCCAGAAACAAAAGGGAGATAGCGAATGGAATTGATGGATCCATTCATATCCAATTAGGTGTACAACGATCTATTCAAAAAAATTTGGAATTATGAAGAGCAACACCGATCTACGGATTGTAAAATGGATCAAATACAATCCAAATCAATTCTTGGAAAACGCCGATCAAGGATTTTAATGGTTCGAATTAAAATATGCGTCGTAGATCCGGGGACGCCAATCCATGTTATAAAACAGAGATGTTAATTGGATTCAAATCGTTTAAAAAGTAAAACTGGAAATGCCATGCTTGGGTGTACAGAGAATAAAAAGAGAGGGCGACTTGCGAGTCTGCCAATCGAAACTAGATGCATAGAGATTCTGGAAACACTAACAAATGCCATCAATTGTGGATATTAGGAAAGCCTTTCCAAATTGAAAACAAAGCAAAGAGGGTTTTGAAAAAAAAAGTAAAATGCTATGAGGAAACGCATATCCTAATCGAAAACAAAGCCTTCTACGGATCCTACGCTGAAATCAATAGCGTTTTTCATCAACAAAAGGAAACGGTAGAGATCACCATCTTGATCTAAATCCCAGCATGATTTCAACAAATTATATGAAGGCAGAGTTTTTCCTGAATCACGATTTCAATACAATAACAGAAAGGACTGGAACTGGCGTTTTATCAACAAATATTTTATCACGGATCATACACAGTGATCATGTTTCAAATAAAAACTCAGTCAACAATATATTCAATCATCCAAGCATCTAAAAATGAATTCGCAACCTGTGTATTTTAATATTACTCCATATATATAAAATAATCCAATCCTTCAAGCCTGCATCCTATGAAGTATTCAAAATTTACCACGACCTATGAATCATTCGAAAAAAAAAAAGAAGAGAATTATGTACTACTTAGCACAGTACCGAAAGATATTGAACCTGATTCGGCGGGGAAGCTTGAAGTTGAGAAGTTCGAAGATCATTGTAACAGCAATTCGTTCGCCATCTGATCCACCTTGACGAAGATACTGACAACCCCTGTATAATATGATTCCGGTGCCCTCAAGGCTCAACCGGCTCTGATACCAAATGTAGGGCCCCTCCTCTAGGGTCTTTCCCGTTTAACCTGAAACTCAACCACTTGATACAAAAGAGATTAGAAAGCATAACGACTGGATAAATAAACTAGCAAATTAAAACAAACCATAACCATAACCAACAAAGCTCGTTTAACCATAGGCGAAGCAACCGTTAGCTCCGCCACCCAACCATAGGCTCATGCTTTCAGTCGCATGGCCTCCCCCGAGCTTTGGGTCGTAGAGCTCACACACGTTTTTCAGAAATCCAGCTTGGGTTTCCCTTCCCACCAGGATTTCTTAGCCAAACCCTTAGATAGATACACCCCTACTTATTTAGAACTTCGTCCCGAAGTTCAGAATAAATGCGAAAAGCTATGACGCATCTCAGTTGCGTCCTCCCAAGTCACAAAGCTAGCCAAATGTAGGGCCCCTCCTCTAGGGTCTTTCCTGTTTAACCTGAAACTCAACCACTTGATACAAAAGAGATTAGAAAGCATAACGATTGGATAAATAAACTAGCAAATTAAAACAAACCATAACCATAACCAGCAAAGCTCGTTTAACCATAGGCGAAGCAACCGTTAGCTCCGCCACCCAACCATAGGCTCATGCTTTCAGTCGCATGGCCTCCCCCGAGCTTTGGGTCGTAGAGCTCACACACGTTTTTCAGAAATCCAGCTTGGGTTTCCCTTCCCACCAGGATTTCTTAGCCAAACCCTTAGATAGCAGCAAGTCTTTGAGGCATTCAAAAATTACGACAATCGTCTAAATTGTGGGCCCTTTACCCATTCCCTAAGGCTTCCCTATAAAAGAAAATCTCCTGCGACACATGTCGCTTCATGCATAATTAAATATTTTTAATTAATTATTTAATTAAAACACTCACCCATTCAAGTGTCAGTTTCTCTGGGAAGTGCACCTACATCCCTAAGTTTGCTCTAGTTTGTCCCCCAGATATTTTAATCAACTCCTAGCTTTTAGTTGACTAGGTGTCTAATCTTAGGATTCTATTTTGCTCATAAATAATGATTTCTATTATTTTAAATGCTCAACAAAAACAACTATTCATGTGCAAATGTCTAAACTATTTTTTTTATGCATTTGCTAAGTAATAATCTAGAGTTATTCTCCTAAGTTTTTATGCAGTTTAATTTAACAATCAAACTCACTAGGATCACGGTGCCGCGCCATTGGGCTCCTGGTTCCTTAACTTTAATTCTCTGACATGGCACCACTCCGTCGGGTCCAGTCATCCATGGTTTCCATTCCTTGGCATGGTACCGCATCGTTGGGTCCTTGCATCCATTCTTTCATTTCTCGACAGGGTACCGCATCGTCGGGCCCTTTTGCCACCATCTTTCCGTTTTGACTTGCGGGAACTCTTGTAGGGATTTTAGGAATCGTTACCATCCATCCTCCGTCTACATGCTATCTAGGGACTAATGGTGCTGAGGAGTGAGTCCGTTCTCACTGCGCGCCCCTCAACTCGTACGTGACCAGCTCCGTCGTGGCCTACCTCGTACGCCCTCACGCATTCCTCTTGAGCAAGCGGATCAGTGCTTATCTGCTCATGTGTGGTATTCTTGTCGGAAGTCGACATCGTCGTCGCTCCCCCTGTGTGTGATTTACCCGTACTCTACGACCCTTCATATTCCTTTGTGTGTCCTTCGGTGAACCGTTTCACCTGTCGCTACACACATTTCTCACAAACATAAATCATTATTTTATTGATTTACAATCAATCGTAATCATAAATATACTCAAAATAAAATCAAAGGATTATTTTATTAATGTTTCAAACAGTCGGGTCACTAAGCAAGTGCCCTCAATGTCTACAGTAGTCTAGGGGCACTACATACACCCCTACTTATTTAGAACTTCGTCCCGAAGTTCAGAATAAATGCGAAAAGCTATGACGCATCTCAGTTGCGTCCTCCCAAGTCACAAAGCTAGGGCTGTAGCTGTCCTACTATACTTTGACTTGACCAATCAAGGCTAAGCATTTAAGCAAGAACTGATTAATCAATTATCCCAGTCCACACATATAATTCAATTCATTAATTTATTTATCAACTATAGTCATGCACATCATCAGGTGATTCTCCCTTATTAAGACACATCCTAACTCGAAGGGCCACTTTATTGAAGTCTGTTATGCCGGGTCACTCGACAGGTGCTCTTAAAGTCCATAGTCATTTTAGGGGCATTACAAAGTCGTCTTACCTACCACTGCACACACTCAAGCGCACATTAGTAGCGCTGCACTATAAAATAATTTTATCATTCTTTTCAGTATCTCAGTCAGCCGAGAGTATCCATCATTTGTCTAATAATTTTCATTTCACATGTAGAATTTAAAGCACATATTCATGGTCCAAATATTTATAAATCCGGGTCAGTTCAGACCAGTCCCCTGAATAGTCAAATCTGTCATAGGTCTCCAATAGTCTAATCATTCATATCATTCATAAGTCTCACATAATCTAGTCAATCATAAGTCTAAAATAATCAAATCAGCCATAGGTGTTGAGGTGGGCATTACAGTCTATTTTGTCTACGGTAGGTTGATTTACCATTTAGAGTATTAATGTTGTACTGACATATTGCTAGTCTATATTTCTATCTTAAAAATAGAGATCCATGTGGAATTAATGAACTCACTAACCTTTCCCTGCCTTCAAAATTGTTGGATAAAAGTCTTACCTGATATCAGGGATGGTCTTGTTCCTCTTCTTTGGTAAAGTCCTTGTTTCAGACTTTCACCCCCCCCTGTGTGACTATGTTTCCATACAAGGATATTTCATTTAACAACATCCTTTCTCATTAATTGAATCTATCTTCCTATGGGAAAATGGTACTATTAGTGACCTACTAGCCATTCAGCTGGTATAATTCCAACTGGTCTAGTGGTCATCACTCAATCGTTTTCTAGGTCCTAGATCCAAAAAAACCAGGGATAAGTTGTGCCATAAAGCTATTGAGATTTGATTGGAGGCTGTCAGTCATCTTAAACGAAATTGGAAGAAGAAAAGAAATCATCAAGCTTAGGTTTGAAGGTAGAGGGAAATTGGTCTCCTGAGAAGAGTATATTTTCCACGTTATGGTGATTGTAAGCTTGGGAAAGCAACACAATCTCTCTTTAATTATTCATATTATGCCCCTATCATGATCATGTTAGGGTTAGGTTTTCATTTATGATCATTAGGTTTGAGTTTGAATTCTATCATTGTTTGTTGCACATGCTAATGATAGATTATTACCATAGACTTGCTTCCAGAAATCCATATTTCAGCCATCATACAACAATGATACTAAGAAATAGTTGATAAGGTCAATTAGTGGGGAAAGTTATATTCAGATAGAAACTCCCATAGGGCTATAAATTCATTGCATATGTGGGTATTATAGTTAATGGATTGAAATTTTGGTTTTATTTTTTAATAGATGGAAGTATTGTGCATTTATGGCTACCTACTACACTTGGATCTGTAACTAGGAAGTAGTATCAACTTCGATGTGTCTCATCTCAATTGGTTTATGTAATGGTTGGTTAGGCTTGTAGGCTCCAGATGGTTTCACATAGTGCATAAATATATACTATGTATCTCTCCATGTATGTAGGGACAAAAGGTAGATAAGGACACCAAATGAAGCATAAATTACAACACAATTATGTTGTCCATGAATTTGACACAATGCTTAAATATTTTGATGTTAAAAAAAAATTGTTGATCCTTCCAACATAAGGTAAAAATATTATTACAAAGATTTGTCTATATGAATCCATGTTGTTAGATATCTATGTGATCCATGTGACTTGTGAGCTGTCTATGTGGTCCATGTGCCTTGTGGCTACTCATTGTACACAGTTTGGGGAGGGGAAGGTTAGGGTAGGGTAAGTTAGCATAGGGTGAGTCATAGATAGGTGATGACCATTTGTGTTGGTTGGATAGGGTAGGGTAGGAAATTGTAGTTAATTTCGGTCTAGTTGGGCTAAATAAGAGTAGACTAGGTTAGGTTGAGTTGGTAGGGTAAGAAAAGCTAGGGCTGGTTAGATCAAGATAGGTTATGCCAAGAAGGGTTGGAAGGCGAGAGCAAAGTAAGGTAGGGTATGGTAGGGTAAAGTGAGAATTTATAGGTTTATTAGGTTAAACATGCATACATCAGCTGAATGAATGAAATAAACTACATAGAATAAATGAAGTAAACCACAATAATGCACATGAAAGGTGAATAACTAAAACAACATAAAAAAGACAAATTCATGAGTATTATGCAACTTTGAGTACAATTGATGCAGCCTCTCCACATAGGCTATTGATAAGTTGGACTTCATAGTGCGAAGTACTGTAGAAATTAAAAAACCATGAAATGTTTGATTCATGATAAAGAATTTAAGAAATAAACACGTATTTCAAAATTTACAAGACTTTATAATACATAATAATAAAGTGCAATACCTTATTGAGATCCTCTTTGTTTCAAGAATAATTTAGTATTCTCTACTGAACATGGCCAACATGCATTCATTCATTCAAATATAACATTCATTAATTCACTCATTCATTCAGTAGCCAAAAAATAATGCATGACATTATATTATCAGAAATAAGTTTTCATAATGTTTTTTCAGTCACTTATTTTTTAGTTTTTTTCCTCTGACAAAATTAGAAATCAACTCATCTTTTACAACTTCTTGTTAATTTCTTATGGAATCCGCAGCTTGTTGTACTGTCTGCCTAGTCGTGTCCTCATGACGTGAACTCTGCTGCAAGGGGTAGGGATTTGCTGCAATAATGAAGAAATGTTACATTGATATCTTTTGTTATTATAATTACAAGTATTTCATTAATAAAAACATATACTAGAGAGGTGATATTTACCTGATGGGGCCACATCATGTACTTCATCTTCCTGTCTAGACTCATCTTGTATAGGATGACCCTCTACATGCTCTGGAGTTTAAACATGAAAAAATACAATTAATACACTATTTGCAATGCAATATTTTAAACTGTAATCCATACTACATTTTTTGTATCACATGAATACATTCATTACTAGGATGCAAAGCATGACCTTCATTGGGTTGTTCTCCATCCTCGACATTAAGTGTATAATTGCTTTCCCGCTCAAAACAGACTCAATATTTTATGGCCAAAATTTATAATGAATAGATTGCATAAGTAATCAATGTTAAATAAAATTCATTGATTTTATTTACCTGCGCTCAAGATGGATTACCAGAAGACTATGTTTGCCCAGACAATATTTTTCGGCATTCAACAACGACTCCAAATCCATGCTGGAATCCAAGCTTTAAGTGTTCCTTCGTGGACACTTCCTTGAACCGATTGACCTACAATTTTGCATAAGATCATGAATTTAGATTTTATGGTGCAATAAAACGAAAATGATTTGCAAATTATTTTTTGGAATCAATATTTGTTTTATTGATACTTACAATTCATGCCGCCAGATGGACTGTTTTTCGGCGGACTGTTTTTCATTATTTATTCTACTCCAAGTATTCCGTGAATGTATTCAAACTTCATCTCGGGAAGAGGCTTGGTGATAACATCTGTAGTTTGGTCACTTGTCAGAACATACTGTAACTTGACTGCACATTTCTGCACCATATCACATATGAAGTGATACCGAATCTCTACATGCTTTGACCTATCGTGGAATACAACATTCATTGACATCTGCACACAACTCTAGTTATCATACTAAATCACGGTTGGATCTGGAATCTGTCCAAACAATACTAAAAGGAGTTTATGAATCCATACTGATTCTCAGGCTACTGTAATAGCAGCCATATACTCGGCCTATGCAGTATTGAGTGCTAATGAGTTCTGCTTCCTGCTGCACTAGGAAATCACTGCAGAACCCAAACTGAAGCAACATCCGGACGTGCTCTTCCAATCTACAACACATCCATCAACATATCCGACCCAATATGAGTATGTAAACCCTTGCAATCTAAAGTCACACTCTGAAGCATATCTCAACCCATATCCCACATTTCCACGCAAGTATCTAAGCACATGTTTTGCAACAATATAGTGAATCTGCCTCGGTTCACACATGAACTGATTGAGAGCATTCACAAAAAAACATATATATGGTATGGTGTTCATTAGATACATCAAGGACCCAATCAGCTAGCGATACATAGTGGGATCAATCAAATTTGAATATGAAGCAGAATCCCTCAGGTTCTTCAAATTTTCATCCATCAAAGTGGCCATGGACTTGTAGTCCAACAACCCGAATCTCTTCATAATATTGTTGGAATATTCTCACCATAATTTTATATTTTGCATGCCTGCATGCAATTTTGCATGCATCCAGTCATCTGCATGCATCTAGTCATCAGTAAGGTAGTCTCCCAACACCTAGTCCTTATTTTGCATCCCCCAGGAGCCTGTTTCTGCTCAAGGTTTAGCCCTCCTAGACACTGATGCACCCTTGTTTTCATCACTAGAGTACAAGTGCACCTTCTTCCACCTATTTAGGAGTTACTTCAGTTAGTTCCATGATTAGTGGATCCGTTCCTTGTTTTGGGGGTTGATTGCTAGTTTAACTGACTGAACCACTTAGATAGACCTCCAGAGAGACTAGACAAGCTATTCTGACTACTGACAACTCCTCATGCGCCCACATTAGAGTCTCCTTCCCTACAGTAGTTCCCATGCACTTAGTTAGATTCATTTGATTGACTGTTTGACTTTTGTGACTACTGCCACTGGTTTGGATGATGTATCCAATGCTATCCAAGCCACACTTTTAGGAAAATTCGAATGACCTTAGAGGAATTTGAATTCATTTGATTGTATTCAGTTATTATTCATTATCAGAGTGCCGGCTTACAACTGATGTATGATACAACAATTTTTCTCCATTTTCTGTGTAATGAGTGATTATTGATTCAACATTTCTTCTTCTTCTTTCTGCACTTCTTGAGTGAATTCTAGTGAGGTATGCTACTACTGAGTGATCCTAATCCTAAAATATCACAAATATCTATGGTGTATTTTCCTTGTCCTAGGAAAATATCCTTTTGCCTCTGCCATACTTCTAGTCCTGAGAGGTAATGCATCAATCCAAGATCCTTCATTTTGAACTCAAAGGAAAGTTTTTTCTTACACCATACGATAAGTTTCTCATTTCCAGTGAGAAACAGGTCATCAACATAAAGGACCAAAATCGGTGGCTCATCATATGCAACCTTGTAGTAAAAGTTGGGGTTTGCATCACTCTGATGCAACTTCCACCCCATGGATGAATCAATAGAAATGCTCGATATGATGGAAGTATATCGAGCCACAGGAGAAAATGTCTCATCATAAATCAAAACTAAACTATATCAATTGCTCAACACACTTCCTGATAGATCTGCATATAATTTGAGACAAAACAGATCTATGTGAGCAATAAAGCCAAATAATGATCTTTTGTTGTTTTTGTGTGTGGGATCCCATTGCCTTCTTGTTGGAACCATGAGAGATGTCTGTTTTTGCAGTCTGAATCTTCATATTCAATAACTGGTTCCTCAATGTAAGGGTTACATTGATACTAATATTTTCAAACAACTTCTTTAGGGTTTTGAACATCTTTCTAGCCGTCTTCTTTCTTGATATTTGAGGAACCAAGTGGTCTCTAACTGAGTCCACCAAAATCCTTCTTGCTCTGGCATCATTCTTCCTCCTGCGATATTTGTCTTCTTTGGCTTCTGGTTATGGGACCTTCTCATTGAAAAACTACAAGAGATCATTTTATTCTAGTAAGAGAAGAACCCTAGACTTCCAAGAGATGAAGTTGGAAGCCCCTTCCAGACGATCTTCAACCTTCATTCCAATCATCCTCACTGCAGATCTGGACCAGAAACCCTAGCAGGAGCTAGGTCAAAAATGAAATTTGGATTCTTGGAAAACCAACTCCACAGAGAAATGCACCCTAGTAAGGTGAGTTGAGAAAAGGTAGGTCCGAGCCAAAACTGTGGATGGAGTAGATCAAAACCCAAAACCCTAATTTCTGCTGCAACTGTAGAATTAGGTAAAAAATTGAAAATTATCAGAATTTGATTCCGCCTTCACCAAAAGATGCGCCCTCCTTAGAGAGAAATTCCCAAGGCTATTTTTCTGTCAAAAAGTTGAGTGAAGGCCTTGAAAGATGAAACCCTAGTTCCGACAATGGCTTCTTATAGTACTGCTCTGAAACTATGTTAGTGTTTCGTACATTTATAGCATAATAATTCAATTGCATAAATTCAATAGGATCACTAGAAGAAAGAAAAAGCACCAAAACAAAGAACACGATAATTTATATTAGGAAACCCAATCGAGAGAAAACACAACAACCTTCATATAGAGATGAATAATTCTAAGAACATAGTACATAGATGAGAGAGAGAAAGTAGAAAGTCTCTCTAAACAAAAACCCCAAAAATAATCCTCTCGTTGTTGCAGGTGCGAGCTCTTCTCCAAGTAATATGAACTTGTTTTGTATGAGTGAGTGAGCAAATGAGGCACACGACCTCTCTATTTATACACATGCAAAATTGACTTTTTCCCTTTCTGGGCCGACCTGACTTTTCCCAAACTAGGATGACCTGACTAGGGAAGTTCTGCCCATTGTTTGGGGTAGACTGCCCACTGTTTTGGGGAAGTTTACCCACTGGGTCGACTTGTCTAATTTGACATGGCTGACTTGTCTTGGGGTAATATAAAAATACATTTAATAACTATTTCCTTTACTTAATTTTCTCCCCAAGGTTTACATTGATTCTTTCAAGGGTTTACATGATTAATTACATCAAGATCAACTCTCGTAGGAGGTACAAATAATTACGATATAATATAATAATAATAACTTCCGAAGTTGCACAAAATCCAACAAAGGGAAGTTGGTTTGTAGATTAGGATTATTTCCTTACTTTGGGGGATTATTGGTCCCTGTGTTTTGGTTTTGATTCCCATTGTTCCAAATTTGTTGGGTAGGGGGATTCCCCCCATTCCCTTCTAGTTGGTTTTGTTGTTTGTTATTTCCTTTCTTCTTTTCCTGATTATGTGAATTGAGGGGATTATCCATGTTTCATTGCTCAAATGTTGAGTTTGTTGCACGAGAGAGGCTTGAACTAGATTTACCCTAGCTTGGCCATCGGGTGTGGACCAGGTTGATTGGGGAATGGGAAATATAGGTTGGATATGGGTGTGGGTAAATATGGAATGGGAGCTCCATATGACGTGGATGTAGGATCTTGCAGCACTAGTAGGAGTGGTGTTTGTGGAAGTGGCATTGGGATTGCAGTTGGGAAAGTGGAGTTGTAAGGTCCATATATCATTTGTCTAAATGGGGAATTTGGAGCATTTTGAGGGGCCACCATTTCTTGAAGTGTTGGTGGGTTATTACGTGACATAGTATATGCCAATGATCCATGTAGATTAGGAGTATTCCTTTAATGGGAAAGAACCACAATGATACCATCGACATAGCGTGATATGCTGGGAGGATCTTGATCTAGAGAATGATGCCTAGGGGCATCGGAAATGATTTCATACAAATAACCCAATTCAACATATATCAAATTTAAATGCCGATATTTGAGGATGGACTCATCTTTTTTTCTAGGCATGGTAGTTTCCATGTACTTGGTGATCATGGGAAGGAGTGATTTTAGAAACCAATCTAGTAGGAATTCAGGATGTATTGTAGAGAATCTCTAAACCAAGATCATGATAGATAGGTAATTGAAAATACACGAGGAAGATGATAGATATGGACCCAAAGGTGGAATGAATACCATATAGTAGATTAACATACCATTTATCTATTGTGGCTATGAGGATTCTCTGGAATAACCAAAGGAAAAATGGTATATTTGACTATGCTATTGGAAGAGAACCATAGATGAAATGCACTTACATGGTTGGCTAGGTCATCTCCCTATTTTCCTTTGAATTCGAGAATGCATGAGGGAATTTTGATTGGAATTTGTGACCACAACAGATCATGTCGGATGGGATCATTTATAATCTTGGAATTTTTTTGAAGATTTAAACTCACCATAAATGGTAGTGTCAATGGGGGAGTAGGGCCAACCATTGGTTGTTGTGGAATACCTCCTCTTGGTATATGGGGGGGTAATGGGGGCATTGATCCTCTTCCTAGTGGAGAAGGGGATTCAACAAGGGAGTGAGGGGGAGAACCGAGTAAGGTATGTCTAATCAAGGCTAGTCCAATCACAATTTCTCATGAATTTCCCTGATGTGATGGTTTCGCTCGTGGTCTATGGGGAAGTGGTATTTTGGGAACTACGCCTTGAATAGGGGGAAGGCCTTACAACTTGATATATTGCCTAGGATCTTTTAGTTCCATAATGATTGTTTTTGTGTGATGAAATGAAGTTTAGGGTGTAGGAAAAAACACAATTGACAAATGTAAAAATATGATAGTCACAATAATAGATGCAAGTGTAAAAGTATGTGTCAAATTTGAAAATGGTACTAAGAGTAGGTTCTTTTTAATTACATAGGTGATCTTTGTATTAAAAGGAAACAATGATTTTTTCTTATTGACCTAATGTCCTTCCTCTCAAAATGTCACTGGGCCTTTAAATATATCTCTTGTCAGCTGGTTATGAACCCACCGAAGACGACTAGTGAAGGTATGAATGAATTAGTTATAATAAAGGGTATTAGGGCCATGTTCCAAAAGGATTGGCTACATTTCCAATAACCAAAAAAAATGATTTAGGTCCAAATGCATCTCACAAATTCCACCCGGTGATAATCCTTGTTTTTTGCAACTAAGATATCCATGTCAAGTGTGGATAAGAGGTTCACCCTCGAATGATGAAGTGTCACCTCCAAAAAGAGTTGGGTGGCTCAATATAGTGAACAAAAACAACTCTACCTCATATTTTTCATCCTTGAGCACCACACTTTCTTATCTAGGTTTTATCACACTTGCTTATAGTAGGATTTATAAATTTCTCTAAAAATCAACAACAACTATTGTTTCAAATGAATAATATTGGTGGGCATTATTTGGATTCCTAGACCAATCAATCCTAACCTAAGCTAAAATTTGTTTTCTGACCTCTTTGATATAGGATTTTAGTTGGTTGGGATTACATTGCATATTGATTTTATAAGGGTCCAAATTTGATTAAGGATGTGACATGGGAGGTATTTCAAACCTTTCAATTTTTCTCATTCGTCAAGATCACTTGTGAGTGCAAATTGATGACAAACATACTGCAATGAAAGGATTCTCAGGTCCCTTCGTGTGTGCTTCAAGTGAGAGATACACACGTGCTTTGAAATAAAAATTAAAGTAAAATTTTGAACCTAGATTATGAGAATTATGAAGAGATATAAACATTAATGGTTCGTTTATCCTCCTAAATAATATCTAAATGTGAATGATGTTTGCAAAAGACTAATTTAAAAGGTAAATGTGATCAGGGAGGTATTTCAAACCTTTCTCTTTTTTATTTGATATGTCAATATCACTTGTGAGTGCGAGACAAAGGACATACTCAAAATGAGAGGACTCTTTATTTCCCCTGTTTGTGTGCAAAAGTGGAATAATCTAAATTGCTTATTGAAAAGAAATATGCAAGAAGAAAACAAGTTTGAAACTAATACAAGTTTACTCAATTTCCTAAACTAATAATTTCTTAAAAACTTTTAAAAACAATGTATGATAATGTATCCTACTTGTAGTGAGACCTAGGAGATTCGTTGGAGACCTTAAAGCATTTGACTAAAAGCTGTAAAAAATGACTTTTTACTTCCTACTAAGACTATGTGATTTAATTACTAAATAAGTAGAAACAACTTGTGAGTTGTTTAATTAATTTATTAGCATGAAGAGACCAATTCAAATTCTTGTACCCCATTGTGGACTGCAATTCGTAGTGTAACTAAGCGAAAAATATTGAAAAAGTACACAACAGCACGGGTTTTTGGAACACAATCGCAGTGTTTCCTGGGACACAAGTTACACAGGTTGTTTAGATAAACCCCACGAGATAATGAATGGAAGGTTTCATTGTTGCATGACTTTCAAATATAAAGTCATGCGAATCTGCGCAGAACAAACATAGGGAAATGCATGGGCTAAAAATTGTTTGGTAATGGGCCTTGAGCCTTCAGATCCCATTGCTTAGGGGTATGAAAAGTAAGAGTATGAACCTGCAAAATTCCCAAAATCAGTTAACAAGTAAAATATGACTTATAAATAAGAAAACTAATAAAAAAGTAGTGTAGTCACCGATATTAATCAGTTAACAAGTAAAATACGACTTATAGATAAGAAAACTAATAAAAAAGTAGTGTAGTCACCGATATTGTTTGGGAAAAATGTCACAAGATTGAGTAATTCTTCCTCTCATTGTAGGTTGAAACCAAGGAAACAGTGCGAGGGATGATTAGTAGGAGTCACATATACTAATAATATAAAACAAAAATCAATAAACAAGAATAAAATAAAATATTGACAAGTGTTAAAATACTATAAAACAAAGAGATCGAGTTAGCTTCAACCATATAGTATTGTCCAATGGACAAACATGTATAAAAATGGTGTCACCTAAAAGAATGTAGATCTAATGGTAGGAAACAATTTCCCTTAGGAATGGGTCCTTTTGAACTCTCTCGAATTGCTTGCTAACTAACTTGGAATGGTGAGGACAAACAATTGCTTCTCGAGGAAGAATTCAAGGGAGCTTTGTGACACCAAATGATGATAAGAAGAAGTGTGAAAGATGGGATCTCAAACTAATTCTTTTAGCATAACCTTGATTTAGATTTATCTTATGGAATGCATGCTCATGGCTTCCTTTTTTAGGCCAAATGGAGGTCTTCAAACATCTATTTCTCAATGTGAATGCTCCATCTCATGAAGTGATCTTTTAGGTACAAGTATGGGGTTATTGAATGCTACCAAGTATGTGAAGAGACCAATTCAAATTCTTGTAGCCAAAATCTGGTTGTGATCCTTGAATGTGCCACGAAAACTTAATTGTCAGTTTGTTGGTACAACTGCACGGATTTCGAGACTTCGCCCACATGGATTTTCACAGGTTTCTTGATAATAGTCTCATAGTTGTATAAAATGATGGAATTTTACTATTCTAAGGTTTAATTCCTATTCTGAATTTGTCGAGGATGATGCTAATGATATGCATGTTGTATGTTGATGATGTCCTTATGCAATATTACTGAATGTTGCATGTGTGCGAGATTTGGGTGATAACAAACATGGTGCCAATTGAGAAAATGGATGTATGGAAGACAACATTCAAGTTTAAAGAAATTATTTTTGAGTGGTTAGTATGCATTTTGAATTGACCAATGCACTCAACACATTTATGAGGATGATGGACGATATCTTGCGGCCATTCACAAATACCTTTGTGTTCATACATTTGGACAATATCCTCATCTTCAACAAAAAATTGGCAGAGCATTTGCAATACATTCAATAGATCCCGAGCTCCCCATGACATGACTAGGGTAAGTACAAGAAAATGATAGTCTCTCATGACATGTGTTAGTGGTAATGCAAATATTGAAAAACAACAAGCTGTTGACTTTGAGGGACGATTTAAAGTACTTTCACAATGGATTTGAATATGGTGTAAGAGGACGAAATGTAAAAAACTGAATTAGTTTCTAGAATATATAAGTTTTATTTATGGATTTTTTGTATGACCATGTGATATTTGAGTTTTCCTAATAGTGATATGTAATTTTTCTTGGAAAATATAATGCATATGTTTTTGCTAGTGAAGGTGATGAGTACACAAATAATGAAATTTCATTAATTTTTTTGAACAATGGTAGAAAAATATTGTTCTCGTGTACAACTATTTCTTCAAAATAGCCTCCAAGAAGGCACACAAGGGAGTTTGGGAAGCCAAAGAGACACCCATTAGAAATGAGGGAAGATGGAGACTAGGAATTGTTGGACAAGTGGCACACATTGGAATCTCTTCCCAACTTGAGTTGGAATGAGTCTTCTGGAAGGAATTCGACCCATGGAGGACTTGAGAAGTCTATAAAAGACAAGAACAAATAAGGAGAGTATATTTTTTTCATTTTTGATTTGCATCTTTGAAATTTGGAGAGCTTCTAGCTTGTCCATGCTAGTGGAGTGTTTACTCTACTTGCCTTAGTACCAATTTCGAGGGTGAAAGATTCCCATCCTAATTGGAAATTGGAGAGGCCATTCAGACCTTTCATTTGGAGCTGAAATGGAGTTATTAGTTGCAGTTTAATCTACAGGGAAGCTCATGTTTATTTCTTCTACAACTTGTTCTCATCTCTATCACACATTTCCTTGCATATTTTGTCTCTTGGAGTAATTGTGCCTTTGGTGAGATGCTGATCATATTATCAGGTCGAAATACCAAGTGAAACTATGTAAAAATACCAGAAAATGCATAAATGGTGCCATTTTCCCTATATCTTGTTGTTGGAGCTTGAAGAGGCTTTATTTCGATTTGTATCAGTCGATATATGTGATTTTTTTTATGTATGGAGTTTAATTAATGTTCTTAATAAGTTTCATTAACATTTCACAATTTCTTGGAACCTAAATTTCGAATTTCATAACAAATGGTGAAGTTTAGTCTAATTTCCCCCTATGTGAAGACATGTATACAAACCTCGGATTTATGGGAGTTGAAGAAGCCTATAGAAAATAATTTATGATGCATTTGGGATCCCATTGAAGTCCTTTACCAGTACCATGTCTCTGTTCTAAAATTTGGGAAGGTCTTACAACATTTGGGAAGCCATCTTTGTCCCCTACCCTTGGGGGTTTGAACCTCGAATTTACTAGTAAAATTCCCCAACTTCTCCTGAAGATAAATGAATTTTGAAGAAGTATTATGACAGTGTATAATCACCCATGAGGCTAATTTTTATGTATTAATACCATTCATACACCTTCATACCCAATTCTAAATCCTCAGGACCCTTTTGGAGCCATCTACCCTTGGGGGATTCAACATAGATTTTCCTAGTAATTCTGCCTTTCATCTTCTAATTGTAAATGAAAGTGGATGAAGTATTTAGAAAGTATCCAAGCCTATAATATATGCATTAATGTGTCCTATTACACCTCAATTCACTCTATACGCAGTTCTAAACCATTTGGGATCATTTGGGACAATTTTGGGCTTCACTAGTCCAAGTTTTGAAAATTGACCAAATTGGGAAAAATTCCAATTGGGGATATTACAGTGGTATCAGAGCATGGTCCTTGCACCTGTGAATTAATATCATACATTGAAGAATAATTTTCAGCCATGTATTACTATTATGATGAATCCTATGAGTACAATGCTTATGAGCAATATGAAGAAGATTGTGAATGGTACGAGGAAGAGGTGCCATCATGTAACACTTCTTACAATTTCATAAGGAATGAGGGTTATTATTATGACTTTGAATCTAATGAATATGAGTGTGTCACACTACCAAAGGATAATTCTATGAATGAATTACAAATATTGAGAGCAACATGTAAAACCTTGCCCCAACAATATCAGGCATATATTAATGTGTGCAAGGGAGATACAAAAAATGCCATTCCTTTTGAAGGATTTGCTGATTGGGTGTTTGAAAATAGGCCCAAAAATGAATATGTGGAGTTAGTGAAGAAATTTTTGTGCCATTCTTGTAAAATACCTTGGAGATAAAATCATATGTGTGTGAAGGAAAAGAATAGTGAAATATCTGAAGTTTAAGGGAATGCATGTTATTTCCTACTTGAAGAGAGTTTTTGGGTTTTCTTCAAAAAGAGATTCCAAATATGAAGAGACATTGCATGAGAATGAAGAAGAATCTATTGAAAATGTTGAAGATCATTTCGAGACACATTCTACCTTGGACATAACTCAAAGAGCATCTACTGATGGATTCTTGAACTATGAAGGGGTACCTACTGATGGGTGCTCACACCTCTATGTTGGTGACATAGAGATCACTTTTGAAAGTGTTGCTGCAAGCCAAAATTTCATTAATCATTAAAATGAAGACCTTGTAGTAGTTGAAGAAGAAACTAGATCAAATTCCCCATCACCACTTGAGCTTCATGAAGTTGGTCCAAGTAAGAAGAAAGAAGATGAGGGGGTTCATTTGCAAGAGCCTCTTTTTCTTGAAGGGTCATTAAAGATGAATGAAAAGAAGATCCAAGAGACCCTTAGAATGCTCCATGACACTCAAGAATTAGTGTCAAATTCTTGTTGGAAAGTTTCTTCATTGAAGGATCTATCCTTCCTTGAAGACATGGAGAAGATTCAAAGAGCCATGTGCAACATCAAAGGTAATTTCATGTCTTTGATTTTTGATAGAAACAATTTGGTTGAGTTTAATGAATTGTTACATGATGCATAATTGAAGAATAATGAGGATATTCGTAAACTCAAAATTCAAAATGAGCAACTTCTTGAAAGGTTGCAATATACTTGTTCCTCCTCCTATGTTTCAAATTGTCATATTGTAGATTGCATGGAGGATTTTCATGACATGGTATATCATGAGAAACATGGAAATTTGAAGGTACTTTATGTGTTTGAAGATGAGCTTGATGATATCTAAGAACTTGATGTGGTGGAAGAGGAACTTGATTTTCCTCTTGGAAATGGTGACACAATTTTTGAAGAAGTGTATGATTCCACTACCTTGGAACCAACCTATGGGGAACGTTTTTCACTTTTGAGGGAGGTGCATGATCCTAACCTTATAGAGAATTCACATGAGGACAATTCTACACTTTATGATCATTTGGATGTGTTGTTTCATTCTCCTACATCCTACACTTCCATATTTTGCAGCATTCATCCTAAGAAAGTATGGGTGAAAGGTTTATTTTTAATGGTGCCACATGAGGAGTATGAAACTCCTATATCTACTTTATATGATGACATTATTAGAGACATTTATTATTTACATTTGCATCAACATACCTTGTTACCTTATGATGAAAAAAATCTACATGGACGCACTTATGATGTTCACTTGAGTCACTTGAAGACTCATGATTTTCCTTGCTCCTTGCTTAGTTTGAGTGATATTGGAGGAACTTCATCCACTACTTGGGTCAAGATATATATTATTGGAGAAAATTATTATTGGAAGAAACATCCTTTGTTATTTCTTGATGATACACATGCTCATGGATACACAAATTCTACTTATGTGAGCCCCTTGAAGGCTCATTGTTTTCTTTGCTCCCTACTTGGTTCAGATTTTAGTGGAGGTTCTTCATTCACTTATTGGATGAAAGAACACATGGATTATTATTTTGATGCATCTTAAATCCTTTTGGAGCAGAATTATAGGACATGGGATCCTCACCTTTGTCATTGGATCAGATTTGATTGGTCACTTGAAGCTTGTATGCACTTGGCAAATGGTGGCCTACTTACTTGGAGGTATAAGCACTTTCATGATTCTTTGATGAGGCACCTCCTTGATGTACCTTTTTATTATGTTGTTATGTACTTTGATGATATACTTTTGTACTCATGATGTTTGGAAGAATGCATACAAGAAAATGGGATCCAAGAATTCTCCTTCCTGATGGTATGGGTTGGAGAGCACTCCTAATTATTGGAGTGCAATTCAAGCAATGGGACCCTGGGATAGTTTTTAGTCTCATTGGTTTCAATTTTTTGGGGAAACAAGTAGTATGGGAGATTGAGTTCCCACATAATAAAGTGATTTTAATAAGAGTAGTGCAGCAACAAGCATGGTGGTTCCTATCTAACACATTCATGGAATATCAAAGACTCAAAGTTGGGCAACTCAATGGCAACTTCAAGAATTATACAGTGGTATCAGAAAGGGTTTCCAAAATATGAAAGAGGTAAGAGAGTAATTGTGCAAACTTTGTTTTGATGGATTTGATTAATATTTTGGTGTTTAGTGGTGAGGTCACATGGAATATCAATATGAAAAAGAAAATCCACATCTCCTGGCTTTTGGAAGCACAAAATTGTAGTGCATGAGTGCCACTACTCATAGTTTTAGAAGGGAATATTTGGGAAGCAAAGTTTTGGAAAGAAAGAAGGTTCTTCAACATACATGTTTGAAATTTTTCGAGGACAAGAAATATTGGGAAGGGAGGATTTTTCATGTCCCAAAAATTTGCATTGTGTCACAATGGCCTAAACCACTTGGCCATATTCTTGATAGTCTGTCAAATTGATGATACGGATAAAATAATTACCAAGCATGATGTCTAAGTTAGTAATAATGTAAAATTAGATCCAAGTGGATAAGGTGGGTCAGATTAAGAGAAAATTCCCAATTCAATTTTGTAATATTCCCATCCAAATGAACTATCATGGAGGAAAATTACTAGTTTCAAAGGTTGGGGGTGGAAGCATTAAAAGTTGGAGTAAAGGAGATACAAGACCCAAAATGAACTTAGACTTACAAATTCACATTAAATGGGTCAATTAAATAATAATACAAAGAAAATAATGTGGCATTGGACCATGAGGGCACATAAGAGGTTGTGGGACCCACTTGTGGCAAGATTCCCCACCACACTTGGCATGATTCTCTCACCAATTCAAGTTCAAGATGAAGGGTAACATACTTGGGGGAGTTTAAGAGGTATTATTCATGGCATGAGTCATGTAAGTTCGAATTGGAGTGGAATAATAACTCCCATGGAAGAGGAAGAGGCATCTTAGAAGAATTGTGACACTTGGGCTAGATTCCCTAGCTTCTATGACAACAATGATGAAGATTCTATGGCACCTATGACACAAATCATACCTGAATGCTGAAATATGACATATATGACATGTCAGGGATAAAAATAGCCTCCAAGAAGGCGCACAAGGGAGTTAGGGAAGCCAAAGAGACACCCATTCGAAATGAGGGAAGATGGAGACTAGGAATTGTTGGACAAGTGGCACACATTGGAATCTCTTCCCAACTTGAGTTGGAATGAGTCTTTTGGAAGGAATTCAAACCATGGAGGACTTGAGAATTCTATAAAATACAATAAAAAAGAAGGAGAGTATCTTTTGATAATTTTTTATTTGCATCTTTGCAATTTGGAGAGCTTCTAGCTTGTCCATGCTAGTGGAGTGTTTACTCTACTTGCCTTAGTACCAATTTCGAGGGTTAAAGATTCCCATCCTAATTGGAAATTGGAGAGGCCATTCAAACATTTAATTTGGAGATACAATGGAGTTATTATTTTTGGGTTGAAGCTACAGGGAAGCTCGTGGTTCTTTCTTCTACAACTTGTTCTCATCTCTATCACACATTTCCTTGCATATTTTGGCTCTTGGAGGAATTGCGCCTTTGGTGAGATGATGATATCTTTGCGAGAGTCCAAGAATATCCATTTATTTGTATTATGATATGTATACTCTTTATTTGACGCTCATAAGGATATCAGGTCTAAATACCAAGTGAAACTATGCAAAAATACCAAACAATACATAAATGGTGCAATTTTCCCTATATCTTGTTGTTGGAGCTTGAAGAGGCTTTATTTCGATTTGTATTAGTAAATATATGTGATTTTTTTGATGTATGGAGTGTAATTAATGTTATGAATAAGTTTAATTAACATTGCACAAGTTCTTGGAACCTAAATTTTGAATTTCATAACAAGTGGTGAAGTTTACTATCATTTCCCCCAATGTGAAGACATGTATAAAAACCTCGGATTTATGGGAGTTGAAGAAGCCTATAGAAAATAATTGATGATTCATTAGGGAGCCCATTGAAGTCCTTGATCAGTACCATGTCTCTGTTCCAAAATTTGGGAAGGTATTACAGCATTTGGGAAGCCATCTTTGTCCCCTACCCTTGGGGCTTTGAATCTCAAATTTACTAGTAAAATTTCCCAACTTCTCCTGAAGATAAATGAATGTTGAAGAAGTATTCTGATAGTTTATAAGCCACCCATGAGGTTAATTTTTATGTATTAATACCATTCATACACCTTCATACCCAATTCGAAATCCTCAGGAGTCTTTTGGAGCCATCTACCTTCATGTGTGTTTGGGGTTCCAACCATTGGCCTTAAATGATGTAACTTTTCCCATTGCATCTATACGAAGAATCCTCCTATTTTGATACTAAGGGTAATATAGAGCAACCAGAATGGTTGAACGGATACAAGACATATCATTAGGGGAGTTTTCATGGCTAAAATGGGCCTCCTAAGGGAAATAATAAAATAAGATTTAAAATAATAAAATAAGAATTCTGAATTTTGGAGTGAAAAAAAAAAAACTAGCTTTTCTTATTGTATTTTTGACATATCTCCTTATCGATTTACCTAAATTTCAAGTTTGGGAACTCATTGGATGATTAATTTAATTATGTATCCAATGCATACCCACATGGAATACTTTTGAGGCACCCACGACATGAAAAACAAAAAAAATCAATAAAAAATGTATTTTAATACATAAAATACATTTTTGATTGAATGTTTTGTTTTTCGTGCTATGGCTGCCTGTAGTGTGGGTATGCACTGGATGCATATTTGAATTCTGCATCCAATAAATTCCCAAACTTGAAATTTGGGTAAATCGATAAGGAGATATGTTGAAAATACAATAAGAAAAGTAGTTTTTTTCTTCTTCCCTCCAAATGTTTTTACAAATTTTACCCCCATGGTTGCATCATCATATTGAATCCTATTGGTTCTTATAAACTAATTTTTGATGGTACATTTTTTATTTGAGGCCCATTTTTGACCTCAAAACTCCCCTAATGAATAACTGGTTCATGATATTTTTCAAAAAGCCAATGATAAGTACAAGTAGTGTTATGAACAACAGTGGGCTCCACATAAATTTTAGGTGGGAGATAAGGTATGGTTTCATTTGTATAAATAATGGTTCCCATGAACTTGTTGGAATATCCACACACTCTGATATGGGCCTTAAACCATCACCCGTGATATGGGTGAGAATGATTTTGAATTAAGTATCCCCCTTTGCCTAGCTTGCACTCCATATTTAATGTGGAGTTGTTCTAACCATTAGGTGGATGAGCACCTAGACCCTATGGAACTCAATCTTGATTTCATTGATTAAATGATAATAAATTGATTCATCGATAATAATACATAGAGAACTTGACAATAAAATATCCAACTTTGTCGAGTTGTCAAAGTAAGGCTACTCCTTCACCATGGAAAGTGGATCACCAGGAGTAAGATTCAATAGATTATTTCCTATATGATAGAGTAAATTGATAGATGGGGACAATTAATTCCTAATGGGGGAACAATAAACTAGGAGGATACTAGTGGCCACCCACCTATTACACTGATTCAACATGGTTCCACATCTTGACAAGTTTACTATAGTTTTTTAGGTCCCAAACTTATGACATGTTTTTCAGGAATTTCCCTTGCATTTTGGCACTTTATCTAGTCCAAAAATATTTCATTGTGTTCCCTACCAAAATAATAGATTATGGATGAGTTTTTTTTTGGTCCAAGAAATACCCTAAATGAAGTCTGCATTGAAAAGTCACACCCTTGTGAAATTGACGTATCAACTAGCTTCCTAGGGAGTTGCCTTCCCTTTTGCCACATCATTAGGGTTAGGGTTTTGGATATTTAGGTTCTTTGCATCCTAAGGCATCATAACTTTTGTTAAATGGTATTTTTGGCCTCTTGTAATTTTTTCTTATGGATGCATGTGTTCGACACATCTCTCTTTAGAGATGAGTTACCACCATTCTAGATAGTTTGTATAGCTTTGCATCTTACACTTTTCTTCCATTTCATTCATTAATAGAAATTGAGTTTTATTGTATTTCTGTGCTCTCCACAATATCTCTAAGTGTTTTTATTTATGTTTATTCCTTCATTTCATTCTCTACATAATCCATATTAGAACCTTCGTTGTCTCTTGTGTTTATCGCTTTAGGCCTTTTTTGAACTCACCCATCTCATACTAATAAAAACATTTGAAGGTGTAATCACAATCTTCCATTTGTGCTACTAGCAAAATGTTTTCGAACTAGTCTAAAAGTAACATAAGTTCATGGGGAGAGGAGGAGAGTCCCATCCCTTAAATCACTAGGAAGAATTCTAAAATGTCAAGGCATTCAAAGCGAGATCAAGGAAAATCCCTATCACCAAGAACCATACTAGTAAACACATGTCCTTCATATTTATCCCACATTCTTTGATAGGTTGATGCACCATTCAATTAGTAACAAATTGTGTAAGTGAACCAAGGTAAATGATGGAGGGATGCCACCATTCCTTAATAATCAACCTACTCATCCATAAATTACTTGTCATGTTGATGAAAATTAAATGAGTGGCCAAATCCATAGATAATTCAAGGTCTTCCCCGATGTTTTGAACCATCCCAAACTAAGATTCAGACCCACATTGGCTTGCTAATTTGTAGAACCATTTTGATATCTAAGCACATGAAAGAAATATAGCTTATCAAATCCCTGGATTTATTGCAAGATGTGTTTCACTAGACAATCTAGGGAGCCCCCTTTTATATGGTTTTACTTCTAATAACATCAATAAGCATCATAAACATGGTTACCAACTAGATGAGCAGACTACAAAGTTCTCATTTTTTAAAGGTCACATTTAGTGGCTATATTTATTCCCAAATCAAAAAGTGGTTCTCCATAATCACATTGGGGTTAAAATTACAACTTGTTTGAAAGTATGCCATTGAAAATAGGTACTGTTGCAACAAAAACCTTAAAACTCACCCTCAAATTGGAAAGTGGCACTCCAAGAATCACCTCCAGTTTTTTCAAGGTTAACATTACATCTTGTTTGAAACTATGGATTTAAAAATAGATATTGCTGCAATGAAAACCCTAAAATTAATCCCAAATTGAAAAGTGGTTCTTCCATTTTTTTAGTGTGAAAATTACAACTTTTTTGAACAAACCGGTGAGCTGTCAATGCCACTAGGCATACCCTATTCTGGATTCTTTGGAATCTAAACTCTTGGATAATAGGAACATATCTATACATTTCTAATTATGTTTATTTTCTTTCTAAATATTAGATTTAGTACCAAAGTGAATGATGAAGCTTAGAAAAATCCTCTTTCATTCCATAGGCTCTTGCACATGTCTCATATGTAAAATTTAAGATACCAGGTTCAATCTAAACCCTAGTTTTAAAATGAACAAAGTAAGATATTATCCACAATTTCCAAAATTTTAAAGGAACAAAATGACATTATGGGGGGTAGCTATGCTATTAGAAACAAATCTTAAATGACTATATAGTATATTTATTCGTAAGGTAAACTAAATAAGCCAAACTCTTATTCTAAAAAGAAAAATAAAACCTATACTACACCTAACCTAACCTACATTGGTTCAACAAAAACTATTTGAAATCATAGAGGCATCTATCCATTGAAGGACTTCTAGTCCTACAGAAATATCAAAGTCATGCATCCATTCATAGGACTGATGTATTGCATATACATGGTCAGGAAAAATACACCAGTAAAAAATCTACTCACAACAGAAAGGATCAATTGTGTGATACATTGTGGAAACTTTTGATAGAATGATGATTCCAATTACCAAGTCTCATTAATGTCATTAAAACAAAAAAAGAAGGTATTTTATTCTTATGAAAATCCTAAAGATTGATGATGTACCTTATCCAGTGAAAATCCAGGATTAGTGGTCATGGAGACTGCCTTGTCATTTGATTCATAATGTGAAGTGATGATTTGATGACCTGATCTAACCATCATTTGATGATGAAGTGCCTCATTACACTTGTTACTGTGATCTCATTGAACATGAAACTCTTCAATATCAACCATTTCATCATCACCTAGACATAATGGAATATCATAAATGACCTCTTATTCCAAACAATAAACCATATCAAAATCAGTCAGAGTTCATTGAAAAAAATCATGAAAATATTGTTTTCCTCTTTACAACCCTCAAATTGAACAACTGAAATCTCTACATCTTCCTCCTTATCATCATTCCTAGACCCAACTGAATTTATGATAGGAAAGTTTTGAATTTCTTTTCCAAATTTAAGATCTATAAATAAGTCCAAGTATAAAGAATACTTTTTTTGAGAATAATTGAATCTTTCTTCATTGTCATTTAATAAGTTTCCTTCAAAATATATATGCTCAAGGGAAACATCAGTCAAATTCTGATTCAATAATAAATTATCAGTTAAAATGAGAGGATTTCATTCGAGATTTGCTTCAGTAGAAAAAGGCTCAACACCAACATTCATATTTTCAATAATAAGATCATTTATTTTCATTCGATCCTTCTCTATGGGTTTTACTAGTTTTGTTTGAAAATTGAGAAACTCTAAGACACCAACTGTATGTATGTTTTGATTCCGCTCTTTTACTTGTTCATAGAGGTTATTAGGACAATTTGTTTCCAAATTCTAATATGGTTTATTCATAAAACTTAATGTATTCACAAATTTTCCAATTTCCTCACATGTCAGTTCATTTGGTTCATTCACTATTTCGGTGGAAATTTTCTCATGTGAATTTACAGCAGGGAATGGAAACATATTTTTTTTGTAAACAAATAGAACCATTATATATTCCCAAACTAGACTCCTCTACAATATTGTCTTGAAAAACCATTTTTATGGGTTAATCTATCCATTAGAGAATGATATTTGTTGATTTTGGGGTCCCGGTGGAGGATAACTATGACAATTGTAATATTTCTCACCATTCATTGAGAATCCATATTATTTAGGAAAAGAGAGGAGAATCCATATTCTTTAGTCAATTGACTCTTGTATTGGGGGTTTATCACTTTCCTAGAATCCATAGAAAATTGGATTCGCCCTCAATATGAAATCATCATCCGACTCATTCTTTCTTCTCCGGATTCCCTCAAAATTAGCGCACAAATCTTCATAATCATAATTCTCATGTGTAGCTATAAATACTTCCATGAAATTTCTCTAGCTATGAATAGACTTCGGTGGTAGCGCTTTATACCATGTTTGAACTTGTCCTTCTAATGTGAGGGTAAACAAACTGCAAACTATATTACCTTGAATATCTTGAGGTTTCGATGTGTAATGTCAAATTGATTAATATGCGGGCATGTGCAAGCTAATGAGGGTCTCTTTTGGCGCGTTAGATGCAATAGAAAACTGAAAAATCAGGAATCCCTCAACTTACTTGGTTTTTTTGAGATACTTACACAAGATATATTGCATCGAGTAAAAAATATGAAACGTAGGAAATTGAGTCACGTTTTCGAATATATAAGTTGTATTGAAAACTTACATAACTATGTCAAATTTCATTTTTTCTAACAGTCACTTTTTATTTTTTTGTCAAATGATAAGGTATATGTTTGTAGGTGAAACCTTTCAGTTCCTAAATCATGGTTTCAGACTACAAAAATTTGTAGACATGTATAGAACCCGTAGCACTAGTGCAACACTATTTTTCCAAAATTAAATGTTCAAGTTTAATTTTTTTTTTTTTAATTATGTATGTGATCAAACCTCGAGAACATGGTTTTTCTCATTAAGAGGCAAATAATATTTTGCATTAAAATGTCAAATTCATAAAAAGTTTGCATGGGATTTTATGGACAATGCGCTCATGTTGGTTTGTCCCAAACACACTTTCCAAAAATTACAACATTCAATTTTGTTGCTTGGTTTGGTTATTATGCCCACGGATGAATTTTCCATCTCTCCTTGAGACACTTGACCTAAATGAAATTGGAGGCAGGAAATGAAAATTGTGCATTGAAAGGACATGTCATTAGTTGCAATACATATATTCCAGTAGGGCCATCCTCCCCATTAAATCATAGAGGTCGAACACATTTTCTCTGGAGTTTAAACAGGCCTAGAAATCTTAGCCAGGCATTGATAGCTTGATAGATTGATAAATTGAGTAGACTTGATAAATTGTACAAGTTTCATCATGGATTTGTTTTCTTTGTTTTTTTCTCCCATCTAATTAAACCATAATATATGCATCCTCATGCCCATTTTCATGCTCACTATCACCATCACCATATCCATGCTCATTACCACTAGCCCCATGCTCATTAGTATTTTGTTGGATTTTCTCCTGTATAGCCATCTGTAGGTGTCCCTAAAGGCCTGTTGGATGTGAGATGGAATGATCCATAGAATGAAGACCGTGGATTGGATCGACAAACCATAGAATCTGTTGGATTTAGGACATCGAGATAGTGCTAGGGGTGCGCCACTCCCCCGGTCCAATGGCCCAGGTGTCATCTTCTAGGTCCATTTTGGAAACTAGGTTTTTGCTTAGTAAGGGAGTGTGCAATTTTTGCACGTGTGTCAAATTTGTTAAATCATCGACCGAGGACTTATGGCTAGCGTTCCCAGTTGAAACCTTCCTATACACACTTGTAAGACTTCTTGAAACCTGGTTTTGTTGCATGGTTGGAATTCTATGCCCCCGGTAGGTATCCAACAGGTGTCCCTGGAGGCCTTTTGGATGTGAGATGGAACGAGCCATAGAATGACGACCGTGGCTCAGATAAAAAATAGTTGACTCCATTGGATTCAATATATCGGGATAGTTATAGGGGTGCCCCTCTCCTCCGGTCCCATGGCCCAAGTGTCATCTTCGAGGTCCATTTTGGAAACTAGGGTTTTGCTCAGTAAGGGAGTGTGCACTTTTTGCACATGGTGGTCAACTTTGAAAAAGCATCGACCGAATACTTATGGCTAGCGTTCCCAGATGGAACCTTCCTAGACACACTTGTAGGATTTCCAGGAACCCGATTTTGCTGCATGGTTGGAATTCTATGCCCCCGGTAGGTATCCAACAGGTGTCCCTGGAGGCCTTTTGGATGTGATATGGAATGAGCCATAGAATGACGACCGTGGCTCGGATTGAAAAACCGTTGACTCCGTTGGATTTAGGAAATCGGGATAGTGCTAGGGGTTCCCCTCTCCTCTGGTCCAATGGTCCGGGTGTCATCTTCTAGGTCAATTTTGGAAACTAGGGTTTTGCTCAGTAAGGGAGTGTGCAGTTTTTGCACATGGGGGTCAAATTTACAAAATCATTGATTGAGGACTTATAGCTAGCGTTCCCAGCTAGAACCTTTCGATACACACTTGCAGGACTTCCTGGAACCCAGTTTTGTTTCACGGTTGGAATTATATGCTCCCGGTAGGTATCCAATAGGTGTCCATGAAGGCCTTTTGGATGCGATATGGAATGAGCCACAGAATGACTACCGTGGCTCGGATCGAAAAACCGTCGACTCCGTTGGATTCGAGACATCGGGATAGTGCTATAGGTGCCCCTCTCCTCCGGTCCCATGACCAATGTGTCATATTCTAGGTCCATTTTGGAAACTAGGGTTTTGCTCAGTAAGGGAGTGTGAAATTTTTGTACATGTGGGTCAACTTTGAAAAATCATAGAACAGGGACTTATGGCTAGTGCTCCCAGCTGGAAAATTCCTAGACACACTTGTAGGACTTCCCGAAACCTGGTTTTGTTGCACAGTTGGAATTCTATGCCCCTGATAGGTATCCCTAAAGGCCTTTTGGATGCGAGATGGAACGAGCCATAGAATTACTACCATGGTTTGGATCGAAAAATAGTCGACTCCATTGGATTCAGGACATCAGGATAGTGCTAGGGGTGCCCCTCTCCTCCGGTACCATGTCCCAGGTGTCATCTTCTAGGTCCATTTTGGAAACTAGGGTTTTGCTCAGTAAGGGAGTGTGCAATTTTTGCACATGGGGGTCAAATTTGCAAAATCATCAATCGGGGAATTATGGATAGCGTTCCCAACTAAAACCTTCCTAGACACACTTGCAGGAATTCCCAGAACCTGTTTTTTTGCACAGTTGGAATTCTATGCCCCCGATAGGTATCTAGCAGGTGTTGGTGAAGGCCTTTTGGATGTGAGATGGAATGAGCAATAGAATGACGACCGTGGCTCGGATCGAAAAACCATCGAATCTGTTGGATTCAGGACATCAGAATAGTGCTAGGGGTTCCCCTCTCCTCCGGTCCCATGGCCCAGGTGTTATCTTCTAGGTCCATTTTGGAAACTAGGGTTTTGCTCAGTAAGGGTGTGTGTAGTTTTTGCACATGGGGATCAACTTTGCAAAATCATCGTCCAGGGACTTATGGATAGCATTCCCAGTTGGAACCTTCCTAGACACACTTGCATGACTTCCTGGAACCCAATTTTGTTGCACAGTTGGAATTCTATGCCCCTGATAGGTATCCAACAGTTGTCCCTGAAGGCCTTTGAGATGTGAGATGGAACGAGCCATAGAATGACGACCATGGATAGGATCGAAAAAAAGTTGAATTCGTTGGATTCAGGACATCGGGATAGTGCTAGGGGTGCCCCTCTCCTTCGGTCCCATGGCCCAGGTGTCATCTTCTAGGTCAATTTTGGAAACTATGGTTTTGCTCAGTAAGGGAGTGTGCAGTTTTGCACATGGGGGTCAACTTTGAATTTTTTTTATTTTGATTTTAGAACTAGACATTCAAAGAGTGGCTATCAAACCTACCACACTACACACTTGGTAGATTTCGATGTCCTTAGTGTGCCACGTCATTTAACAACTCCGTAGTGTTCCACTATATTTGGATTTTGAGTAATTAATGTCATTTTTAAGAATTCAAAGTTCCAAATAAAAAATGGAGGCAATGTTTCATCGATGATATCCCTCTGATACTTTCTAGCTTTGTTAGATCAAGGTCACCATGAACCTTTGCCATCAAGTTATGGGGGAATACTTTCCAAATCACAATGAACAACCATTACAACATCGTTTGTATCAATCAAGTAAATTCAATTTTAAATACATTTTCATATGAGGACAATCCATCCTTTTTACAAACATAGGACCATGAACATCTTATTTTCCTTCATCAAAACAAAATTATCAAGGAAGATCATTAAATTAGTTAGGTATTTCATTTTCCGTGGATTTTGTATGATTACTTTTGCATTATGACAAGTGGAAAATGGACATATGAAAGAGGTAAAGCACAAACCAGGGTCTTACATACTAGGGTTTAGTAAGGATAGGGTTTATATCTTCAACGATTTTGTGAGAGTGAATTCATGACAATATATTGGTTAGCATATTGGAACAAACTAGGGTATATTTGTTACATATATATGACCATATGTACATGAAGGCCCAATGAATTTTATTACACTTTAGTTATGCATTCTTTGCCATTGTACTTGATACTTTGCCATTGTTTTTAGCATGCTAGAGTAGGCACACTTCAACCGAACTTCATAGATGCTCATGTACGTATAGTTTGATGAAATACAGTAGCATTGATGAAATGTGTAGCATCTATTAGACTTCCTCTTAGTTTGTGAAAATGTCATAGGCTTACATTGATGATATGCGTAGCATGCTACTATTATGACAAAGGTTATTCAAACATATTTTGACTTATTTTGTTAACTTTTGTTATTTCCTTGCAACATATTTTCCTTGCAACCATAATCCTGATCAATGGGTATGAACCCTTGGAGTTGACAAAAAACACAATTTTAAATTAGATATCAAATTAGGATGCATGTGCTAAGTTCATTGAACTGTTGAAAGATATTATTAGTTTCTTCCATTAAGATAATGTTTTCATAACACAATGGTGAGATGTTACTTGATCAATGCAATAAATGTAAGAGAATAAATATTTCTTAAAATGTAATTATATAAATTTCAATAACATAATTTATCAATTTGTGGAAGAGATAAATCATCACAAGCACAAGTGGAAACTCAAGAGAAAATATGGAATATAATGTATCATGCATTGATATCTGAATGTTTGTAATACAAAATATGGCAAAGTAGCCGGCCCTCAAATGGCCTGTCAATGTACATGTATCCCTAAGTACAACAATGTGTACACGTATGTCAAAATACATATATACAGGACTATGCAACATCAAAAATCAATCTTTCGCTTGTTTTTCCCCGAATTTCCTCTATCGACCATCTCCCTGGGATCGCTCTGCATCTTAGGAGTCTGCAAAAAAAGATCATTATTTTTATCAAATAACTACACTAATACCCTACCATTAACAAACTTAAAAAATTAACTTATGGCCAAATTATTTATGACAAACACTCACCAAATCCTCATGGGGTATAGATGTCTGTGGTGTGCTCATGGAAGGCCTCTCTATAGTTGTGCTCTGCAAATAAAAGATCATATCTCAATTAATTCAACAATTCAACATTGATCAACATGTATGGGTAAATTGAATAATTTTTTTTTTCATTAATGAACATCTCACCACAAGAGGAGACCCGGTCAGAACCATGGATTGAGCAGAGGGGCCGAGTACTTCTGTCACTAATGGCTACAATCACCAAATGGGGAAATAGTTAGACATGCATGAATACACAATATAGTAACATGGTTAAATACTATGCATTGTGATTGTTGAAATAGTTACCTCTATATGACTTGTGGCTATTACAGATGTGGCACTAACTGTAGCATCAATGACCCTTGTTAGGTGAGGGTTAGATGGATCTCCCGTGTGTCTGCTATAGAGGACATACACACCCTTTCTAGGAGTGGATCCTCTCTTATACACTTGTCCCTTTTGGACATTTGGACTAAGAGGAGATCCAACTGCTGACTGTCTCATAAGTATAGAGACTGGTGGCTACAATCACCAATTATTGAGGTAGTTAGAAATGCATTGGTCAATGAAATAACATGTATTGCCAAACTGACAATGATGAAATACATACCGATGTACTGTATACTTCAAGCAATTCTAAGAAACGTTTTGCCACCCGTTGTGTCTCTATGGGCACGCTATCGCTTGTATTCCCACCAGGGGGGAGCTCACTAGATGAAATCATTTCCCTCTAAGGGGGATATACAACCTACAATTTAGAAAGTTGTAAATATTAGATCGTGTAGCATTAATTAACATGTGATAACAAACTAACATGTATTAAAATAATGTCATGTTAAAATAGTTACTTCAGCGTGATTTGTTGTCGCTGAAGGTATGGCAACATCTTGTACATCAGAAGGTTCTTCTACATGAGCCTCTTGCCCTTCATGCCCTTCTTGTAGCAACTACAAGTTTTAAAATCATTAAAAATATTAGCAATCTATATATGTGTATAGTAAGGAAATAAAATTTACAAATGACACTAAATTGTTAACCATTTACTCATGTAATAAAATAATGTCATGTTGAAATAGTTACCTCAGTGTGAGTCGTTGTCATTGAGAGTATGATAAAATATTCTACATCGGATGGTGCCAGTGCATGAGCCTCTAGACTATGCTCTGCATCATCAGTGGAAAGGTCTTCAACCTCATTCCCTTCTTGTAGCAAATACAAGTTTTAAAATCATTAAAAATATTAGCAATCTATATATGTGTATAGTAAGGAAAAATAATTTACAAATGACACTAAATTGTTAACCATTTACTTACCTGTGTAAAATACCCAGTAAAGGTATCATCTGTTTGGACAGGACCAAAGCAAGGATGGCCGCATACTGTGTATGGGTGGGGCTCTCAGCTATGCTCATGATGTGCATGTATAGTGCCACTACTAGATTCTCCTCGACCAATAGAAGGTGGTGTCTCTACCCCACCGGGAGGTGGTGGATCTACCCCACTGAGAGGTGGTGGCTCTACTCCACCCATAGATGGTGGCTCTGATGGACTTGCCTGGTATGTACCTTGAAGATATATGTTATGGAGAACAACTTCCTGTGCCAACGGTAGGAATGACTCCTGCGTCTCTGGGGCAAACTGATGTGCAGGTGGCACATCTGGACTGGGTAGCTGCCTGCGAGGTGGAGCCACTGGACGATTGGGATCTATGTGCCTCACATTGGGACATTTTTGAGGCATCCCCATCCCAATTCCCTGGTACTCCAAGATATCAAAATAATTCACATGCTTCCCAAAAAAAAATTCTGCATACATCTTTCTGATAAAATATAGAGGCATTTCCTTGTTGTTATGTGGTGGTACATCAAACACCATGTATCATCGGTCCATCCAATTATATATTAATGGTTGATATGTACACCAATCGATAGAAATATGCCTTTTGTTTACATTCAGGATTTCACCCATTCGTGGATTGTTAAATTTTCTGAATTTACTTCAATATGATCTAGGATCTTAACTGAGAGAACAACATGTACAACATATCAATCATGGAGACAATAATGCAAGCACACAAGAGACACAAAGATTTACTTGGGGAAAACCATAAAGGTGAAAAACCCCAATAACTTCCTCAGAGATAGATAGAGCAATGATACAACCAACCAAGAGATAGACATAACCTCGCAGCAGATCCTCCTCCTCCATAAGTGCGCCTCTCCTCCTTGAGAGCATGTGTGAGAAGTGAGTGTGTAAATAGAGTGCCTCCCGCACTCTATTTATACTTGACTTGACTTGCCTTTTTACCTAACTCATGTAGGCTCGAACTTAACCACATAATATAATGCTGACTGGGCCGACCCCCAATAGGGTGGTCTAATAACCCTTTGACCCACATGGCCGACCCCCAATAGGGTGGTCTAATAACCCTTCGACCCACATGACTTATACAGGGCCGACCCCAAATAAGGTGGTCTAATAACCCATCAAGTATAAGTTACGACACTTACAATATAAATGACGACACTTCCTTATAGAGGAATAATACCATCTCTATAGGAATACAATATACATATATGTGAAATACATTCCGAAGTTACATATACATCAACACTCCCTCTTAACTAGGAAGGTATTTCTCAGCACAGTTCTTCTAGCACAAGTCATCTTCTCTGGATCATCGTCACTGGATAATCATCATCGAGTCATCATCATCGTCACTGCTGCTGCTATCTCAATCAATCTCTGAATCTACTCGTCATAGGAAGTTCTACAGAGCCAGTCCTTTTTCATACTGGATGTAGGCCCACCTCCTGCAGGTCTTCGTCATCACTGGCCATACTGTGGAATCCTCAGGACTTATTACGTGCGTCACAAAACCTGGCTGCAGCATCCCAGGCTATTACGAGCACACAGCTCTACCTGTAGGATCTCCCAGGAGCACATTACATGTGACCCATCACAAAACCTGGCTGAAGCATCCCAGGCTGTTACGAGCACGCGGCTCTACCTGTCGGATCTCCCAGGAGCACATTACATGTGATCTCACCACAAAACCTGGCTGAAGCATCTGAGGCCTTTTTCATCCTGTCCAGATCTCCCAGGAGCAAATTACATGTGGTCCACCACAAAACCTGGCTGAAGCATCTGAGGCCTTTTTCATCCTGTCCAGATCTCCCAGGAGCAAATTACATGTGGTCATGGCAAAACCTGGCTGAAGCATCTGAGGCCCTTTTCATCCTGTCCAGATCTCCCAGGAGCAAATTACATGCCATAGGACAAAACCTCGCAAGAGCATCTCAGGATGTTACGGGTACACAACTCCGACCTGAAATCTCCCAGGGCACAAATTACATGTCCTCCCAAGCAAAACCTCGCAAGAGCATTTGCCAGATGTCCCAGGGCACCGAATTACATGCCATAGGCAAAACCTCGAAAGACCATCTGCAAATATCCCAGGGCACAAATTACATGCTTTCCTGCACAACCTGATCCACGGCCACAAAGTATCATCTGATACTCATCAAACATCATCCTGATGTACACATGATCATCCTGATCATCATCACTGCAACATCCTGCTGCATGTCATCTGGAGAAGCTTGTCATCCACGATCATCCAAGTATCCACCTGATACATACATAGATACATGATCCACACAATGTATCCATCAACATACATGATCCGCCTGATCATACAAAGATACATGATCCACACAATGTATCCATCAGCATACATGATCTACCTGATCATACAAAGATACATGATCCACACAATGTATCTATCAGTATGCATAATCTACCTGATCATACAAAGATACATAATCCACACAATGTATCCATCAGCATCCATGATCTACCTGATCATACAAAGATACATGATCCACACAATGTATCCATCATCATCCATGATCTACCTGATCATACCCAGGCAGAAACCAGAACATCATCCTGATGCTCATCATCTAGCGCTTACATCCACAGCCATGTGAAGGATCCTCCTTCCCACATGCTTGGAATGGCTTCAGCAAATGTGTCCATCACTTCTTCCTTGAAGTTTCCTCGATCTGAAGAACGCCAAGCCTCTCTCTGAAGTACTCGAACTTTACCCTGGCTAGTGGCTTCGTCAGCACATCTGCAATCTGCTCGTCCGTCGCAACATACAGGAGCTTCACAGCTCCTCTCTATACCATATTCCTGATATAGTGATATTTGATCTCTATGTGTTTCGACCTGTCATGAAACACTGGATTCTCGGACAGCTTCACACAACTCTGGTTATCACAGAAGATACCAGTAGCTTCCAATGGAGATCAAATAACTCAGACAGTAGCTTCCGTAGCCATACTGCCTCACAACTAGCTGAACAGGCTGCAACATACTTTGCCTCAGCTGTACTCAGTGGTACGCAGGACTGCTTCCTGCTAAACCAAGAGATCACACCTGATCCCATACTGAAGCAACACCCAGATGTGCTCTTCCTATCTGCAGCACTGCCAGCCCAATCTGAATCAACATAACCCTGCAGGTTAAACTTTTGATTCGCTTCATACCTGAGCCCATAATCCACTGTACCCTTCAGGTACCTCAGAACATGCTTTACAGCAACCAGGTGAACATTCCTCGGATCCGTCAAGAACTGGCTCAATGTGTTCACAGCAAAGCAAATGTCTGGTCTCGTGTTCGTCAGGTACATCAAGGACCCAATCATCTGACGATACATACTGATATCAACCAGCTCAGATGAAGCATCACATAGAAGCTTCAGATTTGATGCCATAGATGTGGCCATGGCCTTGCAATCCATCATCCCGAACCTCTTCGGGATCTCTACTGCATACTTCCCTTGTCCAAGGAAGATTCCATCTGCACTCTGCCACACCTCCATGCCAAAAACAAATAGTGCATCATCCCCAAGTTCTTCATCTCGAACTCGATAGTAAGCTTCCGCTGCGTGTCGGCAATCAATCTATTTTCACCTGTAACAAACAGGTTATCAAGTTCTGCATACAAAAGTAGTATCACTAGATTTTCTTCTTCAACCTTGTAGAAAAGGTTGGAATCTGCTTTACTCTTGGTAACGCCCAAACTGGATAGAAAGCTGTCTATCCTACCATACCAAGTTCTGCACACATATATGACTACACCATGCTGTCTTGAGATCCATCTGGTGCATCTTCTATTTCATCACTTTTGTATTTCTCAATGCTGCCATCTGCAACATGCTTGATTTGATAGTTCTATTTGGAAGTCATAACAAACTTCCCTTCACGTCTTGGGACTGCAACCCAAACATCATTCTTCATGATCGACGGATCATGGCATTCTATTTCTTCATCCCAGATCCTGGGAACTTCAATATCTTCAATAGATAATTTGTTGCTGAACAAATGTTGTAGTTCTTCTTTTGTAGGAGATGGCATACGATCTTTCCTACACAACAAGTTAAATTGCATGATTAGAAAACATCTCATAGTTTTCAGAACAAATTCTTACACTTAAATAAATATGTCATACAGTCATGCAATTATCTTAGCCAATGCTTCAATACAACATTTATCCATATTCCGTAACTTTCTAGATGCCTTCCAATCTCTACCAGAACATTGTTAAGAGTGTGCACAACTCCCAACATGTCAGCAAAGAGGTTTCATTCTAGATAAGTAGCAATGGAATGTTGTACAGTGCCATAGGCCACTTACCCATGTATATTAGTAGTATACTGTTCATTAATGCAACTATTCTAATATGCACAATACATATCCTAAGTCTAGGAACATTAGCATATACATCATTGAACAATTTTAATTAAACAAACACATATGTAAGAAATGATAATTAAAATACTTATCTTTGTTTGTTCATTGGGTGGACTCCCTCTGAGTCTTTGCTTCTTTGCGGGAGATACTGGAGTCATAATCTGAAGTAGCTTCTTCTACACCTTTGTAGAAAGATGTTCAACTCCCTCTGAATATATGCTCCTTGCAGATTAGCTACTGAAGTGTGCTCCTTTGCTTTCTTTGCAGGAACAACTGGAGTGTGCTCCCTCTTGATCTTTGCTTCCTGGATTAACTGTCCTTGAACTTACATATTCATCCTTAGTCCCTATGCATGCTTATTAGTATCATGAATGTGTTATCCTTGTGATCTCATATAAAATCATACATTCATTAGTATACTATTAAAACACAATAATCTCAAGCATGTATAGTCATGATCATTTCAAACAGAAATAATAAGCATTAGCATTCAAGGTTTATGTAGGATTTTATGGTTAGTCAAATCATGACATGTCTAAACCTGTAATTACTCAAACCTATGACTCTTCAGGTTAGTTGAATCATCGATCAAGATAAGAACAAAAAATACATCCAACCATGATTATTCAAACCTATGACTTCATGAATAATCATTATCAACAACAGTATAAGATCCTAACACAAGGTAGGATTCTAGCTTGATATAGGAAAAACATACCTGGATTAGCATGCTAGCTATTTATGTCTAACATACCCGCATAATGTCTTCTGGTTCTCTTTAGTGACTTGTGCTAGTAACCTGCATGTCTCATAAGTTAACCATTATAAAACCAAGTTATACATACCTCGAGAATGGATCTTCTATGAGATCCATGGCAATGGATGAATCTTTGTCCTCATGTTATCATGATCATATGTTCTTGGACCAGAACATGATTTGTCTTTCTTGGTGTACCTTTCATGTTAGTAGACAACATAAACCTCATACAACATCATAATGCATTAGTACAATCATAAGTGTCAACACCCTAACCAATGAATATCTTCTATTATGCATTCATAATTTTGTTAAGGTGATACGACAAATCAAAGATCAAAATTGTACTAACCGTAATAACATGAAGACAAACATACCATAAACTTAATCATGGACAAATATCGAAACATACCTCGATGAGTCATACCTGTCGAGATCGCTTGTAATCTTCTTATATAAGGCCTTAGCCTCATCTCCCTCTGAAACAGGAACTTCTTCACTTATGCAGGTGACCAATCCATCTTCTTCTAGGATTAACCCAATCCACTTGATTTGCAAGAACTGGACCTGGAGCTGGATATGGGTTTGTCAGAGAAACCCCAAAAATTCAAACTTTGAATTTCAAACTTCCGAAAGGATAGAAATATGCGCCTTGATGAGCTGATCAAATTGGTATATTCATAATTTGAAAACTGCAAAGTTTCACTCCTCAATTTTGCCTTTGAAACTTCCGGATTCACTGGACGTGACCCTGAACTGGGGTTTGATTAATCCCACTCTTTTTCCCAATCAAAAGGTTTGATCCAAAGCTCTAAGCTTCTATTTTTCTGAGGAGCTTCCAGCCGTGGTCTCAGATTTAAAAAATTCCCATTTTTATAGAAGCCCTAATTTTCCACTTTCCTGATCAAAGTCCCGAACTAGGGTCTGATCAAGCCCGGCCTTCTTCCCAACCAAAAATTCTGATTTTGGTCTCTAAATTTTTATTTTGATGAGTAGCATTCAGCCGTGGTCTCCGATTACAAAAATTCCAACTTTCTTCAAAGCCCTAAATTCCGGAAGCCATGAATGAAGGTACCAAAAAATAATTATGTTTTGACAGAAATATGTACCTGATTGTTTCTGGTGTAACTCTAAAATTTTTGATCCACAGGGTCTAAAAAAAGTTTCCTGAGATAGCCTGACCTGTTACCTTTCCATCCTGACAGGTCTGACCTCAATTGGATTCTCTGAGAGAGAGTTATGCCAAATGTCGCAACGTGACCTGTTTTGGGATAAAACAGTAGAGCGAACTTGTACGGCGTGCCACGTGTCACTGTTTGAACTTCGGCCTCTGAAAACGTTTTCGGAGATAGCTCGGCCTGTTAGCTTTCCATCTTGACAGGTCTGACCTCCATTGGATTTTCTGAGAGAGAGTTATGCCAAGTGTCGCAACGTGACCTGTTTATGGGATAAAACAGTAGAGCGAACTTGTACGGCGTGCCACGTGTCACTGGTTCAACTTCGGCCTCTGAAAAAGTTTTCTGAGATAGTACAGACTGTGTACTACCTGTCACTTTTTACAAAATTTCATTTGGAGCTTCCTAGCCCAAGTTATGACCTTTTTCCCAAGGTCACCTGATTTTGACTCAGATCTGGAAGAGGCAGAAACCCTATATTGTACAGATCATAAATCACAAAGTACAACGAATTAGAGGTTGTCCTTTGGACACAAGGTACCTGGAGATTTTAGCTTCGTCCTATAACAATTTTAGATCCGAAAACTTCGCTAAAACGGATTTATAGCGAAAGTGCTACGATGACTGGTTTTTGCTATATCAAGCCCTAGCATCGTAAGTGCAACAAGTGTCATACATGCCATATCATGCCTTCTTTCAGGCTAGCTTTGATACCATGTTAAATTTTCTGAATTTACTTCAATATGATCTAGGATCTTAACTGAGAGAACAACATGTACAGCATATCTACAGCATATCAATCATGGAGACAATAATGCAAGCACACAAGAGACACAAAGATTTACTTGGGGAAAACCATAAAGGTGAAAAACCCCAATAACTTCCTCAGAGATAGATAGAGCAATGATACAACCAACCAAGATATAGACATAACCTCGCAGCAGATCCTCCTCCTCCATAAGTGCGCCTCTCCTCCTTGAGAGCATGTGTGAGAAGTGAGTGTGTAAATAGAGTGCCTCCCGCACTCTATTTATACTTGACTTGACTTGCCTTTTTACCTAACTCATGTAGGCTCGAACTTAACCACATAATATAATGCTGACTGGGCCGACCCCCAATAGGGTGGTCTAATAACCCTTTGACCCACATGGCCGACCCCCAATAGGGTGGTCTAATAACCCTTCGACCCACATGACTTATACAGGGCCGACCCCAAATAAGGTGGTCTAATAACCCATCAAGTATAAGTTACGACACTTACAATATAAATGACGACACTTCCTTATAGAGGAATAATACCATCTCTATAGGAATACAATATACATATATGTGAAATACATTCCGAAGTTACATATACATCAACATGGATCTCTAAAGAGGACAAACATATGTTGTTTTTTTTTATCTTCAACTTCTTAACTTCTTTGTAGCTAATTCCATCAACATACTCTTGCCTCTTTCTCTCTCTGAATGTAGCAATATCTTGCATTGCACCATTATACCTACTAAAGGTCTCTATCATTGCATCCAAATTGGATGCAAGGATATGATGCCTGTCATCAACAATAGTTATTGAGGCTCGAATTTCTATGAGCCTCTCAATTTCTCTTTATATGTCTGAATGTGGATCCATGGTCGTCACTGCAATAAAAAAAAAAAAAATAAATCATTAGAAACGTATACATGTGCTATAATGAAATCTCTAAAAAATGAAAAATGTACAAACTTGATGCAAGAATGAATACATTACAAACATAAATATCATCTCAAAATACTATAATAACAACTACATGTAAATCAAAGTGGAAGGTGAGGATCAACTACACGTAAATCGATTAATGATCGATGGCAGAGAGCTCCTAATTCAATTATTAATGAAGGATTGAGACAATGGGCGCCTTAAAAGCACTTTATGCACTGATAATAGATTATGATGTTTGCATGTAGGGACTTAGATCTGCAACATATCAATCTATCTTGCTAAGAAATGTTGAGTTCCTATGTCAGCAACATGAAAAGATTATCACAAGTTTACAAAGATCTATATTCATTAATCAAAACTCATTAAGATCTAGATTCATTTAAGAATTAAATTCATGCATGATAAGCCAAATTCAAACTCTTAGATGGTAGAAACTTGAATCCATTCATATTAAAACTAAGAAAAAGTACATACTTACCAATGATCTTGGTGTGAATCCCTCTTCCATTGTCATGAGCTTCCCTTCCTTCACCCTTGCTTTTGAAGAATTTGAGCTCCTTCTCATCCTTCAGAATCTTTTCAGTATGCCTTTGCTCCTCCTTTTCTCCCTTCTACAATGCCTCCCATGCCTTTCTTATATAGCATTGGGAAGTGAGCCCTCATGTTTCTCTTTTCAATGTGGGATTATCCCTTTTCATCTTTTTTTTGATTATTTTAGCTCAAAACCCACTTTTCCATAGTTTTTAGGATTTGTGCACAACTCATTAGAGAGATTTTGAGGTCAAAAAAGGGCCTCCTAAGAGATGTACTACAAAAATATGAGATATATTAAAATATTATGAATTTGGGGTTTTATGGGGTAGGTATATATGACAAGTCACCTCCCACACTATTTTCTATGCACAATATAAATAACCATGGTTGAGTTACTTTTCAAAATTCACTAGAAATAAAATTAATAAAATAAGTCTACATTGATGTGACTAAGATTCATTGTAAATTCCCAAAAATGTATTATCCTTTAACATTTATTTGTCTTGAACTTGCAAATGAAATTAAATAATAAAAAACATTTTTAAGAGTTTTTTTTTAAATTTTATGTTGACTTTTTATATTTAGTGTTTTTCTCATGAATTTAATAATGTAATTTAATTGAGAATTTATTTACATGTAAAATGTCAATAATATTATTATAATCCACATTGCATTATTATTATTATTATTATTATTATTTATTAAATCTATTATTATTCTTTATTAGTTTGACATTATGTTATTAAATAGAATGGAGTGAATACATAATTTAAAATTAAAAACATAAAAATGATAATATATTATTTTATAAAAAAATGTGAAAAGACTTTCTTTATGAATTAAGAGTACTTCACTTGAAAATGACAATAATATTATTTTATGTGAAAGTGTGAAAAGACATTCATTATGAGTACTTTACTTGAAAATGACAATAATATTATTTTATGAAAAGACTATCATTATGAGTACTTTACTTTATGACTTAAAAGTACTTACACCACTACCTTGGTTAACTATGTGTTTTCATCCACCATAGAAAATTTGACAAATAAGCATTCTTAACTCATGCAATGCCACCTCACCAAGGGGGATGATGTCATCTACTAGAATGTGATTGGTTGTATTTTATAGTACATTTTCTTTGTTTTGAGGCCCTTTTTTGACCTCAAAATTTCTCTAATGTTAACATACTTTAAGTATAATTAATGCACTTTAATGCATTCATCTTCACTTATTGATTGGTGTAGCTTAGGTTTAGACCTTTTATGAGCGATTCAGTCACTGAACTTGGTCTTTTTAGGTTCTTCTGTCTTCACCTAATCTTTCCATTTATAGGAGAAGTGATTAGATCAGAGAGGACTTGTCTCTGAATGTACTTATGTTTCTGTCTTCATGCTGCGGGCACATGGTAAAAATGTGCTTCTTCTGTCACATGACTAGGGTGTTAATTTGATTGTTAACAGATGCCCCCTAATGTGTGAGGTCTGAAGCGGAGCTAAGGGCCAAAATACATTACTGAATTTTATACTTTGTATACTGATACTCTTTATCATTCAAAGCAAGGATAAGGGAAAGAAAGCTCACGGGCGTAGGATTGAGGATCACACCTGCAAAACATAGCAATTTATCAAATATATAATATCTTCCTGAGGCGGGCATACCCATGCTTAGCAGTAAACAAGCATGGCCATGAAAAATACACAGTGGATCCATGTTAAAAGCAATTTTTTTTTTATTTTTTTTATTTTTTTTTTATTTTATTTTTTTTATTTTTTTTTTATTTTATTTTATTTTATTTTATTTTATTTTTATTTTATTTTATTTTATTTTTTTTTATTTATTTTTATTTATTTTTTATTTATTTATTTTTTTTTTTTTTTTTATTTATTTTTTTTTTTATTTATTTTTATTTTTTATTTTTTATTTTTTATTTTTTTTTTATTTTTTATTTTTTATTTTTTTCTGAAAATGTAAATATGCACTTTGATGAGTGCGAGAACAAAGTCTTTATTGAACTTCTGACATGGCAGTCTAATCTTGCGCAGCTCAGGCAGTGCATCGATGAGTGATACAACTGTTTTTCCCAAGGTCTTCAATACAAATTGACGATAGTACGAGTTTATATCATGCGAATAAGTGATCTGATGTCGAGCATAATAAAAAACCATCTGATTACCGGTCATTGATGTATACTGTTAACAGATGCAAAGAGACTCACCGATAATGATGATGGACTCTAAGGTACTGAGTACAAACTAACAAGTGTGAATAAATGTTCTGAATTCGAACACTTGTAGAATCAAACAATCAGGGGTCATTGATGTATACCCACTGTCATTTGTGAGGAAACCTGCCACTAATGACTGCAAGATCGAAGGTACTCTCGAGTTTCTAGATCCATTTCCTAGATGATGATTTGATGTCGATAGGAATAGATCCATCGGAAGGAGGGCATTGATGCATCCCACATCAACTGATATGAAACAAAGATCAATAGTCTGATATAATTTGGTAGAACTGCAAGATCCAATGCTGTATACTGACACAAGGAAGGCCAACATGATTGGTCAAGAATATTTGAGGAATGGCCCACTCGGTTTGGACTTCCCTTGAACACATAACACGACGCGGAATGGACACTTGGCAACATAGGACTTTGAGTAACTGACTTTAATGAAATCTGCTAATTCCAAATGCATTAACAAAAGATCCATTGATGATGGGAAGGATAACCCATTGGTGGAGATCTATTCAAAATACTGGTATAGTTTCCTAAGGCAAATGCAGATGGTGTACTGACAACAGGGACCAAATTATGTGCCGTGTTCAAGGGCAACAAGGGCTGACTGTTGTCGTTTTCTTCAAGGATTATAATATGAAGTGATTCAAGTCTCTCCCTTTTTGGATTTTTGTGTTTTTTATTTTTTATGCTTTTTCATTTTTGTAAAAAAGAATAAAGAATGCTATGATACATAGGAAGGAACGAGTGTTGCATGGGCATACGCCTATTTTTTAAGGGTATGGGTTAGGCCAGGGAAAAGATCCATATTGCAAACAAGGGCTAAGCTGGTTGTGCACACTCTTATAGTTGTTCCTTCCCGGGGGAGTCTATTTGAAGCAGGATTATGTGTCGATGGACGGTGAAGTAATACCATGTGACTGAAGTTATCTGATTTGGGGAAATGGCCAAATAGGAATGGTTCAATGAGGTTTACTTCAGCTTGAGTCTTGTGAAAAATGCCAAAATCATAGATCATCATGAATCATGATCTGTCTCAACTACCTGAGTCAAATAGTTTGAACTGTCAAAGTCTTCAAGTCCTGAAATCAAAAACCATTTCACTAGCCACCAATTTAGTTAGATACTAGTTCAGATGTGCATTTAATATCTAAAAAGATAGCTAAAATTGAAGAATTATGCCTCTTTCTATCATTCAAAAGGACACGGTTTGTACATGTATGAATAAAAGATAAGTAAAAATACTCATGATTTACCATATGTGTTCGTTGTGCAACCGATGTATGAGAGGAAGCATTCCCTTTCAGCTTGAATTCCTAGAAGCTATTAACCTTTAGTCTTTGATCTGCTAGTAGTGAATTAGTTTCGATGTCGGACTAGAAAATTTTGAAACAGTTTCCCATATTTTCGAGTTTTTCCAAAATTTTCATTTTTGTTTGTTTGTATGAATGTTTTTTGGGTCTTATCTATAAGAAAAAGAATAAAAAAGGGAAATAGTATTTACACTATTCTTTTTGGTGTGTGCAAAATTTACACACTTTTTGGGTTATGATGTAAGTTAGATTATTTCGGTTTCACTTATGTCTTTAACTGATGTGTTCAATTAAATTGGCCATGAAATAATGTACATGCTTTCTTTTTAGTATAATGTTAATGACTTAGATGCCAATCAAGTACATAGTTGGCCAAAGAGTCAGCCAAACTATTTAGACTTCTAGGAACGTGTATATATTCAATAAACTCAAACTGACACTCTAAAAGACATACTCATAGAAACTTTCTAAACAGTGTAGGATGTCGAACCTGATACTGACCATTTAACTGGGATACAACTAATTTTGAGTCCAGTTTGACGATTATTCGTCGGATGCCAAGGGTGATAGCCTCGACAAGAAGCTCAATGACTGCGCTATATTCTACAACATTGTTGGTTGCAGATCTGAGAAAAGTGCCTCCTGAACTAAGAACTTCGTTATTAGGTGAAAAAACAACCCATGCGGCGGAAGCAACGTTCCGAGAAATACGGATGGAGCCGTCCGCATATTCCAAATATGTGAAAGACTCTTGTGCCATCTGCCAAATTGACAATGCCAAGCAAGATAAGTGTGTGCCCGAAATAACTAATGTACAAAATTTTATACAAAAAATACAACATAATATAACAAATGGTGCGAGGCATCAGTGCCTACGCGAAGTATTTCTTCAGATAGAGACCATTTCTGATCTCCGACATGGGTTCCCCATCAAAATTGACCAATTCGTAAGCTCCCCTTTTTAACACAGTTTTGACAATAAGTGGGCCAAACCATTTAGGTACAAATTTCCCTTCTCCTATTTTATCTTGGTCTTGGTCATAAACTAAAACCAGATCACCTTCAGAAAAGACTCAAGGACGAATGGACTTGTCATATTGTGTTTTGACCCTCTTCTTATGTACTTCTATGTTTAGAGAGGCTTCTCTTCTAGTTTCATCCAATGCATGGAGATGGAGAAGCCTTTCCTCTTCCGCAAAAGTGTTAGGTAGGAGTTTGATAGCTATCTTTAATGATGGGATTTCACATTCAATCGACAACACATCTTCTTCTCCATAAACCAGTTGGAAAGGAGTGAATCCGGTTGCGGTTTTAGCAGTTGTTCGGTAGGCCCAAAGAGCAGTAAACAACATCAAGTGCCAGTTGTTCTTGTTTTTATTAATCATCCTTTGTAACATGGTTTTCAAAACCTTATTGATGGCTTCTACTTGTCCGTTAGCTTGAGGATAATATGATGAGGAAAAGTCCTGTTGCAATCCTAACCGGTTTGTAAGTTCATCCATACAGGATTTCCTAAAATGACTTCCGTTGTCCGTAGTGATCTCTTTGGGTACACCAAACCTTGCTATCACATGATTGAATAGAAAGTATGTTGCAGTTTTACCCGTGCAATTGAATGTAGGCATTGCCTTAGCCCACTTGGTGAAGTAGTCTACTACTACAATGATGTAGTGGTGGCCATCGGATGAAGGTGGGTTGACTGTCATATAATCAATGGCCCATTTTGAAAATGGAACCACGGTTATTACAAGGTGTAAAGGAACAGGATGTGCGCGCATTTTTCTTGTGTAAATTTGGCAAGGGTGGCACTTTTTGACAACATTTATGCAATCTTTGAAAATTGTAGGCCAAAAGTATCCTGCATGCAAGATTTTATGAGCAGTAGCTAACCCAGAAAGATGACCTCCACATGCTCCATCATGGAAATCATTCAATACTTGTTTAGCTTCTTGGTGTACTAAACAACGCCTTAATATCATGTCTATTCCTTGATGGTACAAAGTATCCATGATGATGAGGTATCTTCGAGATCGATGTGGAATGTGACATCGTTCAATACTAGAAAGCTGAGGATCTATCCTTTGGGTTTGAAGGTATATAATGAATGCTCCATACCATGGATCAAAAGGTGCAATGAGGAATACATGTTCATCTGCCCAAGTTTCAACAGATATAGTACCCTCCTTCTCTATGGGTAACTCAGACATTAATTCAGCAAATGCCAACAACTTCTTGGCTTTAGCGTTTTTGAATTCGAGGTCAAATTCTTGTAAAATTACTATCCATTTTGAGTATTTTCCACCAATGACATGGCGGGACAAAATGTGTTTCATGGGGTTCATTTCAGCCACTATGGTTGTTTTCTTTGGAAGTATGTAATGTCTAAGTCGTTGGACAGCATGGACTGCTGCCAAGGCCAATTTCTCGACCTGGGAATATCTCAATTCGGGACCTGCAAGGCCCTTACTAAGATAGTAAAACAACATGTTCTTGAGAGGATTCATCTTCTTGTGCTAAGACCATTCCAATTGTGGTAGGAGAGGTGGCCAAATATAACAAAAAGTCTCGATTATAGTTTTGGTGGACTAAGCACCGGTGCAGAGACCAAAGCTTTCTTTAGTTCATCGAATGAGCGTTGAGCTCGGTCATCCCATGTAAATGTTGCATCTTGTTTTAAGAGACGCATGAAACCTTTACCTTTTTCAGTAAAATTTTCGACAAATATTCTCAAGTAGTTGGCTTTTCCTTGAAGGCTTTGAAGTTGAGTGATTGTTTTTGGGGAAGGAAACTGAAGTATTGCCGCAACCTTGATGGGATCAATCATGATCCCTTTTTGGGATACTACGAACCCAAGTAACCTCCCAGAGTCCACACAAAACATGCATTTATGTGGATTTAACCTAATGTTGTACTTGCGGCAACGCTCAAATATGGCTTGTAAATGTGCACCATGTTCAACTCTCTTTTTAGATTTAGCTGCCAAATCATCAAGGTAAACTTCGACGATATCTTTAATATAGTGAAATGCGTATGATATTTCTCTTTGAAAGGTAGCCCTGATGTTTTTAAGGCCAAATGGCATTTTCCTATAAGCAAAGGTCCCCCAAGGGCATATAAAAGCTGTTTTATGTTGGTCTTCCTTTTTTATCTGGATTTGGTTATAACCAGAGAAGCCATCCATGAATGAAAAGATTTCATTCCCGGCACATTCATCAATGATTTGATCGTTGAAGGGTGTGGGATAGTTATCCTTAGGACAAGCTAAGTTTAGATATCTAAAATCGGTACAAACCCGGATAGTTCCTTCTTTTTTGTTAACTGGAACAGGGTTGGATACCCAATCAGTCAAAGGAACATGATAAATGAATCCAACATTCAAGAGCTTTTCGACTTCTGCTTTAATGGCAGCTGATTTCTTAGGGTTCATTGGACGTAGTTTTTGCTGCATAGGTTTAACATTGGGATAAGTTTTGATTTCATGTTCTACGATGCTGGGATCGATGCCTGGCATTTCTGCATAAGACCATGCGAATATATCACGAAACTTTTTAAATAAAGCAGTGTAAAATTTTATTTCCTTAGGAGAACAATCTGCACCTATGTTTATATACTCAACGATGCCAGGTTTGATAGATATATCAATTTGGATGGTTTTGGAAATGTTCTCCAAATTGCCTTCAGAATTCACATCGTAGATTCAGACAGGGCATTGGTACTTACGGTTGTCACCATCGAAGTAAAACTTTTCAGGTTTAACTTCTAATGAGTCGATCTTAGGAAGAAACAAGGATTTGTGATGCATATCCTCCCAGGGTCGTTCTGAGATGTTCATAACCTCTAAGATGGCTTCATCCGAAGGGAAGGTTTGATCTAGGATATCATGGTTACTTTGCGAGTTCAAGGCCCAAATAGGTGAAGTGTAGGGATCATACTCCTCCATCTTGGGAGGTTTTTGATCCGGTTCTACCGAAGCCATCTGAATAGCTTGATAAGCGAGCTCCGCGGAAGAAAAGGGAACACTACTCTCCATTTCCTCACGGTGTGCAGAAGCATGTATCTTGCCATCATTATTTTCATCTAAGGTGTTTTCTTTGGAGGTTCCAACCGACGAGGTGGAACCGACCTCTGAAACGGAATTAGAGAAAACTCTTAATGGAAAGTATACCTCCGATGTTATGGTGAAAATTGGAGCAATGTTAGGGGTCAATATTGGTGGTGGAAGTGGGAAAGTTCCCAAAAGGGATGAGTCCTTAAAAATTCCTACCCCAACATCTTGAATAACCGTCGTTCCATCCCCTACATAAGGTACATTCGAATGGATACCAGTTTCAGGTTAGCAGTAATCTAGTTGATCGATTGTAACAATCTTCCCTTGGTGTGGGAACCGAATGACTCGGAATACGGAAGACACTATCGCCGTCATCTTGTGTATCCATCTGCATCCCAATAGAAAATTGTAGTCTATGGGTGCATCTACTACCGAAACATCTACTTGAACTGCTTTCCCCCCCAGTTCAACTGGGCAAGCCAAGATGAGTCCATGAGGTGGTAATGAATGTCCATCAAATGCCTTGAGTATTGTTTGGGATGGTACTAAGGTGGGTGATCCCAAAGCTTTCCAACAAGCTAGGGACATGACACAAGTGGAGGATCCTTCATCCACAATGGTTTGAAAAATATTCTTCCCATGTGAAGTTACTTTAATTTGGAAAGCAATTTGTGAGGGAAGCCTACCAATGGGTTGTTCTAAGTCAAATGTGATTAAATTGGTATCTGATGGATCAACAGCACCGATGGCAGACAATAGTGCTTTCCGTTGAGTGGGAAAACTTTGCAACACCTCCAAGGTAGACATTGCACAAGGGGCCTGAGCTAAATCTTCAACCACATTGTAGTTTTGAGCAGCTCGCGCATTGGGATTGTGTGTTGTTTTGCGAAGGACCCCTTTTGGAGGTCGAGGCACCATGTTTATGGTTGGTTTTTCAATATTTAGAAAACCACTAGGTTGAGATCTAGTTGCTTCAGCATCTTTTGAAGGTATGTAGTAAGAACGGGCCCTAGTTTGGATATGAATGTTAGGTTCACCAATTGTGAATATATTTGTGTTGGTTGGATTGCCCCCCGGTGGGGGGATTGCCTGGTTTTCTCCTGCTGGAGGTGATGGCGCCGCAACAACCATTTGTTGTTGCTGGGGGAAGGGTTGAGTTAGGACAACAGGTTGTGGTTGTTTCCCTCTTCGTTGTGCCAACATGCGATGAATATCATCCATATGAGGACAAAGATGAGTAGGATGATCTTCTTTGCAAATTTTGCAAGGATATTTGTTTTTCCTATTTTCTTGATTGCCTCCTGTGGGGTTATTCACCCTAGGTGCCTCTCTTGTCCTAGGGTTTGCATTAGGTTTCTTCTTTTGCTTCTTCTTTTTTCCGTTTGGGTCCACATTTTGAACCGTAAGGACTTTGGAAGTTTGGGCAGGAGTTGCAGCTTTCTGAGTTGCCTGGCCAGCTGTGGATTGCGGGTTTTGAACTGACATTTGTCCCAATTGTTGGGTAATTTGTTCAAGTTGGTTCACAGATCCAATCACACCATCGGTATGAGGTCCTTTTGGAGGCCTAGCTGGATCAGACGTAGGTCTTACAGCATGGGGTATTAAATCATAAAGTGTGCCCGATTGGGAATATACTAAATCCATATGGTGAGCACTCTGAATGAGTTGTTCTTTAGTCATGGCTCTTGACATGGCTACATCTTTAGCAAGAGTAGGAAATAGTGATTTAATGAACCAATTTGCTAAGAATTGATCAGGGATTTCAGCTTTTATAAGCCTTCGACGTCTCCTCCACTCGTGGATATGATTTGAGATGTGAGTAGCGGTGGATTGCTTAAGTGAAGTTAAAAGTTCAGTTCCCGTCTCATAGCGGATAGGTAATTGAAAATGTGTCAAAAATGCCATAGCTAAAGATGAAAATTCTGTAAATGTATTGCGGGGCAACTCAATGTACCATTTTGCAGCATTTCCGGTTAGGGTCTGTTGAAACAACCTCAACCTAGTACTATCATCAACTAGGGAATTGGATGAACACCATAAATGGAATGTCATCACATGATTTGATGGATCTTCCCCTGGTTTTCTGTCAAACTTGGGTATGTCTGAGGGTAGTTTGGTTGGTATGGTTGGCCACCCATTCAAATGTAGAACAGGGTCATTGGTCAGCCGGGATAAATCCGGTAGATTCAATGTAGCTAGAAATGGTGACTTGGATGATGCCGGAACAAATGCTTGATATCCAGGTGAAGCTTGATGGCTCCACTATTGTGGTCCTTGGGCTTGAAAATCATTCCAAGCAGGGTTACCTCCTTGCGGAGATTGCATAAAAAAAGGTGGGTTATTTCCTGAATATTGTCCATTCCATTGCGGGATAGGATGCTTGTATTGATTGCCCCTTGCGGAGGTATGTTCCATTGAGGATGGATACTTGGTGGAACATTGACACCCCACTGTGGCATAGGATTAATGGGTGGATTTCCCCCTTGCAGGGGTATGCTCCATTGAGATTGGTTACTTGTTGGAACATTACCACTCCATTGTTGGTTGGGATTCATGGGTGGATTGCCCCCTTGCGGGGGTATGTTCCATTGAGATTGGTTACTTGGTGGAACATTACCACTCCCTTGAGTGTTTCCTCGGTTTGGATAAGCGTTCCAAGGTTGATTTACCCCTTGCGGGGGTGGTGCCCAAGAAGATTGGGTACTTCCTGGAACTTGCCCACTCCATGGTGGAATGAAGTTGGTGGATGGGTTGCCTCCGGGCGTGCTACCTGTTGGGGGAATGGGATTTCCCCAAGGATTTGTGCTAGGAAAGTTTGGATAAAGGTTTCTTGAGGCACTTACACTAACTTGTGGAGTATTACCCCAATTAGCATTATTGTTCCATGGTCCATTAAGTCCACTAGGGATGTTGAGAGTCCAAAGTGAAGGATTCCGCCCAGGGTTAGGATTTGGAAAAATGTTTGGTATGCCAATGGGATTTTGGTTGACTCCTGAATTGTTTTGACCTTGAGTAGCCAAACCATATGGGAAACCTAAGTTTGGTAAGGCAGACCCTCCAGTAGGGATTCCTGCAGGTAAAGTGGATGTACTTCCGGGATTGGGACCCGAAAATGTACCAACTGGCACTGAAGTGATAGTTGAACTTATGGTAGAAGCAGGTAAACTAACTGGTGGAGTCATGGTAGAGGTCAAGTTGGAAATATTACTACCTCCAGCAACTGTGTGCGGTTGTGATGATGTGGTCCCTTGTGCTCCTGATGAAGCCATAGGGATGTTGGGAGTATTGCTACCTCCAACACTTGTTTGAGACGGTGCTGATGTGGTTGTTTGTGCTCTGGATGAAGCCATGGGATTAGATGTTGAATTTAGCATGTGTACCAAGTGTGCCACAAGAGGATTGATGGTGTTCAAAGGTTCACTGATGTGGAGTACCACTGGGTCTGAAAGATTTGTCAGAGGTGGATTTACGGGATTTGCAGTGTTGTATTCTAATGTTTCAATTGAAATTGGAGCAAGAGGATCAACAATTTATATGTTTTCTTGGGTAGGTGGTGTTGTAGTATTTGTTTGATGTGCCTTTGCTCTACTGTTGATTATTGAAGTTAGAAGTGTGTTGGTTTCAAAGTCAAAGTGTCTTGTATTTTGTAGTCGTCTCCGCAATGTAGCGAGGACTTCAAGTTCTGGTGACTCACCTCACTGCTGCTGTGACTGGCGGGTCGGGAGAGTAGCCACTTTGAAGAATTTTGATAAAAGGATGTATTTGAAAATATTTTTGCAAACAGAATCAGATAATCCTATGGCTTTCTAGACTCAACAAAATAAAAAGTGTCCACACATTAAAAATTTCCTAGAGATTTCAAGCAAGCAAACTTACTTTTCCAAAGAACCAAAGCTCAGTGAAAAGATGGATTGTAGGGATTTCCGAAACTAGTAGATGTTGAGGGATTTCATGTCCTCATACAATTGCTAGGAGAGAAGGTGTGAGAAACATTTACAATAAAATTTAATCGCCAAGGGTACAAGTGTTGGTTCCTGACCACTCACCCTCCCAAGAAGTAAAAGTTCCAAAGTCTGTCTCAAGTATTGCAAGTGTGTCCCACTCACAACAGCCTATGTGATATCCTAAGAATAGCCACTAAAGTTACCACTGCACAATCGATGGTCGGGCGGACAGTTGTAAGTCGAGGACAACTCTCATTACCAGGAACTCTAGAAACAGTGATGTCACCCCGAGGACTTGTCACTGAACATAGAATCCCCTCGATAAGCTCATGTCCCACTAAATAAGCAAGAAGGGGGAACCACCCTTACTTATCCAGATTGACCTCGTGCTTGACGCATGTTTCAAAAGCGCTTTCCCGGCAAGCATTTTTTGTGACTAATGGATTTACTCTCTTTAATCAATGCTAGTTTCAAAGTTTTGCAGCCCATGAGTGTTAACTCTCCAAACCTAATCCAGGGCACTAACCTAATCTTGTTGGTGATATTAAAATCAAAAGTTTGTCAATTTTAGATTAAGCGCCAATTTTAGTGGAAGTTCGCTTAGTCTCAGGAGTGGAAGTGAAACTGATGGTGTTTTGACTCGAAAACAAAATGAACCACACAATGCAAGATGCTCATGATGCTATCTTTCAGTTCAATGAATATCCTAATTGAAGGAAGGGTTAGAGGTTCATGAGCGTCTTTCAAACATGCAAAATGTCTAGTAGATGTTTTATGTTCATGCACATTTTTCCTGAAATATGGATAATAATCGATGTGTAAAGATCAATGTAATCCAAACAGATATCTCAAGTAAACATGAATCTAATTCTATTACATGAGCGATCCCTGTTTCTCATTCACAAGATCGCCCGAAAGCCCAAGTGAAGAGGATACGCAGAGCCCTTTTGGAATGCTTTTGAATTAAATCCTAAACTGTTACACGTGAGATACACTTTCTCATTCACAAGGTCATCACAAGATGCGAGTGAAGAGGATACGATGCCTCAATATAAGATGCCTGAAAATCAACCCCTAAACTATTACACGTGAGATACACTTTCTCATTCACAAGATCATCATAAGATGCGAGAGAAGAGGATACGGTGCCTCATACAAGATGCTTGAAAATCAACCCCTAAACTATTACACGCAAGATACACTTTCTTATTCACAAGGTCATCATAAGATGCGAGTGAAGAGGATACAGTGCCTCATACACAATATATCTCAAGAAAACTGAACTTTAAAGGTGCAACTCTCTCTAATTGTGCGTGAAAATCATGAAAACATTCTAACTCCAAAACAAAATGCCACTAATTAAAATTTTAATTCTGTTTTTTGGAAATAAATTATTCTCAAATTATCTCAATCATGTGATGTTCAAGGTGTTCTTCAAATGCAAATGTGTGTGAAAGGTTCTTCAAAGTGTGTATGGTTTATGTTTAATTAATGTTTCCAATCAGCATATGGTAAAGGTCTGAAATATTGAAAGTGCTTAAGGTGTTTTGGTAAACAATTTCTTAAGTGTGATTTTGGAGACTTGCAGCCATGTAAAGAGACATTAAGGTAGGTTAATATCAGTCCTTAAACATGTTAAAACAGGGATCTATCATCTCATGAGGTTGTAAGCAAAATAGATCTACTACCAATTGAAAAAGATTGAAAATGAATTACAATTTGGAGCAGATTTTAAAGGTGTTTGGAAGTGGATTCCAATTGTGAATGTCTAGATCCAAATGTTATAAAAATTTCTTAACTTTTCAAGAGGAGTATAAGGCTGATTTAAAGCTGCACATAAGGCTCTAAACAAGTGTGTAAATGTCATACAAAATAGGTCTCAAAACAGATCCAAAGATGAAAGAGATCTCCTCCAACTAGTGTAAGATTACAAGTTTGAATTAATGTGCTTGGAAGGTGTGTAAACTTTGCAAAGAGGTAAAGGAGGTTCAAATGAAGTTAAAGATCAGTCATAAGTATGCCATAGCAGGGATCTAAAAGCTAATATGCTCTCAAGATACAAGATCTATTACATATTTTAGGTTTCCGTGGTTTGTAGTGTTGGAATGGGTATTTGGATGATCCACGGTCGGCATTTTCGTTGTCGACATTTCGAATCCCAAGATGGATTCATCATCAGGATAGAATATGGTGTAAAAAGGTTGCTCACCTGCGTATAAGTAGTTAGAGATGCCCAATCATATCCCCTTCTCCCTTCATCTTTTCATCTTCCAATTCTTCATCTTTTCATCTTAAAAAACGATGTTCTAAAAATTCTTTCAAAAATTATTCATTCACAAAAGTAAACATTTCAAGCAAGAAACCTTAATTAAAAATTCTAGAAAGATATGACTATTCAACACAAGTGTAAATAATAATAAATTATCCTTAATTAATTAAAAGATCAACTTTTTAAAAAAATAATCAAGAATAATTATTAATAATAATCATTAAAAATCATTATGATCCAAAGCAAAGAATATTAAAAGACCTTCACAATAGGAAATAATAAAACTATATAATATTAATATTAAAAATTCTATAAAGGTCTCAAATTAAAAAGGTATCATTGATAATTAATTAATTATTCAAAGGTATCATTAAAAACAAGAAACCCTAATTAAAAATACTGGAAAGATATGACTATTCAACACAAGTGTAAATAATAATAAATTAATTAAAAGATCAACTTTTTAAAAAGATAATCAAGAATAATTTTTAATAATAATCATTAAAATATGATCCAAAGATAATTAAAAGACTTTTACAATAGGATAATAAAACTATATAATATTAATTATTTCTTCTCAAAATAAAAAGGTCTCATTAATAATTAATTAATACTCAATTAACATAATGAATAATTAATGATAGTCTTTATATCAATAAGAAAATCTACAGATGAAATGGAAAAGACGAGTCGGAGGCTAGTGATACTGACCAAAGAATGTGATAGTGACAGAAACATACCTGGTTTTATCCATTACCTTCCTCGTTGATCAGAGGTAGCCATCTCTCGCTTATTTCAAGTCCCCCATCTCTATTTAGGTTGTTCGGGTGCTTTATGATTTCCAAGGCCTCTCTCACCCTTTGTTTGTATCAGTGGTCCTCAACCGCGAGGAGCTTCGTGTTTTCCAGGTAGACATGGTGTTTTGTTTTGAGAGAATGCTCTACAAGTGCAGAGGTGTTCGTCCTCTCTCTTCTTATGTCAGCTCCATGCTCTTTCAATCTAGTTTGAAAAGACTGACCTGTCTCTCCTATATAGCTCCTTCCACACGAACAGTCTACCTTATACACCCCTTTATACTAGTGCCAATCAACCTTGTCTTTTACCGACCTCATTTTATGTCTAATGGTTTCCATAGGCTTGAAGGAAGTCCAAACTTCTTTTTTCTTCAATACCCTTGAAATTTTGTCCGTTACTCCTTGGATGTAAGGGAGGAAGGCCTTGCGAGTCTTTCTCTCCTTTGTGTGTTGAGTCCAGTTTTTTTATTTTTTCATTGCCTTATGGATGTCCTCTTTCTTGTATCCCAGGTTACTGAAGACAAAGGTTAAGTGGTCTACCTCTTTTTCGAGATGTTCCTTTTCAGATATGAGGAAAGCTCTCATGGCTAAGGTGTTGATTACCCCATTTTTCTGAGAGGGGTGGTGGTGTGAGTGAGCGTGAAGGTAATTTTCCGAGTGGGTTTTCTTTCTGTAGACACCATGGCTTAGGGTTCCATCTTTATTCTTCTTTATTAGCACATCGAGGAAGGGGATGCTCCCATCCTCTTCCATATCCATAGTGAACTTAATGTCCTCCGAAAGTTGGTTAAGATGCTCATGAAATTTGTTCAACTCGTTAATCCCATGGGGCCATCTCACATTGGTATCATCTACATACCTTTTCCACCTAGCGGGCTTTAAAGGGAACGAGTGAAGGGCCTTCTTTTTGAAATGTTCCATAAAGATATTAGGCATGATTGGTGACAAAGGGGACCCCATTGTTACCCCACTAGTTTGCTCATAGAAATCACCTCTGAAGCTGAAGAAGGTGGATCAGAGGCATACTTCTTCCAGATTTGTAGTTCCTGGATCCCTGACTTCGAATAACACCTGCACTGCTTCATTGAGGGGGATTTTGGTAAATAGACCCACAACATCAAAGCTTATTAGTAAGTTATGTGCGTCTAATTTTTCCTCCTTGATGATCTTAATGAAATCCTTGGAGTCTTTGATAAACGAGTCTGTATTCCCCACCAGTGGGCTTAATAAATTGGCTACATATTTGGTGAGGTGGTAGGTTGGGGAACCAATTGTATTCACAATTGGTCTAAGAGGAACCCCTTCCTTGTGAATCTTTGGCAGGTCGTATATTCTGGGCGTGATCTTGTTGCCTAGCATGAGGCGTTTTTTAATCCTCTCTTCAATGCTGGATTCTTTAATGGCTTTTCTTACCTCTTTTGTAACCCTAGAAATTGGATTTCCAAGTAAATTTTTATAGCTGCCACTGGTTTCCAGGTGTTCTATCATCTTTTTATTGTAGTCCTCTTGTTCATCACCATGGTGGCTCCTCCTTTATCCGCCTTGAGTACTACAATCGTTTCATTGTTTCTCATGTTTCTGAGGGCTCCATGCTCATCCTTGCTCAGGTTATCTCATGGGAGCTTGGCTTTTTTCAAGATCATTGCGCAGTCCAATCTCACATCCTCCTTGTCTTCTTCGGATAGCGCTTGGATGCTGTCCTCCACGCTACAAATGATGCTTTCGAGAGGAACGTGTTTGGGGGCTGGGGAAAATCCCAGGCCTTTCTTGAGGAGGCATATTGTGCTTCTGTCTAGCTCCATATTGGACAAATTAACCACCAGCTTAATGTCATTACGGTTTTGGTTCATGCTATCAACATATTCCTTACATTGGTTTCGAGCCAAGCTCCCACAGAAGCGTTGGTTCCGAGCCATGCTACCACAGAAGCGTTGGTTTCGAGCCAGGCTACCATAGAAGTGTTGGTTATGCCCAACGCCTCTTTCATTTACATCGATGGTGGCCACGTCTCTTTCTTCTTCATCTGCGATGGCAACTCCTCTTCCTAGCCTTAAATTGATAATAGTACGAGACATGTTATTACGGTTCAGGCCCTCGATGGCAGCGCCTCTTTCATCTGCTGCGATGGTGGCCACGCCTCTTTCTACTTCTTCTACGATGGAAACCCTTCTTTCTAGCCTCCAATTGCTAGCAGCTAGAGGCAAGTCATTACGGTTCAGGCATCGATCAACCTCCTCCCTGCGTTGGTCTCTTACAAGGTTATCAAATTTTCGGTTCTATTTATTTACAGCATCACACCCTTCCTTCTCGGCTACGATGGCAGTGCAGGCATCTATTGTTTTCTAGATGTCCCATCTAATCTTACTCGACAGCTGTAGGTGGAGGTCTAATGCCTTTCGAGAGCAATCAACTAATGCATCTCTCACTCGTCTGATTTCTCCACGGATTAGGTTAAGACTAAGCCTGGTAAATAATGCATTGTTTCTCTTATTCTTGAGATGGTGATTCACCATAGCAAACTTGGGGATCAGGTCGTTTTCTCTGCATCTCTTTAAGAATGTTAGATCAACAAATTTTTTCACAATTTTAATTCTAAGTCTCTCCAAAAGCTGGATGTCATCACAAGTTTTCCTACCGTACAGGTTTGTGATTAAGGATTTTAGGTTTCTGTGGTTTGCAGTGTTGTCCTGATGATGAATCTAGCTTGGGATTTGAAACATCGACAACGAAAATGCCGACCGTGGATCATCCAAATACCCATTCCAAATCTATTACAACTTGAAGAAAAGATTGAAAAGAGAAAGCAAATTTGGAGCAATTTTTAAAGTTTTTGGAAGGTCATTCCAATGGGAGATATCTTTGATCCAAATGATGCAAAAAACTTTTCAAAGGTTCTCAAAAAGAGTAAGATGCTAAGTATGAGCAGCAAACTGATCTTGAGCTAAAGAACACAAGCAAATATTTAAAGATCCATCACAATTTTGACAAAGAACTTCAAATTTGGGGCAGATCTACAAGTTATTGAAAGATGAGTTCAAAGGTGAAGATCTAAGTTCAAATCATGCAAAGCATATGAAAACTTGTTAAATGAGTGATAGGATGATCATGAGAAGCAAATTAAGTTTCCAAAATAGGTCTGCAAATTTGCTTATTAAGCCTCCAAAACAGATCTAAAAAAAGTTTCTCACAAACTAGGTGGATGAGTTGCAAATTGGAAACATAAAATTCAAGAAACTAGATGTAGAGTGGGATTTTGAAGCATTTGCTGCAAGAAAGGTGGGAGGAGGACGGTTTGGAGGTCATATTGTTGGATCTATGGATCTTGGACTGATCTTTAAGCTCCAAGTGAGTAGATCTAAAGGATGGAGATCACCAAAAAATGAAGAAAAATCATGAAATATGCAGACATTTCAAGATATTTCAAGCCATATGGTCGCCAATCTGATAATAGATTATGATGTTTGCATGTAGGGAGTTATATTTGCAACATATCAATCTATCTTATTAAGAAATGGTGAGTTCCTATGTCAGCAACATGAAAAGATTATCACAAGTTTACAAAAATCTATATTCATTAATCAAAACTCATTAAGATCTAGATTCATTTAAGAATTAAATTCATGCATGATAAGCCAAATTCAAACTCTTAGATGGTAGAAAATTGAATCCATTCATATTAAAACTAAGAATAAGTACATACTTACCAATGATCTTGGTGTGAATCCCTCTTCCATTGTCACGAGCTTCCCTTCCTTCACCCTTGCTTTTGAAGAATTTGAGCTCCTTCTCCTCCTTCAGAATCTTTTCAGCATGCCTTTGCTCCTCCTTTTCTCCCTTCTACAATGCCTCCCATGCCTTTCTTATATAGCATTGGGAAGTGAGCCCTCATGTTTCTCTTTTCAATGTGGGATCATCCCTTTTCATCTTTTTTTGATTATTTTAGCTCAAAACCCACTTTTCCATAGTTTTTAGGCTTTTTGCACAACTTTAACATACTTTAAGTACAATTAATGCACTTTAATGCATTCATCTTCACTTATTGATTGGTGTATCTTAGTTTTAGACCTTTTATGAGAGGTTCAGTCACTGAACTTGGTATTTTTAGGTTCTTACTGTCTTCACCTAATCTTTCCATTTATAGGAGAAGTGATTAGATCAGAGGGGACTTGTCTCTGAATGTATTTATGTTTCCATCTTCATGTTGCGGGCGCATGGTAAAAATGTGCTTCTTTTGTCACATGAATAGGGTGTTAATTTGATTGTTAACATGTACACCTCTCTAGAGCCTAGGTATTGGGGAAGATGTTATTTGTCATACTCTACCTTCAGAAATTTCTCTTTTGTATCTAATTCATTTTGTGTTCGTGGCCCTTTCCTTGCTCAAAATCTAGTGTATGATGAGGAATATTTGGTGGTGAAGTCCTCTGCGTCATTAAGAAGGGGTAGTATTTTGAATGTGAGGGTCGATCTACACTTGTTCCATGAAGTAAATATCTTATCGGTTGCTAGGTATGAAGACCCAAAACCATCGATTGAGTGTTTTGGTGGTGAAGGAGGTAAAAAAAGATGTGGTAGTTCATCTTAGCAACAAAGTAAGCGGTGTGTTTGCAAAGGAGGGGAAACTAGTCCCTTGGGGTTTGGGGGATGATGTAAAATCCATCATGACATTGGGTTGGCTTCACAAGCATTGGTTGGACATTTTTAGGGTAAAAGAATGCGTGGGAAAAAAATAGGGTTTGGTTGAGCCAAGTCTAGAAACCAATCCTAGTTTATAGTCCATAGTTCCTCCTCCTAGCCAAATGGTCGATGGTTTTTTTTTCCAATTTGCAATAGCTGTGGAAAAAATATTGAAGAAAAGTTGGTGTTGGGATTCAAATCCCTTATTTCTTGGGTGGATGTAAAATTCATTAAGGGTATTGATAGTAGGGAGGAATTAACATATGTTAAATAACAAATTTTAAAATTTTTAGTTTTGGAATTTCATTTACAAAGATTTTTAATTTAGGGAAACATAAAAATTTATATTTTTAATGATGAAATGAGGCAAGGATTTGGATGCTTACCTTTCCAATCCTCCTTGCAAGATGAAATCACCCTTGTTGAGGTTCAAATTTTCCCTCCCGTCACTTCTCCAAGGCATTTTTCCAAGCGTCGATCGCTCGAGCGTTATGGTTTTGTAAGTGCAAACAGTGGCCGCGGTCCACGAACTATTTATGTTTTTTGGTTATATTAACCAAAACGTGCGTGCGTTATAGTGATACATAATGCATGCACAGTGGTTGCGGTCCGCAGACTATTTATTTTTTTGGGTTATATTAACCAAAACGCGCACGCGTTATAGTGATACATAACGAGTGCGCGTTATGTATCACTATAACGCGCGCACGTTTTGGAATCCTATCCTACATGTTAATTGACATGGAAAGGTCGGAGCCTGCCCATGCCTAGTTCTAAGAAATGCGCACGCGTTTTCAATTTGCTAAATTCTAGCACGTTTTGCGAATGCATGATTGCACCTAAAGGGTCCCTCAACTTCGTGCGAGGGCCCATGCATGAATGTAGAGGTTTTCCCTTCACCATCGAAATCGAAATTTGAGAAGAGATCAATTTTCTTCATTGGAATGATTCCTAATGGTCTCGGTGAACTGAAAGCATGTTCCAATACAGGGATATGGAGAGAAGCCATTAACAATTAATTCAATCAATAAAAATGACTTCACATGGGTCGCTTAGTCATCCGGCCCTCCTTCTAGCACCAAATATGTGGTGGATCGAAATGAGTCCAACCAATAGTAGGGTTTCTCCTCGGTAAAAAGTACCAATTAAACCTTAAACCATTTGGAATAGGGAACACATCCAGATTCTTGCGTAGCAACCAATTATGATTTTGGGTTTTACCTGTTGTGACCTAGTCTATCATTTATGATTATCTAATTAAAAGATGAAATGCCGCTAATGCAAGCATCCGTACATGATAAAGGTTACAAGAAAAAGGCATAGAACCATACGTGCACCTACCAATTCCCATGAAATATTTTGTTTGGGATAAAGACATTAATATGGGGAAAATGACTATAGAATCATTAATGGTTCTGTACCCACAGATTCTAACAGTCCAGAAAACTAGAAATAAGAATACATCAGCTACATGTAAGAATAATCCACAGTGTGAGATACATCTCTACACAATTCCAATGTATAATAACACATCAAAGTAGAAACTTTGGCGAATCTTACTAATTATCAAATTTCCAACCATAAAATGTTTGACGACATTTTAAAAAAAATTCAAATTTCTAAGGATTTTATATAGTTTTTGGACAATTTTGGTGATTTTAGAGTATAAGTCTTTAATCTTATGGAATTTCGGCAGATCATATTGGAAAAAAAATGGAAAATGGCTAATAAGGTTTTGGAAAAAACCTCGAAAATCAGCCCATGGGCTAAATTTCGCCCCAAAATTTTTCCCTTAAACACATTGGAATCAAATCTTCCCAAAAATTGACTTGGACGAAACTGGCTTCTCCTCATTAACCAAAATTTAGAAAGCCAAGATACACTTTCTCATGGATGTTCCCCTATTTAATCTTATCTCCTTAGATGCTTAACAATCCATTTAAGTAATTGTTTGATTCCTTCCTCTATCATAGAATTTTCATCTTTCCTCATTTTTTGAATGTATTTCCTTTTTATCTGATTTTTGATGGGGTAATTTTATTTTCAAAAGAAAACCCTCGATATTTGAAATTTCATTTTATTTTAGTAATAAATTAGTTGCGTATCATGATAGCCAATGCCTTTTGAAGGATTAAATGATTGTATCAAATATTTGGCTAAATTACGTTGAGCCATGTTCTTCAGGGAAATTCATCATCAACGAGCTTTACTTGCCAAGTTTTTACTTTTGAGATAACATATGAAAATGTCGTCAAAATGACCACTTCTTCATGTTCTTGGTTTTTGGACGACGCGCTCTATGCGGGGTTCGATTGATTTTATCATTAGAATTTTTATCTTTACCTTCTTACTTGACGCTTCTCTCTGATCTGTGACCTGACACATCTTTATGGTTTTCGTCTACATCTCTTAAACTCTCCTTTGGAATTTTGAAAAAAATTAATCGCTTCCTGATGTTATGCAGTACCAATGCACTCGGACCAACTAATGACCATGATTAGGAAGGATCTCACTTTTTACACACCATCATATGTATATAGGGGAATTAACCAGTACTATATTATCCCGTAGGAGCAACAATTAACTCAGAATCTTAAGATATTTAAGCACACAAACATGGAGACAAGTGCAAATGGGAATTTAAGCAATATGTTCTAATTAGCATGTTCAAAATATTTGCAATGAAGCTTTGAGTAGAATTAGTCAAAAGCAAAAGACATTTTCATTGCATACAAAACACAATTCTATAAAGCATGTTTTGCAAAATATGCACTTCTGAGTTTGAAACATGTAAATATAGCCATATATACATGCTGGGGAAAATCCAGAAAGTTGTCATAGGGCTAGTTGTTGTTGTTGATACCGATTCAAAATCTAGATTCCGATCTTGAACAATATCAATTTCAATGAAAATGTTGAGGCTAGTTGCTGCTGCTAAGTATTTGTATTGATCAATTGTTTTGGATCACCAACTATGTTACAGTTTACAACCACAACAACCATATTCAAAACTATGATTATCCTACAAAAAAAGATAAACACACAAATTATTTGGACATTTTGCATAAGAGATCCACAAGGAAAGCACTTCATTATGCAGAGAACGAAATATGAAAAAATTAAGCTTACTTGTGATTCTGCACTGAGTTGTAGATGTATTCATTCAATTGAACAATAGAACCATGTTGAACCCCTCTTGATTTCACGTGGTCATTGAGTTGCATTATGAACATTGCTTGTTGCATAAAGGATCCATCCGAGAGCATCATTTTGTATCTTTCTTGCATGTTATATTTTGTATCACTTTGCTTAATGCCCAAAACTTGCACGGTGGGCTTACGATCGATAATGTCGTTGTTTAATGATGAAATGAAATTTGGCGTTAAAGCTATGACCATAGGATCAAGTTTAATATGTCATTGTAATGTATTTTCATCAAGAGCCTAATAGAGAATCGAAAATAGTGCTCAAAGGAACTTAACATTGCCTTTTCATTTCGACGGAGTCACCATGACCCTTCGATCTTAAGAGATAATCTCCTAAACACTCGATTCTGCATCAATTCAACCAAAATTGGGTTCTCAGGCCTGTGAATTTCTCACAATAAAAAATCACAAACTATCCAATCTCCTGCTACAACAACATTTAATCGTCAACACGACTTGATTCTTTCCAGGGCTTGCTGCTTCGGACACCAAGATCACAATTTTTCCAAAATATCAGTTTCATAACCTGTGAAGAACCCACAATAATTAATTAATGAAAACACACGAGATAACAGAAATAACAAAACTCAGAATCACTTTTATATTGTGTTAAGATATTGTAACTTCAAAAAATATTATATTTGTACTTTATTATTCTGGAGATGATTCATTCCTCCGTGAAGATCTTATTGTATATTCGAAGATGTTTATTCCTCCGCCAGAATGTGGTAACTTGGGTTATTAGACTTCCCTAGTGGGGGGTCGGCCCTGTATGTGTTATGTGGGTCAAAGGGTTATTAGACCACCCTAGAGGGGTCGGCCCAGTCAGTTGTAGTGGGGTATTTAACCCATTGGTTAAATACGAGCCTACATGTCTTGTGTAAAAGAAAAGTCGGAGTAGTGTATAAATAGAGGAGGTGTGTTCCTCACTTGATACACTCACTCACTTAAGAGATGCGCACTTGTGGAGGAGAGGTATGCCATGGTGGAGGAGGAGATCATGTCTTTGGTTTGCATCTTTGTATATTGCTGGTCATCTATATTGAGGAAGCTTTACTGGGTTTTCTACCCCATGAGGGTTTCCCAGGATAAATCTGTGTCTCTTGTGTTTATGCTATGCTTGTTGTTTCTTCAGTAATCCTGTATATGCTATTATTGAGAAATGGAATGTAATGCTGCTATTTTATGTCTTAGCATATTGAATTTTAACATGGTATTAGAGCTAACCTGAAGGAAGGCAATGTATGGCACTTACGACACTTGCTTCTCTTGCGACAATTTGAAGGTTAGGGTTTTATATAGCAAAAACCAGTCATCGTGGAACTTTCGCTATAAATCCATTTATGCAAAGTTTCAGGATCTGAAATGTTTACAGGTCGTATATAACATCCCCAGGTACCTTGTGTCCAAAGGGAACCCTCATATTCGTTGTACTTTGTGAGTTATGATCAGTACAAGTTAGGGTTGTTTCCTCTTCCAGATCTCAGTCAAAATCAGGTGACCTAGGAAAAAAGGTCATAACTTGGGCTAGGAAGCTCCAAATGAAATTTCGTAAAAATTGACAGGTAGTACACATAATTTAGTATCTCAGGAAACTTTTGCAGAGGCCGAAACTGAACCAGTAACATGTGGCACGCCATACAAGTTCGCTCTCCTGTTTTATCCCATAAAGAGGTCACGTTGCGACACTTGGCATAACTCTCTCTCAGAGAGTCCAATTGAGGTCAGAACTGTCAGGATGGAAATATAACAGGGTGAGCTATATCAAGAAACGTTTTCAGAGTCTGAAGTTAAAACAGTGACATGTGGCACGCCGTACAAGTTCGCTCTCCTGTTTTATCCCATAAACAAGTCACGTTGCGACACTTGGCATAACTCTCTCTCAGAGAGTCCAATTAAGGTCAGACCTGTCAGGATGGAAAGATAACAGGTCAGAATATTTTAGGAAATGTTTTCAGACCCTGTGGATTGAAAAATTCAGAGTTACAGTAGAAACAATCAGGTACATATTTCTATCAAAACAGAATTATTTTTTGAGCACATTCATTCATGGCTTCCGGAATTTAGGGTTTCGGAGAAATTCAGAATTTTTGGAATCGGAGTCCACGGCTGAATGATACTCAGGAAAATCAAAATTTAGAGACCAAGATCAAATTTTTTGGATGGGTAGAAGACCGGGCTTGATCAAATCCTAGTTCGGGATTTTGATTAGAAAGATGGAAAATTAGGGCTTCAACAAAAGTTGGAATTTTTGAAGTCTGTAACCACGGCTGGAAACTCCTCAGAAAAAATAAGAGTTTAGAGCCTTGGATCCAACCTTTTGATTGGACAGAAGGGTGGGCTTCATCAAACCCTATTTCGGGTTCCTGTCCAGAAGATCCAGAAGTTTCGAAGGCAATTTTGAGGAGTCAAATTTTGGAGATTTCAAAATTGAAGTATGCTAGTTTGATCAGCTCAGCAAGACACATCCTTCCATCCATTCAGAAGTGTGAAAGTCAAATATTGAATTTTTAGGGTTTCTCTAGCAAACCCTAATCAAGCTCCAGATCAAGTTTCAGGGTGAGTTGAGGCTAAGGCCTTACATAAGAAGACTACAAGAAGTCTCGACAGGTATGACTAAAGAGGTTCAGGTATGTCTTGAAATCTGATTCTTGATTAAGTTCATAATGTGTTTGTCTTCATATTATTTATTAGTACAATCTTGATTAATGTTAGAATTGTCTTATCACCCTAGTAACAATATGAATGCATGTGAATGATCGAAGACATTCATTAATTAGGGCTATATGATTGTACTAATGCATTATGGTGTTGTGTGGGGTTGATGTTGTCTGCTAACAAGATACATGTACATCACAAAAGACAAATCAAGTTCCATGACCATGACAACATGAAGACAAAGACTCATCCATAATCTTTGTTCTAATTACAAGGTATGTATGACTTTGTTATATTATGCTTAACCTATGAGACATGCAGGTTCTAGCTTAGGATCTCTAAATCAATGAAGAGATTGTTTAGGTATGTTGTACATAACTAAGCAGGTATACTAATCCAGGTATGTTTTCCTATGTCAAGTTAGAATCTTACCTTGTGTTAGGATCCCTTATATAAGTATACTTGGTATGATTGGTTATGCTTATTCATAAAGTTAGTAATCAAGGGTTTATGCATATTATGTCTCTTATCTTGGTTGATGATTTAACTAACTAGATCAAACAAGAATATGCATGAGTAAAAGAAGACTTCCCTGATACCTTGAATATTATCTATAATCATGACTATACATTTTCAAGATTATTTAGAACTATAATGTTTTGATAACATTGAGAATATACTAATGAATGTATGTTTGTGTATGAGATCATGAGAATGACACTAGTGCACACTTGAGCATGCACAGTGGTACATAATGAATAGAAGTTCAGAAGACATACAGAAGATCAAGCGGGAGGCAACCACACAAACATAAAAGATAAGTATTTGAGTTGTTATTAGAAATAGTAAATGATATTGCTTGTATGCATATTTGTATTCCTAGAATATATCATGCTACTAATATGCATATGATTGGTAAGTTGGAAAAACATTCCATTGTTGCTTGTCTAGAATGAAATCTCTTTGCTGACATGCTGAGAGCTGTGCACACTCTCGATAGTATGTTCTGGTAGAGATGGAAGGCATCTAGATAGCCACTGTATGCATACAGGATATGGGAAAGTGTTGTGCCAAAGTATTGGTCAAAATAGTTGCATAACTATGTAAATGATAGTTGTATGCATAATAGGTTATCATGTCAATATGATTTAATGATTATGAAGTATTACTAATCATGTACTTAATTTTGATTTGTAGGAAAGATCATGACAAATGATGAACACTGAACAAGCGATGGATGTTCAACAAAAGATTTACAAATCAAACACACTATAGAAGGCTTGTGGCTAGAAGAGAATCATGATGAGATGTTTTTCTCCAAGTGGCTAGATAAGACCATTCTCTTAATGGTGTAATTAAAGAAGAAGTGTGAATCAGGTTCTGTATGGGTACCCAGGATTGGTAGTCAATTGATGAGATTAATGATCATCATGGGTGATGTGGATCTCAACCTTTGCTACAAGGTTGAATATGGATTCTATACACATATGACATGGATGCAAGAAGGAACTCACCACAGAGTTCGAATGATTTTGAGGCTCATATTAGTAGACCCATCTGACGAGATATGGCACAGATAGATATGCAGAAGATCACTCAATGCAGAGTGTGAATAATGGACAATTGACAACTTCATGACAAAGCTTGGGCTTTACCAGAAGTAAAGCTGATCCTAACCTTTACCTTAAGGTTGTGGATGATGAACCTATCATACCATTATTGTATGACGATGATCTCCTTCTGACAAGGAATGAGAAACAGATCATGAAAATGGCTGCAGAAATGAAAATGAAAGATCTCGGATTAATGCACTACTTCTTAGGTCTAGAAGTATGGCAAGATCCAAAAGGAATCTTTTAAATCAAGGTAAGTATGCTGTGAAGTTTCTAAAAAGATTTGATATGTTGGAGTATAAAGCCATGGCCACTCCCATGGACTCCAACTTGAAGTTATTAGTTAATGACTCATCGGATTTAGTGGACCTAACCCTATATAGACAAATCATTGGGTCATTGATGTACTTAACAAATACTAGGCCAGATATATGCTTTGCTGTAAATACCCTAAGTTAGTATCTAGTAGAACCTAGAAAGGTTCACTTAATAGCTACAAAGCATGTAGTGAGGTACCTAAAAGGTACATTAGATTTTGGTCTATATTATCTTGGAGGTCATGAACTCCGTTTACATGGTTACTCAGATTCTGATTGGGCAGGAAGTGCCTCAGACAGAAAGAGTACATCAAGTGGATGTTATAGTCTTGAATCTGCCATGATCTCATGGTTCAGCAAGAAACAATCTAGTGTGGCTCTCAGTACTGCTGAAGCAGAATATATAGCTGTCTGCTCTGCTAGCTGTGAAGCAGTGTGGCTTTAGAAGCTATTATATGGAGTGTTTGACTTAGAAATGGATTCCACTGTGATTATGTGTGACATTCAAAACTGCATCAAGATAGAAAATTTTGTATTCCACGATAAGTCAAAACACATAGAGATCCGATATTTCTATATACGAGATATGGTGCAGAGAGGAGCTATCAAGCTCGAGTATATAAGCACTGAGGACCAGATTGCTGATATCTTGACTAAACCTCTGTCTCGAGTAAAGTTTGAATACTTCCGAGACAAGCTTGGTATAGTCCAGAAGGACCCTCCTCGAAAGGGGGAGTAGTATAGTATCTGATAACAAGTCTATCCCATCAATTTGATGCACTTAGTTACTTAGAATTATTTAGATTTAGGAATCTTATATTTTTTCTTTTGATGATAGATGTATACATGCTTTTGATGATAGATGTTATGCATGTTTTGATGATGAGGATACATGTTTTGATGATGAGGATACATGATTGACACATGTTTTGATGAAGTTATTGGTAAACATGTGAGGGGATTGGATCATCCTTGGACTTCAGTCCGAAAGAAGAGCTGTAGACGTATGTCTTCGAGAATGAAGTTCTTGGTGAACATGTGAGGGGATTGGATCATCCCTGGACTTTAGTCCGAAAGAAGAGTCGTAGACGTATGTCTTCGAGAATGAAGTTCTTGGTGAACATGTGAGGGGATTGGATCATCCCTGGACTTCAGTCCGAAAGAAGAGCTGTAGACGTATGTCTTCGAGAATGAAGTTCTTGGTGAACATGTGAGGGGATTGGATCATCCCTGGACTTCAGTCCGAAAGAAGAGCCGTAGACGTATGTCTTCGAGAATGAAGTCCTTGGTGGATGGTTGAGGATTAAGTCATCCTTGGACGTAGTCCTAAATGTACGGTGGAGGATTAAGTCATCCTTGGACGTGGTCCTAAATGTACGGTGGAGGATTAAGTCATCCTTGGACGTGGTCCTAAATGTACGGTGGAGGATTAAGTCATCCTTGGACGTGGTCCTAAATGTATGGTGGAGGATTAAGACATCCTTGGACATAGTCCTAAATGTACGGTGGAGGATTAAGTCATCCTTGGACGTGGTCCTAAATGTACGGTTGAGGATTAAGTCATCCTTGGACGTGGTCCTAAATGTACGGTGGAGGATTAAGTCATCCTTGGACGTGGTCCTAAATGTACGGTGGAGGATTAAGTCATCCTTGGACGTAGTCCTAAATGTACGGTTGAGGATTAAGTCATCCTTGGACGTGGTCCTAAATGTACAGTAAGGATTGGATCATCCTTGGAATTTGGTCCTGTGAATTGAGCCGTAGACATGAGGTCTCCAAAAATTGATAGGACTGGATCGTCCCTGGACTTCGGTTCAAAAGGTACATGATAGGACTGGATCGTCCCTGGACTTCGGTTCAAAAGGTACATGATAGGATTGGATCATCCTTGGACTTCGATCTTTTGAATTGATCCGTAGACATGAGTTCTCCAAGAATTGATAGGACTGGATCGTCCTTGGACTTCGGTTCAAAAGGTACATGACAGGATTGCATCATCCATGGACATAGGTCCTAAAGAGAACAGGATTGATCGTATGATGACGATGCTGATAATCGTGTAATGACGATGCTGATGATCGTATGATGACGATGCTGTTGATCGTGTGATGACGATGCTGATGATCGTATGAGGACGATGCTGATGATCGTGTGATGTCGATGCTGATGATCGTGTGATGACGATGCTGATGACCGTGTGATGACGATGCTGATGATTGAGTACTATCAACTCTGATGATGTTGATGTTCCAGTAACTAGTCAAGTTACTGATGATGATAAATTGAAGAAAGCTTCCGATGATTTATAGATGTATCATGTATGATGTTGATGACTCCTTGCTCGTGCAGATGCTGTTATAATATCCTTCTCGTTAAGGGGGAGTGTTGAGATATTGTAACTTCAAAGAATATTATATTTATACTTTATTATTCTAGAGATGATTCATTCCTCTGTGAAGATGTTATTGCATATTCAGAGATGTTTATTCCTCCGTCAGAATGTGGTAACTTGGGTTATTAGACTTCCCTAGTGGGGGGTCGGCCCTGTATGTGTTATGTGGGTCAAAGGGTTATTAGACCACCCTAGAGGGGTTGGCCCAGTCAGTTGTAGTGGGGTATTTAACCCATTGGCTAAATACGAGCCTACATGTCTTGTGTAAAAGAAAAGTCGGAGTAGTGTATAAATAGAGGAGGTGTGTTCCTTATTTGACACACTCACTCACTTAAGAGAGGCACACTTGTGGAGGAGAGGTCTGCTATGGTGGAGGAGGAGATCATGTCTTTGGTTTGCATATTTGTATATTGCTGGTCATCTATATTGAGGAAGCTTTACTGGGTTTTCTACCCCATGAGGGTTTCCTAGGATAAATCTGTGTCTCTTGTGTTTATGCTATGCTTGTTGTTTCTTCAGTAATCCTGTATATGCTATTATTGAGAAATGGAATGTAATGCTGCTATTTTATGTCTTAGCATATTGAATGTTAACATATTGATCGCAGGCCACTTCGAGGGGGTAACCTTTTTTGAGCAAGTTCAATACAAATAAATTCACCGTGCCTTCATAGGCCTCAACACACACTTATATACTAAGTCTAGGCGCCAATACTATGGGTCAAAACCATGGGCCAATACAAACTATGGATCAACAATACTACGACCGAATTACAAATCATATGCGCCAAACAACAATAACACAAACTATGGATCAACAAATACTATAGGACGACTTACAAAGCATATGTGTCCAACAACAATATACTAATAAAGTAAAGACATGGGTTCCTAACATCCCCTCCCCCTTAGAAAAAGCTTTGTCCTCAAAGCTTGAGATGTGGAAATTGATGCAAAATCTGAAGGAGTGGTTCCCCTATAGCATCCTCGGGTTGCATGCCAGGCCACTGACACCTTTTGAATTTCAGGGAGGATTGCATGGAAGGATGTAGACGAAGAAGAACCATATCAACTGCGTGAAAAGTGCGCTCAAAATGGTGCTGATCGGCTTGTTGTTTCAGTCGAATTCTTGCCATGTGAAGATTGTCCTGCAGAATGAGAAGAATCTGATCACGGTTTCGAAGAATCGAGTCAATTGCTTGAACTGGGGAGCTTCTGAAGGTGTATGGAAGAAAAATTGGCGGTGCCTCTCCAGAGACTGCTTCATATGGTGTCCTTTTAGATGTGGTACTGTACCACTAGAGTGCTTCTAGGAAATCCATAGAAATAGTTGTCCAAATTTTTGTTGGGATGGGCAAGGGTTCGAGCAGTTCCGAAAGGAGTGTCGGTTCACCCGTGTTGACCTGGAAAGTATCACAGTCAACCACCATCCGTTGAATTGTCATTTTCAGTCCCTCCCAAAAGAAGTTACATTGTTCCCGGTCATACATTTGGAGGAACTCAGAGTGCCCTGCCGATGAAGAAGCATGGAGTTCATAGGAGAGATAGCCCCATTGAACAGATTGCAACCAATTTGGAACAAGCAGAGAAATAGCTGTAAGAGAAACTGGGTCATCAAATGTGCGAGAAGGAGCATCTGCCACCATATTGTCCTTACCCTTCTGGTAAGTGATCGCATAGTCATAACCCATGAGTTGGATAACCTATTTCAGGTGTGCTGGGGAGGAGACCTGTTGTTCCAGGAAATTTCCCAAACTTGGGAGATCAGTCTTGATGCAAAAATAATTCCCCAATAGGGATGGTTTCCACTTCTGTATTGCATGCAAAATAGCCATCATGTCCTGTTGATATGTAGATGCGGCTAAATGCTTATTGGAAAGGTCTCGTGAAGGCGGCAAGCCCACTGGTGCAGCAAAGACACCTGCATGAGTCTATCCAAGGAAGTAGTGGAGACTGTTGGTGGGTGCATTTGAATGGAATGGAGTTGAGCGATGACACCATGTGAATTCCTCTTAAGGATCTTTTCCAGGCGATGTGAACTGATGATGCGGAGAGACCCTGGTTGTAAGCTCGTAAATTTGTGTTGTGTCCCATTGACGAAAAACTGCATCCAAAGTTCAGCAAAATCCCATAAGATGGGGCCAAGTGTGCGTAACCATTGAACGCCCAAACCCACATCACATCCTCCTAAGGACAAGGAAAACATGTCAGAGCCTAGGTTATAATATTCCAGAGAGATATGCACATTGTGACACTGTCCCTTGCAAAGTAAGGTGCCCCCATTGGAAACCATGACTTCAAAGTTGGAGCAAGGATGGATAAAACAATCATCCTGTTTGGCGATCCGAGGGTCAATGAAGTTATGTGTGCTGCCAGAATCAATGAGTATTGTAAGAGGAAGATTCTTGAAGTAACCCTTGACCCACATTGTTTGGGGGGTGGTGACACTGGATAAAGCATTGAGAGATATATCTGGTTGGTCATCCTGAGAGGGGGGGTCAATAGGCGGCTCTTGAATGTTGACCTTATCATCCATTGTATCTGGAGCTTCTTCACCAATTTTAGAGGCAGGCGAAGAATCCATATCCAAGAGATAGAGCTTTTGCTGAATACATTTATGTCCCCGAGTGAATTTCCATCACAATTATAACATAGCCCTTTTTCTCTGTGTGCCTGCATCTCTGTTTCATACAAATGCTTGATAGGAGTTGGTCGAGGAGCTGGCGGAACGGGAGGTCGTTGAGAACCCATATTTTGGAAGGGAAAAAAAGTGGGTTTGGAGCGCTGTTGGGATGCAATCTTGTCTTTTTCCAACTTAGACAACCCCAGAGCTTCCATCATTGTGTTGGGACAGAACATTTTAACCTCTGAGCGGATTTCATCCGTAAGACCATTGATAAAACAACTCCTGTAGAATTCCTCAGACAATCCTTCTGTGTGATTGGCTAGTTTCTCAAATTTTGTCTGATACTCTCTCACAGTTCCAATTTGGAGAAGTTTAGTGAGGGCTCCGGTGAAGTGATCAAAAGCACTAGGACCAAATCGTTGCAAAAGGAGCTGACAAAAATCTGGCCATTTTGGCTCTTCATGAGCCTTGATGTACCAACGGTACCATTGAAGATATTCTTGTTCCAAATGAAAGGATGCAAGTGGAACTTTGGTGACATCAAAAGTATTATGCAGACTGAAATACTGTTCTACACGATAGATCCATCCAGAGGGATCAGTACCATTGAAGTGAGGAAAATCAAGCTTCGAACCACGGAAATTGCTGGAAGAAGAGAACCCATTGTCTGATGAAGACACGGACTGTCGTTTGTTGTTCATGGCTGAATGCTCAAGATGGAGGCCAAGAAATTTTTCATCCAAATCCTAGAGTTTGGTGTGGATGGCTGCAAGTGCTTCTTCCATGGTTTTTGCTCCTGTATGGGTAACAACCATAACCATGAGTTTTTTTTTTTTTTTTTTGAGTGGGTAGAAAAACAAAAACATAAACTGTTTCAGTAAAGGAAAATATGGATTTGGGAAAAAATTTGAAGGGTAATTAGGGTTTGACTAGGTTTTGGACATTGTCGAATGGACAGGGAAGTAGAAAATGAGGATTTCAAAAGCGGGGTGAAAGAATGAAAAAATTTGGTAGAGAGGGACAAAGAAGCAGAATTAGGAAAGGAACTCTGTGGTAAAATTTGAAGGTGATTGGGTAAAATATGAGGAAGTTATGGCAAACCCTAAAAATAGACAAATGTGGGATTTCAGACTTTGGGAAGTGGAATTTGGGATAGGGTCCTCAGGAATGAAATATGCAGAATGGGATTACAGGGGTTCCAGGGAAGTTTCAAGGGAAACGGAGTGAAAACAAGAGAGATATGGAGAAAAAACTGAATTTTATACTCGGCACGGAAGGGATCTGAAACAGATAGATCTGTAATGACATGGAAGGGATCTGAAACAGATAGATCTGCAACGACGCGGAAGTGATCGAAAACAGAAGGATCTGAAACAATGCCGAATGGATTGAAAATGGCTGGATCTGAAATAGATCTGAAATGGTTGGATCTGGAACGACTTTCAGAATGGATCTGAAACGACGTGGCAGTGATCGGCAATAGTTCAGCTGAAAATAGATATGGACCCTAGGTATGTGCGGCTTCCTAACAGTTCAGGGGTTTCACTCGGCCACCAATGCTGTCTGAAGGCTTGCGTATTGGGGCAGTACCCCTCACTCCACGACTCAGGTAAAACTGATAACCGCTTTTCCACAAACGACAACTCTTGGTTTACCTCACGGGTGGGAACTAGTAAATCAGGTAGGGGTCATTGCCCTTTTTGCTGGCATGTCCTCTCAATGGGCCAGCTACTTTGGGGTTTCTGTGGTACTCCTCACAATGAGTTTTAGGGATTATGCCTAAGTACTTCCCACAGTTAAGCGGATAGGGATTATTCCCAGATCCGAAGCTGCAACAGATGCGAGTTTTTTTTTTTTGGGCAGAATTTCCACCCAATGAGCCCAAGAAAGTGCTCTGATATCAAATGTGAAGAACCTGCAATAATTAATTAATGAAAACACACGAGATAGCAGAAGTAACAGAACTCATAATCACTTTTATATTGATCGAAGGCCACTTCGAGGGGGTAACCTCCTTTGAGCAAGCTCAATACAAATAACTTCACCGTGCCTTCATAGGCCTTAACACACACTTATATACTAAGTCTAGGCGCCAATACTATGGGTCAAAACCATGGGCCAATACAAAATATGGATCAACAATACTACGGGCGACTTACAAAGCATATGCGCCAAACAACAATAACACAAACTATGGATCAACAAATACTACAAGACGACTTACAAAGCATATGAGTCCAACAACAATATACTAATAAAGTAAAGACATGGGTTCCTAACATAACCGTAATGTTAGCAATCTGAAATTGCAATTCAATACAAAAATTGATACTGAGTCTATCCAAATACATGAAATCTCAATTTTAACAACTAAAACTTGTAATTTTAACAATTTTAAAATTAATCAGAAAGGAAACCTGCATAAGGATTTTTAAGCCAAGGAAAAAAACAATTTTAAAATTAACTGAATTCCTTGATTGTTTTTAACTCACGCACGTTTTGACATTTATCCAATAGTTTTTTCCAAGTCTTAATTGGCATAGGATATGTACTGTTTATCAGCTATAGAATGGCAGCAAATGGACGATTAATATCCATGGTTGATGATCGGGCTGCAATTTTTAATGATGTTACAATGGGGATGTGGATCTAATTCAACAATCAATTTAACTATTCAAGTTTTGGAGATGGCAACATTAAATATTGCACTGAAGTGTGGATATTGATTGGCCAACAAAGATGAAGAAGGATGGGCGTCCAACATCATAGATGAAGTAGAAAATCGATTGAATAGGACGATAAAAAAATATATAAACAAAGAGGAGACCCGGCTGAGAGCTCTGCTACTTTCTTTCTTCAAACTTTGCAACCATCAATTGCATTCTGTTTTGGTTATATTTTTTGTTACTAACTTCACTTTTGTCCATATTTTCATCTGCTGTAATTTTCTTTAGATTGGAACAATTTCTCTTTCCCTATGTTTGCATGACGAATTGAACCTCCTTTTCATTGAAACTATTCTCAAATTTAATTAGAATTTTAATGTAAGGTATGCTTATTCCAACCAATCCTCTTTCCCGCGTTTCCATCCATCCCACTCTTCATACCATCGTCATTTGTCAAACTGTCATTACCAACATCCCACCACCAATGCTAGACTCAGTGATATGACTGTGCGATTGAGATTATATAATTACATGGAAGATAGATTGCAAGGACGATGACCTACCTGAAAAATTCATGGCAGCTCCTATAGGGTTGGAATTTCATTTCAAATCTGCCCTTCTAATTAAATATTTTTGACATTTTGAACTTTTATCTTGCTCCTCACACAACGTTTGAGTGAAAAAATAACCCTTCAACAATGAAGTTTTATTAAAAAAATACCCTTTAATAAAAATATTTTTTTATTAAAGAATTTAATTTCCAATTAAAAGATATGATTTAATTTCCAATTAAAAGGTAACAACATACTCATTTACCCATGTTTTCGTTGATCATGTGCTTTGAAAATTAAGGGTGGAAAAAGTCAACCTACTGAGAGTGAGATAATTAAGTGATAAACTTAAGAAACAAAGAAAGCGTGGAACCTAGAATCCTTTCTGAAGGTTAATGTCAGGCCACATGTAATGCAACATATAAAATATTGCAAGGTTAACATGTTGAATCAATGGTGTAATTGAAATTGTAAAATTTTAATTTTCAATTATGTTTTTATTAAGGACTTTAATTTCCAATTAAAAGATAACAATTGACCCATTTACCCATGTTTTTCATTGATCATGCACTCTGAAAATCAAGGGTGGAACAAAAAAACCTACTAACAGTGACACAAATAACTCAAATGTAACATGTGACGGCATTATGCATCTGAAGTACATTAACTGATAAAGTTAGGAAGCAAACAAAAGGTAGAACCTAGAATCCTTTCTAGAGGTTAATGTTAGGCCACATGAAATACAACATACCAAAATTTTCAATGTTAACATGTTGCATCAATGGTGTAATTAAAATTGTGACATTTTATTCCAAAGAACTTGAGTTAAAAGGTGATATAGATATAATATGCCCTTTCTAGATGCAATTCATTAAAAAACACATTGAAATTGCGATTGTACTATGATGTTCTCCCCTTCCTTTGTCAGAAGAATTTTAATAAGGCTATTTTCCCAAGATATGGATTATTTTGGATTCCTCAACTATTATTGCAAGTGAACTAGTACATACCAAGCTACAACAAATATTTCAGGGAAGTGGATTTGTCTATGTATTATCCATGATGCAAATATTATGGTAAAAACTATTTTTTGGGCAGAAGTTTTGGTAATATAGAGCCAGTGTTGTGATAATTTTTTTCCATTCAAATTGACAACCATGGGATTGAATTTAATTTTCAAAGTGTTTTTGTGGAGGGGAAAATTTGTACCAACTAGTTCATGGTTCCTTCTTTCTTCTTTGGGCCATTCACTTTCCCTCGGTTGTAAATGGATAAGAAGAAACCGCTCTCAACTTCAAACTTGCTTAGAATATTTTTTACCCATGAGTAAAAGTAATTGTTTCAACCAATTACTAAGACTACAAGTATAATAAAATGTTATTAAGTTTTAACATATATCAAATAAATCATTTAAAAAAATGTGAATAGATAAGTGAAAATATTTTAGCAGCAAAACCTATAAATTGTAACTTGGAAGTATTGAAAGTGTATAAAGTGGGATTGGGAGCCTCCCACAACAAAATCTTGTTTCCATGCCTTTGTCTAGTCATAAGTTAGCCCATCTCAATATCAAAATAAAAAAAAAACAATTTCATGTTTAAGAAAAAACACATAATAGTTTCATTAAAATTTGTTTTTAGATTATTATCAAATTAAAAAAAAATGAAAACAACATCTTACCAAAATTAGTAGCTCCAAGTATGTGGTAGCCAGAGGAGAGCAATTTCACACTGTCTAGAGAAATGGGTATATAAATTCAGCAGGTGCTTCTAGCTTTTTAGGCCCATAACCAAAAAGCAAGTGTGTCTGAAATTACGTAGGTGATGCTTGGTAGATTCGGTACTATGATAAATTGATGATGCTTGGTAAATTCAGTAGCTAATAAATTGTTGATGCTTGGTGGAGGGCATGACCTCATATTTGGGACAATGCTAAGACAATATAAGAAAGAAATAACAAATGGAATGAAAGAAAATCCATCGCCATTGAAGGAAAACTCACCCACCTACTCTTCAATCAAATGGGAAAGTTTCACTTAAGTGAGAAAGTTTCAATCTCCATTATTACGTGATTATTACATATATAATAACATGCCACATAATGCAGGAAACTTATATAGTCATACTCATATCATAACAAGCTTATTAATAAAAAATAATAACGGTTTGGAAAAATAATTAACCTTAAAAAATACGTCCTAGCAAATTGTTTACCCGTTCTTTGATACGGTTTGTTAAAACTTTTAACTGTATTTTGATGGGTAAAATGCCTCATGACGGGGATATGCCCGTCAAATTCCATCCCTAAGCTCCTATATCATTCAAATGTATATCATCTTCATTTTCCTGCAAGTAGAAACTCGTGAGATGAGGTTTTTGTGAAGTGAAATAATACCCTATTTGTCTCAATCATTATCAGTTTCTCTCATGTTCATCACCATCTGGTTGGCTGACAGAGACTCTTTTTCAGGTTGGTCGTGGGTTAGTCTTCTTTGACTGATCATCGGATGTATTGAACCTTGAATGCACAACGTAGAATCCAACAAGAACGGGGGATAGATGTCACTTGGTTTTCCCACTCCAAACTTTTAGGCAAAAATTTAATCATTCAACCAAAGTTCACTTTGTAAACTCAAAAATTGATTTTTTGAATTTTTTGCAACTGAGGTAATATGTGGAAAATGATTACATGATGTCATGGACATAATAAATTAAAACACTAAACATCCGCATATGTTTATAATATGGAATGATCCCTTTTAATTAATCAGTGTCGTTTTATTATTTCAAGGATGAATTGCATTTAAATATTTTAAAAGGTAAATCATTCACAAATTTCAGAGAGTGTTTCCTTCCTGTCCTAAATGCACTTTTGCATCTCACTCAGGGATGGAATTTGATGGGCATATGCTTGTCATGAGGCATTTTACCCATCAAAATATGGTTAAAAGTTTTAACAAACCGTATCAAAGAACTGTTAAACAATTTGCTAGGACTTATTTTTGAAGGTTAATTATTTTTCCAAACCGTTATTAATTTTTATTAATAAGCTTGTTATGATATGTGTATGACTATATAAGTTTTTCCTGCATTATGTGGCATGTTATTATATATGTAATAATGGAGATTGAAATTTTCCCACTTAAGTGAAACTTTCCCATTTGATTGAAGAGTAGGTGGGTGAGTTTGCATTCAATGGGGATGGATTTTCTTTCAGTACATTTGTTCTTTCTTTCTTATATTGTCTTAGCATTGTCCCAATATGAGGTCATGCCCTTCCACCAAGCATCAACGATTTATTAGCTACTGAATTTACCGATCATCATCAATTTATCATAGTACCGAATCTACCAAGCATCACCTACAGAATTTAAGACACACTTGCTTTTTGGTTATGGCCCTCATAATCTAGAAGCACCTGCTGAATTTAGATAACCATTTCTCTAGACAGTGTGAAAGTGCTCTCCTCTAGCTACCACGTACTTGGAGCTACTAATTTTGGTAAGATGTTATTTTCAATTTCTTTTTTAAAATTTGATAATAATCTAAAAACAAATTTTAATGAAACTATTATGTGTTTTTTCTAAAACATGAAATTGTTTTTGTTATTTTGATATTGAGCCGGGCTAACACTTGTGACTAGACAAAAGCATGGAAACATGGAAACATTGTCCCAATCCCACTTTGTACATTTTCAATACTTCCAAGTTACAATTTATAGGTCTCGCTGCTAAAAGTTTTTCACTTATCTATTCACATTTTTTTAAATGATTTATTTGATATATGTTAAAACTTAATAACATTTTGGGTGAAAAAATGAAGATGGGTGTCTATTTTGGGGTGTCTCGTGAGAAAATAATTCTGGTTTTTTCATGTTTTTCAACTTCGGGCGAACAAAAGTGATATTTTTGTTTAAAATTTTACTTTGCCGTAAAAAGAAAATTTTTGTAGAATTATGTTAGCTTTCTACTCATAATTTTTTCAATTTTTTTTATTAAGATTTGATATGTCGATTTCGCAAATGTTTGACAGTGTGTTCTTATAAAATGAAAAGACTACAAAAGAGTTATGATTTGTTGCACCACTAAAATTGTTGTTAGACTTGTGTTTTGCAAAAACAGAAAATGCTACGACAATCTACACACAATGTACTAGTGCCTGACTATAAGTTTGCATCCAATGGATCTATATAATAATTATTATATGTTTTTAAAGTCGATCAATGGGGAAACTCAGTCGATTTTCAACAACTTTTTTGTTGCACCACTTTTCTCTCAATCCTCTATAAAAACAAAAAATCTACGAACACCCTTTTGAAGTAGACACGCCAATGAAGAGTCCCACATTTTTTTTGATTTTTTTGGTGTTGTATTTTTAAAGTTATGAATTTTTCTTTTTGCCATTTTTTTAAAGAGTTGAATCATAACTCGACACATGTTACGAAAATAAAACTTAAAAAATATCAGTTCTTATCTATATACAACAAAATTTATACCCTCGTAAAGTAGATTCAATGATGAATCTACTGGTATGAAGTCCGACATTCGTTTTGTTGTGTAAGAGGTGTTTTTTCCCTTCCGAAAATGGAGAAACCTGAAAATTCTGCAGAGATCTGAATCTTTCATGTTTCAGAGATTATTCGGCCGAAATAATTATTCGGCCGAATAATTATTCGGCCGAATAACGTTTTTCCGTAACGGCGCCGTGAATTATGGCGAAGGTTATTCGGCCGAATAATGAAACGGAAAAAAATCTCGTCGGCCGGAAAAAAAGAAAAAAGTTTTTTATACTCATATAAATAAACTTAAAGTTAATTCATTATTTTCGCATGTTTTAACTTCGCATTTTTTTGTCAAACTAATTTTGAAAGGAGGAGTCATTTTTTGGCAATATATCTGTATTTACAAAAGGCACATTGAAGTAGTTTTTTTTTCTAAGGCATATTTGCAAGGAGTTTTTCCAAAATATTTCTTTTCTTATTGCATATTTGCAAAGAAGACATTTTTTGCAAAAGGAGGTTTTTACAAAGTATGTTTCTTCTTCTTTTTTCCAAAAGGCACATTGAAGGTGATTTTTTTCTAAGGCATATTTGCAATGAGTTTTTTCAAAATATTTCTTTTCTTATTGCATATTTGCAAAGAAGACATTTTTTGCAAAAAGAGGTTTTTACACAGTATGTTTCTTCTTCTTTTTTCCAAAAGACACATTGAAAGTGTTTTTTTTAAGGCATATTTGCAAGGAGGTTCTTTGCAAGGATTGTATTTAAAAAGTGTGTATTCAAAAGTATTTTTGCAAAAAAAATGTATTTTTCCTTCTTATTTATTTGAAAGAGATTTTTTCAAAGAGTTGTTTTGGTAAGATAATTTACAAATGGTTTTTTTCCAAAGTAGTTTTGCACTTCTTATTTAATTGAAAGAGGTTTTTTCAAATAGTTGTTTTGTTAAGGTATTTTGCAAAGGATTTTTTTCCAAAGTAGTTTTGCACTTCTTATTTATTTGAAAGGAGTTTTTTCAAATAGTTATGTTGTTAAGGTATTTTGCTAAGGATTTTTTGCTAAGGATTTTTTGCAAGGTAGTTTTATACTTCTTATTTCTTTGAAATGAGTTTTTTCAAAGAGTTATTTCTTTACAATGGTTTTTTCCCAGATATGTTTACAAATAAGTTTTTATTCAAAGTACTTTTTTCTAGTGGCTTTTTTCGTAGATATTTTTTCAAAGAGGTTTTTTTGCAATGATTTTTATAACAAAGATTTATTTACAAGGTGTTTTTATTATTTTCTAATGGGTAGGTAATTTATTGTCGAGGAGTTTCTTATTTCTTTCCAAGAAGGTTTTTTTCAAAGAAGATTTTTGTTCAGAGAGTTTTTTCAAAGGAAAGTTAATTCCAAAGAAATCTTCTTCAAAAGACTCTTACAAAATTTTTATAAGATAAAGTAAATTTCAGTTCATGTTTTTATAAATTCCGTAAATGTTTTTAAATCTTAATTTATTTATTTTTACTATAAAGTAACATGATTCTTTAATTTATCATCTATAGATTAAACAACCATGGGCAATAAGAGAAAACGTCAAAGAAAAACTGATCGTAAACGTGATGATGATGATAATAGAGAGAAACAAAAACTCAGATATATTGCCAAAAAACAAAGGGTTGTCGAAACGGAAGAGAGAACTATTGAAGATATAAATACAGATTTACATGATAACGTTGAAGAGATGAAAATTGAAAATAGAGTACAAGAAGAACAAATTGAAGTTGAAAAGAACATTGTAGAAGATGTAAATAGTGATTTACATGCTAATGTCGATGAAGTCAATATTGAAGATCAAGTTCAAGATCCAGAAATTGGACCTGGTATGTATATATCATATATTTTCCAAATTCATTTTTTTATAATGAATTTTATTTTTTGATATATGTTAAATTAAATTTAACTTGATGTACATAGGTACTTTTACTATTGATGATGAAATGTTAGAAGACATTGATTGCGACAAATATGGAGAAAAACTACCAATACATGTTGCACGATATCGTGCTACAAAAATTTATGATGAAGTTCTCAAGGATTAATCAATAGCAGGACAAGCACAAATTTTGAGATGTTTATTAGTGTCCAAGAAGTTAGAAGGTGCTACATCATTATTGGGTATTCACAAAGCGACAAAAGAGTTGAAATTGAAACAAAATGTGATGGAAAATATAGGTGATGAAATAAAAAAATTTGGAAAATCCAGGAAGAAAGATATCAGTGCTGCACGTAAAGCAATTCATACAACAATTCTTTCAGCTAGTACTAAACAAAAGCGTTTGACAACAGAACTAGCAAAAACAGTTGGAACATCAAGAAAGACATTATACAAACATAGCAAATTCAGAATGCAAATAGATGAAAATAATGAACTTGCTTGTTGGGAAATTATTTGTAGACAACCTTACAAAGATAGATTAGGAGCAGGTGTTAAAGATATTGTACGAGAATATTGGTTGGAACATTCTCGAGTTTCACCAAATTCAAGAGATGTGATACGCAAAAGAATATCACGAAATGTATATGAAAGCCAACCAAAACATATAATGGACATGGCACAAGTACAATTGTTCAATAAATTCAAGGAAGATCATCGTGGAATTAATATATCAATCACTACATTTGTGCAACAAAAACCATGGTATGTTCGACCTATTACTATACGTGATACATGTTGCCGTTATCATGTGCAATTTCAGTTATATTATGACACGTTTCTTGAATTTGGTAAAATGTTTTGGACAAATTCACCACCTCCGCCGACGATACGTGAATTCATATCTCAAATTTTATGTGAGAGAAATCACGATGAAGTATTTTATTCAAAGAAATGTGTCAATGGAAAACATTGTCATCATTGTGGAAAATTGGTGCTATTCCACAATAAATATCCTATCGATAATGATCAATCGTTGTCAAATGTAAATGTTGATTGGAGGAGATACGAATATATCAACTATAGTACAAGTTCTAGTGATTCACATTCCAAAAGAATTGATTTGCTAGAAGACAAGATATGCGTCACAGATTTTCTCAAAAAATTTGAAAGTGAAATTTATAAATACACCCAGCATTCACATAGAGCACGATGGCAAGATCTTCAATTCAAACAGTCTCGTGAAATTTTTCCACCCAGAACAATTTTGTCGGTGGTTGATTTTGCTGAAAACTATACATTTGCTGCACAAAAAGAGATACGGAGTGAATACTATCACTTTGACCAAGTTTCGATATTTGTTCATGTTGTATATAGACATTCTCAACAGGATGTTGATGGCATTGAAAGCACATGTGACAATCGAGATGTGATTAAAGAATATCACTTCTATATCAGCGATGATCGTACACACGATACACATTTTGTTCAACATTGTATAGAAAATATTTTCTATGACTCACTGAAAAAATGCGAAGTCAAATTCAATGAGCATTGGATATGGTCTAATGGATGTGTGGGTCAATTTAAATCTTCACGATCATTTTTTTGGTTATGTCGACTTCATAAAGCGCTGAACATTAAACATCGCTGGAATTTCTTTGAGACTGGGCATGGAAAAGGTGAGCATGATGGTGCAGGAGCATGCGTGAAAAGAGCACTTCGAAGATGGCAAATGAACTATTCTTCTGCACGGTTTCATTCAGCTGCAGAGGTTGTCCAATGGTGTCAATTAAATCTAAGCCATGATTATAATCAACAATCAAAAGATGTGCGCAGGTATGTCCACTATTTTTTAAATTTATATTATTTCTTGAAATTTAAAAAAATGTATGTACTAACATTTAAGTACATGTACACTAACATTAAAAGTTGTTTTTTGAAAGTGATTCATCATTTATTGTGTAGGTTTTTTTGGCTTGTTGGGATCCAGGATATAAATAGGTCAATACCATATGACGCTAGCACCATACATGGGACTAGAGATCTTCACTCTATTCAAACAAAATCATTTCACAACGTGTTTGCATTTGACAGTAGAAAGCAATCATGCTTTTGTCATATTTGCATTGAAAATGTTGAGTCTACAGAAGTTTGTGAAAACATAACAAACAACTACGTAAAAGATTGAAGACACACAGAGATTAATCCAAAAGGAAAAATGCCACTGGCAAGTCGGTAGAAGAATTAGAATCAGAAGAAATAGCAATATCGTATGATGGCGATAGAATTTCAGATCTCGTCAGAGAAGGTAATAAACTTGTTCTTGACTTTTAAGTTAATTGTTCATTCTAGTCCATCGCCATAAATATAGTCAATTTAATTCATTTAAATACGCTAACACCAATTATAACTTGCGCAGGAGATGTTTTCGCTGTGATTGCACCTGTAGACAACAACGAAAATGTCAAATATTATTTGATGCGATGCACTGAAGAAAAAATGAAGTTATTGGAGGACTACAACGACAACGGATTTACATACGAAAGATGATCCATCATTTTAAAAGGCTACTTTTTTCAGCAGACGCATATGACTAAAAATTATGTCTACTTTCAAGATTATGAGCCCGATGTTATATGTTGTCAGTATAGTCATTTAGTATGTGCATCTCGAATAAAGTTGGTACAAGTTCCATAAAAAAAACAGTTAAAAACCAAAAAATGGAAACTATCCATATGTGACCATGAACGGATAGTTGAAGATGGCATTCCATTGCGATGTTTTTAACTACATATCAAAAATAAATTGATCTATATTTTTGTCCATGTCAATTGTTGTGTGCAATATATTTTTTGTCCATGTATCAAAATTGTTGTGCACAGTATATTTTTTCATTGAGTTTTTATGAATATTTTCTTGAATGACAACTAACATAAGGGCTTAAATGGTTGTACTTTAACATGCTTAAAAATGAATTCAAATATAATTTAGAAATTCAAAAGTACTTTATTCGGGTCCCCATATGTCTATTAGACCACTAAGGGATGAGATAACGGATGTGGCTATCTCCACTCCGCCCCGAATTTTTACTTTTGATTGATTGATGCCAACGAAAAATCACAAAAAAACCTATTAAATTTTGTATTATTTTAATCCATCGAACATGTTTCTTTAATATACTTCACCATAAATATGATCTGAATGAATTTTTTAAAACAAGTTGTTCATCTATATAATTTTTAAATATATGATTGTTGCACAAAAATAATATATCTCTCACATGTAAGTTCACATAACTGAAATTATGGCAAATGAAGATAACAATCATTTGATTTTTAATCACAAACAAGAATTCCTGGATTGTGAAGCTTATGCTAAATTAGAGCAATGATTATTTACAACAAATCGATAAAAATTCATCGAATTGTTGTCTAAAATTCATTGCTCTAACTTAGCATAAGTTTCACAATCCGGAAATCCTCACTTGTGATTAAAAAACAAAAAATCATTATCCCCATTTGCCATGATTTCAACATTTAGAAATTCCCGAACTACAAAGTACCTGAACAATGAACATATGAAAAACATTAGTTGAATTTTGAAATTTACATATGCATATCAAACAATAAACATATGAACAACATTAATTAAAATTTAAAATTTACATATGAATCAAACTCCCAAAAAATTGAAACTTTTATCAAACAATTCGTACATTTTCTATCAAAAATTCCTATCATTTCATTTCTTTACATTTTAGCATCCCATTTCTTAGTTCATTTTAAACCTTCATTCTTATGGTTCAACACTTTCTCAACATTCATTCTTTTCATAACATTTCTTAACATAACAGAATGAATTTTTTTTACAAATTCAACATTTCCAAACTTTAAATTGCACCTATCAAATGTTTTAATGTTTCATCATAACAACATTTTAATAACATTTATTCTCAACATAACAAATTGAAAACATTCCTTCTTCCATAACACCTCCCATTCATTCTTTTCCAACATTCCTTTTTCCATAACACCTCCCATTCATTTTTTTCCCAACATTGATTCTTACCATAACATTCATTCTCAACATTGAACATTTTCTAACTTAGATTAACATTTTAAATATTCCTAACACCTCCCATTCATTCTTTCCCAACATTCATTCTTCCATAACATTCATTCTCATCATTCAACATTTCCTAACTTTATAACATTCATTCTCATTATTCAACATTTCCTAACTTTAGATTGCACCTATCAAGACATTTTAAACATTCATGCAAAACACATTATAAACATTATCAAAACATTTTAAACATTCAATCAAAACATATTTTAAACATTTTACCAAACGAGAAATAATTAACATGTACTCATATATAATCTAAAAAAAGTTAATGAACATGTGAGTTCAATGTACATGTATGTATAATAAAAAAATAAATACCCTTCATGTCTGAACTACAATATATATATATATATATATATCAACAAAAACAATAAAGTCTGAACCATTGTCCATCTGGACCAATATCTTTCCACTATTTTCCACTAGGACCTTCCCTGGGACTCAACTCAACCTACAATACACAGAAAAACAAATTATAAATCTAGATCATAAATTATTTAAACAATTTTAAACTAAATTCAAGATATTTAAATATTAAACTTATACTAAAAATACAATTCAATTATTAAAAAAGTCGTACATCAAATTCTTTGAATGCATGTCCACCACTTTTTTCCACTAGAGCCTTCCCTTTGGCTCCAAAGGATCTCAAAGAGCCAAGCTGCAACATGTACAAAAGTAATTTATGAATCCTAAAGCATGCAAACAATCTTCAAATAAATCCAAAAAATTTAAAACATTAAACTTATATCAAAGATCATTTCTAGTTCAACAAAATTACCTCGATGCCAATATCCGCATTCATTAAAGAACCCACATCTTCACCCCCAATTTCCAAATGGTCTCTCCCCTAAAATTTAAATTTTGTTAATGAATAAAACATAACTTAAATACATATAATAAATTAAGCAATTAACTTAAAACCAAAACAAAAAAATTAAAATCATTAGCTCACAAGAGATGGTAAATCATCTAAAAAGTTGGAATCTAAAGAAACCTGCATAGATAAGTCAAATTAACAATAAGATACATTGATATTTATTAAAATTCAAACAAACAAAAAAAATCAAGTTCAATCATAAATATTATAATTAAAATACCTCTCCAAAACGCTCTTCATTTTGACTAGGTTGCTCTTCATTTTGACTACTGGAGACTCCAAAATTATGTGCATTTAACATTCTAGAAAACTGCAAACAAAATACATAAATGCTTAATATATTTATTACTATGTAGCAAAAAATTCAATTCAAAATGAATAATAAAAAATCAAATAGATTGTCATAGCATAATCAACAAAACTCTCCCATACTCGATGTGTCATTGGATAACACATCTGAAGCTATATCTCGACAAGACTTAGCATAAGCCCTGAGATCATCGATGCTCAATGCATCTACCTCGTCATTCGTCTTGTAAACAAAATTTTGACGAACAGTAGCACGAGCCTTCTCTCGACCCAAACCCGCTTCTATTCCAACAAGAGCTGATGCTAAACCATCACCTATAGATTCCCTTGCAACTGTCCCTAGTTGGGATGTGGGCTCCATCTCTGATCTTAAAGCCACAAGCCTAGGTGGACGAGGTATCTCAGGTGGAGGTTGAAGAGTCGTAGGGTCTCTGAGAGCACCTTTTCGATTATATATTCGACCCTTTCCAACTCCATAAAAGTCAGAAGGAACATCAATATAGTTTGGCTTCATACCTAAAAAAATCTTCGCATAGAAAAATCTAGCAAAATAATTAGGAACCTCATCATTCCATGGCAATCGACCATAAGCTGCAAGAAACCGATCATATATTAAATGTGCAATTTGAGGATGCTTAAAATATTGCACTTTCAACATTTTTTCGCTTAAGGACTTCTTTGAAATTAAACATTGAATTGGCTTGTTCTCTGGTAAATCTCTCCTTCACAACCTCCCACTTGTTTGGACCCATAACTTGTTCCCTTCGCTTGTGCATCAAATGAACAAAACCATTCGTAGTTGGTCCAAGTTCCTCATATGCATCAATGAATTTGTGCAAAGACCCCAAAACAATCTCTAGACTTTGTCGGCTCTCTGGAGGGAGATCTAAAGAACAAAGATCATTTTTCAACCTGTCATAGTGGGATCTACAACTTTCAAGGATAGTTTGTTGCTCAACACCTTGCCATGGAATCTCATCAGGTAAATCAGACGGATAAGTTGATATGTGTGTACAACCCTCAGCCAGTGGAACATATGTCGTCCTCGCTCTAGGAGGATCTTCAGGACCCTGCTCTGCACCCACACCTATTCCATCATCTACAATCCTATCTTGATCTTCATCTCGCTCTGTCGAATTACGGACATCTTTTGAACCTCGCTCTGTCGAATTACGGACATCTTTTGAACCTCGCTCTGCTTCAAATATAGCCATAGCGAAGAGTTAACCTTGTCCAAAAGTTCAAAACACACAAAAATACAAATTATACATTCAATTAAACATTAATGTTCATACCAACAGAAGGTTGAGATCCACGCTCTCCAACAGATGACAAAGGAGAATCATTTGTACCCCTATCAACTCGTTGGTGATCAGATGACTGTGACCCATACAATAAACTCGAACCACACGGTAAATTCGACAACCTTGGACTACCAATTGGAACACCAATTCCTAAAGAATGTGATGACCTCCTACGCTTTCCCCTCGAAGACTCCACTCTTTCCATTTGATATGATTTCTAAATTTACACAAACATTAACAAATTGAAATTGTACATGTTTATCCTACAATCATAAAGCCATATCTTATAAAAAACTACAACAAAATGTAAGGGTGTCTAAAGTAGTATAAGCTAAGATTTTTTGTAAGTCCCTCTCCTAACTCTAATTAATTAACTAAAATTCCTTACCATTACTACTATTGCAACATAAAGATATACTTAATAGTCATTTCATTATCAAATATAAAATATAACACAGTTAATTGTAGAGGTGCATAACAAATGAAGAGGTGCCTAAAGTTGTATAAGTTATTTTTTTTTTGTGAATTCCTCCCCTAACACTCTAAGAGCACTACTATTGCACCATAAAGATAACATTAATAATCATTTCATAATCAGATAAAAAGTATAATGCAGTTAATTGTAATAGTATAGTAACCTTACAAATTTTTCATCGATCACTTATGATTTTAATCTATATCTCAATAAACAAACATTACATAATATTCATAAAAAAAATAATTAGGGAACTCTGTTCAAGAACAGAGTTCAAGAACTCTGTTCATGAACAGAGTTCTTTAACTCTGTTCAAGAACACAACCAATAAAATTTACATGACTATTTTATGATTTAATTTAAAAGTTATATATTTTGATGCTAGTATGATGCACACTACAATGCTAATATGATACACTATCATGCCAATGGAAAGAAACATACACTTTTGATGCAAACACGATGCAAGTATGATGTAAAGTATTTACAAAGTTTCATATTTTGATGCTAGTACTGCGCAAAAATGATGCCCTACTACACTAATATGGCACACAACGATGCTAATATGATGAAACATACATGAACACTGTTCATGAACATGAACTCTGTTCATGAACAGAGTTCACGAACATAAACAGAGTTCATGAACACTGTTCACGAACATGAACAGAGTTCATGAACACTGTTCATGAACAGAGTTCATGAACACTGTTCACGAACATGAACAGAGTTCATGAACACTGTTCATGAAAAGAGTTCATGAACACTGTTCATGAAGAGAGTTCATGAACATAGTTCATATTAAGGGAATAAAGACTGAAATGATGAACATAAAATTAAAAATAAAAAACTAAAAAATCTAATTTCGCGAAATGATACATACCTGTCACCCAAACAGCTAGCGAAAAGACTGTCAATCCACGAAGCCTCGGCGGTTCAGAACACCAACTCTCCAAATAGCAAATATTTCCTTCACACAACACTAGATTATGTTGGCAACTAAAAACTATAAAAATAGGATAACAAAATCAAAACAAAACAAATCAACAATAAAACATACCTTCAATTTAACTGTCAATCCTGCGTGAAAATCGCAACACCAATGACACACCGATAACAGCAGCGCAAAAACAAATGAACAATCCTGCCAACAAAGCACATTTAATCAAATCGTTACAGACAGAGAGACTGTATAGACATCAAACTTCAAATTCAAAAACCAAAATCAGCAAAAAACAATTACTTACACTGGTAGCCGTTGGCTCCACGTCATTACGCCGAGCACAGATCCACGCAGCACCACCGTCGACGAACACAACATCCACCCAACACCCTCGTCACTTACAGATCCTCCCAGCACCCTCGCCACAGAAAACAGCTTCCACAGCCGCGACAGGAAACAACAACAGAGCAGGCACTTGATCAGGCAGCAACAGATGACGAGCAAGCAGCGGAACGGGTGCATCAACAGCAGATGAACGAGAAGTGATAGGGGTGAAGCAACAATGTCATCGTCACAAGCGTCGGTGACGGAGGGTGGCGAAAAACATCTACGAGCCCGCTTGCGGGGTCCAGGTATTTCCAACGCAAAATGCCAAATGGCAGTCGAGGCCGGGCTTTTATGCAAAAAAAGTATTCGACTGACCAATTATTCAGCCGAATAATGGTTCGGCCGAATAATTGTTCGACGGGACAATTATTCGACCGAACAATTATTCGGCCGAATAAACCACCACCCGAATTTTTTTCCGTCCGACAGCGGTTTGCACACATTTCAAGGATAGCCGTTAAACAGAACGGAGAAATGTTAGTGGTTATTCGGCCGAATAACCTCTACATTATTCGGCAGAATAATGAAAATTATTCGTCCAAATAATATTTATTATTTGGCCGAATAATATTTATTATTCGGCCGAATAACCTCCGCTAAGACGATTTTGCACTAGTTTCTCACGAAAGTGTTACCCACCTTCACGTTTTTACCCTTTTATTATTCTTGTAGTCTTAGTAATTGGTTGAAACAATTACTTTTACTCATGGGTAAAAAATATTCTAACCAAGTTTGAAGCTGAGAGTGGTTTCTTCTTATCCATTTATAGCCGAGGGAAAGCGAATGGCCCAAAGAAGAAAGAAGGAACCATGAACTGGTTGGTGCAAATTTTGACCCCCACCACAAAATACATTGAAAATTAAATTCAATCCCATGGTTGTCAATTTGAATGGGAAAAATGTATCACAACACTGGCTCTATATTAGCAAAACTTGTGCCCAAAAAATAGTGTTTACCATAAGATTTGCATCATGGATAATACATAGACAAATCCACTTCCCTAAAATATTTGTTGTAGCTTGGTATGTACAAGTTGACGTGCAATAAGAGTTGAGGAATCCAAAATAATCCATACCATGGAAAAACAGCCATATTAAAATTCTTCTGACAAAGGAAGGGGAGAACATCATAGTACAATCTCAATTTCGATGTGTTTTTTAATGAATTTCCTCTAGAAAGGGAATATTATATCTATACCTCCTTTTAACTCAATTCCTTTGGAATAAAATGTCACAATTTCAATTACACCATTGATGCAACATGTTAACCTTGAAAATTTTGGTATGTTGCGTTACATGTGGCCTAACATTAACCTCTAGAAACAATTATAGGTTCCACCTTTTGTTTGTTTCCTAAGTTGATTAGTTAATGTACTTCAGATGCATAATGCCGATGCATGTTACGTTTGAGTTATCTGTGTCACTATTAGTAGGATTTTTTGTTCCACCCTTCCACCCTTGATTTTCAGAGTGCATGATCAATGAAAAACATGGGTAAATGGGTCAATTGTTATCTTTTAATTGGAAATTAAAGTCCTTAATAAAAACATATTTTTTAATTGAAAATTAAAATTTCACAATTTCAATTACACCATTGTTTTAACATGTTAATCTTGCAAAATTTTATATGTTTCATTAGATGTGGCCTACATTAACCTTCAGAAAGGATTATAGGTTCCATGTTTTCTTTGTTCCTTAAGTTTATCACTTAATTATCTCACTCTCAGTAGGTTGTTTTTTTCCACCCTTAATTTTCAAAGCACGTGATCAATGAAAACATGGGTAAATGAGTATGCTGTTATCATTTAATTGGAAATTAAAGCATATCTTTTAATTGAAAATTAAATTCTTTAATAAAAACATTATTATTAAAGGGTATTTTTTGAATAAAACTTCATTGTTGAAGGGTTATTTTTTCACTAAAACGTTGTGTGAGGGGCAAGATAAAAGTTCAAAACGTAAAAAAAAATTAGTTAGAAGGGTAGAGTTGAAATGAAATTCCAACCCTGATCTCACTCATTAAAATATAATATGTCCTTTTACTTTTGTTGATACTTTTTCAATCATACTTTCTAAAATCCAATACTTTTTAGATCACGTCTTTGCGTTGAATTAGTTCTTCCATTAAGGTGGGTGCATACATATCTCTTATCCCAATGCTTTATTAAAACCCAAAACATATGTTAATCCAAAGTATATGCCTAAGTCAATGCTAACATGATATGCGTTTTAATAGTTTTTATACATGCACTATCTTAAATTACGTTATTAATGAAGTGTGAATTTAATTTTATCTATCATTTTGAAGTGCATTTTTATTTTTGTGTGGTTGGTTTAATCATTATGTTTTTTTTTTCATGTAAGAAAATCCGTAATTCATTAAGACGTAATAAATTACATTGTGTATAGACATCTCTATGTCTTGACTAGCAATCCAACATTGACTGCTTCATGTACTATGGCATAGGTTCATATACACCCCTTTATATAACAATCCTCAAAGGATTTACATCATAGAGTAAAGATCAATTACATCATTTTTAAAACTGTGTAATCTATACATAAATCCATCATTTAACGATTTCAAATGATGTTTTGATCATCAAAAGGAGTAAAAAAAATGTGACTATAAGATGAGGCCTCTCAGCCTCCTACCTTCATCACAAGATCATTGGTCCTGGGTCGAGCTCCTGTAGATTGTCTCCATCGTGTTCCCATAACTTCCATGAGCCCTTAGTTAGTTGTAGTGCTTGCTTTGAGAGGGAATCAACTTGCATGTTCCTTTTTCTATAGATATGATGAAAATTTATATTTTGCAATGTACCAATAAGATGTAAACAATTATGTGCTTCTAATTATAACACCCCTCGACTTAAGCTCATGTAAACTCAGTTAATAATTGTTGCAGTTTTGCTACAGTTTCATATATATTATTTTGAAATCTTTGAATGAATTTTAGTCGTGCAACATTTAATGTTTATTTTATATTCATATGTTTTGTAGATCATAATTTTTTTTAAATATATAACTTTTTATAATATTTAATTCTATCGACAATGGTTGGTGTATAGTTATCGAATGTTTCATATAGTTATTATAAATGTTATTTCACAAAAAATAATTATTATTATAACGAGTAAAATTAATATTTAACGTCACATGAAATGCAATGTTAAAATTAAAATGTCATATAAAAATTTCTTGACATGCAAAGTAGGATGTCAAATTTCAACCCTAGTGAAGACTTATTCATTACGTTTCCCATTCCTTACCCATAACCTTGGTGCCGCAAAGACATATTCATTACTTTTTCGTTGCCTTATTCAAAAACTTAGCGATGCGCCGACTTATTCATTATTTTGTTTCTCCGTATAACATAAAACAAGGAGAGAGCGCATGTTTAGTTGCTAAATTTCCATCATGTCGGCATTCAAGTAATTAATCCCGCGCTATGTTATTCATGAACCAACGACATGCGTTGTTTTACTCATTGACTTAGCGCTTCCTTGTTCATTACTTTAGCGCCAACTTATATATTAAATCGATGTTACTTAATTCAATTTAAACCAAGACATGGTGTCGCATATATGAATGTTAAGCCAATGTTTCTAAAAGAGGGTGTGTTATTTTTGGAGACGTCTAAAAATTTGATGATTTGGTTTGGATGACCATTTTTTTCCGGAATTTGACGTTTTTTTATTTATTATTTTGCAAAATTGTAATTTTTTCATGTTTTAATCATGATTTTGATGATAAAAATAGATTCAACACCCTCAGAAACCCCTGGGGCACTCAAAATTCCAGAACTTGATCCCTGTAACCTGGATTTTGAAAAATTCCAACCAAATTTGTTCAAAACTATACTGGAAAAATCCATCTATTCTAATCCAAATCATCAAATTTTTAGACTATACAGTTATTTTCTATGAAAAAGGCCCACCCGTGTCTAAACTTTGCTAACACTTGTATCAATGTGTTTCCCATTAAAACCACGTAATTAGATAATGCTCTTACTAAATAATCTCATGAAATGCTTGAGTGAAAAGGGGGCACATGATCTTAGGGAAGTGTAACCTTAGTTTGATGATGTCGCATAACCTTTTCTTAACTTATTGCATTTACCCATTAAAGTTAACATATATGCCTTTTTTAACTTTACACTAGTGCCACATCGATATTTAACCTTCTAGCTATCGAGCTTAGTCCTATGGACGCAGTAGTCATCAGAACTCCATCGTGTATCGGTGCACTAATTCTTAATCCTCTGCATGTGGTTGATGTCGTAACTCCTAAACCTCCCAAATTCATCGCTTACGTAATACTTATGTTAACAATCGAGTGAAGGTGTGCTATATTTTTTTTGAACATTTGATCCATGCTAGCTTGTAAGCTACCTTCGAGTCAATTCTAAGTGAACACTAGCATGTCATTTAAGTGAGTGGTGCGTAATTTTATGCCTGGTGTCTCATAACATTCAACTTAACATTATGATCTCCATTCTCCATTCAATGCTTTAAGCTTTATAGTGAGGATGAGGAGCAAGTGATGCAGATTAGTGTTTTAGTTGACGGGAAGCTATTAAAGGCGTTTTGGTACTTTTGGAGCTTGAATTTGAATTTTGTCAGTTGCACTGGGTTTGTAATGAGGAGAATATCATAGTTGGATTAGCTCCTTGGTGAAAAATTCACTTTTACTGGGCAAAAAAATTCCGCACGAAAGCATTTTTTAAATCAAAGTCAAGTCCCCATTCTTGCAAATGCTTCACTCAAATCCAATTATGTCAAGTCCCCTACTATTTGTGCTATATAGGATTTCTGTGTGCAAGTAGGAATTGACACCAATAATCAGTGATCGAGAGATATTAATCTTTGAACTAGGCCAATTGGTCACTTGGTGCATCTCATGCTTGACATCTGGCGAATGATTGATTCGTTCTTGAAACCAACTCTAAGTCAACCAATGAACAATAAATGGCATATAGAGATGTTCAGAGCTAAGTGAAGGCATTAATACGAGGTAAAACCATGTATATCATGAAATATAGGGAGAAGGCATATGGCACATGAGACCCACCAGATGTAGCCTAAATGAAGTTGTGGCATGAAGTGATTTGATTGTGCAAGGCTTCAAGGATTAGTATAAGAAAATTACCAAGGATATGATCTATAGAGCATGTCAATCATCATATCATGGCTTAAATTGAAGAGTAGCGACTTATCCTGGCTTGATACTTTCCATGCATTTCTCAAACCTAGCAATGCAAGATATAAAATCAGAATTGGAAGACAATGATTGGGAACCACACATAAGAGGCTCACAAGTAACATAAAGGACCCTGGAATTGATGCTTAGAAGACTCGATCAACTATCAAAGTCCTAATGGTTATCATGTTAAAGCAAGTGATCAATGAATGGGAAAACAACTAAGTCAAATAGTTCAAATAACCCATTCAAGGAAAATAATAGCGTCATCGAAGATCATAATGGGAATTCAAGTTGTCAAACTTCTTTCAAAACATTCATAATTTATGAATCAATCAAGGTCACACTCATAAACTCAAAATTTAGTATAGGAAGTCCTTGCTTTTCTCCTCCAAGGTCAAGAAATATAAAGGATGTTGTTGTGGCCACAACAACTTGATTGTCCCCTATCCCTTACCCTTTTAGGTATTCACATCAACAAGCTAGATGGTTGTTTGGAAGAGGTAGGTTGTGTTGGAACAACTTTGGTTGGTATAGTCATCATCATTCTTACCTATGCTGATGATATTGTTCTTATGGTGAGGATTCCCTATGATCTCGACAATCAACTAAAAATTCTAAAGGGTTTTTTCTCTATTATGTGTATGACTATTAACATTGACAAATAAAAGGTTATGATAATATAATCCCAAAATATCACTTATGATAATTTCGTATATGAAAACAACAACTTTGACGAATTGCGTTCATACAAATATATTGGAATTGATCTTCATCATTAGCTTAATTGGAACTACATCATTGAGAAAATGATTAATGGAGGGTGGACATCTTATTATGGACTTGGAAAAATAGTTGTAAATCAATAGACCTTTTGTTGGTTGTGGAGCCTGATCTTTCAGATTCAGAGATGTTATTCAATCGTGTTTGTACTCCAGGCTTATTGTACACTCGTTCCCCAATGTTGGGGTTCGGGGGCAATGCCCACGAGAAATTTTTTTGGGGTTGTTTTCGCCAACAGTTTACGGGCCCATGGTTTTGGGTAACCCATGGTATTTTCCCATTGTATCTCCCCTATAAAATAAATACATTGTAACACAACTAGGGTTGATGTATTAGGTTTTATGCATTGTAAAGATCTCTAAGATCGGAAAAGAGAGACTGTGAGAGAGTGTGAAGAGGAAGTGCAGTAGATGTGCTGCAGGTTGTATCCCTTCACTTTGTTGGATGGTATAATAATAAGGACTGGCAATTTCAGTGTGGACGTAGCCTATCTTGGGTGAACCACGATATATTGGTGTCTCTCTTGTAATGTGTATGTGTGATTATATTTTCATTTATGTTTATTGTTATTGCTCTGCGATCCTGTTTTTCTAACAATTGGTATCATAGCCAAAGGTATATTTGGAAGATAAACCCGCAGGAAGCTAGGGTTTCTGGTTCGAGTGGGAGCAATGGCGGAAGAAGGAAAGTTTAAGGTCGAGAAGTTTAATGGCCAAAACTACCAGTTATGGAAGATGCAAATGGAGGACTATATGTACCAAAAGGATATATTCCTACCATTGGGAGGAAGAGCAAAGCAGCTAACGACTATGAAGGTAGAAGAATGGGAGGTTCTTGACAGAAAGGCACTGGGAACAATACGTCTGTCCCTGGCTTCATCAGTGGCTTTCAATATCTCAAAAGAAAAGACAACGGAGGGTTTGATGAGCATGTTGGGTAAGATGTATGAAAAACCCTCGGCCTCCAACAAGGTATTTCTAATGAAGCATTTATTTAATATGAAGATGTATGATGGTGGATCTGTTACTGATAATTTAAATGAATTTAATACGGTTACAAATCAACTAAGTTATGTAAGTGTGAACTTCGATGATGAGGTTAGGGATCTTCTAATCTTGTGTTCATTGCCAGAAAGATGGAATAGCTTGGTCATGGCTGTAAGTAACTCTGTCTCTGGTTCAAACACCTTGAAATTTGATAATGTTATTGGTGTTATTCTTAGCGAGGAAATGCGAAGAAAAAACACAGGTGAGACATCAGGTAATGCTTTGACCATGGAGAGCAGGGGAAGACAAAAGGAGAGAGGAAAGAGCCAAGGTAATCATGGCAAGTCTAAAATGGGTAGATCCAAGTCCATACTGGGAAAGATAGAGTGATGGAACTGTGGAAAGAAAGGACATTTGAAGAAAGACTGCAGATCTCTAAAGAAGAAAGGAGATGGACAACATGAAACTACCTAGGAAGCAAATGTAGCAGGTGATATGTTACAAGATGCTTTGATTCTTGCATTAGATAATACTAGTGATTATTGGGTAGTAGATTAATGGGTTTCATGTCATGCTACACCCCACAGGAAATATTTTCATGATTATGTTCTAGGCGATTTTGGACATGTTTTATTGGGTGATGATGAGCCGTGTAAAATTGTTGGGATGGGTAAAAGGTATGGATAAAATTTAAGAATGGAACTGATTGGCTGTTGAAAGATGTAAGGCACATTCCTGCTATGAAAATAAATCTGATCTCAACAGGGCAGTTGGGAGATGGTGGCTGTCTATCTACGTTTGGAGAAACGTGGTGGAAGATCACTAAAGGATCAATGGTGATAGCAAACGGATACAAGGTAGGTACATTGTATTTATGTCCTCATAATACTAACCATTCTATCTCTTTATCTTCCACATGAACAGATACAACATTGTGGCATCATAGGCTTGGCCACATGAGTGAGAAGGGGATGCAGATTCTTCGCTCAAGGAAGTTGCTGCCAGATTTGAAGCAGGTAAGTTTGGAATTCTGTGAGAACTGTGTTTATGATAACCATAAGAGAGTCAGATTTCACAGGGTTGGAAAACAGAAGAAGAATGAAAAGTTAGATCTTGTGCATATAGATGTATGGGGACCGGCTCAGGTACAATTTCTTGGTGGCTCTCATTATTATGTTACATTTATTGATGATGCAACTAGAAAAACTTGGGTTTATTGCATTAGACATAAATCTGATGTGTTTGCTACTTTTAAGAAGTGGAAAGCTGTTAAGGTTGAAGAGTTATATCACATACTTTTATGCTTGAGCAAGTTTAGCAACAATTTGAATTAGGATCTTTTTTCTTCAAGTTTTTTGAATATAGCAACGGTGGATAGAAGGCAAGTAGTGGTGATATTATTGACATAATGGTATACCACTCTAGGTTTATAGAGTTCAGTTATTGGATCTTATTCTTGATGACCACACTAGAGCACTAGAAGATATAGATGTCATGAGGGACTCATTAGGATAGAAGGGAATTTTTTTTATATTGTGTTGCATATGGTTGAGATAAATTCCTGGATGATTAATTGTTGTATGGGTGAGATACCTGTTGAAATTAATTATGGTGGGTGTCTTGTTCTTTTTGAAGTTCCGTGGCTTGGGTTGGGTTGCATGAAACTAGAACCACATAGGTGTTTTTATTTCATGTGAGTAGAGACACATAACATACATGAATGTTGGAGTTGAAAGTAGCCTTTTAAGTCATCTTTGAAGCACTTGGAGGAGAACACCTGATTTTTTTTAACTATGTGTTTTAGTCAAGTCTTCAATTTTTATTTAGTTAATAACTTTTTACTTTGCATGAAATTTCAATTTTGTGAAAAAATGCTTCCTTTGACTGAATATATGCAAAATACACACTAATAGGGAGAGTTTACAAAATAAAGTGGGCCATGTGGGTGACCAACACATGATAAAAATAGTTATGCTAAATTTAGTCTTCGAAGGAATACTTAGGGCTTAATTCAAAGAAGAACATGAACATGAAAGTGACTTGATCCCTTCAAGCACGAGCCTTCAAGGGTGTTTTATGGTGGCAAAGGGGATGGTGAGGATGGCGATGGTGACAACGCGGGAATGAGGAGGATGATGGTGACATTGATGGTGGAAATGGGAATGGGGATGGAATTCGATGCTGATGATCGTGACAATGGGGATGATGAGGATGGCGACGGTGACAACATGGGCATGGGGAGGATGGTGTCGATGTTGATGGTGGAAATGAGCATTTTATTGATGAAGCATGACGGTGATTGGAAAATGAACATGGTTTAAAACATTTAATGCTTTAAATACCAATATAATGGTGTCAAGAATACATCAATGTACGGTAATATTAACTTAAACATAACATAAACATGAAATAAAAAATCTAAGGTAACAAGATCTATATAACATGAACTGAACTATCTAACATAACATGAAATAAAAAATATAACATGAATAACGTTAGATATGCATGGATAAATAATTACATGACTAATATATGTACATAGCATGAAATAGTTACCTCATTCAATTAGGCCATCTGGATCCTCTCTGTTTCTGATTATCTCCAACAATCTCTCGTGCTCTGGGTGAGGTAGATGGTAGCATAGCCTGTTCAAGCTCTCTGTCGACATTGTTTGTACCAACTATCAAGTGTGTGTAGTGATACACCCATGAACCTAGTTTGTAATCCATGTATACATACCCATCGGTCATTGGTGAATTTCCATTTATTGTAAGATATTCACCCTGAACAACCATCGAGCCAGTCGAAAAGTCAATGCCCTCACTATCAATGGATGATGTGAGGAGGGTTTGATTCCCTTGGATGCATCGTGCCAACCAATAATTCATGTGCTATTCATTTTCTTTCAGGGTGACAACTGCATAGATGTGTCCTGCAAAAATGCATTTCATGGTCAAATTCAGACATGTAGGGGTTTGATAACATGGTTAAATAAAAAAGAAGGATACCGAGATATGGTTGTAGAAATATCTACTTGGATGTACAAGATCAGATATATGATCATAGTCATTCGGAATAGAGGACTAGCCTTCCTCTAACTAGATTATTTCAACAACTACATGTGGGTCTATTGCAAGTGATACGTGATCCCAATCATCAACCCAGTCCATTTATTCGCACTCATCCCACTCACCGCTGCTGCAAGGCCCACAAAAGCAAGCAAGTTTCCGCGTCCAGATTTCAAATAAGGGGTTGTTTGAGCTTTGAACCGAATGAAATCCAAGGGTCCCTTGCATAGTATTGCAACTATAAGAACGTGATCGATCTATATCAACCAATTTCTAGAAATTTCTCACCACATGTCCTCTACCTGTCGATGTCTGCTGCTCGAAGGATTGAAATGAATTTTTTGCAGAGAACCATTGAATTATGGATTCTGCATCTTGGATATGAGGGTTCATCATACACCTCATCTCCTCCCTTCATAGCGTGGTTTTGATACATGCTCTAACCCCATCATGCTCGCCCTTCCCATGCCCGGTCTCAAAATAGTTCCATATATTAGGCACACCATAAGTCTTGTGGAAAATACTCAACCACTAGAATACACATGCACTATGATGGATTCTAGTATGTCTATCAATGATTAGGCCCAAGGTATGCATGTTGATCAAGTTTGGCAAGTTTTGTTTATAGAGTTCATTGGTTTTGAGCTTCATAGTTGTATGTGAAATGTATGTAATGATCCATTTTGGACCACATACTATGTTTAAGGGGAAGAGGTACCATTGAGTGATATATCCCCTTAACTTGAGAATGATTGTGACATCTCCAATTTAATTCATACATTAGGGGAGAGTTTAGATGTTTTCCCTCATGTTAACATATTTGTGGAAGAACTCGTATATCAAATTTTTCATTCTAATCAAATTCATGTATTTCTTTACACGCTTGTTACTCTATTAGTTTTCTTTAAAAAAATGTGTCTTATATGAAATTGATATTTGGAATTGCAACATTCATGTATATATATATCAATTTGAACAAAAATCAAGCACATATATAATTTTTTTACAATCTATAATCTTTAAATTTGAATGAATACTCTATCTTCAACATTTGGATATCACAAGGGTAGACAACTCATACAATTCATGTAGAAAACTTGTCACGATACCTTTTCTTAATAGTTCCTTACTTGCATTGCAAAACAAGTGAACTCCAATCTATCCAACAATTGTAATCAAATGGTCCAATGTTCCAAACAGAGCAGAATTGTTGAGTGTAAATGTTGAGTGCAAGAGTTACAAAATTGAAATCCTACGAAGCATAGCTCAGTTTACTGCGTAAGAGTGAAAATTGAAATTTTGGATGATGTGCAGGAAATGTTACTCTATCTTTTTCAGACAGAGGAGCACGCACGCACTATTAGTGCGCGTGCGCTATTAATGCGCGCACGCTCCTTTGTGCATTAACTAATCAATGTTTGCCACCAACATTCAGGGTACGACCATGGTAGAATTTGCTAGATGTCGGCTGGTCTGGGAGCACAAGCGCGTTTATAGTGCACGTGTGCTCTTGTCTCATTAATTTGGTTGGTGAACGTTCATGTATTGTATTTTGAGTATCTATATATATATATTTACATTAATGGAACATTGGTGATCTTGAATAAAGTTTAGAGAGATATAGGGGGGGAATTGTGGGTTATGGGTGTAGGGAGAGAAAGAGGGGGAGGGGGGTAGTGGGTTATGGGTTTAGGGATAGAAAGAAGGGGAGGGGGTTAGTGGGTTATGGGTTATGGGTTTAGGGATAGAAAGAGGGGGAGGGGGAGGGGGGGTGGTGGGTTATGGGTTTAGGGGGGGGGTTGCGGGTTGTGAGTTTAAGGGGAGAGAGAGGGGGGACATTGTGGGTTGTTGATTTAGGGGAGAGACACTACTACATTTTGACCCAAAATCCGACGGAAAAATTCGACGGTGCGTGGATTTATCTTTATAAACTTACCAAAAAACACAAGTGTACAATTTTTTTTTTAAATGTGGCAACAAGCATCGGCTATGCAACGACACGTTTAGTAAACGTCGGTTACACGACGTCTCTTTTAGTACACGTCGGTTAAGCGACAGTGAAGAGAGCACGTTTAATAGGGGAGTTATATGAAATATGTATAGCCGTCGCATAGCCGACGTGTACTAAAAGAGATGCCATTTAACTCCACGCGTCCTAAACAAGCCGTCGCATATTCGACGCTTGTGGCCATTATTTGAAAACATTCATATAAATAGAGATGTAGGCCTAGGTTCATAATCTCACACACCCACTCTCGCACAAATCTCTTGGACAAGAAATGCGAAATTCCTAAGGAGTATTAGGGTTTGGTTTTTGGCCTTGTGCTTTTGTGGGGATCTTCCCACTTGGTCTTGGAATTTGGTCTTGCTCTTTGGGTGACTTCTCTCTTGAAGTATCTCTTGGTTAATTTCTTGGTTTAGGGTTTGGTTTTTGGCCTTGTGCCTTTGTGGGGATCTTCCCACTTGGTCTTGGAATTTGGTCTTGCTCTTTTTTTGACTTCTCTCTTGAAGTATCTCTTGGTTAATTTATTTGTTTAGGGTTTGTTTTTTGGCCTTGTGCCTTTGTGGGGATCTTCCCACTTGGTCTCGGATTTTGGTCGTGCTCTTTGGTGACTTCTCTCTTGAAGTATCTCTTGGTTAATTTCTAATTGGTTTATCATTGGTAAATCTTTGTTGGAGAAAGTTTGTCCTCTTGTGTTAGGGTTTACCCTCACTAGTTAGGGTTTTCTCTTGTGGATTTGGCTTTGACTCTTGTGGAAAAGAAGATTCATCATATACTTGGTTTTGTTTTGAGTTAGGGTTTACCCTCACTTAGGGTTTTCTCTTGTGGATTTGGCTTTGACTATTGTGGAAAAGAAGATTCATCATATACTTGGTCTTGTCTTGAGTACTTAGGGTTTACTCATGTGGATTTGGTTTTAACCATTGTGGAAAAGAGGACTCATCATATACTTGGTCTTGTCTTGAGTTAGGTTTTACTCATGTGGATTTGGTTTTAACCATTGTGGAAAAGAAGACTCATTATATACTTGGTCTTGTCTTGAGTTAGGGTTGACTCATATATTGTGGATTTGGTTCTAACCCTTGTGGAAAAGAAGACTCATCATATACTTGGGTTTGCTCGTACTTTGTTCTTAGGGTTTGAGTAATAAAATGCCACGTAACAATAATGTTACAGGTCATCAAGATCATCTTGAACAAAATCGAGAATTGCTTGCTAGGTTGTGGGATGGAGTGGAAAGAAGGGGTGATGGAAAATGTTATTGTCCTTGCAATCGATGTAGGGGATTTAATAAGAGAAGGTTACTGATCTCAACAGCTAAAAAAGATTGTAGGGAACATGGACATGTTGAGGGGGGGCATGAATATCATCCATTGGTAAGTCATAATTCATTATATATCATGCGGTTTGTTTGTGCCAGAAATTGTTTCCAGGCCACAAAGAAACAAGCCAACACAATCTCAAAAATACAATAAAGTAAAAGTAGGTTTTAGGCTAAGTTGCCAGGGTACTTGGGTACTGGGACGGGTACGGGTACACCACTTTTTGAAATAGGGTACTTGGGTACGTCGGGGTACTGTAGACACACACACACACACACACACACACACACATATACAATTTTATAAGTAATAATTATATTAATATATTTATAATTAAATATAAATATAATTAATAAAACTGAAAATTAAGCTAAATTAAAATTAATAATTATTAATACGAAAAAATTTAAAATTGAAAAACTTTAAAATTATTGCAGGAACATTTTCTTTTATGATAATCTGTCTGTAGCCATATCAAGGAACTCGGCCACTAGTTGTTGTTTACCTTTTGATATATACCCATCCATGTTTGATTCCATTCAAATGCTTTTTTCCTTTTTGTTAGTGCGCTCCATTTTATGAAATCTGTAAAAGCCTACTTGTCCTTTTGAAATGTCTCATGCAGACGTGTTTTAACTATTAGTATGAGGTTGCAAAGGTCATCATGCTAAAAACCTTAGGTTTATTTTCCGAAACATTAAACTCGCCTTGATTTGTAGTTGGCAATGTGGCATCCTTGATAATTGGATTTTTAAGGACCCTAATTCGTTTTACCATTTTGTCAAAAAGCCAATTAATCCTATTTTCTGTTGCTAGGTTTGACAAACTGGAAAGCAAGTTGACTGTCTTATTATAATTAGCATTTATGCTAATCCTACCAAAGCTACAAACAGGCCTTGAATAAGCTGCAGTTTATCTTGCTTGGTTGGTTAACTGTGCTTGGAAAGCATGCTGATTTGACCAAGCTAAAGTCATATAAAAACTTGCTATTCTGAAACCTTAAGTGAAATTGGCCATTCCAACCTAGAACTCTATCTCCTTTTCATGTGGGGTAGGATTCCTGAAATTGTCAATGTTACTCCATGAGTGGATTTCATAACTGACAAGCTGTGTTGACCTTGGAACTTTATTCTCGGGGGAAATTGCTAAAGTGATTGGATTACAACATGACTGAATATATGACAGTGAGATGGCAGTTTGTCAAATATTGCTATCCTGGAAAGAATACTAAGCCTGGTGTGCTGATTAGACATAGCATAACCTTGGAAAAAGTGTGATGTGATGATACTTGTAAACATATTAGTTATTATACTGAAAGACAGCTAAATGAATGAGGTAAATGCACTCTAATAGGCAGTTCTCATGCATGTTCTCTAATTACAGCCATGCAAACAACAGAAATTATGAGACAGAGCCGTTGTAGTAGTTGTTTTTCTGAGTACTCATGTCCATTCATTAACACCATGTATATTGGGCCAGCGTTTGACATGAGCAACCTGAATCTTTAGTTTGGCAAGCATGCTAATGGGTGTATAACTTTTAAGTTGTATAATATAAAGTTAGATATATGTATAGCCGTTTGACAAACTGGAAAGCAAGTTGGTTGTCTTATTATAATTAGCATTTATGCTAATCCTACCAAAGCTACAAACAGGCCTTGAATAAAAGTTGCAGTTTATCTTGCTTGGTTGGTTAACTGTGGTTGGAAAGCATGCTGATTTGACCAAGCTAAAGTCATAAAAAAACTTGCTATTCTGAAACCTTAAGTGAAATTGGCCATTCCAACCTAGAACTCAATATCCTTTTCATGTGGGGTAGGATTCCTGAAATTGTCAATGTTACTCCATGAGTGGATTTCATAACTGACAAGCTGTGTTGACCTTGGAACTTTATTATCGGGGGAAATTGTTAAAGTGATTAGATTACAGCATGACTGAATATATGACCGTGAGATGGCAGTTTGTCAAATATTACTATCCTGGAAACAATACTAAGCCTGGTGTGCTGATTAGACATATCATAACCTTGGAAAAAGTGTGATGTGATGATACTTGTAAACATATTAGTTATTATATTGAAAGACAGCTAAATGAATGAGGTAAAAGCACTCTAATAGGCAGTTCTCATGCATGTTCTCTAATTACAGCCATGCAAACAGCAGAAATTATGAGACAGATCCGTTGTAGTAGTTGTTTTTCTGATTCATGTCCATTCATTAACACCATGTATATTGGGCCAGCCTTTGACATGAGCAACCTGAATCTTTAGTTTGGCAAGCATGCTAATGGGTGTATAACGTTTAAGTTGTATAATCTAAGGTTTTAAATTTACAGTATTACATTACTGTATAGTGTTTGAAGTTCATTCATTAAAGACAAGCACTACCAGCATACAAACCATAAAGCAGCAATGAATTTATCAATTATGTAACTAAACAAGTTAAAAATGAAGCCAAAACACAGACTAAAGGGTAAAAAGGATCATATATATTTCATAATTCTGTTCAGCAAATACACATGAGAGTTACAGTACTTAGGCGCTCATAAACAAGTCACAGACATCCTTAAGCCAACCAAAAATCGAACTCTGTTTCTGTCTTTCTTCTCACTCTAAATACTATTTTTTACAAAATTCGTTAGGGTCTAAACCCTAACTGCTTTCAACCAAATCCTCGATGGGTTAAAGTGAAATAAAGTCTTTCCTCTAGAACATAACTAAAAAACTAACTAATTAAAGCATTTATTAAAAGCTCCATAAGTAACTGACTAACTGCCAATTCAAAGGTCTTTGGCAGCTTCGACTAGTAAGGCTATTCCATCCGAGATTTGGGCCTTTTTCTAGCTCTCTTCTGCTCATCTTTTGTCTCTGCTAACTTCCTTGTAAGCTTTTCATTCTTCTGCTGCAAGTCTTTGACATTCTGCTTCAATTCTGCATAATGCAAATCTGTGCTTCTCTTTCTCTTCAAGGCTTCTTTAGACACTGTTATTAGCTCTTGATAATTTTCATTCACTTCCAGTAAGTATTCTCTTAGCCTTCTATTTGCTAAGACTAGGGCATCATTAGTCTCTTGCATGCATGCCATTTGATGCCTATATTGTTTGATGGTTCTTTGCAGGTTCTCCATGTCTGAGTCAAAAACCTTCCCTGTTATGGTATTTTGCATCTCACTGTGCAGCCAAGGGACATTCAGTCTTCTGAAAATATCCTCATCTTCCCGTAACAGCTCTGAAGATACACCATGAAAAATAGGGTTCTCCTGGCTTGTTGTTTCAATGGGTGTAGTTTCATCTATCAAGTTCTGATTTTCAGAATAAGAAACCTCAATTTCCTTCTTTTGTTGTTCCTTTATTATTTCATCTTTTAATTCCAGAAACACAGCAGATAATTTTGTTTGAGTGAGACTGGAATCTTTTGCTGACTTCAATGACCTTTTTTCTTTTGTATGCTCAGAAACTGGACTGTTTATAACTGCTTCCTTCTTGATCTTGAGTTCTTCATCTGAAGATTCATCATCAATTACATTTATCTCTTCTGTCTTCATTCTAGGGTTTAGCAACTTTTTCATATTCAGCCTTAACTTGTTTTTAGATCTGGTTTTTGGTCTCCATTCTGAAACAAGTTCTTTTACCATCTTCAAAGTTTTTCCTTGATGCTTAATTGTGGCTAGCTCTATACCTTCGATTTTGGTTTTCTCTTTCTTTGGCTTCTTTGTTTTATCTTCTTGACTGTACTTTTCTGTGTATTCCATCCCAGCTTCAGTTTTGAGAGTGAATTCATCCTCTTCTAGTAAATATCCCTCATCCTTAGATAGGACAGTGATGGGGCTTCTTCGTTGAACCTTAATGTCCTCTTTTTCTAGAGCACCCTTTTCTGTGACAACAATTTTCTCTTCATTGAGAGTTTCTGCTGGCGCCATGTGTTTCTCAGGATGATCTTCTTGTTGTGGAAACAATGAATATTTACCTTTACTGTCAGCTACAACCCTTTGAGGTTCATTGTTACCCTTCAAAGGTTTTGGTTCTTCTTCAAATTTAATTTCTTTTTTGTCTTCAGACTTGCTCTCCTGACCTAGTTTTCTGACTAGAGATTGACCTTTGTCTACACGCTTTTTAGCTTGCTGCTCTTTTTGCTTGGTCTGAAAACCAGACCAAAACAAGAAATGCTCCCATGTCTTCCCTTCTTGTTGTAGAACTGTGCTGATAATAAGCTTAATCAGACCATGATGGAAGATGGATTGTGTAGTATGATCATGATGCCCCTTAATCCTGCTTGACATCTTTTGCAGACTTCTGAATAAGAAGAAAGGAAGGTTCATTTTGGATTCACCAATCAGATGCTGTAGAAATCTAAATTGGTATTTGAAAACATAAGCATATTTGCCTTCACAAGTGATATAGTTTTGTAGAATTTTAATGGGCTGCACCCATTCATCCCTGACCTCCTGGATTAACACCCCTTTGTGCCAGTCTGGAGTAATACCAGGTAAAAGGTACCTTTGATCATCAAAAGTGAAAGGCATTTTTTTGAACCACATTTCACCTTCATTCTTGACTCCTGTAGCTTCAGCAACTAAATCCACAGTCAGTTTAAACTTTAAAGTATCAAATACTATCATGTCCTCCTTATAGCTTTGGGCAAATTTATAAGAAACCTCAGTGTTATAGCCATTGATTTTCCTGAAGAATTCCAACCAACCAGCACTTTGAAAAAGCTTTGCATAATCTGGAAATTTGTCAATCCAATTTAGCTCAGTGGGTTCGATTCTATTTGTTTTGCCACTTTTACCCATCTGCTTTCAACTACTGAAACCTATGTACTTTTGGAGTTTTATTGATGAGCTAACAGGATGCTTTCAGATTTTGAAGAAGTAGTGGCTTAATGTATCGCTAAATTTCAAATTTCCACTTGTCACAGTGTCTCAAAGAACTCTTAAACTGATCTATTTTTGACAGGAGCTTTGTTTAGAACCTATATTCATGTTTTCCCTAATGAATTTTAAGAAAACAAGCTTTTCTGAGAAAAAACCCCAATTTAGCAGCTGCTATCGGTTTAATGTGGAATACCCTATTCTCTCTTTGCTGTGGATGTTTAAATCAATTTTTTAGGTACCTGGTTGTTCAATTCCTCTATGCAAGTGTCTTCAGGTCTTTAATTCACTACCAGCTGGCAGAACGAGCAAGCCGTAATTTCTCTGTAACTGCAACTTCTGGCTTTCAGGCACCTGTCCTCTCTCCACCTATTTTCCAGCTTCGTGATGTATCTGTGAAATAACTCCTTTCACGTCAAATTCATCTAACACCTCCTCCTGTCATGATATGCACTGTTCCAGCTATTAATCTCCACGATCTCTTCCACGATCCAACAGCACCTGTTTTCATAATTACTACTGGAGCAACACGTATCAACAACCTTCATTCATGTGATTAGTCACTTAGCAATGAAACCATGCGAAAATTTAGCTTAAAAAATAATGATTTCGGCTGGCCCGATATTCTTGTAGCGCCACTGTATTAACTTTTCATGATTGCGCTACAAGAATAATCTGCATTCAAATTTTGGCCCAATTTCAACTATTTTTCCAGTTTAAATGATAAACCACACTCTTTGAGTATGTTTGTGACATCCTTACTTAATATAAATCCTATTTATCCCTTGAAATCCTAAAAGAAAATAATAAGAAATCTTAAAGCAAGCAAAAAATTTAAAATTTCATTTGAAAATCAAAAAATTCCTAAAGGAAGCAAAATGAGAAAAATTTAGCAAACGAGCAAAATTAAAATCAAAATCACGATCAAAATATAAAATCGAAGTAAACAAGTTCATGACTTAACACAGTCTTTATATTGAGAGTTTTTGTAATTGTATATTGTATCATTTTTATTTTTGTTACTTATTAATCGATCACATGGCTAACATTCTTTGTATGATGTTTTAATTGTAATTATAAAGCAAGGGCCTCCTAGGGCTGTTCCGAACATGGAGAATGTGGTAATTGCGGAACAACTAGCGCAGGAAGAACAATATGCAGGTCCTTCGAATACTGATCGTGATCAAGTTAATGATGATCATATGGAATTAAACGATGATCATGATGACGATAACATAATTGAGGATGATGGTGCAAATACATTAATCAATGATGCATTTAATGTTAGAATGGACGATGATCAACATCATGCACCGCCAATTGATGACTTCGAAGATATTAATGATTTACCTACACTTGAGAAGGCGACGAAACCGCTTTTTGAAGGCTCCCCCATAAGTGTTCTCTCTGCTGTGTTGCTGATAATGAACTTTAAGGTTATGAATGGTTTTTCAAACACATCCATCACGCTGGTGTTAAGGTACGCATGTGATTATATGTGATCCGTCGGATCTCAACTTTAGTGCATATACTCCAAAACTATGTCACACCTTTCAATCAAAACCACTTTGATCTTATAATATACTCCAAAAAATAAGGATGTATTTGTTGTCGTTAATATCATGCTCTTCAAATATTTATACTAACCATTTTTTTTAAATTTGTTGTAACAGCTTGATAGGTGAATATTTTTTACCGACATCAAATAAATTACCTCGCACATATCGAGATTTAACTTCCATCATGAAATATGTTGGAATGGAGTATCAAGCAATTGATGCATGTCCTAATGATCATATTTTATATTATAATCAGTATGAGCTTGCAACAGAATGCCCTATATGTCATAGCAGTAGATACCGAACAGATCAAGTAACCAAAAAGGTGTCTCATAAGGTTCTTCGTTATATTCCCATTATTCCATGCTTGCAACGACTGTTTAGGTGCATAAACATAGCTCAATTTATGGATTACCACGCACGGAATAGAAGTGGAGATGATATTCTGCGAATGCCTGCAGATGGTTCTGCATTTACAGACATGGAGGAAAAATGGCCACACTTTAAAGAAGAACCTCGTAATGCTAGACTTTCTTTGGCAGCGGATGGTGTCAATCCACATGCAGAGATGAGATCTACTAACTCGGTCTGGCCTGTTTTTGTTATCAACAATAACATTCCTCCATGGATGTCAATAAAGAGGGAGCATATAATGTTGGCAATGATTGTTCCAGGTATAATTTGTACTTTAGAACAGTGTTTTTTTAATGCATATTTAGTATTTAATTTGTCATGAAGATCAATATTGTTGCATATTCATGTCATATATATTTTTCATTTACTTATATGTATTGTATTTGTTGTTTTCTTTTAGGTAAGTTCCAAGTTAAAGATATGAATGTATATATCGAGCCTCTTGTTGATGAACTACTTAAGCTATGGAATGGTGTCACTATGTATGATGTCTCTAGACTAGTAGGGAAAAGGGAATTTCAATTCCATGCAATGCTTGCCTGGACAATTCACGATGCTCCAGGGCTAACACATTTTTGTGGTCTTCAAACAAAGGGAAAATTTGCATGTCCAGTTTGTGGTCCCAAGATGAAATCTCGTCATTCAAAGAGTTTGTGTAAGGTAGTGTTTGATGAGTATAGCCACTTCCTCTCTAAGAATCATAGGTATCGAACTACCGAAAAACATCTTTTTAATGGGAAGGAGGAGACCGCATTAAAACCACAGAGAATGACACCTCACATATGGAAGTTGCAATATAATAGAAATCGTCAAGGTATGATCATTCAATTTGTCTATCTTATATATTCGTATTGATCATCTCTTATATGTTTTTAATGTTTTATTTTGGATTGTAATAATTTTTTTTACTGTAATATACTACATTTTAATCTCTTTAACTTATATATTGATTACTAATGGTCTGCATGAACATCATGAAGTTGTAAATGGGCTTCCACGAGGAATGAAAAGTTATCCGAAACAATTTAGTAGGCTGCCTTACTATGAGCACTTACTAGTTGTTCATTTATTTGATACAATGCATATCGGAAAGAATGTAACTGAAACACTATGGCGAATATTAGACGGAAGGAGTGACAAAGAAAAAATTGTCAAAATTTGCAGTGACATTCATGAATCCAATCATGCAATGAAAGATATCATTGAACATTTAAACAACGATGGAGACCAAATTAATATAAGGTCACTTCCATGGTTATTGACTGAGCAACAAAGCAATGCAGTAAAAGAAGTGATACAAAAAATGAAATTTCCCACAGGATTTTGTTCGAACATAAAGAATATCTTAACAAGGAAAGGTGATTTTGGCGGGGTAAAAACGCATGATTGGCATATCTTCATTAAGGTAATTATATTTTTGGTATATATATTGGTATATTACAATTCTGCATGTTTTTTGTTACTTTTTTTCTTAATTTTGAAAAATATATTGATGAGACGTGTTCATTGTTACAGTATGTTCTACCTGTATCTCTCCCAGACAACTTTGACAATATTGTCAAACAGGTCATATATGATCTTGGAAAATACATGAGGTAATTAGAAACAATATTTTTCACGCATCATCATGTAATTTTTTTAATTCGTTGCATAACTTATATGAATTGACATTTGTTTTAGTCAATCATGTAGATTTGACGTACTACAATCTTAAATTTTCGTCGTTAAATGATATCATTATTTTCTTGCTTTACATGTAGATGGTTGTCATCGAAAGAAATCCACAAAGAAGATATAAAGTATTGGAAGAGAGAAATTCCTCGTTTAATGTGTCAAATGCAGAGATTTCTACCTTCGGCATTTTTCAATGCACAAGAACACTACCTCATACACCAAGTTGAGGAGATTGAATTGTGTGGACCTGTACATGCAAGGTCCATGTGGATGGTTGAGAGGCACTTGAAATTTATGAAGGCTTTAGTTAGACAAATAGCACGTCCAGAGGGTTCTATGATGGAGGGATATATGGTATTTCAGGCCATGGTGTATATTGTTGAATATATTCCAGGGTTGGGGTCTATTAAGACCGAATTAGATCGATGCATTGGTGATCCAAATTCCACTAAGAAATTAGAAGGAGAGTACCTGATGGGGAAAGGTAAATCGAGGAAGGTCAAAGGTAATTATTAAATGGTGTTATAGAATAATAATGTTAATACATTTTAATAGTATCGTACATAAATATTATTTCAATTTTAATATTCATTAATGATATGCATCATTAATATTTATAATGTTACACTGCGTTAAGTAATTATAAATTTTTGAGTTGATTTATGTAATTTTATTTTCATGCAGTTGGTCGCGAGTGGGATGCACTACATTTGTACGTCGCAAACAATCTTGATTGGATGAAGGTATGGATTGAATGATATAATCAATCTGGTCGAGGACTATCATGGGAAGGTGTGGCTTCATTGGTTAAAGAAGCACATCGCAATGGAGATGTCAATCTAACAGAAAGGGAAATCGATTTAGCATATGGTTTAAAAGATACACAGGTAAGCATGATATTATAAATATATAAGCCATAATATTTTCAATTACGTCGATATTCATGTTCATCTTGATTAATTTCATTTTATTTGCATACTTTAAGAATATAAAATACTTACTAGTTCATTATCAATTGCAGGTAAAACACCACAAGGCTATGTGGTGCAACGGTCGTAAATATCGCATTAAAAAGTTGGATGACACAAGGAAAACATGTGATTCTGGGATAAGTGCAGTCTTTGAGGTCACTAATGTTTCATCTAGAAGCGACAGACATCCAGAATTGTCAGAAAATCGATATTATGGATATTTGGAAGATATCATTGACTGTGACTTTAAATCATTCAAAATAATTCTTTTTGTTGTGAAATGGTACAGGCTACGATTGAATCGATTTGATCCCGATAGAACTGTTATTGAACATGCTAATGGATTTACCATGGTCAATACAAGGTCGCTTGAGTCACGAACGTCAGAGCCCTATGTTCTTCCAAGTCAATGTGAACAGGTATTTTACTCAGAAGTTCCTGGTAGACAGGGTTGGTCGTTTGTTATTAGACATGATCCAAGAGGAAGGCCGATAAAGTATAATATTGTAGAGGAAGCTGAAGAGGGTGTTGAAGAAGAAGGTGATCATGTAGAGGATCAACATGAGCTGGATGTTGATGATCATAATGTTACGCAAGAAGATGTTGAAGAAGATGATGTTAGAGACAATGTTCATGATGAAGATGATATTGACGATCATGATCAATTTATTGAAACTAATTACAGCGACGACGATGATGATATAGATGCCTCTAATCCTTATAATGTTGAATCTGGATCAGATGATACAGATGCAGACTTGGATGGAGAAGATGATCATGAAGTGCATTGAACATCATTCCAAGAGATGTGAGGGGGGGGGGGGGCAGATGAGCTTCCACCTTCACGTGGTTGTCCCTGTTGAGTAGAGAATATTAAGATATTCTTGAAACAAAGAGAAGCTCATTAAGGTATTTTACTCAAAAGTTCCTGGTAGACAGGGTTGGTCGTTTGTTATAGACATGATCTAAGAGCTAGAAGGCAGGTAAAGTATAATATTGTAGAGTAATGCTTTTACTAGTTTGGCTAGATACTCAAACAACATTGCTACCTAGGCCAAGCATAGATAAAATATGAGGTGGTCTATTTAAGATGGCTATAGGGTTGTCCTAGCCCTGGCTTTTACTTATAAGATAATTAATGACTCAACTTTCAAACAGCTAAGGAGCTAGCTATATCTCCTAAATTTTAATATAAAGTGTTATTCTATATCCTTTTCATACTCTATTTAGTTTTAGTTATTCTATATCCTTTAGTTATCTAGTTATAAAGTACTAGTTAATGAGTAAAGGAAAGGGCGTTAATGAGTAGTTGTTGTCATGTTGTATGGGTTCCTCTTTTGGTGTTTATCTCGGGATGTTAGGAGCTAGGGTGGGTAAATATAGAATATGTATCATGCGGATAAGACTTAGTGGGAGGATAGGTCATGGGTTCGACTCGTCCGCCTTATTCATTTTGGCATAACAAATGTTGTTTTTAAATTATGGTTACAACCATATGATACCCGCCAAAATTCTACTCTTTTACATATTTTAAAACATAAAAGTTTTTAAACCCACGCCAAGAGTAGCAGAGCTATAGGGTTTAAACAGTCCCGTGCGAACAGTAGCAGAGCTATAGGTTTTAAACCCACGCAGCATTCGTTCCTTTTCCTCCCTTGTTTACGCATAAGCAGTACTAGATGCGATGCAATATGTTGAGCTTTAATAGGTAGAATAGAGGTGGCTAGAGCTTGGGTAGGGGTTTAAGAAGCAAAGTAGGTAGCAGGAGCAGTCCGCCGTTTCGATTTGGAGCAGTCTGCCATTTCGTCGATTTGGAGCAGTCCGCCATTTTGATTTGGAGAAGATTCAGTCCGCCATTTCGATTTGAAGCTCAGTCCATTCAGCCCCGCCATTTCGATTTGAAGCTCAGTCCGCCATTTCGATTTGAAGCTCAGTCGATTCAGCCATTTCGATTTGAAGCTCAGTCCATTCAGCCATCTTGATTTGGAGCTACCATTCCATTCCAAATGTCTTCAGTAAGTGACATTCTCATCCATAGCTTCATTTGCCTGATATGCACACTGTGTGGGACATTACATCTATAAATGTTCATTCTGTAGTCGGTCCAAGTCCTCCAACTAGAAACTTGGCTTATTGATGCAGGCACCACCTGCAATACCTAAGCAGACCCTTGATTCCCAAAATTTTTGTAGTCGAATCTTCACTTAATACAGTCCTTTACCATTCTTCTCTTAGTTTTTCTTAGTTTCCAATTAACTCCGTGACAGAACTAAAAATAGATAACTGTCACTATACTTGGCAATTCTATCAAAATTCAGCAAGACTTCTCTATTAGCGAATTAAACACTTTACCTTTTGCTTAGCCCTCAACGGAATTTCCAGTAGTGGTTAGTTCCACTACAATATTGTGTTAGTGTGAGAATGAAGAAATTTAGGATTTGAGGAAGCCATATGATAATGTTCAGAATGCTATTTCTTCTGGCAGCGCCTGTAATCGTGCAGTCAACTTGGAACGAGAGCGAGACGGGCTACTGCCCGCTGTGCTGCTCAATGTATTGTCCTTCTTTATGCCCTACAGTAGAGGAAGAGGAGGAGAGCTTATATCGGATTAATGATGATGAGGAGGAAGAAGGATTGGTTCCGCCCAAAGGCACTGAGAAAAATAACTTATCTGGATTACTTGTCTTTTCTCACATGGTATCAGAGCACATGAGAAAAATAACTTATTTTTTATATGGCTCTTCTTGGCATTGGTGTTGCGAGCTGATTCACCTGAGTTGATCGTGGTGAGAGCTGTCGAGTGGAGGAATTATGGAATAATTATTGAATGTTCCCTTCCAGTTGTTTTTCATCTTTGGCTATCATTTCGCAGCTATACTGTTCTAAGTTATTGCACTAATGAGGTGCATTTTACAGTTCGCAGCTATACTGTTCTAAGTTAAACGCCACATGACCATTCGTCATGACCTAAGCCCCAACGAAAAATCACTTATCGTACCAATTGTACCTTCTTTTCATTTTCTGCTTCCACCCAATGCACGACACGTATCTCTCAGCGAAAAACTCCACTTTGCCTCGAGATTTGAACCGTCACTTTCTGCTGTGATCGTGATCGTTGATTTCTGACTTCACAACTCCGCTCTCATCCCGATCGTTAATCTCTTATGTGATCAGAACCATCCATTAATTAGCTCATCAATCTCCGCTCTGTTCTCGATCGTTGATCCCCAAAATACATATCAGCGCCACTTATAGACTGTACATGTGAGCTAGGGCTTCTGCACTGTGACAATTATGATGACTCACAAACCATTACAATATTCCATAGAATCGCTGTTTTCCTTAACGAATCAGATGTATACTCGAAATAGAAGGCTAATCAAATCCCACACGGCTGAACAAAATGTTAACATATATATAGACTGTATTTTACCCTAGGATACACACTGTAACGTTTCCAATAATTCACACTTCATTTCACTATTCCTTAAACTCGATGCTTTCAGATGAAATTTGTTGAATCAGATGTATCCAACCAATGATAACAGAAATATCACAACATATACAGATGAGATGAATCATATATACTGATATTTTACACAGTAGAGAGGAAATTTAATGATTCTCCATCATTTTATTACATTTCACTGTATGTAATCAATCACACTCTACACCCTGCTCTCTCTTCTCGAGATCCGTGAGCCAACCTTCATCTAGGCTAAGCTACCTATTCAAAATACTAAAGACTGCATTTATTTACAATGGATTTCTGTTTCCAGATCCTGTTTCTGTTTTTGATGAAGGGTTTAAAAGGTCACTATATTGAATAGAGAGCTCATAAGCCTTATCCTAAGTAGAGTCATGTATCATCTTTACCTTGACAGCTTTTAAAACCACATGCAAAATGACCCAAAGCTGCTTAAAAGCACCAAAACAGTGTTAATGATATTCTTGTAGCGCTGGGGCTGAAAATCACCAAAGGCGCGCTACAAGAATATCGTGATTCCAAATTCTTCCGAGCCGTCAGTAAATTTTGGCACGCTTGGGCTAATGAATGACTGATTATATGTTTTAGAGGATTCATGACGTGTTGATGCAGAAAACATAATGATTTCAAATGCTTGCACGTCGTGCGGAAATCGTGCTCATCATCAGCACATGTGTAATTCATTTTGATAGATATCCACATGGTTTGAGTTAATGTGGCATGAATTTGTTATCTACAAGCATATTCAAACACGGAGGAATTAATAAGGTAACCATAACCACTAGAAAAAATCGAGCATCGTCGCCAGCTGAACAAGCAAGAGGTGTTGAGGGCTTCACGGGAAATTAGGGCTTCCTAATTCCGTTGCTAACAGCTAAATTGAAGGTTGGAGTACATCTGTACAACCAAGGTGACTCAGATGTCAGTTTGGGTCGTGATTTCAAACAACAACAGTGAAGCAATTTACAGGTATTCCTAAATAACCAATATAACAGTAAATTTGGGGCTTTTTTGCCGGAGCTTACTCTGTTCAAATTGATCAAAGGATAGGTTAAATTGTGCTTTTAAATGCAATTTTAACCAGAGAAATAGCTATTTGTTGATGATCTATGACGCCAGGCTGAATGAGGGTTGAAGAGAACAGTTTCGTTTTTTATGAAATTTAACCCTGTCAGTGCTGTGAACAACCTATACATTCAATAGTGTTTTTAACTTCCAAAATTAATCTCCTGTTCACAAGCAATACAAGAGGATACATTCAATTTGCAGTGATTGTAGAATAATGGACAGGAGTGGTAAAATAAACAGAGCTGAACCAACAGATGTAGAATGGGTTGAAAAACTGCCTGAGTGTGTGGAGCTGTTCAAACAAGCTGGTTGGATGGATTTTTTCAGAAAGATTGATGGATATAATGTAAAGGTGTCCTGCAAGTTTGCCCAGGGTTTCAAGAATGACATGGTGATTTTTGATACTTTGAAATTCAAGCTGACAGTTAAATTAATTTCAGAAGCCACAGGGATTAAGGATGAGGGCGAACAATGGTTTAAGAAATTGCCCTTTGACTTTGATCCACAGAAATTTCTTTTACCAAATGTCACACCTGATTGGAATAAAGGTGTCCTTATCCAAAATCTCAGAAAGGAGTGGGTTGAACCAATCAGGATATTACAAAGCTATATTACTTGTGAGGGCAGGTATGCTTTTGTATACAAATATCATTTTAGATTCCTTCAGCACATGGTGGGGGTGTCCAAGATGAACCTGCCATTCTTCTTTTTGAAGAGTTTACAGAAAATGTCCAGCAAGGTGAAAGGGCCTAAAGATCATTCCTCTCAGTCCATCTTTCACCATGGATTAATCAAGTTGATTATTAGTACTGTCTTGCAACATGAAGGAAAGACCTGGGAGTTCTTCATCTTTTGGTCTGGTTTTGAAGATCAAAAGTCTAAGAGACAAACAGATAAGGGTAAGGTCTTGTTGAGAAAGTTAGGCCATAAGTCAAAGCTGGAAGATAAGGAAAATATCAAAATTGAGGAAGCAACAGAGCCTGTGGAGGAAGACAATGAACAAAAGACATTCTCAGCTAGCTCTAAAGGCAAATATACACTGTTTGAAGATAAGAAGGAACAACCTGAACAGAATTTGGCGCCTGTAGCAGATCCTCAGGAAGAGAAAAAGGTTGATATAAAAGTGGTTGCTGTACCTAAAGAGGAAATTCACACTCAACCGGGAATCCCTATCACCATTCTCTCAGATGATGAGGGATATCTATTGGAAGAAGAACAGCCTATCTCCAAAATAGAAGTCAAAGCTGAAATAGAAGAAATTCATACTTCAGATAGCAAAAGAACAAGACCTAACAGGAAAAGGAACAAGTTGGAAGTAGTAGAATTGGCTTCTATTCAGCACCAAGGGAAAGAATTGAAGATGATGGGAGAAGCAACATCCTTTTGGAGACCTAAAACTAGGTCAAAGAACAAGTTGAGATTAAACATGAAGAAATTGTTGAATCCCAAATTGAATACAAACGAAGTGACTGTCTTAGATGAAGTGTCCATGGATGATGATAAACCAGAACTAGATAAATTGCAACCATGTTTAAAAGGAGAAACTCATTCAGTCAAAGAATCAAGTACAGAAAATCAGAATCCTAGTATTGAAGACACAGAATTGTTGATTGAAGAGACATAAATCTTCAAGAAGCTTGACATTCCTTGGAGACCTGATGAAGAACAAGATTCTACAATGGATAAATTAGCTAACTCTGACAGGGAAAATTTGCAGAAAACTGTCAAGCAATACAAACACCAGATGAATTATATGCAAGAGGTCAATGATGGACTAATGATGGCCAACAGAAGGTTAAGAGAAGATCTCCAAGATGTAAATGACAATTTTCAGGAACTAGTAGCTGATGCAAAAGAAGCACTTAAAAGAAAAAGAGCCGCTGACATTCATTGCACACAGTTGGAGAAGACAGTCCAGGACCTGCAGTAGAAAAACAAAGAGCTAATCAAAAGGATAAGTGACATGGAGCAGGAGCAGAAGAAGGCTAAGAAGAAAGACCAAGCATCAGTTGGTATCGCTCTGCTGGCTGAGGTGGCAAAAGACCTATAAGACAGTTGTACATGCTGTTAGTTGTCATTAGTTAGCAAACAGATTTGTTAATGATATGCTATTTTTAGCATCCTTTGTAACTTTTTAAAGATTCTGCAATTACTTGACCTCATCGAATAGGTGGAAGGCAGTTAGGGTTAGAGGCCTAACTGATTTTGTAAAAGGATAGTATTTAGAGATGTTAGGAAGTCATTGAGAGGGTTCGATTTTTGGGAGCTTCAGGAGGTCTCCAGATTATTTTGGTCTGCAGACTTGTTCAGAGCTAAGTACTATGACTCTTGTATGCATTTGATGACAGACTATGAAATATATGATACTTATTACCCTTCAGCATATGTTTTAGCTTTATTTTGAGTTTGTTTAACTACTTGACTGATATATTCATTGCTGGTTCATGATTTCTTTACTTGTGATGCTTGTCAGCCCTGAATGAACTTTAAGATTATATGCTGATTGTTATTTGTGGATTATATGATGTATCTTTAGCCTTAGAAACAATTTCTGGCACACACACAAGGTATATCAAGTTTTTTGAAGATTTCAGCCTCTTCAATTAACAGGTCTGCAGGGGTGTCTAAAACATGTAATTAGTCATTCATCATTCCAAACGTGCCAAAATTTGCTAAAAAATCGGAGGAATTTTGGAGTCACGATATTCTTGTAGCGCACCTTTGGGGATTTTGAGCTCCAACGCTACAAGAATAATTTTAACACTGTTTTGGTGCTTTTTCAGAGCCTTTTGTCATTTTGCATAGAGTTCTAAAGCTGTCAGAGTGATGGTTATACATGACTATACTTAGAGTATGGTTTATGAACCCATTATTTGATATGGTGACTTTTAAACCCTTTAACAAAAACAAACCTAAAGTTTAAAAATTGAAAATTTCACAAGCAAGCCCAAAATTTCATATAAAAACTAAAGAAAATTTCCTAAAAGAGGGAGAAATCAAAACAGTGCAAATAAATAACTTAAAATAAAATGCAAATCAAACAAAATTTGAAGGAACAAATTACTGACTTAACACCATAAACACATATAAAGACTTCAAGAGAGTGTGCAATAGATAGGATGCCCTTGGGATGATGAATAATTCAATTGAATGAGATGATTACAATCCACAACCACCCACAGGTCCACCCATTAAGGGCCTCAATTACCCACCTAGTGGTTTGGCACATGGCCACAAGTGAATATTAGCCAAGATATCTCAACACCCCCCGCCCTTGATTTTCCTCGTGTATTGGTTTCAGTGCGAAATTAATGTTTTTAATTACTTTGTTGCAGTCAGCTGATCGGGGCAAGTCCCCAATGGAGCCTGGGAGGTTGACACCCCCCTATCGGCAACAGGTATATATACCACATTTTTACTTACATGCTTCTTTAGAAAGTACATTTGTTTAATTATGATATCAACGTGGCCAATATTTTGTTTGTAGGATGAGGGTCGAGGTAAGAGCCCCATGACAGATGATATGTCGACAGATGTTAGCACGCCACGCTCATCGGGTCATGAGCAGGTATGTAGCACATTGTAAATTTCAGAAACTGTATTTATACATATTTATGTTATCTAATTATATGAATGATTTCAAATTGATATTAATGTTTTCTATTTTTATGTCGGATGATACATATCTATAGATGGATCCAAAGGATATGGATTTGGGGCACATTCTTGATGATGTTGACCTCAAGAATTCAAAGAATATCCGGGATGCAGTTCAAAAAGCAAAAACAAAATTAAATCAGGAGGTCGTCAATTTGCTTATATCGAATACGCAAATGACGCAGGATGAGACTCAAGCAAAGATAGATCGTGTGTTGCTTAAAGTAAAGCGCTTGGATGTAAGCTGCAAACTCTTTCATTATAAGTCTATTCCAAATGCAATTTTTTTTCCTATTCGTATATGAGTAACTAAAATATTATTTGTTTCTATAGGAGTATTTTTTCCCCGGTGAGAGGCATGCTGGTACCATTGAGCCTGACACCCCCTTCGCCACTGATCATGTATCGTTGCCGTCTGGCCAGTCGAAAACACAAAATGAGATACCCCAGATGGAACACGCGAGTGCCGATGAGGATCAGGGGCTAGTACATGGAGAAGAGCATGACTTTGATGCTGCCGTCCCAGCATTTCCTGGATCTTTCCGTCTCACTAGCACGGGAACATTTGAGACTACTTTTTTGGTGGATGAAGATCTCATTCCCTACAAGATGGAGAAGATTCTAGGTACTATTTACAAAATGTTTTAACTATATATTGCAATTTTATTGGAATGTAATTATGCATCATTCTTTTTACACTAATTAACACATACTCGTTTTTGTAGGAAATGATGTCTTTTATAAACATCTTAATGATTGGTATTTAGAGTTGTTTGGGCCCACTATCCACACATGGTGGAACCGACAGAGTAAATTTTTGAAAGATGAGCTTATTGCTCACTTGGTTGGGTTTTTTGGTGCCGAAACCTTCAACCAAAAAAAGGTTCTCGAAAAAGCTGGCCAACATTTACATTATGTACGGGAGCAATATCGGAACAACTTAGCAAATAATCCAAAGTATGAGCGCCCTCTGATGATTCCAACAACGGAGTGGAAAGGCTTGCTGGATGATGCAAGGGAGAAAGCTGCGAAAATAGCGGGCAAGCCAGTACCCGAGTCAGCTAGAAGGTATGCAATACTTTCAGCAATGCAATTATATGTTTATTACACTTTATTTTCCATTTTTTTGCAATGTCTAATGTATTTAAAAATACTTTTATAGGCTACCAGATACGTCGAAGGCCACCCAGGCAAGAATAGAAAAACATGGGCAACACAAGCTTGGCCCTGGTGGATATTCCAACCTGCAAGCACGAATCGTAAGTATGATCAATAATTATTTTATTGTATAGATATTATAGATTGCATTTAAAATTGTTTTCATGATGATATAACAACAACAATGATGATCTAATTGAAAATTACAGGCTCAAAGATTCCACGATTTGCCAACGGAGGAAGACATGAGGATCGGCTACCAACGCGGGTTTTCAGGTGTTGTTGAACATCGAACAAGCAGCCGTGGTAGCCAAGCAAATTCTTCTAGTGATCCATCCTGCGAACAGGTAACTACAATAAACAAATTCTATTTAAGCTTGATTCATTGTGTTCTATATTCATTAATAAACTAGTACATAAAATATTGAGTCTCTTTGTGTTAAGCCGCACAACGAAAGTAGAGAAAATGCAGAGGATGGAGGAGAAAGAGATATTGAAGTTCATGTTGATCGAAATCCAGGTAATAAATATGCTAGTGTTAAAAAAAATCTAGCATGGATTAAAGTCTCAAATATTAAATTGCAAATACTATATTGTTGTAAGTGTTGATATTTTAATGCAGAGGGTCTTCATGTGCAACTTGAGGGAGCAACAGAAGATCAAACGCAGGAAATTCATGTCACCCATGAGTTGCCAGGTACAAAGCACCGCTCTAATGTTTTTTTCTTAATGAAGGACTTACAATGATTATAATAGTAAAAACACGTCAAGCAATTAATATTTCTTCATTTTTCCAGTACATCCTGGCACCTTACAGCAGCCGCATACACGTCGTGAGCACACGACCCGTCGACAAACACGATCACAGGTAGCTGCAGAGGGCATAGGAAACAAAAAACAATTGGTAGAAGAGGATGTCACACTTAGATAATTTGTGGAGAGAAAAAAGCGTCAAAAAAAGTAGTGATTGTAATAAGTACACTATTACATTATTTTTTTATGCATTGTCCTCGGATATTATTTTTGATATTATGGAGTAATGTCTTCAACTATGTATTTTTTTCTATGTACGAATGAATGAATGAATGAGTTAATTAATGAATGCTATAAACTAAATAAACTAAATAACACAGATGAATGAATTTCACATAGAATACATTCTGCAACAAAACTTGGAAGAAATCTTAAACATGAGAAAACCTGTATGTCTGTTCTTTCATTGAAGTTCACAAAATCCCAGATACACGAGTCTTTTCTTCTTTACAATATGAATTTCTTCGACCAAAGACCAACCCTCTCCCTATCGAAGTAGGGTCTATTTGTAGTTAATCTATTCAAAGGAGAGATGCAAAAAACTAGGAAACAGTTACATACGTGGGATCATGTCCCAGCAAAATAGCTTAAATCCTATGTTCTAAAACAGATGGCAGAGTGACCATTTATTACATAACCAACTCTACAAAAAGAAATGACAGCTGTATGAATATTTATGAGGTCGATAATCCTTTTAGGATCAACAATATCCTATTCATTTCCAGGATGGAAAGAGATATAATTGATGATTTCTGATAATTTTAGCCTTCAAAGGCGCATACTGTCTGAACAGGCTCGCTTGATTTCAGGCTCGCTTGATTAACTTGTCATCTTCCTCTGAATATTTCCAAAACAACTGTAAATAAAGTATCTGTGTGACTGTTGCTTACTGTAGTAACTGCAGACAGCAAGCTAGCATCATGGACTCCCTAAAACTTCTTCTGCAGGATCTAAACTTTATAGTTCTTAGCAACAGTATCAAATATATGACAACCTTGACTTACTTATGCTTCACGGACATCTAACTGGCACTTCCTGGACCTGAAATTGGTATAAGAACTCGTTCTCCCACCCTGATACTTCATTCCAAGCATCATCCTTTGGAATAGAAGCATCATATAATTCTTCCATCAGCACATCAAGCTCTATTAAAAGACCTTCTGTAAAGACAGGAAATTTAGATTTAACCTCCCTGAAAAGTAATGGAAGTTCGAAGTCCTGCCTCATTTTGCTTACTACCACCATGCCTTTAAGTGCTTTTACCATATCATTAAATTTGCTATGGTCTGATCTGGCTTTAATAAACATTTCTTTATATTCAGGCCATGTTATTGCCATATTCTCATCATCCCAAAAGGAATGTAAACCATAACCAATCAATGGTAAAAAGGCTTGCTTGAACTCCTGCACTTGCTTTTTAATGTGGGACATCTTTCCTCTGATTGAATTCAACAGAGTATATTTCTGCAACACCCTCCTGGCATCTACTAACAGAACAGTTCTGTTACTCACCTTTAAAACCTGTAACTCAGAAGCAGGATCTTTACTAAGGAAAATAATTGCGTTTTGAGCTACCTCTTGAGTTCTGTTAATTAAATTTTCCTCAGCTAATTTACATTTGTTGGATGCCACTACCAATGCCTTCTCATGCTCCTCCACAATGATCAATTGAGGCTAGAAAGCATTGATATATGCTATCAATTCATCCCAAAGCAAATGCTTTGCACCTTCCAGTGGCAGAACTCCCTTGGTTTTCTCTTTCAACTTATAAATCTTATCTTTCAGTTTATCATTTTCTTCTTTGAGCTTGATGATTTCCTGCTCTCTAGGATCCTGAGCTTTAATCTCTTCAATCTGTAGTTTAAGTTCAGAAATTGTGTCTTGTAAGTCTGAAATCTTCTCCTTGAAATTCTCAATTTCAGCTTCATGTACAGACATATCTGCAATGTCATGTATGATCTGGTCCATTGGTGACAAAGGACTAGTTCCCCTGTTTGATTTCAATTGTTCAATTTCTTGAATCAATTCGGATTTCTCTTTCTCCAATGCCTGTTTCTGCTCCTGAAGGACTAGAATTTTGGCATTATCTTCCACAGCCTTTGCATTCAAACTAGCTATCTCTTCATGCAACTTAACCAAATTAGGTGAAGGTGTAGTATCAACATTAACATTTACCCCTTTAGCCCTCCTTCTATCTGTCTTAACAGTTTTGACTTTGACTGTTGGCTGGGTTTCTGCCCCTTGTGCAGGTGGCAACTCTTTATATGAAGCCAGCTCTGTTTGTAAATAAGCCACCTATGTAGACCATGCTTTGTTTGCAGCTTTCTCCTGCTTCAGGTGAGCTTCCAATTTTTTTATTTTCTGCACTGCATTCTTATGTGCCAAGGTCTCCCTAGTCAAGTCAGCATAAAGGAATTCACTGGCTTGTTTGTGGAACCAAATCTTGTCAGGAGTTGGTAATTGATCCATTTCTAAACGAATCTCAGAAGCATTTTCATCATCAGTGATGGCCAAAATTAAAGATCCAGTTGCTGAATCCCTCACTGTCATCAATGTTGTCTTCATATCAGATTTTTCTTTGAGTTGATTCAATTTTTTTTGCTCTTGCATCACAGACTCATTTCTCTGATCAATGTAATGTTTGAGGAGACTCTGCTTGTTTTGAAATTGACCTTCAGCAGCTGCAGCATAGCTATATTTCTTGTATTGCACGACCGGTACAGGTGGTGGTTTACTGCTTTCTTTAGGTTTTGCAGTAGTATTTTCAACTCTGGTCTGTGATACTTCTTCTTGAATAATAGTAGGGGTGATAACTAGATCCTTTATCAACTCAAGATCAATGATCTCTCTACCCATGGCAGTTTTCATCTTTTTAGATGTCTCAGGTTCCTTTGTATCCATCTCTGTGGCCTCTGGTTCTGACCTTTTCTTGGTGGATATCTGCTCCACTTTTCCCTGTGCAGTATTTGACCGTGAAAAATCTATATGATCTCTAGCCTCTACAATCTCCTTTAAAGGCTCACTGATCCAGATCTGATCATATATAAGAGAATTGGCCTCTCCCATCCAAGTTTGAGCCTAACTGTGCTGAAATATACCTCTGCCATACTCCTGTCTCCTTTGTGAAATAACATGTTTAGGGTCATATTTTACAGGTGGTACTTGAGGGAAATAAAGCTACTTCAAAACTTCTTCAATAATGGGCAATGCTGCTTCCTTCTTTAAAATGAAATTTCCCACAGTCATAGGATATTTTATCCATGAACTCCTTTTCAATGATGGGGCAGTGAAATGTTCTTTATCTGCAGAGATCCTTTGCCTCATTACCTCTAAAGCAAATACACTGGTAGTTAAAAATATAGGCAACACATATGGTGATCCAGTGAATCCAAAGACTCTGACAAGGGAGAAGTTTTTTGCCAGGAACCAATCTCCAATCAAATCAGGGTTTAGGATTTCTTTCAAGTCATTTGAAATTCTGCTGATCTCTGGATTAAACACTCTGAACAGATTAAGTACGATCAAATCCATGAATTTGGCATAAGACCAGGCATGGTAAAATGGTGAAGAAGGAGGCCATTCCTTGAAGGTTTCTAAGTCTGTAATGGCTAGTGCTCCTAACTTAACATGAATTATCAAATCATATAAGTATGCCTGATACCTGAAATGATAGATTTTGGATAAATTGGACAACTGAAAACACATTTCTTTGGCAAAATATTCATCAAACCTAAGGGGTGCTGTTCCAGGTCTATCTAGGTATAGGAAAATTCCTAACATTGCTTCAGTTACCTCCGAACTAGTGTCTGACCCTAAAATTTGACTTAATAGGGTTACACCGGCAGCAATAACTGGTAAACAAAGTTTAGATGAAAAAGGAATAGACAGGTTCTCCACTGGTTTCAACAAAACCTTCTGATACATTCGTTCTTTATCCTCACTAGAAACTTTCTTGTAAATCTGGGATATTTCAGCTTCATTAAAAGAGATAGAATTTGAAACGAAATCAGCAGAATATTTCAGGGTTTCCCTAAGGGTTTGAGGGTCTACTTTGCAGATAATTTGGTCACCCTGGTAATTCATAATTACTCCCTTTGAGGTTGAAAAATTTTCAGCACATAAGGATACAAATTCCGGGCAACTAAGTAAAGGATACAATGACGTAGAAGGGATCAAAGTACTGTACAATTTGGTATGGAACTCGGAATTGACAAGGGAAGCAATACTGAGGTCATTGTGACTGGTAATGATATCAATGGGTTTTGAAATTGGGTCATATACATCCCATAAATGGTCAGAAATCAGGTCTTTGGAGGAATCTAAGGTTTTTACAATGGTAAACATGGTGAAAGCAGTAATTCAACAGAGGAATACTCTGAAATTGTGTACCTAAGGGTAAGGGCTGACTGTAGTTACTCACAGTTCAAATGTTGATAGAATATCTGGTATCTGTAGCAGCCGAACCAATCGAACCTTGACATCTGAGCAGAAATGGCGGAAACAGTCTTTCAGCGGTCCTTGATGGTAACATGTACAGTGGAGCCACCTTAGTTAGTGCCTAGACCTGCGAGTTAGCAGAAATGGCGGAAACAGTCTTTCATCGGTCTTAATAAATTAATACCCTAGACCTCTAATACCTGCGAGTTATCATGTTAATCTAGACCGCAGCGAAAAATAGGATATCGTACATTTCTGTACGGGTATCCATTTTCTGCTTCCACTCACCGACAGCCACGTAGCACCCGTCACATCTCAGCGGAAAATGGATACCCGTACAAAAATGTACGATATCCTATTTTCCGCTCCGCTATTTTAAAAAAAAAACATTTACAGCCTGTCGCTTAACCGACACCTAGCATATTGTCGGTTAACCGACACCTAGAACATCTACAGCATGTCGGTTAACCGACCCCTAGAACATCTAGCGACTGTCGGTTAATCGACACCTAGAACATCCAATAACTGACGGTCAACCGACACCTACAACATCTACGGATTGTCGGTTAACTGACACCTATAACATCTACATGCCATCGGTTAACCGATGCCGTGGAGCATTTGATCGATAGTAAGAAGCCGTCGGTTTTTTTGTTTAAATTGTTCTAGGCGTCGCTTGATTTGCGTCGGTTAACCGACGGGATTATTAACCGTCATTGAAACGACGACTTGGAGGGCTGTCGGATAACTGACGACAATCCAGCGACGCCTAAAAAAATCATAGTGTCGTACATGTGACAGGGAAATGTTGAAAATCCGACAATACAGCGGTCGGATTTTGGGTCAAAATGTTGTAGTGAGAGAGGGGGGATATTGTAGGTTAAGGGTTTAGGGAGAGAGACAAATTGGGGTTAGGGATTCGACATTAACCATGCATTAATTCTGAGATTAGGGGCATGAGAGGATGCATAGAACCTGGTCAGGGGCTGAGAGAGAGAGGGAGATTGGGGGTCAGGGGTTGAGAGAGATAGATATTGGGGTTAGGGGTTGAGAGAGATGGAACAAGGGGGGTAGGGATTTAGGGAGAGAGATCAAGGGGGATAGGGTTCTAGGGAGAGAGACAGATAGATAGTGAGTGACAGAGAGCGATATCGTGAGACAGAGAGAGTGAGAGGTAATTAAAATGGTTGTACATTTGAAGATGTGTCGCAACGAACATTAACTTCACAATTTATTATTAATCTCAAAGAAGGCATTTGATATATGTGTAAATTTTAATCAAATACAACCTTTCTTCTCGAATTCACCTCAAGATAAGAGATAAGCTTCGACATTAACCATGCTTTAATTCTAAGATTATGGGCATGGGAGGCTACATAGAACTTGGTCAGGGGTTGAGAGAGACAGAGAGATTGGGGGTCAGGGGTTGAGAGAGAAAGAGATTGGGGGTTAGGGATGGAGAGAGATGGAATAAGAGGGTTAGGGGTTTAGGCATTGAGGGAGATAGATATATTACATCGGATGTGAAAGAGTGTGAAGTCTTGAAGGAAAAGATGCATAAGCTAAACAATATATACTATGAAGTTTTGGATGCCTGTTAGGGGTTGGGGGAGAGCGATGTTGGGGTTTACAGGTTTATAATGAGAGAGAGGGGGAGTATTGGATGTGAAAGTGTGTGAGGTCTTGGAGGAAAACATGCAAAAGCTGACCAATATCTACTATTAAGTTTTAGATGCCCCGAAGAGAGAGAGAGAGAGAGAGAGAGAGAGAGAGAGAGAGAGAGAGAGATTCTGGTTTAGGGTTTTAGAGAGCGAGAGAGACTGGGGTTAGGCATTGATGAAGAAAGAGATATTACATCGAATGTGAAAGTGTGAAGTCTTGAAGGAAAATATGTAGAAGCTAACCAATAGCTAGATTATTTATCAGAAGCTAAACAATATCTAGAGAGTGGGAGATTGTGGGTTAGGGAGATAGATAGAGAGAAAGATTGAGAAAGAGAGAGAGAGGGTTAGGGGTAGAGAGAGAGAGAGAGAGAGAGAGAGAGAGAGATTGTGGCTTAGGGGTTGAGAGAGAGTGAGGGGTTGGGGGTTACGGGTTTAGAGAGATCTAGAGAGAGGGAGAATGTGGGTTAGGGAGATAGAGAGAGAGAAATATTGAGAGAGAGAGATTGGAGGTTAAGGATTTATATGGAGAGAGAGATATTGGGGGTTAAGGATTTAGAGAGAGAGAGAGAGAGAGATATTGGGGGTTAATTATTTAGAGAGAGAGAGAGAGAGGTTAGGGGTTTAGAGAGATCTAGAGATTTGGAGATTGTGGGTTAGGGAGATGGATATAGAGAAAGATTGAGAAAGAGAGAGAGGGTTAGGGGTTTAGAGAGAGAGAGAGAGAGAGAGAGAGAGATTGTGGCTTGGGGGTTGAGAGAGAGAGAGAGAGGTTGGGGGTTATGGGTTTAGAGAGATCTAGAGAGAGGGAGATTATGGGTTAGGGAGAGAGAGAGAGAGAGAGAGAGAGAGAGAGAGAGAGAGAAATCTTGAGAAAGAGAGAGAGGGAGGGAGAGATTATGGCTTGGGGTTTGAGAGAGAGAGAGGTTGGGGCTTATGGGTTTAGAGAGATCTAAAGAGAGGGAGATTGTGGGTTAGGGAGATATAGAGATAGAAATATTGAGAAAGAGAGAGAGGGTTAGGGGTTGAGAGAGAGAGAGAGAGAGAGAGAGATTGGAGTTTAGGGATTTATAGAGAGAGAGATATTGGGGTTTTGGGGTTCAGAGAGAGATAGATTGGGGGTTAGGGGTTGAGAGAGAGAGAGTGAGAGAGAGAGAGAGAGATTGGGGCTTAGGGATATATATATATATATATATATATATATATATATATATATATACAGAGAGAGAGAGAGAGAGAGAGAGAGAGAGAGGGGGGGGATAGGGGATTAGAGAGAGATATTGAGGGTTAGGGGTTTGGAGAGAGAGAGAGATTAGGGGTTAGGGGTTTCCAAATAGAGAAAGAGTGATATTGGGGTTTAAGGGTTTAGGGAGAGGGACAAAGAGATTGTGGCTTATATCTTTACACATACACAAAGAGAGAGAGAGAGAGAGAGAGAGAGAGAGAGGCTAGGGGTTGAGGGAGATAGAGAGGTTGAGGGAGATAGAGATATTACATTGGATGTGCAAGAGTGTGAAGTCTTGAAGGAAAAGATGCATAAGCTGACCAATATGTACTATGAAGTTTTGGATTCCTGTTAGGGGTTGAGAGAGAGCGCTATTAGGGTTTACAGGTTTATAGTGAGAGACAGGGAGAGTATCATATGCAAAAAAGTGTGAAGTCTTGAAGGAAAAGATGTAGAAGCTGACCAAGATCTACTATTAAGTTTTGGATGCCCCGAAGAGAGGAGAGAGAGAGAGAGAGAGAGAGAGAGAGAGAAGGGGAGGGAGAGATTATGGCTTAGGGTTTGAGAGAGAGAGAAGGGGAGGGAGAGATTATGGGTTTAGAGAGATCTAAAGAGAGGGAGATTGTGGGTTAGGGAGATAAAGAGAGAGAAATATTGAGAAAGAGAGAGAGGGTTAGGGGTTGTGTGTGTGTGTGTGTGAGAGAGAGAGAGAGAGAGAGAGAGAGAGAGAGAGATTGGAGTTTAGGGATTTATAGAGAGAGATATATTGGGGTTTTGGGGTTTAGAGAGAGATAGATTGGGGGTTAGGGGTTTAGAGAGAGAGAGAGAGAGAGATTGGGGCTTAGGGATATATATATATATATATACAGAGAGAGAGAGAGAGAGAGAGAGAGAGAGAGAGAGAGGGGGATAGGGGATTAGAGAGAGATATTGAGGGTTAGGGGTTTGGAGAGAGAGAGAGATTAGGGGTTAGGGGTTTCCAAATAGAGAAAGAGTGATATTGGGGTTTAAGGGTTTAGGGAGAGGGACAAAGAGATTGTGGCTTATATCTTTACACATACACAAAGAGAGAGAGAGAGAGAGAGGCTAGGTGTTGAGGGAGATAGAGATATTACATTGGATGTGCAAGAGTGTGAAGTCTTGAAGGAAAAGATGCATAAGCTGACCAATATGTACTATGAAGTTTTGGATTCCTGTTAGGGGTTGAGAGAGAGCGCTATTGGGGTTTACAGGTTTATAGTGAGAGAGAGGGAGAGTATCATATGCGAAAAAGTGTGAAGTCTTGAAGGAAAAGATGTAGAAGCTGACCAAGATCTACTATTAAGTTTTGGATGCCCCGAAGAGAGAGAGAGAGAGAGAGAGAGAGAGAGAAGGGGAGGGAGAGATTATGGCTTAGGGTTTGAGAGAGAGAGAGGTTGGGGGTTATGGGTTTAGAGAGATCTAAAGAGAGGGAGATTGTGGGTTAGGGAGATATAGAGAGAGAAATATTGAGAAAGAGAGAGAGGGTTAGGGGTTGTGAGAGAGAGAGAGAGAGAGAGAGAGGAGAGAGAGAGAGAGAGAGATTGGAGTTTAGGGATTTATAGAGAGAGAGATATTGGGGTTTTGGGGTTTAGAGAGAGATAGATTGGGGGTTAGGGGTTTAGAGAGAGAGAGAGAGAGAGAGAGAGAGAGAGAGAGAGAGGGGGGGGATAGGGGATTAGAGAGAGATATTGAGGGTTAGGGGTTTGGAGAGAGAGAGAGATTAGGGGTTAGGGGTTTCCAAATAGAGAAAGAGTGAGATTGGGGTTTAAGGGTTTAGGGAGAGGGACAAAGAGATTGTGGCTTATATCTTTACACATACACAAAGAGAGAGAGAGAGAGAGAGAGAGAGAGAGGGAGAGAGGCTAGGGGTTGAGGGAGATAGAGATATTACATTGGATGTGCAAGAGTGTGAAGTCTTGAAGGAAAAGATGCATAAGCTGACCAATATGTACTGTGAAGTTTTGTATTCTTGTTAGGGGTTGAGAGAGAGCGCTATTGGGGTTTACAGGTTTAGAGTGAGAGAGAGGGAGAGTATCATATGCAAAAAAGTGTGAAGTCTTGAAGGAAAAGACGTAGAAGCTGACCAAGATCTACTATTAAGTTTTGGATGCCCCGAAGAGAGAGAGAGAGAGAGAGAGAGAGAGAGAGAAATTGGCACTTACGGGTTTAGAGAGAGAGATATTGGGGGTTAGGGGTTTAGAGGGAGAGAAAGTGAGTGTGAGTATTGAAGGGGTTGAGAGAGGGAGAGAGATTGTGGCTTAGGGGATACGAGAGAGAGAGGTTGGAGGTTATGGGTTTAGAGAGATATATATAGAGAGAGATTGTGGATTATGAAGATAGATAGATAGATAGAGAGAGGGTTAGGAGTTTAGAGAGAGAGAGGAGAGATAAATATTGAGAAAATGAGAGAGGGTTAGGAGTTTAGAGAGAGAGAGAAAGAGAGAGATAGAGAGAGATGGGGAGGTGGTTAGTGGTTTAAAGAGATAAATTAGGTGTTATGGGTTTAGAGAGAGAGATTGGGGATTGGGGGTTTAGAGAGAGAGAGAGAGAGGAGGTGGTTAGTGGTAGGAGTAGGCACAAGACCAAAATGAAGAGAGAGAGTGGGTGGTTAATGGGTAGTGGGGGAGTAAGCGAGGAGGGATATAGATAGAGTGAGAGGGATAGAGAGATGGTTAGTGGTAGGTGCGAGATAGATAAAGAGAGAGGGGGTGTGGGTATGGGGGTGAAGAGTGGGGGTTTGGGGAAGGATATATAGAGAGAGATATTAGGTGTTGGGGGTTTAGAGAGATGATAGAGAGAGAGATATATGGGGGTTGATGGTTAGTGGTAGGACTAAGTGAGAGGGGGAAATGTTATTGGAAGGGGGTTAGAGAAATAAAGAAAGGAGGGGGTTAGGGATAAGGATTAGGGTAATAGAGAGATGGGGGGATTGGGATTTATTATACATGTTTTTAATCATGGGCTTATGCTTTTTGGTAAGGGTATAGATGGGTGGTTGAGAGAGAGAGAGCGGTGGGATTATAAGGAGGGAGGGGGCATGGGATTATATTGAGAAAGGGAGATATATCTAGAAGGAGAGTGAAACAAATATGTAACATTAGTGTGCGCACACTAATAGTGTCTGCACGCTAATTGTGCGTGCACATTATTATTTGGAGCGCTTTCCTTTTTCCATATTGTGTGTAATGACTTGGCAGGTGTGGTTCTAGGTTCGGATTGCCGAACCTTGAGCCTTGGATGGCATTATAGAAAAGACACATCACGTTCTATAACTTCATGTTTTTCAACCTCGACTCTCTATATGCTCCACTTGTCCACTGCCAATGAAACTGCACATGATTATAGAACTCTCAGTGCAAATTCCAAATATCTATTTTTTGAATAAATTTGTTAGTATTTTCTAATTTTTATTCATTTTTGTTTGCAACCATGTCATATTTACATAAAACATAGGTAATGTATTTTAGCTATAACTTTTGATTGACACACCTATTTTGCAAACAGAAAAGAACCCGCACAAGTATATTGAAATACTTACGCACTAAAAAAAATTGACTTTGTTAAGACCGTGATATCAAGGCCTAATGCTCGACCTTGTCTTTTTAGGGATTTCCTGAGTTCCTTAATTTAAAAAATATTTAAAATTAGCTTGGAAAATTTTGGAAAAATAGCGCTGCACTAGATCCGCCTATTATCTACAACCCTACATATTTTTTTTTCAAGTTTAGACAGTTTACATACCAAACCCAGGGCCTAACGCAAACATATGCATTATGTTTTTGAAAAAAAATAACATACCAACCCTAGAAGAACGCCATTTTTTGGTAGTTATACCTATTTTTTTTTGTAAGCTACATAATTCTATTAAATAGTGGAAATACAAAATACATAAGGAATAGCTATCTGTGGTGGTGTAAGTATGTGGAGCCACTAACCCGGATATCCAAAAGGATCAAAATGGTTGTGCCCATAGTTACAAAACCTCTACCTGAAGCAGGCATGAGAGGAAATTTCAATTTAAAATGGGCCTTCCAAAAATAATACAAATTCCATGTCATCATGTATTAGCCAATCAAAATGATTTAAAATTAAAAAAGGGAGCACCTAAAAAAATTGGAGGGAAAAACAAAAATTACTTTTTTGGATTGTATTTTCAACTTATCGCCTTGTAGGTTTACTCAAATTTCAAGTGGGAGGACTCGTTGGATGCATAATTAAATTTCAAGTGGGAGGACTTATTGGATGCATAATTTAATTATGCATCCAACGAGTCCTCCCACTTGAAATTTGAGTAAACCTACAAGGAGATAAGTTGAAAATACGATCCAAAAAAGTAGTTTTTTTACTCTCTCTCTACTATTATTTTATTATTTTCCTTAGGAGGCCCATTTTTTACCCAAATTTCCTCTAATGGAAATCCAGTATTTTCTGGAGAAGAACAGTGTTTGTAAAATCCTATAGAAAAAACAACTAAAATATACAATATTAAGAAGCAAATTGTAACAAAAACACCGGAGGTCGCAAGTAGTTTCCAGAACCTTTTTAGCTCACTACGTTTTCATCAGGGGGAACCTCTTATAGAATCAGACAACTGAAGTTGTTATCCTCCATCGCTTGTTGAGCCGACAACTTAATTGGTTTGGGTTCCACCTTATGCTAGGGAAGAACTATATCCTCATTCTCACCGCAAACCCTTTTAATTGCCAGCTAATCAGTCGTGGATGGAATGGGGAAGGAATTTGTGGTGATTTCCTTGCCGCGCGACACCGTGGTTGTTGGAACTGACTAACCTACCCCTGTGGCTTCAAAATTATCCCCAGGGGATCTTTCTTCAACAATGCTACTACCACCAGCATGGCTACCACCAACATGGCTACCACCGGCATAAGTCTTCCCACCAAAGGTGGTTTCGAGACTTCCCAACATTCCTTCCATATGAACCAAGTGAGCCTTCAGAGTCCGAGTCGTGTCCTTGGACTTAGACTAGTTGGCCTTGGTATCTTCCATAAGAGCACCCAACATGTTCTTGACGAGCTAGTAGTGGTTGATGCGACCCTCATTCCTTCCAGAGGAGAGGTGGTTGAAAATTAGGCAGGCTTCCCAGTTGTCGATGAGAATCTGAACAAGAATGAAGCCCCCTCCCCATAACCCTCTGTTGCTACCCAGTCCTGGTTGGTTGAAATTCGATTGGCTCTCCCTCTTCGGGGTTTTCCCCGCTGCCTCGACATAGTTACAAAGAACCAAGAGCCGGGATCGGAATCCAAGTTTGCAGGTAGAGGCAAGGTGTCGAGGATCTTGGAATTACTGGCAATGGATGGAAGTGCTTGCCTTGTCATCTTAAACAGTCCGTAAAAATCCCCCGCAGTCATCTTAAACCCATGCATGAAGGAGGCCATTAGAACCACACGTATGAGAAGCATGGTGGTGGTACTCGGAGGCCAAAACCAGGTTGGACGATGCGACATGCTAGCTACTGGAGTGAATGCACCAAGGTGTAATCCCCATTACACCTTAAATTCTCCTCCTCGTTCTTGCCACAGGTCGAGCATGTTGGCTTGTGTGACATGGGCTCGCCACGAGCCATGTCTCCCATGACACCCACATCCAGGTTAGGAATATATTTGTGGGAAATGTCCTGGCATTTTTGTCTCAATATTTCATAGTTGATGTGGTGCAAATCCCCCTCCCAGAGTGGGGAATTGCTGTCAACTCCAACATTGGCTAGACAATCAGCAATTGAGTTCGCCTTTCTTCTGACATGTTGAAAAGTGATGAATCTTGTCTGAGATAGTAGGTTTTCTAGGTTAAGCAAGCCTTGCTCAAGCCTCCAGTTGGGAGAGAGCTTAGAGGCCTGAGAGCCATTAACGAGGCAAGTGGCCATAGTAAGAATGATTTGAGAATCCCATTCTACAATGAGACCTGCAGTAGATTTTCCTTGATGGCCAAGGATATGCCTTCTGAGAGCCCAACTAGTTTAGCTACATTATTGTTGTCATGCCCCAAAGAATCGTAGAAGACCTGCAGAATGGAGCTTGAAGAGTTTCTGAAAACGCCCCCAAAGCCTGCTTCTCCAGGATTTCCTTTAGAGGCCCCATCGAAGTTGAGTTTAAGAAAGCCATCAGGGGGGTGCTCCAAGAATCCAGGATGGAAGAAGTCAGGGGAAGAGGCTTGGGCGTAGTAGAGCTCGGGGTCTTTCTAAAGTCCCAACTTTTTAGTAATCAATTTCAGACTGAGTAGTGGGAAAGTACGAGTTGAACCAAACTTTTGAGAAGAGAGTCTCTTAAATGTGACTTGCAATTGTATCCCAAATCACCGAGATGTGCCTCTTTTTTCCTTCAAATATTCTTCGATTTCTTTCCAGCCAGTGTTCCAAACCAAGAACCTGGGGATAAGAGCCCACAACCTATTCAGGAGGCCACACTGGAGTATATTTTCTTCCCATTGTTGCAAGGTTAGGATAATGCTACCCCTAGATTTATTAGGTATTTTACATCTGGCGGTCACCATGTCCCAGATCTCACTAGTTGTATCGTAGGAGTCAAGAAGATGATCGATTGTTTTAGCTTGGGCATTGCACATAATGCAAATAGACGACCCCAAGAACCCTCTTTTTAAAATATTATCCCATGTGAGAATGCTACAATGAGTGAGTATCCAGAGGAAGGTCGAAATTTTTGGCCAAAGATCAGATCCCCATATTCTTCCTCAGAGTGGTTCACGATCCACCTCTTGCCGATGAGTCTTTAAGAGGTACGCCTCCTTAATGGCGAAGGTTCCTTTCGGTCGGTGCCCCCATCTAATAATGTCAGGTCCTTGAGTGTTGCGGATTTTTCGCTTTTGGGAGTTATACCTATTTTCTATAAATAAAAGTTATATATTCCGGAAGGTGATCTAATTCTCTATGTTTCATCTTTTTACACCATGTTCTAAAAGGTTGTATAGTACCTCTAAAAATTCATTTCAATAGATGGATTTATGTTTTCCAAAAAATCCATTACAACTAACACGTCATAAGGTGATCATAAGTGGATTTCATTACCTTGCACCAACCCTTAATATACATTATATTTATTTAAGAAATGATATAATGAAAAATATTTTAATGTAGTCTTTTTCACAATAATACAATGTAAAGAATTAATCAATTTTTCTATAATATTGTTAAAATAGAAACTATATTAATTTGATATAGTGCATAATGTTTCAATGCCTTGACTTAAACAATAATACATGCCTTGACTTAAACAATAATACATGGTAAAATGATCCATACATACAGTGAAAAATGATTCAACCAATTGATTTTATTAATGATATAATGTAAACCATCTCATGAATTCCCTTAATGAATTGTTAAAAGATCAAGTCTAATGATTTTTGTTTTGTTCTGTGTGATTTCATCTTAAAAAAAGGTAAAGTCTAATGATTTGTTTTGTTTTGTGTGATTTCATTTTATATTAAGATAAAGTGGGATATAAACCAACTTATGTATTGGCTTAAGCATTAGTTAAAAGATCAAGTTCAATTATTTGTTTTGTTGGATGTGAATTCTTATATTAACATTTACAAATGTATAAATAACATATTTATGTTATAATGCTAATATAAATAAATTTTATTGATTAAAATGTATGAATTGTTAATTTTGATATTATAAGATTTAAAAGTAAAAACAAAGTATACTACATACAATACATATTAAAGTAAAGTGAGAACTTGGTGGAAAAAATATGAAAACATTGTAAACATAATGAATAAAAATACAATAGTATAAAGATATATAAAAAATTGCAATTACATTGAATAAACATATAATACAGTAATTAAGATTGAGAAGAGTCCATGGAAAGAATTTTTCAATTCGAATCTCACTCTTTTAGCACTCGGATGGCACTCGAATGTGAGGGATAAATACTCAATCTCATTATGAGGTAATTATATTATATAGATCATTAAACTTATACCCTAATTAAAAAATAAAAGAGTGAGATTCTTGTTTTCCTGAGAATGAACCTGCTTAATAGATTCTTGTTTAATAGGTTCGAAACTTGTTGAATTGAAAAATTCTTTCTGCAAACTCCTCTCGCTCTTAAAAATACAATACCTTAAAGATGATAGAAAACATGATATAAATAGAATAAGTGCAAATATAATTTTAAGTGTATTCATGAGAATCAAACATTTTGATATTCAAACCATTTTTTTTTTCTCAACCTGAGACTTCTCAACTTCTCAATATTCACGGGAATCAAATATTCTGATATTCAAACCATTTTCTTAATATGATGTAAATAAAATCATTGCAAATATAATATTCGTCCACTCTTGCGATTATAGATTAAATATTAAATATTTCATAAGAATCAAATCTTACGATATTCACATTTTTTTTTAAAGCTTTTTGCAATGCAAATAATAGTTTGATCAATATAAATATTCCACACATTCAAAATTAGAATAGATTAAATAATTTATATAAAATGTATCAACAACCATTTTAGAAATAATAAAATTACATTGAAAAAGAATCTAAATATTCAACACAATCAAAATTAATATAGATTAAATAATTATATATGAGATATCAACAACCATTTTAGAAATAATAAAGTTATGCTAACAAAGAATCTAAATATTCAACACATTCAAATTAAAATAGATGAAATAATTATATATAAAATAACAACAACCATTAGGGAATATAATGGTCATCCAAACCGCAAAAGAAAACAATTTCGCTCATAAAGTAAGTAATGCTTGCGACTATAACGATTTGAACGTTAGAAACAAAATCAATGATTTTGGATAGATGCTTTATTGGCAAAGTTAATTATTAAAATTAATTTTATAAAAAGTGGGTGATGGTTAACTATTAACTAGTTTGTGGTAGATTAATGATTATTGTTTCAAGTCATTGTTTGCTTTTGTATTTTAAGATCCAATAGCAAGTAATAAACACCTTGAAATCCAATAGTAAGCAATAAACACTTTAAAATCCAACAATAAATAATGATCCTACCATGATAATCATTACTTTACCACCATCATTAATACGTTAACATGACAACTCTATAACACCTTCAACAATAAACCTACCGCAACAATCTTTGCTTTACCACCATCATTAATATGTGAACATGACAACTCTAGAACACCTTAAAATCCAACAACAAACAATAAACCTACCACAACAATCATTGCTTTACCACATCATTACATTATACATAAACATGACAACTCTATAACACCTTGAAATCCAATAACAAACAATAAAGCTAACGCAACCATCATTGCTTTACCACCACCATTAAGACCATTAGTACGTATGACAATTCTATAACATCTTTCCATGAAAAGTCAGATAAGACGTATGACATTACAATGTATGGGTTTAGTCGAAATTCTCAGATGTACATGAAACATAAAGTACTAGATCACCGACGATTTGTTGGATTTGACAGAGCATTATTTCTTAACTATTTTACAGCTGTCTATGAGGACACAAAGAGCTTATCAGCCGGAAGTTTAATGCGTTTAGGAAATTTTGGGTGTGTGATAATTGGCATTTAAATAGTTTCGGTATTTCAGTGATCGTGATGGAAAATTTTCCAGTGAGGCATAATTTTTTTTTGGGTTATATTTTTTGGAATTTCGACGATCTGGATAGTTTTAAAATGCGTCAAAATCTCTAAAAATACAGTTCCATAACATAATTTCGCAATAAATAAGATAAACTACAATTCCACCAATTTTTATAACCAAATCTAAGAAACAAATCACTGAAAAAACAAAGAAATTTGAATGCCAGTTATAGCCCACCGAAATTTTGTAATATAGCGCTTTAGTGTGGACCTCCTAATGATTCTTTGTAGGCATGCAAGCTACCGTGCCTAATAGCCTATGGTAGTACCTACCCAGTGATTCCATATGGTAGTACCTACCCGGTGATTCCCATATGGTAATACCTGCCCAGTATTCCCAAACCTTAAAATTGTGACATGTCAATTGAATAATGATAAGGATCGATAAATTACATAACAGTCATTTGAATCACGATAGGATTATTAGATTCGAGAAGCTGGCAATGGAGAAGACAGCTGCTCTATGATGGCGTTCGTTTGATTATTCTCTTTGCATCGTTATCGTTTATTTGTCCAAACGTCACCAATAATTTGATGCCTTGGAAATCAGCCGGAGATTTTCGATATAAAAAAGTGGGCAGGGTATTCGCTTCTGTCAGAACTTGTATCTGGTATGTCCTGCTGCCAAAAAGGAGGCAACGTCGACAATCTAGTCCCAACTCCACAATCAGCAATGAAGAAGAGCTGGGCAGCCCTTTTAGGGTTTAGAATATATTCACTACAGTTCGCATATATAAGTTCAGTCCTCATTTTTATTCTGTCGTCAGTAGATTCTTCCAGCATCAATGACAATTTCGATATCTCATGGGGAACCGTTAAATTGTTGAACAATGGCCAAACGGCTCAGCTCACTATGGATAAAATCTCAGGTAAAGTATTTCAGTTTTACGCACATCCTAGATTTAGTATTATATGGATGTATATAATAGTGATTCTTGTTTCACTAGGTTCTGGTTTTCAATCCAAAAAGGAATATCTCTTCGGCAGTATGAGCATGAGAATTAAACTGGCGTCAGGAAATTCTGCAGGAACAGTCACCTCATATTATGTAAGCAGCTATACGAACGAAACCATGCAGAATGATTTGTTAACAATTGAGAGTTCTTCAACTCAATTGCTGAGATGCATAATTTAAATTTCAATATTGCCGCCAGACCAGTCATAGTTTGAATAATAGAGCATATATTAATGCCAATATTTTGCATTCAGATGTCATCGGACGCTTCTTCTCATGACGAACTCGACTATGAATTTCTGGGAAATCTGCCGGGAAAGCCTTATACTCTTCAAACCAATGTCTTTGCAAGTGGAGTTGGGAATAGAGAACAAAGAATCCATCTGTGGTTTGATCCCACAACAGATTTCCATAATTATTCAATTCTTTGGAATCATCAACAAATATTGTAGGTGCTTTGAAGCTGTAAATATTAGCACAGTTACTTAACTTGTGGTCAACAGGTCACAAATCAAATGCTATAATAAGTTATCTGTTACTTGTTCTCAGTGCTTAGTTGTAATTACATGTTGTTTATGTTTCAGTTACCTGTTATCTGTTTTAATTAAATGAGTTGTCTATCACTACCTATTATCCATGCATTAGTTACCAATAATCCAAACATTATATCTTGAATTATATTTCTAATTTTCATGATTCATGTTAACCTATATGGCTTATTGTGAACAGATTTTCCATTGATTCTATCCCCATCAGAGTTTTCATGAACAATGAAGCTGAGGGCGTCCCATATCTAAATAGTCGACCCATGAAGATCATCTCCAGCCTTTGGAACGGAGAGGATTGGGCTACCGACGGAGGAAAGGTTAAAATAGATTGGAATAATGCTCCCTTTGTTGCCTCTTATCAATCCTTTGAAGTCGATGCATGCAGCGTTTCATTTACGCCCTGTACCAACAATTGGTGGGATCAATCCAAATTTCAAAGTCTAAATCAATATCAACTGAATAGACTTGATTGGGTTCGCAAAAACTACATGACTTACGACTACTGTCACGACAAGTCTGGAAGGTTCTCTGCAACTCCAGCCGAGTGTAGATTGAATCCCTAATTGCAACGTCGGATATTCATTTTAATGATTATGATCGACTCAGCTACTGTATAATAAGAGATTATTTGGAAATAATCTACAATCTCCGAGGTCAAGGTCAGAATTGATTTTTGGTTGGAGTTATAAACTTTTAGTATCTTCATTGTGTGGAAGAGACACATTTTACAGCCTAGAGGAATGTGTAACTCTTTGTATTCATCCTGGAACTGACAGGTATCCTTTAAATTTAAAAATAACAAAATATTATAAAAATGACATGTAAATTAGATTATATATATATATGATAAATTAAAACCATAAACCCCCTTTTAGAATGTAAATGTTGAGGAAGGGTTTGCACCTAGAAATATTTGATCCCTTTTGATGCTTGATAGATCGTGTAGTTAGTCTTTTAGTGAATTTTCAAAATTTTTCATAGCATTAAAGATCTCCACAACTTATAATGAAATTCATTTGTGTTAAGGACCATAAGGATTAGTTATCCATAAAAGAAATATCCAAGTATGCATAATCATTCATTCCAATCATTCCTACAATCAATACTCTTATAAACCTTGCTTGCTTATGAAAGGTCTTAGTCAATAATTCCAACACTTATACAACATCAATCATCTAACATATTTATATTAGCTCATATTTGAATATTACTAACTTCATCTTGAACATCTTCATATAAATACTTGCTCATTTGTGGTAAGCTTAAATGTGCTTAATCCAAAACAATAGATACATCTAAATGGCCATCGACATTTTCAAATCAAACAACATGACTAACAATGGATTATCATTTACCAAGGTAGCTCTGGACAAAGATATACACTTATACATTGACATAAACAACAATGCTATAATGTAGACTAACTGACTAAAGACGTGACTGCAACTTTACTCCCAACCATCTGACACTCTGTCTGGTCTATATCACTGCCACTGAGAGGCCACCCTCGAGATGGAAATGAAGCCACTAGAGAAGGATAATTGAGAACCAAGCTGTCTCAACTTTTTACAGTCCAATATTTCTAAGGAGAGTCTTCCAAGGTATTTATACCAATCAACTCATTAAGAGCTTTTCCTTGCATTTGACCATGCCTAAATAACTAATTAATAATTTTAACTTGCAACAGTTTATTTTTCGATCCACCTTATCTAATAATTTGAGTGATGCTGTCACCAAAATAATAAGAGGCCAAGTATTTATAGAATACGCCACAAAACTTTAGACCAAAATAGATCTAATATATACAACATGTTTCATAGATCAAATCTGATAATACATATATGTATTAAGTTTACCTTAGCATAATTCGACTCTAATAATACACATTCGTACTTCACATTCTTACAGAGATCTTAATATATGAATAACCGAGGCTTTTGCCAAGGATAAACGCTCGGGCATCAACATCGTTTACAAAGATCTCTCTGATTAGTTTAATAATTAAAATATCAAGTTCTATGCTGATTTAAAATAACAATTACATGGAAACTCTCTGATCTAAATAAAATGTAAATAATAGAGTTCTGTCAGGGTTTCTACGCTGATATCGTTTTACAAAGTCATCCTAATTATGAATATCATAAGGGTGAAATGGCGAACTTGGGAAACACTTTTGTGACAAATAGAGTGAAAACAACGGAGCATGGGTGGATGATCACGCAAAAATAAGTCAACCTCAAACTCTAGGCCGAGAGTTTTGAGATTTCAAACTCTCGCCCGAGAGTTTAAAAAAACTCTAGGCCGAGAGTTTGAACCAATCACCGCGCTGTATTTTTAAAAAACTCTTGGATGATATTTTGAACTAAACTCTCGGTTAAGAGTTTGGAAGATATTTTTTCACCTGAGAGTTTATGGTCAACAAACCTACAAAAACATATGGCATCTTTTCATAACCTGCAACTTCAGCAAGCCCGAACCCCTACAAATTCTAAATATTATTTGTCGGACTTGGTAGCAATGGTTTCATGTCCAAATCTAGCTTCCAATGATATAATAATTGTTTCATTTTGACTTGAATTTCTATTTATTAATATTTTTTTTTCTAAACCTTATCCCTTAAGAATTTTATTACTTTGAAAATCACCCTAAATGAAAATTCAATATCATAACAAAGACAACACCAAAAAATTTGAAATTTCACAGAGATCATAATTGGCTCGTCCTCTTCAAAAGGGCACTTTTAGTTTTTCCAATAAGAGTTACATTTGAAATAAAATATGAAGACAAAAACATGTGTCGATAATGCACAATTTTCTGAACATACGTTGTTTCGATAAATAATAAAAAATAGTTCCCAAGTCTTAAAAAACTCAAAATATAGTCCAGGATTCAATGTAGTGTGTGTAGATTATGAGCCTACAATTGTTTTCCCTAAAATGAATAACCATCTATCAAAAAACCATCATCAACACATGTCACTCATTATCCATACCTAAAATTTTCAAGTATATGCCGTGTGTTGACAACAAATATGTCCCACGATATGTCCATAAAAAAATTAAAAAAAATACGAGTACAAAGCTAATTCAATTCTCTAAAACCTTTGTGTTTACTTCAAGTTAAAATTCCTAAGGGAGATATGGGTTTGAAGAGGTTGAAGTTGAAAAACATAAAATTTAGTAGTTTTGTTTGTAAAAAACAAGCCAAAATTGTTTCCCAACTTCATGTTTTCACCCATAATTGAAACTAACAGAGATCCACGCATCACTGAGATCTATCTATGATAAATATAGTAATTGAAACTAATAGAGATCCACGCATTACTCAGATCTATCTCTGATAAATAAATATCATAATTGAAACTAATAGAGATCCACGCATTACTGAGGTCTATCTTTGATAAATAAATATCATAATTGAAACTAACAGATATCCATGCATTACTGAGGTCTATCTTTGATAAATAAATATCATAATTTAAGCTAACAGAGATCCACGCATTACTAAGATCTATCTCTAATAAATAAATATTGAATAATTTAAACTAACAGAGATCCACGCATTACTAAGATCTATCTCTAATAAATAAATATTGAATAATTTAAACTAACAAAGATCCACGCATTACTAAGATGGGATCAATGCTGGAATAAACATAATAACAGATACAAAGATCAATTTGTTTACTAATATGGGATCAACGCTGGCACAAACATATTAACTGAAACAGAGATCAATGCGTTTACTAAGATGGGATCAACGCTGGTGACAAAAACGTTTGCAGAGATCGAGCACCAAACCACAGTGAGAGGCATGCAGCGATTGACTGTGAACCAATGCGTATTGGATGTAGAGTTATCCCTAACTCCGGGGTCACACATATAAAATATACAAAAGGAAAAAATACTGGGATCAAGCGCTTACGTTATCTCTTCCCCAAGCCTTCTATGAAACCTGATGCAGAGGTATCCCTAATACTAGGATCATAGTATAACATATAATATAAACAGAAAACTCAAATCAGGATCAATCTCTTCGAGCTATCCCTTCCCAAAGTGCTCTATGAAATTCATGACGATGGAAACATATAGAATAAATAACAGGATATCTAATCCAATGATAAATGTAAAAAGACACAAACAGGAAACTATAAAGGGATCAAGCTCTGTGAGCCATCCCTTCCCAATGCATTCTTGCAAAACTTGATACAGCGAAGTTGTGACAAGGTTCAAGCTCCTACGAGCCGCCCCTTCCTATCTTGCATCCCCTCTGCGTCCCTCCTCTACCTCCTTAATAAGGATTCAAAAGGCGTTTCCCCCCCTTGAGTTTGGAGGTGGTAAAGATTTGTGCGCCCTCTACTGAGATAGATGGAAATAGTAAGGAGTTGGAGTGCTCTACTTAGTAGAACAGAAGGCGGTGGTAGAGATTCGGGTGCTCCACTAAGGAGACAACCCTCCTAAAAAATCTCTCATCCATCCACTACAATAAAATGATTAAGTACTTAAGATCCATTCGTTTATATATATATATATATATATATATATTAAAAGATTTTACTCATCTTTTACAATATTTTCATTAATAACCTATTTATCTTAAGATAGGTTATACTGTTAGGGTTAACCTTGAATCGAGATTGAGTCAAAGTTGGTTAGGTCTAGCACATGTTTTTGGGCACATGGTTTGTTGTAGCCCGTGGTATTTTTCCATGGTATTGCATGTAAGGAAGCCTTTATAAGGCTTGAGGAGCTCCATTGTTTTGTGGCCTGGAGGTGAGCGGGTGAGCTCACTTGGCCCGAATGGCCAGTTTTGGCCATGTAAGGAAGATCTTCATTGGGTGTTGGTTTTCCCTGTATGGGATTTCTAGGGTATATTGTGTGTCTCATGTGTATGCTTGTTATTTCTGTTTATTTCTCTCGCAAGTTAAAATATGTATGCTCGTATAAACCTAACAAGTGGTATCGGATCCATGGTGTTTGGAGTTCCATTCGGAGAACATAAGATGGGTACGGGTGCCTCGTGGAGGCCCCTGGCTTGAAGGTTCATGGGGGTTCGGGGGTGGGAGCCCCCGAGAAAAATTTTTGGGCTCATTTTTTTTAAATCTGGCGGTGTGAAGAAAGTCTAGGTGAAAAGAAATTTGAAGACTAGTTCTTTGTGAATAATATCTCTAGTGAAAGTCATGAGAAGGTCGTGGTTTCGAAGAACTGCAATGTGGAGCCCAAGGCTAGAGATCCATAAGACATATCCCATGGAGAAGGTGCCACTGCTCAGGAAGGAGAGAAGACGCTCATGGATGAGAGCAGCCAGAGGAAAAGGAGAAGCTTGAGGCTACCGCCTGAGCGTTGACAGGACGTGAAGGGAGTTGGCGAGTGGAGAGCCGAGCCACCATTTATTTGAAAAAAAGGGAGGAGAGCCACCTGTAAGCCACCATTTCAGTAGAGTGACGTCCATGAATAGATGGAGGACAACCGGTGCGTGAATGGAGCAGTGTTGGAGAGCCAAACCGCTTTTTCAGTGGTTTCCCACAAGACTAGTAGAACATATGTGTTTTTGTTTGCAGAGCCTGAAGCTCGTGTGATGAAAAGAAGTCAAAGCCGCAAAGTAGAAAATGTCCATCAATTTGCCACAAGAGACAAATGTGTTTTGAGATCTGCTGAGGGTCACGGAGAACTATCAAAAATCTGTCCAAGAAATCGACTTGAGGGTAGCAACCCGTCCACTGGTGAAAGTACAGAGGAGGTCGTGATCTGAGGAGTGGAAGAAACCTGCAAAATATATGTCCGTGGAAGAAATCTAATGCTCTGAGTGTGCTGAGCGAGTGGATCTGCTATTGCGTGTGGCCGAAGAGGTCTGTGTATATATCGAAAAAATCCGGTGCTTAAAATTATGAATTTGGCATATCTTTTGGATATGCAGATCTACAAATGTGTGGAAGAGGGTGCCGTCATTCTATGCTTAGCAGAAGAATGCATATCTGAGCAAAGCAAAGGCACGATATGATTTGTTTCCTGCTGCATGAAAAAAAAATGCGCATGGGACCGTTGGGGTAATTTTGGCAGTGTGAACGTTTTTGGTTTGAATCCAAGCTTGAGGTTCACATAGTTTTCAAAAGGAGAAGTGGTGGCCATGTGAATGAAAAGTGTAGCTGGTTCTCATTGAAGCAACATTGCGGTCAAGCAATGGCATTGGCTAAAGGATGATGCAACCAAAAATGTGTGGGCGAGCATGGAAAGTGAGAGGATGAAGCAACCGACATGGTGATGGTGTAGTCACCATGAAGACACATGAAAAAAATAAAATTCAAAATGGAGTAGTTTGCATGTAAAAGGGCATATGGCTGTAAAACCTAGTAAGGCATGCATACCCCTGGTAACACACCGATAAAGTCGAGAGAAAGACCTAGGTGATAGGGGGTGTATGTGAGATTCCTCGGTTAAAACTTTGAGGGGGGTTGGTGATTACTCCAAGTCAAGTTTAAAGGGGGGATTGTTAGGGTTAACCTTGACTCGAGATTGAGACAAAGTTGGTTAGGTCTAGCACATGCTTTTGGGCACATGGTTTGTTGTAGCCAATGGTATTTCCCCATGGTATTACATGTAAGGAAGCCTTTATAAGGCTTGAGGAGGATCCATTTTTTTGTGGCCTGGAGGTTAGCGGGTGAGGTCACTTGGTCCGGATGGCCGGTTTTGGCCATGTAAGGAAGATCTTCATTGGGTGTTGGTTCCCCCTGTATGGGGTTTCCAGGGTATATTGTGTGTCTCATGTGTATGCTTGTTATTTCTGTTTATTTCTCTCACAAGTTAAAATATGTATGCTCGTATAAACCTAACATATACATGAGTATAATCTTACTCATTTCCAAGAGGGAATAGGCCCTCTCTTATATATATATATATATATATAGATATATATATTATACGTTTATTTAACTCATTGTTTAATACCAAGTATACTTAATATATCTATATATATATATATAATTTTCTTTATCTTAATGTATAATTTATAGTGAAGTATAACAAGTATACTAATATATTAAATAATAAACTAAGCTTCTTTTTAGCTTAGGAAGTTATTGAGCTCTCTAGTACTCTCTTGTTGGAATAGTATTAATACTTATAATAAAAGTAATTAGGATAAATATTTGGAAATCATCCATAACACAAAGCGCCATGCTAATACATAGGTCATACGTGCTGGCTACTAGCTTTGTATCGACAGGTTACTGTCCTCAACCTAGGACGTCATATAAATTTTTTTAGGGTAATAATAATAGATTATTTATACTCTTTAAACCCACAACCAATATAATTATGTTACCTAAAGGTATTAATAAATACTCTTAGACATTATCACTTAGATACCCAAGGCTTCCCTTAACCTTACCTCTTCCCCTAGTGGATTCAATTGCCCTCCGTTTAGTTGCATCACCCTCTTTAGTCTCCTATGTTTACAATTTACAACTTAGGAATTAAACCACATAACTTACAAGGTTTACTGGTGGGGCCTTAGCCTTGAAATCCTCACCAGAAAACAAATACAATATTCATTTACATTTACAAAATAATATGTGTATAAAAGAGAGATATCACAGATCCCCTTTAAGATAAATCTATACTAATTTGATTAAAATTGCAATATCATATACATGAATAAGAATCTTCAATCATTTATATTAAAAGTGTATCAAATGAGAACGCCATACCTCTTTTCCATCCACGGAAGTCTACAACGAATATGTACGTTACTCGAACAGACTTACTTGATAGTTTTAGACAATCGTCATGTTTCTTCATAATTATGCAAAACATCAAATTACTATTTACATCTATGAAAAGTTTTTATACGGTTTAAACTTGTTTGTTTATAGCTCTATACTTGTTTGTTTATAGCTCAATATAGAGAAGAGGTCAAAGAGTGGAAAGTTAAAACCAAGTGACGTGGCTGGTTAACTCTAACAATAAAAATGTATTGTATAGTTAAGAAGAGAGCAAACTACACTTCTTTCCATAACAATAGAATGTAGTGACATCTATTCAAAGATGGAAGAAGCTCTTTACTCATAATATTTTTAAGATCTAAATACTTCATTTAAAGAAACATTTTATAATCTAAATAATTTGTTAAAAAATAATTTAATTATTTTATTTCAAGTCACATTTTATAATTAGTACAGTCACTTAACTTGTGGTCGTGAACACATAACTTGTGGTCAGTAAACACAAATAGATCACAAGTTAAGTGCAATGAACAAGTTATATGTTACTTGTTCTCCATCCTTAGTTGTAATCACATGTTGTCTATGCTCAGTTAAATGGGTTGTTTGTCACTACCTGTTATCCATGCATAAGCTACTAGTTATCCATGCACCAACTACCAATTATTTTTTATTTTTTATTTTTACACTTGTCACATCCTCCTTCAATCTAGGAAAATCATAAATGGTAGTCCACCCCAAATTCTAAGATATAAACACCTATCCGGTGTAAAATAATACACATGAGAGAATGCACTGAAAGACAAAATAGACAAATAGTGGGCATGTGCAAACTAATGAGGGTCACTTTTGGCGCTTTAGATGCAATAGAAAACTGAAAAATTAGGCATCCCTCAACTTACTTGGTTTTTTTGAGATGCTTACACAAGATATCTTGCATCAAGTAAAAAAGATGAAACGTAGGAAATTGAGTCACATTTCCGAATATATAACTTTTAAGTATTGAAAATTTGCATAACTATGTCAAATTTCATATTCTCTAACAGTCACATTTTATTTTTTTGGCAAATGATAAGGTATATGTTTTTGTGGGTGCAGCCTTTCACTCCCTAAA